>OZ025279.1:13868575-14558575 GCA_964019165.1 Mastigias papua | reverse complement strand
TTGTCTAACAACCAACAATAAACACTAAATAACTAGGCCTATGCTGCTCAATCCACTACACGTCTTTTACAAGAACTTGGCTTTTAAGAAGGTATTGTTTGAATGCTTAAGGTTTATGAAATGTTAAGAATTTACTAAATACTCTAGGACTAGGAAAGTTGTCAAGTTTGTATTCATTTAAAATTCTAATTTCCAAAGAATCCAATCTTATCTTGGATTTAATTTTTATATATTTCCTGTGTTAGTCTATGCATTCCAGTTTTATGCTTCTGCATTAGCTTTTCTGTCTGTGTACCACTGTATTGCTACACAAACTCAAACTTTCTTGTTAGGAAACCACGAAAAACTAAAGTGTCAACACTGGGCTAAAGAACTTCCCTTTAAAAATCATACAACATGAAATGAGTTCCTCTACATGTTTCATATAATACTCAAAAGTCAAGTAAAAAAGCTATGTTTGTAAAATATCGTACCTTCATTTGTGCCAAATTTGTTTTGACTTTAAGTGTTCTGCCTTGATTTTCTTGCCCATGCGCATGCATAGGATTTCATATTCAGCAGGAACGAGCTAGAATATTAATGGAGAAAGATAGTCAAACAACATGGCTAGTGGCTTTGGGAAATAAGAGAAATCCTTTACACTACCCTCCTGGGTGCATCGTTCTGTGGGAAAGTTTTAGGTTGTTAATATGGGAAAATTAATGTAAATAAGCACTTCCCCCGTTGAAATCCCTGATGAAGTAAAAAATGATCATCAGTAATTCATTTTAGGAAAAGGGATCTCTATATAATTTATGCTAAAAGTAAAGAAATATATAGCCATGTATTACACTGTGAATGTACCCCTCAAGGGTAATTATTACAGCGCAGAGGTAAGAAACGATGAGCTCAACCCACTGACAGGCTAGCATGAGATGCCTTATTGCGATCTCTCCATGGGCCTACACTGCTTATATTCATTGCGGGCCCTTAGTCTCCTCAGTAACTTAGTTGATATTTGTCTTGTAACTTAATTCTTCTTCTTGAGTCATGTGTGATTACTGGGGGGGGGGGCGTAGTTTTAGTCAATATTCTTCGCGATTCCTTAACCAGAAACTTTTCATATCGCAGAGCAGAGTCAATCCCTTCAGAGTTCAACTTAGAAAACTGCAACACGCCTTCTGAAACGTTTAGTCTGTTACCACTTTTTTGAAAAACCGCGTAAAATACCATCCATAATCATCTGGTAGAAAATCAGTCTTTCAAAGCATATTGTTGAGAAATGAAAAGCTCTCTGTCGCAGACACTATATTTGGGTAAAAGTTTTTGCAGTAGTGCCTGACTCCACATAACAAAGTAAATATGCATTAAAGCATTACACTTCGAGTTTGACTTCAGTGAATGTATTCACTATCTTTCACTTTATTCCAGAAATTTTAAAGTTTTGAACTTATTTTGACCAGTTTTGATTTATAGACTTTTCGACTGTCCTAGTGATTACGTTGAAGATCATCCTTCTCCACATTTCTCTCGTTTGACACGCCTAAACGATACCATTTCCATCCACCGTGTTAGCTAGAAGAAATCATTTGGTATTTATTAACCACACCTAATACTGGCCCCTGTGATAAAGTTGCCTGAAGAGCCTGAAGAGAGAAAAGAGCAAAGGGGAGTTGACTAAAATCATTCAATTGCAAGTAAACAGCGTACAATTTAATGTTGAGAGATTACACAATAAATATATCACAATAGTTTGCTAATTGACAATATGTACTATATACATTTATAATTTAAATTTAATTCATTAAATTAAAATGACAACCTCTGCGTAGATGATTGTAGTAAGAACCATAAGGAACACAAGGCAGTTTTTGCATTTAAAAACACTGCATTGCACACCCATAAAACAAGAGTCAACATTTAGTCCTCAAAGATATAGTACGGCGTGACTGCATGAAAATTTCACAATTTTCAGTAGGAAAATAGAAATTGATGTTTCCACTTTGAAAGTTGGTTGAAACAATAGTACTTGGTGCCTGAATTCTTTTCTGGATATTATGCCAAACTACGATAACAATGGATATATCATTGATCATAAAGGCATGATGATCAGAGTAAGTGCTAACCATCACAGACTGGGGGGGGGGGGTTAGCGGATTAGACCCTGATAGGACAACATTCTTCAGTAAAGCAGCAGCGTACAATGATAGATCACAAAAGGGTGAGAAACTGCTATGATATGAGTTAAAACTGAATTAATCATGCATTGCTAGAAACCTCCCATCTCCTCAAACTATTTCCTTTCAAATTCGGACGAATTGCAAAATTGTTCCTGAAGAACAAACAGGGGGCATGTCTTGAAGGTCGTCATTTGAATTGCTTTCCAACACAGAATAATTCCTTTTATCAGCTGATCTTTCATCTTTTACAATAACCTTAATAATCAGAATATGTATTGGGGGGAGTTTTTTCAGTTTACATTCCAAAATCATGAAATTAAAAGCACTACTGCTCCGTGCAGTTACCATCAGCAGATAGTTTGCAGAGAAAATATTGAAATTGCTTTTTGTAGGAAAGTGAATCTGTTAATTACAATCATAACTAGATCTAGCCTGGGTTTACTGTCTCGACAAAAAGCAAAACAGTAAGTTATATGCTTTGTCTCCCACAGAAGGACATCAATATGTGTGTATGCTTTTTTCCCATATAAGGACATCACTGTGTGTGCATGATACTTTTCAATATCAGGACACAAATGTATGTTTTGCTCGAGAAAGGAAAATGCACACTTAAACGAAAGATAGACAAAAGGAATTCAACAAAAGTAAGATTCCTCTCTTGTGGCCGGCGAATACATGCGGGATTTTAAAGAAACGTTGTATATATTTTTGGAAATATTGCTAGGACCTTGAGCAAGATGCTCCTTACTTTCTTCAGATAGCATTTTCAGCGACAAAAGAGGGTTTCCCCTTAACACAATATCTGAATCTGTACCTCTGTACCGACTATTGCTCTCTTTGAACGATTTCGATTTTTATACCCAATTAATACTATAGTATATATCGTATTGACTACTAAATCAAATAATTAATACAGCATATTTACAATGTTTATAATTGCAATAACACTTCTACTATATTATGGAAAAATGGTTAAGGATGATATTAAAGGATAAAATTAAGAAGAAATGAGTAAGTGTTGTGTCACGAATTAATCGATGCAAAAATGCATTCTGGCAGAGAATACAACCTCCTTTGAAGCAAATGGAGTACAACCAATTCTATATTCAGAAATCGAGCATTATCTTTACGATAAAGATAATTTACATATGCACAGAGAGAGATTTAATACACATCAATTTTGAGATAGCATCTGCTACAGTAGACTGAACGGTCCAATGTCAAGCAAATAGCGTTCTTTTGAAATGCAAAAAAGACGGAAAATTCCTTCAACAGATACCAGAGATGCAAACGCATGAACGTTTACAACGAGCGTCCAAGAAATAGCCAATAATTACATTTATCTCTTTGATATAATGACAAGTAAGAAGACATTTCAAGGTTGCAATCTGAATTGCAATCGATTTGGTTACTATGTTAGAAACATATAAAGCATTATCTCAATTTAAACAGGAAGGATTCTTTTGCGGGATGCAATGCTACCATCTTTAGCATGACAAAAAAGAGTGAATTCTGGAATGATTGGAATTTGAGCTTCAAATGGATTTCTTGTGCTAAAACAAACTTCTGGTTAAATGTTCTTTGCACATCTACTGCATCAATGCTAGACAGCGTGTTCGTGATCATTGGTGTCCAAGTATTGATTGTTTTGGAGAGGACTCTCACCAGTCACATCATAGTAGTTGTACTTCTGGGCGTCTTCAAATTCATCCTTGGTTCTTGGGTTTAGAGATTGCATCGTGCATCCTGGGGGCTCCTTGTATTTGTATTCCTCGCTGTCTTTTCTAGAGGCAAAAAACTTCGAGCAGTTCACCTTGGGCAAATATGAGTAGAAGGCTTTTCTGTAATCAGAGCTCATTATAACCAATATAACGGGATTGCACATACTGTTTGCATACGCAAAAACGAAGGAGACCTGAAATAGCTCCCCGCTCCCACTCCAATTGTGAAAACTCTTCAGGTACAGATTCACCATCGTCAGAATGTGTATTGGAAAGAAACAAATCACAAATGCAATGAAGATGGTACGGAACATTCTGATCAAACGCTGTTGGCTCAGAATACGAGCCTCGCGTTTCTTCCCTCGGGCCGAACCTCGCAAAAGTTGGAGGCTTGCCTTCAACGCTTTGCTGATCCTCACATAAGCCAATAGATTAACAGCAATCGGGAGGATGAATATTAGTATAATTCTCTGAATGAAGTACGCACTCTTGATGTGATCACTGGGCCAAATCGGAATGCACGCCTTGGCAACCCAGTATCCATCCCCGACGTGAAGAACCAGGCTAAGTGGAAGACCATTGAGGAGGTATGAAATCACCCATAATGCTGCAAGAGTGAACAAGCGCTGCAAATGGCTTGGCTTAGATGACATGGGATAGATAATTGTTCGATATCTATCTAAGCTAATGCTCACGTGTGTTAGAACAGAAACAGCAATTACGACATCTGTCAAAGGGAAGACGTATTTACAAATGAAGCTCCCAAACGGCCATGACACATAACGACCGACTATAATCAATGGCAACACTATAATCAGAGTCATTAAGTCAGTGATTGCTAAATTCAGCAAGAAACAGTGCTTCAATGACTTTTTCTTGTCCGAGCGGATGATTTTTACAACCACCAACATATTGCCAAAAAATCCCGAGATGAATATGAGGCCGTAAAATGTGTATGTAACTACCTTTAACTCAAAATTATCTTGAATGCGAGGCATAGAGGAATTGCTTTGATGAGCGTGACCCTTGTGCTGCAAGAATGGAGTCGAATTTAGAATAGAGATCGGTGTTGCATTCACAGCCATGATTGTGGAGCAATGCTAACAAACGTTGAACTGACAAATGAGTTCTTTTGCTCTATGTGTAATGAGCCAGCTGCAAAAACACTATGGTAAAGTTGTGTTTTTTGGAATCTTGGCAACTGAAAAGACGAGAAGGGAAAATCAATAATTTATGACTACCTTAAGCATTGAGAAAAAAGCTTTTTCAGACAGAATGTGTACATGATATAAAGAATGGATGATAAGTGTACAACTATGGGGACATTAATGATTTGTTACAAAAAGTTAAGCAGCTATGCGAAATTATAAACAAATCCGAAACAAATGGATGCAGAAGTTTATGACTCATAATATTTGTGCATTGATACAGACGATTTGACGTATGAAGAAATTTAGACATACTTTGAAAACCATAACCTATTCTACAATCTTGAAAACAGCTAACTAACATTTGAGGTGGCTAGTATAATTTCTTCCTGCACAAAAAAATCAATCTGTCAACATTTTTCCGTAAGAAGATACCGAGTTTGAATTACTAAGTTATGAACATCGGTTGAGGTAAATGATGATCTAAGTTTCAAATCAATCTACACTCTATACTTTACTATTGCTCTGCTTAGGCATTGGCATTGTTTTTCCAGTACAGACAAATATATATATAGGGATACTTATTGAACAAGTTTTTAAAGAAACAGTAGCTTCTCTAGATGCGTTCAATGTTTGGTAGAATAAGAAACGAAAGTCCCTCAGAAGAAAATCAAATGCATTTCTATTCGTTTACAAGTCTACACTGTATGCTCCAAATGTCCCTTGCAGCCATAATATATATATATGTATATATATATATATATATATATATATATATATATATATATATATATATATATATATATATATATATATATATATATATATATATATATATATATATATATATATATATACAAACTGATCCTAAGCCGCATCCACAACGTATATAAATTGTATACATAGAATAAAACACAAATATACAGAGTACTGATGAAGATTCTAATCGAAACGTTTACTGACAGAAAAGTATATTTGTGCCTTATTCTATATATATATATATATATATATATATATATATATATATATATATATATATATATATATATATATATATATATATATATATATATATATATATATATATATATATATATATATATTTATATATGTATTGACCTGCCTGCCATTTGATTATCGCCTCAACCTGCCATCTGATGATCTATGAGCGTGAAACTCAGAGTGATACGATTTTATGGATTCTACTGGACTTTTAATGCTTTTACATAGAAACTGATATTTTAGCTGTCTGTTTTGCATATCAAGCACTCTTGAATACTGGTCCGCTACATATCATCACTACATATATACACTTCAGAGTAACAATATTAAAAACCAAAGTACAAGTGTTGTTTGAGTCTAATTAAAATCATATGACTCTTAGTTTCACACTTGTTGCGACCATCAGATGTGCTGGAATTTGGTGTCGAAGCAGTGCTTTACGTCGGGTCCGGTTTGGATACTTTACTGTTCTTGAGAAGGAATTTGTTGACGTGGCGGCAGGTTGAAACAAGTTCAGTTCTTTTGTTCAACAGGTTGATGTGATGATATTGAATTTTTCTGTGGAGCAGAGGTGACAGAATTTCGAACTGTCTATGTATGGGCTGGCATGGTCAATCGCCTCCCATGATATAATGAAAACATATTGTGATAGTTCTATAGAATTTGCTTTGCTATCGTGTCTAAAGCTGTTTTTATATTGATCCCATCTTTTCTTGAATGTATTTTCTGTTAATCCTATCTAGTATATACCTTCGTCTGATTCTGTCGTTCAAATGTGGCACGAGGAAACCAGTCGGCTGTCGAGGCATTTTCCATTAAGGAGGCAGTTACCAAGTGCAATAAAGCTAATTGCCCCCTTAATCTGGGCTCAGTATAGTGCAAACTAGAGCAACGAACTTAAACAAATTCAGCTGTTGATTTGCCCACATGTGCAAATATTTGACGAGAACAACTAACCAACTTTCTCCTCCTTGATCCCATTTCGATTTACATTTGAATTAAAGTATTTTATGTTGAAAAATAATATAAGATATTGTCCTTGGCAGACCTGGGGACTTCTAAAGTTATAAGCACTCCCCTCGAATAAGCCCCTCTCGAGTAAGCCCCACCCGCAAAATCTTCGATTACAACATGTTTTATTGTAAAATGGCCACCAGGCAGCAAGAAGGACCAAGGAGAAGATGGTTACTAAAGCAATAAAAACGATACTGTAAAACTACGAGAGTTTTTACCCAGCGATGAAACAACTGTCTTTGTTTTCCTTCATTATAATACTTTTAATCTGACAACGGCTGTGGCAACCACAACGACAACGGCAGCGATTTTGCTTTCCTTCTCAACAAATGTTCTCGATTTCACAGAATCATGACAGCCTTAACCAAAAAATAGCACAGATGCACAGATACCACCACATAGACAAGACTAAGAGATGATGACATGGGCAATTACAGGAAATGTGGATGACTGCGAAAAAGCGGAACCAACAGGACACAGAAACAAACATACGTACCAACATATATATCATTACGCAAGAAAATATACTTTGATTTAAATGTAAATCGAAATGGGATCAAGCAGGGGAAAAGTTGGACATTTGTTCTCGTCAAATATTAGCAGATATGAGCAAACTGATAGCTGAATTTTTTAATTGTCGTTACTTTTGGTCAGTGTTATACTGAACCCAGATAACCCCATGGGGGCTTATTCGAGGGTGGGGGCTTCTTTGTCATAAATCATCCAGGTGGGGGCTTATTCAAAGGAGGGGGTTTAATCGCTTCAAAGGAGTGGGTTCAAAGAAGGGAAGTAACATAAAAGTAAGGTTACCAAAGGCCAAGCAACTTTAGGCAGCATAGGCTATTTGTATAAATTCACAAGGTTTAGTCCTTCAAGAACTTAGCTATCCTTTACAACAGGTCAGTCGCTCTTCAATACTACAAAAATATCAATCCGTTCAAAATACAATCCTTCGCGAAACACTGCCATCCGAACTGTGAAGTGCGCGTGAAACAACTGCCTCAACACCGTTGCATTTTCCCAGACCGATGTGACAATGGCCGGATGGATATGTAGGGAGAGTCATATTGGTCCGGACCGATAAGATTCTATGTGCTAAGAGTGTGCCACCGAGCCACTTCTCATTATATAGCTGCAATTCTGTTGCTTTGATGGAAACAGACTCAAAACAGATGAGAGATAAAAGCGTTTGCAAGCGAAGTTTCTATTCTGTACCGCAATGAAATCGTGAAGAAATGTCAACAGCAGAAGCAACAACAACTGACCAACAACTGATTAGTTCACTGTGAAGCATAGCATAATCTAATATCAGAAAGTTCGTCTCAAAATCTTCAAGAAAATAGCAATGGTTCTATTCCTAAAAAACAAAATGCATAGTGTTTGGTATTATCGATGACCTGAAAATAATTGAGTGATTTCTACGTTGACTTGTATGAGGACACATCTCTCATAGAGTAAAAATGTTGACGAAAATCCGCGTACACCTGATTTAAGTCACCTTGCATCTCAGGTCATTTGATATTATTGCTTTGATTAGAATAGCCACAAAAACATCCCTGATTACAATGAATTGCCACAAAAACACCTGATATAAGTACGAGTTAAAAATAATTTCATACTCAAATAAATTTACCATATACCAAGGTAAAAGTCTTTGCACTTTTTTTAATGCGATTGACAAGACCAGGTGGGTTTGGGTTGACGAAATTTCTAGAGACGGTAAAGAAATCTGACGACTGAGGCACTCCTTTTTACGGAAAGATATGATTGTTGTAGACTATATAGGCATGTACTGACATCCAATTTAAACGTTCAACACGGTATCCTTATAGGCATTGAAATAGTGCACAAAATGCCTTGATTTAACAGGAAACCTGTCCGTTGTGATATAAAGAAATTTAAGACAGTGGTCACTACGACACTGGGAGTCGTCATCTTTCAAAGTTCAAAAGATCCAATTAAGATCCATGTTAGTGGGAACTGGCTAAATTTCAAGAATTGTAATCCAAGGAAAAAATGAAAGAGAATTAATAGGAAAAGAGATCTGGTTTATTATGCTGATCTGCTGATCCTGTTAAGATGCAGTAATCATACATTTAGCAAGGCCTACTTCAAATGATTCTCACAAATTTATGCTTTCTTCACGCATTGTTCATAATTCGCTGCGAGCACTGTCCTTCAAGAAACTTTGAAATAAACAATTCACGCCTAAAAATGAAGAGTGCTTCCAAGGCTAATCAAACTGCATGCATCAACTCGAATTTAACTAGACTTTGCAGAAAATCAAGCATGAGTAAGTTGCAAACAGAAAAGCAAAATCTTCGAATACAGATATTCACCGTTGTTCAAAACCGATTCTGTTCTAGAACTTGAGCTTAAGCTAGCAAAATTACCCTAGACTTTCGCAAATTAGAATGTAATCTTCGGATCAGATCAAAACTTACTTCACTTTAAGAACGTATCTCTGCCTTTTGCCTCTGCTCAAAAAGAAGAATCTACGACTAGTTTCCTAATATATTTTGTGTTCCGTGGAGCCGGCCACTTCACAAGTACGACCAGTAAAACTACCGGTTTTCCAACAGTTGAAATCCCAATGGTGAAATAGTCAACTCGAATTTCCAGTCTGTTATTTGACAGTACAAAACCTGAGTGCCTTCATTCTTACGATAGTGGGAAAAAATTGAAGTCAAATTTTTGAGAAGTTGAGGTTGCTACTCTACCGTTTTCTGACTAAAGATCATAATTTTCATTGATACAAAAATAAAACGGGAGGAAAAACATGCTGACTTGAGATGGCTGTCTCTTTATGTGAATATGATGTCTGAAAAACACAAAGGGAGCATAGAGCCTTAAATAATCTTCTTTATCTTCACATCATAATCTTCTTTCTTCTTTGATAAAACTAGCTTAAAAATTTGACTTCCACGGGCTAGGGAGTGCTGGTATCAGATAAATCTTGGGAAAAAATCTGCTATGGAGCAGGTACAGAAGAAAACTAACTTGCCGGGCGACGTTGAATGTTAATTTAATATATCATTCAAAGATAACGGTGGAATGTCACATTTAAAATTAAGGAAAATTATACAATTTATTGACATCATAATTATAAAAATGAAGAATTTATCAATGGCTTTTATCACCATAACTTTCTATTACCTTATATGAGATGTAAAGCACAATGACGCACTCAGCGAGAGAGAGACTGTCAAATGAATTGCTCTGTATAGTTGCAGCAAAAAGACTACTGTTGACTCTCCAAGGTTTGTTTGATAAGTGAAATTGCAGGTGTTCAGAACGGGCTTAAGATCATCATCGCTGTAGAGAACCATTGCCATGAGGATTCAAAAGATATGAGCTCCTGTGCAGCACACAAAGTTAAGATGGCTAAAAATAACGTGACTTCATGATTGACATATTGACAGGCATCTGCAACAACATCATCACAATCATTTTCATCACAGTCATTCTCATCAATACAATCATGAGAATCATCATTCATACCCATCATCAGAGGCATAGTCACTGGTCATTCCCATCTTGAATCATCATAATCAATACTATCATTAACACCATCAATGATTAATGATTGTATTAGAAGTAGATCAAAAAGAGGTGATAATCCAAAATTAAGGAATCACCCAACAGCCTATGAAATCAACTAACTTATCAACAGAGATTGTCCTAAGTACTATTTTCTGCCAGTGTTTCATGTCTATGTAATGAAACTATATTTGGTATTCTACCGATGTCAGTTGTGATAAAGCAATTGCAAAACAACCCCATCAAAATGGTTAATGCACATTTCTTGAGAAGGAACAAAATTGCCAATGTGAAATGATCACCGTTTGTGTTGCAACATAGATTTTGAATTAGCATAAAACGTCCAAACTTCAAATGTGTTGACTTTTAACACCAAAAAATTCTCATATTTCTGAAGGGAATTCTCCACCCAAGAGAGTGGTTGGTCAGCCTTGCAAAATATCTGATAAGGAACTGTCAACCAAGAACTGAGATTGTAAATTATAAAAGAGATTTCACACTGTAAGAGAGGGCAACTACTTTCTCGAGTTTCAAAATTAAGAAAACCAAGGAGAGAGGAAAGAAAAACATCGACGAAGCAGGTCCATCCATACTCATAACTTGAATGCGATGTTTGCAGAATATTATGCTGACTTGAAGATGCGTTCAGTTTCGTAAAATCACTTCTACGTTCAGAAAAAGCAACAAAAGAACAGCCAGTAATATTGGGAGGTGTAGTAAATTAAACAGTCTTAGTGTAGCAGACATCTCGCAATCCTGACGAGGAGTGTTTGAAATACAAAACAAATGATTTAAGACACATTTGCATCTTGGATAATCAAAGCATGCAGCTGCCTACTTGTGAGGAAATGGGACAGCCATCACCTGAAAGAAGTAAGGTATTTTCTTTCGGAACAGGCGTGATGGTTCTGTTCTGGAGAATCGGTCAAATGCTTTGCTGAGAGGTACCTGTATCAACGTGAGTTTTGGACAAATTGTTCTTGGTTAGATGATCCTGACAGTACGTGTGAATGGAATATAATATATCAAAACCAGGCAGCTGTATACAATGAATGGATGTTTGCGTTCTCAGTGAAAGAGCTCTGTAAACTTCAGATCAAAAAGTAAACATGATACGGCAATATATGATTTCCCAAATAACATTCAGTGTTGGCACTGAATTGTTTGTCTGTGTTAATAGGGCTTTTCTGGTATTCCACTGGTCTCCATGGATGCACAGATACCTCAAACAAACAAACTGCCGAATTTCCAGGGACAATTTCAGTTGCTTGAAAATCCAGAAGATCAGCCAACAAATCAGAGTAAAAAATTTGCTGGCTAATTGCGATCTATATTTAGGTCTGTTGAGCTAATCATACCTTGATAATGTAAATGAACCAGCTTAATTCTCTCAAGTTCATTGGTGGAACAAATCAGCAAAAGCCATATTGTAAACTAGGCCAGGTTGCTTCAGGGGTATTTAGTCGAAGGTGCGCATAGGCGTGTTCACATAACAGATGGCATCAAAAATACCTCAAGACGCAGAGTGTCAAAGTACACTATTTATTACATATGTTCTTTCCAATGCAAAATTTCCATAGATCTCATGGCTACATTTTGTGCATAGGAAAATCTCGGAGTCAATCCTCGGTTTTTGAGAACTTCCTATCATTTGGTCTTCTCAAACTGTGGCTACACTACGAATTAATGGGGTTGTAGATAAAAACATTAAATTTGGATAAATACTCCTCTTGTAAGGAGCTTATCCGTATTTGTGATCTTCCTGCCAATCACAGTTAGGTACTAAAACGAGCTTGAAATTTCATGGGGATTCATAAACACCCCCCAACAGCCCTGGGAATAGACACTTAAAATACTAAAATTCTTCTGGTTGGTTTCACTCTGGTTGGCTCTCAAACTGCAAAGATGTGGTAACCGATCCATGATACTCTGAGAAAAAGGGTGCACTGATGCGGAAAAATTTTTCAGCTGAGGAATTCACGGTTTCATTTTGACAAAATGACCAAAGAACCAGATGACCCTTTCATCTAATTTTTCAATCAATCTATCACCTTATGAAAATGGGCAAAGGTTCAATACCAAAGTAAAGGTTTTCAAACTGCTCTGAAAAACTGAACATAAAATTAAAAAGTCATACTTATAGCGTGCCATTTACAGCATATTTGAACCTATTTATAGATACGCTGTGATATCCAAAAACATATAAACATATTGGACTATAACGGAAGAAGATACACCACATTGTAGTAAAGTGGTCTGCCTTCTTGTTCATACCACTTAATTTCATAACATTAACGAATGACAAGAATTGACTATACTATGAAACATTTATGAACAACTGAACTGAACTTACATGAAATTCAAGACTTCACTGGAACCTTCCGGTGATCGTTATGTCATGTCAGCAAGGCATAAAAAGCAGCGTACAAATAAAAGGACTATTTAATCAAACAATAATCGAATAGTAATATCTCTTATGAATAAATCGACATCACTAACATTTACATAGCTGCATACGGGTAAATAGAATTCTTCCGAACACTTCTCAACGCAAACAAATTTTGTGGAGTTCAAAACAAACAGTATTTTAGGACACTTTTTAGACCCAAGCAGGAATTGATAAAGGACCAGCACAATTTGAAGACGAACATTTTGATGATCATCATATCAATATGAGAGATAACGAAGCGACGCGAGATGCTCATGAGGAACGTCACAATGCAATTAATTGCCTATTATATTATTATTCTTATTATAATTATTATTGTTATAATTAGGGGTTGTCCAGTAAGGATAGCACTTTCACAAACTGGCACAAGTTCATGAATACACAACTCTTTCTTGCCAGTCTAAGCGGACAAAAATATCATTAGATTTCCTTGACGTAAAATCTCTCGATATAGTGACGGTGGAGGTCTTAGATCTCCCCAACTACTTCCATTTCCAACCGGTTAACGGATACGGCGGAATCGACTCCAATCTCCTCTTCAAACACAGAATGACGTATCTACTTTGCCTAGATAGTGGTAATCACGGGGCAAACGCAGGTGTTTGCAGCCGATTGAACAGTAGATCAAAACACCACACGCGTACATCTACATCCCATTATCCATGGATT
Source organism: Mastigias papua (assembly GCA_964019165.1). Taxonomy (NCBI): domain Eukaryota; kingdom Metazoa; phylum Cnidaria; class Scyphozoa; order Rhizostomeae; family Mastigiidae; genus Mastigias; species Mastigias papua. The sequence continues at coordinate 14,544,873 of OZ025279.1, read as the reverse complement.
ATTCTTCAGTGGAATAAAAAGACCCTACAAACACTTTGATGCAACAAATCTTACTATCAAAAATTCTTCTAGGGTAATCACGGTCTCATTTCTGCTGTCAAATCAGTCTTGAGCTCAAAAGAATCAGGAATGTTGTCGCATTAACGTACGAAACATTTAATTTCATCCCTCATATAGAAGAAAGCTTAAGATCTGTTAACGAAATCATGAGAGTATTTTGGGATTAATACATCTCAAAAATATTGATACAGGAATATATAACCCTGCTGTATGCAAAATATAAAAGCAAAGTTATAAAGATGCGCTAAAACGAGGCCAAACTTGTAAACAAGAGTGTCAGGATTTCACAATTTTGCTATAAAATTAACAGACCATTCCTCTAAAAGGACAACGAGCAATTTTGTTGATATATCGTGCCCACTTTCCCGCCAATATTTCTCTACTGTGACTACAACCTGATTTGAAGTTCTAACGAGACTGTCTCCAATGCCTCTCCTGGTCTCCCATTATACACCTATCTCATTTACAAGAAACACACCGAAAGAAACATGAGAAGGTTTGCCGAGAAAACGGATATCTGTATGTGCTAGCGACAATATCACGGGAGTATTTTCTGAAAAGTGTTCTTTGAGTGAATTTATTTGAAAAAATAATACATCTTTCAAAATAATAAAATGTTTTAATTTACTTGAGGTAATTTCATAACACAGATAAATGAATCAATCTAACTCTAATTCTAATTAATTAAACAATTAATATACATTATGATATTCATTTACTATCATATGATACAAATCCTATTTTCATTTGCGTTTATTAAATTAGTTATCACATCATTTTTGGACTCTATTCGCCATCTTTTTCATGTTCTATATAACTTTACTAAGTTTCAATGTGATTATCGAGCAAACATGAAACTGACACCAAACATGAGGTCCTTTATATTTCCTAATAACTGCCACCTCTCCTTTCTCACCTGGGAGAACCATTTCATGTTACATACCAACACTATACTGTCGTCCACAAAATTCCATCAACTTCTTAAACTTCTTTATTATCGTTAAACATATCACTCTTGCACCATCAGCAAGGAATATACTTCATGTGAGCTTAACATCTGATTTCTAAAGAAGCTAAGAATCTCACTGGAAATCGAGGTTTCATGATTCATTCCCTTTCCGTGCGAGTCATCAATCAGTTTAATTTGAATTTGAAATCGAGGCTTCATGATCGAGTACTTTAGTGAAGAGGCTTGAGGATTTCAACATTTTCTAGTGGCTATGGCGCTACAGATCTGAATTTATGCAGAATAGCCCCCCCCCCCCTCGTATCTAACACTTCCATACATAGAACTTCTTTCAACTGTAACAATTTTCAGAAACTCCCGATCTTCTTAACTTTTTAAGAAACATATGAAAATAAAAATTAGATGAGGCAGTTAATAACATGACTGTGTATACCTGCCTAATGTGGGATTCTATCTTTCAGATAGTCCAACAAATAAGCTGTACCTCTCATTAATATTGCATGTCTTGGGTTGCGAAATGAGTTACCTTCAAGTAGCAATGATCTTAAAAGGAAAAGCAAAAACGATTGGCATCCCATTTGTGAAAATACAATTCTTTATGACAGCCGAATGAAGATACTCACAGAAGATGCAAATATAGGGAAGAATGTTTTAGTCAATAAATCAGAGAAGAACAACAGGAAAACTCTAGATGAACGACTACATAAAAACGTGGCAAATAAAAGCAAAAAACTATTCAAAAACCACATCAAGACTCAATAATCAGATACAATTAGTACACAATAATACAAACTGTTGGAGAAACTCATTTAACACAAATAAGTTAGTATTCAAACATAGGAATTCCCTTAGAGAAAAACTGAAAAAGAATTTCATAAGAGGGAATTGAATGAGATTGCTTTTTTACCTCAATGTTGATATATTGCCCAATTCTGGTGGTACATTAAAAATGTTGTTGTTGCTGAGATCCAAGTTAGTAAGTTTTGGAAGTTTTGCCAAGCCAGCGACATTAATCTCTGTGATCTACAATGCAGACATTGCATTCTCTTACCAAAGATCAACAAATTACTATAAGAATCAATAAATCACTCCAAGAATCAATGAATCACACCAAGAATCACTAAATCACACTTTTTTAAGATATGGAACGATAACACGCCTCAAATATATAGCTTGATTTGAAACAACGGATGAACAAATTTAGAGCTGTCTATGACCAACACCCTCATTAAAATCTATAGTCTCGGTTTCAAATCAGAAAAATGATATTCGACAAGAATCTATCTTCTTTCTCTCTTTAAAGTTCTGAATACAGTTCAAATGACAGACCTGTGTTCGAGGCCAGAGCTTTAATCTGAAATCAAAGAACTATGAGAACATTTTTACCTGATTTGAATTTGCAATTATAACTTCCACACTTTGAATTTCATATAAAAATGTTGGTACTGCAGTGAATCTATAAAATAAAAAAAATGAAAGCAATAAAATTATATTAATCTATATCATTGTTTTACAATCACTAGTGTAACCGGATTGAATGCCATTCCGATAAACTTGAAAAGGGGCGAATTAGCTGCCAAATGATCCAGCAAAATGCAGGTGTAAAATATTGCCAATCATGAAAAATGTCCTTAGTTAAGTTCTGTTTAAACCATAAGAACGCAGAATTCACGCTGATATCTCAATATGATGGCGAGTTTCACGATGTTGAAACATGATTGCACAAAAAGAAAGAGGATATAGAAGAGAGCAAAAAAAAGAGCTACCTGTTGCCAGCAAATGCGATCTGTCGTAATGACTGCCAGGCTTTGAATTGTGGGCAAAGATCAGATATCACGTTATTTCTAGTGAAAAGAAATTATGACTGATAATCTCTATTGGAGAACATAATTCAATATATATAGATAAAAAGCTCCAAGTATTAGATATAAGAAAGATTAAGTGAGTGGCTTTGAAAGAAAGACTGCAAATTTCTAACTTTATCAAATGCAGCTGCGTGCAAAATAGAACTTGGAAAAAACCTGCAAAAAGTATAATGAGCTGGAAGGAGAATCAAAATGCACGAAGAAATAAAACCAATATGAAACGAAACTCTAGTTGAAAAATACAGAAATACTACTGAAAGTCTTACGATATATTGATAAAATTCAGCCTAGCCAGACAACTGAATGCAGTAGGAAGTGACGTAAGTTTATTGCAGCTTAAATCCAACTCTACCAGGCTGTTTGAATACGAGACTATTCTGGATAGGAAAGAGAAAAAGCAATAAAAGAGGAACAGAGTTACCAAATGCCTGATTTACCTAAATGAAATAATTTCTTTTTGGAAACAATCCTATTATACCGCAGCTTCTGAACAACTTTGAGAATGAGGACAATGACGAATAGAGTCCACAAGATTTTAGTAAATTTCACTTCACGACATAATCAGCCCTCATTCTCAATTTCTTGATTACTAACGATGTTTATTCCTAGTCAAAAAGTCATCTCATTATATATAGTCAAGAATTTTCTCTAAATTGCGGCTCTAAAATTGATCTAGTCACAAAAAGCTATATCTTTTCTGTTTCAAAAACTATCATCATGATTAACTATAAAGACGCAGAAAGGTCATCAAAGGTCATAGTACCTGTCTGCTGGGACAACTTCTAAAAGGTTCTTGCTCAAATTTATGAGTGATATTGCAACATTTTCAACAAAATAGCCGACTGGTATAGAGGTAGCTTTTTTGTTGCTGTGGAAGAGATTAATCAAGTTTCAATTTTACAGCCTCAAGATCAACACATATTGCTGGGTATATCGACAATAATGCATCTGACATTTCAAGCAACAAACAACAAAATTTTACCAGTCATTTCTTGGATACTTTTTAAAACACTTACAGAAATTTGTGACTTGAAAGTAAATCAACTATCTCTAATGACCATAATGAAAGGTGTATTAGAGCAGGTTGCCTGTCATATCAAACGAACAGAAGGAGCATGAGCTAGATCCTTACCAAACAAAAACAACATTCAGTCTGTCAGTTTTGCGTTTCCACCCATTTTGTTCACGAAAAAAGTAAAATTGTGAAGTGTATCGTAATGTACTCGACATCTTTTGTCACGAAAAACAAATCTGAAACTTCTTTTGTTCAAAAAAGGATTGCAAATAACAAGTTGTCAATCTTTCATTGAGTTGAAAAGCATGTTGAATATATTAATCAGCAACGCACAGAAAATGAAAAACCTACCAAAAAGTAATCTTCTTTGAAGTCATGATAGCATGGGTATCAATACTACTCCCAAAAGATAAGAAATTGTCATTTATCTCTGCCTTACTTTCCCCACTTGACTTCAGCTCAACAGATTCCTGTTCATCTAATAAGAGATTCAAATCCATTTTAATTTCATGTCTTATAGCATTAAATAATAAACCCAAACTTCTTACCGTTACATGACAGACATTTATCTCCATCTTGACATAAATTATTCTTCCCTACTATTGCAAAATTTTGGATAGAGGTTTTCTTGCCCATATGATGGTAAAATGAATGTAATATTTCATTGAAAACGGATCAAAACCTAAATCATTTTCAGTACATTAGTTAATCAGCTATGGATTTACGTGGTACAATCATAAATCAATAAAACGAAAAGTGAACACAAGAACACAAGAAATATTACCATTGGAGGGAAGTCTGCTTTTTAAGTACTTGAGAACTGCCTGTGTTCCTTTCTGACAAGCGAATGATTTGACATTAAAAATAATTGCAAATCACAGTACAGAATACAGTAATACTACAATTTCATTGAAAATTATATCTTGATTGCCAATAATGTAACTGAAACATATATGAATAATTATTCAAAAACAACGAAATCTTTAAAAGACCCAAATCCCAAAACGTCATTTGAAATAACACCTGGGGAAGACCTCTTCTTGCACTTTGGCCCCTGCCCTTTGGCCCCTGCCCTTTGGCCCCTGCCCTTTGGCTCCTGCTCTTTGCCCCTCACCGCTTAGCACCTAACTTTGTTATTGTTTATTTTAGTAGTGAGTTACTTGCAATGGCCACAGGGTTTATGTGCAAATCCATGCTTTTATACGAATATAAAAAACAATAGAATCTTCATAGGTACTGTTGCTACCTACAGATACAATATCACGTCGTAATCCTCGCAGAGCATTGCCTTCAAGTGAGATTGATTTGATATTCTTCATATTTCCCATTGAAAAAGGCAAACTGTAAATAACAATAGCAAGAGATGAGCAAATGTCTGAAAGGGAAAGAGTTTAAGATAGCAGTATAGCTACACCAATATGGCCTAGTCATATTCCGCTAAACGATGATACATACTGTATCTAATTGCTTGAATTCAATACTAAATTGATATCATAACCTCATTGTTCTTTCGAAAAAACTTATCTTCTTATCCTACTGCAAGTCTGCACTTTCAACACCCTTACTCTCTTCAGACTTCACAGCCGTGGCAAAGACTAAATACTGTATCCGAAGCGCTATTGAAAGATGTTCTGCGTACAAAGGTGCTTGGCATGGCATATAGATGAAGTACTCAAGAAAACGGATGCAAGGGAAAAATCAACAATGTGCAAACATTTCACTCACGTTGAAATACAATTATTTGTCAAATCCAATCTTTCCAACTTTGCACATAATGTTATCTCTTCAGGGATGCTATAATAAAAATTTTACAAAAACTAGGATTGTCTCGAGATTGGCTGCGGAAATAAAGATGTCTTTGCTATTTAACTCGTGCCATAGAGAAATGTCTCATTGAATTCTATGAATAAGTATGAGCATAAATTAATTTCAAGATTACCTTTCTATGGTGTTGTCCTTAAGATCCAATGTGACTAGTGATGGCAAATGTGCGAACATATCTCGATCAAGTCGTCGAATTCGGTTGTTGCTCAAGTACAGTTCCTATCAAAACATGGAGATTAAGAAATTAAATAATGTGGACATAAGAAGAAGAACTTGGGACAGAATTAGTTTTTAAAATATAACTATATATCCATTCCATTTACGTACACTTTAAAACGATAATCCAGTAAGGCAAATTTCCTTCAGAATTAAATTGATGATAGCAATATCAAACATATCAAAGTCATTATATTTTGAAAAACAATGCAGTTAGAGATATGAAAAAAATTGAAAAGTAAATCTATAACAGAATAAAATAAAATATTTTAAAGAGATAAGAGAAATAATGACCTTAATGTTTAGAGAACCACTGATGCGCGGGAATTCGGAGATGAGATTTGCCCTACAGTCCAAAATGTCAAGAGACGTCATTCCGTGTAAACCTGAAAAGAGTCGACAAGTAGATTCCCTTATTTCTACTCTGAAATGCCTAGAACCAACTGCCATCTACACAGAATGGTTTTAATGATCTGCCCTCCACATACTCTACAGCCCAACCAAATACACTACTCTTGAAGAATCACATAGACTGTTTTGAAAGAGGTATCTATGTGCTAAAGCGCAACAACGGGCTACGCCACGGGGCTTTAGATCCCTGCCCTTTCCATCAAGAAGGTAAAAGTGCCTTTTCTTATAGAATTTTGAAACTGTTCATTGCAGTTTTGGTAAGTAACCCAGCTTATAATCTTTATTACACATGGAAGGCGCGGAATCCTCAAAAATATGATTTCAACATGAGTTCTCTTTAGAAAGTACCCCTTTCAGAATGCCCATTCTGTTGATTAGATCCATGCTCTCAAACTTTCCTAGTTGTGCACCTGAGGTGAATAATCTGTTGGTACTACAGAACTTCAAAGAAAGAACATTCTTTTAGCAAACTGAAAAGGTTTTCTTCGTCTGACACTCGTCAGAGTATGAAACGTCCGATAACGACCGAAAGGTGCAATGGAAGATATGCCTAGATGCTGATGGACGCAGTGTTCACCTCGTCGTCTTTCAGTCGTTATTCGACGTTTCATGCTATGAAGTTTTATTTCTATATGTCTTTATATACATTAATAAATATATATACATACATATATTTATATATGTAAAGCATTTAAATCTGATAAATATTAAATCTGAGTTAGCTTTGGGTCTGTTGTCCTCAATGAAGTGGTAAAATTACCTTGTGGCATGATTTTGAGTTTGTTACTTCGTAGGTTCAAATCTGTCAGAGCTATAAAGATATATACAAAAATGTATCAAAGTCAAAAAGAAACACAGTACACAGGTAATCACATTTGAAAAGATACAGAATCTTGTTCAATTTGCCATTTCTGTAACCTCTAAAGGACACAAAGCTGATCAAATGCTTTTCAATAGGCATAAAGGGACAGTTAGATAAAGTCCATCAATAAAATGTCTGGTGTATGATCCTTCTTTTTTAAGTCATATCATACTAATTACTGATAAAAATGACCCCCAAATTGATGTATCAACTATAAGAAGTATTGCCCATAAATCTGCAAGCAAACCCCCAACCACCATTTAAGGTTCACTTGCTAACACAATGCATGAAGGATGAGTAAAAACGTTTCACATACACACATACACGCAAATACATAAGTTTCACCTAGTAGATCTGCAATATCAATAATGCACCTGAATCCCTCAGCCACAATTGTCACATATACTAAAAGTTCTAATCAATGGGATAACAAGCCACAGAGACACACAGAGACACACAGAGACACACAGAGACACACAGAGACACACAGAGACACACAGAGACACACAGAGACACACACACACACAAACACACACAAACACACACAAACACACACAAACAAACACACATTAAATAAATTACCTGATAATCTTTCAAAACTACCAGGGATAGATTCCAGTTGATTATGTGAAAGGTTTAGCTTCATCAACTTGCTTAAGTTTCCAAAGCTTTCTGGTAACATGGTAAGGCTGTTTTCCTCAAGGTTCTAGAACACAGATATACACTAATCTGAAGCCCAAATCTGAGACAAATTTTCAAATGAGAATAGAGACCAAAGAGAATAGATCCCAATGCAGATAATGATCAAAGGTAGGTACCTACCAGATCCTCAATATGGACAAGGTTTCCAAACTCTTCTGGTAGTATTCCTATTTTATTCCCATTTAGAAGAAGAACCTTGGCTGATTGAAGTCTTGTAACAGATTGTGGAATGGAGGACATATTGTTGTGACTAAGTGAAAAAAATTAAGGAATATTACAACCAATACTATTTTACACTTTGTAGATATGCAGTAAGGCCTAACAACAGCCAGGTTGGGTCTCAGAGTTACAAATATCACAGGCCCTTGTGAGTTTCAAAATCATTAATTGCTTGAATTAGCAACATTCTCCCTGGATGCTGGAAATTTACCCTACCTTCTTGACCCTCTCAAAGGTATGGCATGTAGTAACTTCCTTTTTAAAAGCATAATACTGCAAAAAACTACTGAAGCATTTTAGAGTATAAAAATGAAAGTACTTCTTTCATCTGACACTCATCAGAGTATGAAACATTGGATAATGACAGAAAAGTGAATGAAAACATATAGTAAGATGGATATACAGTCAAAGTCACATGTCAGGAGGAACAGCACATTTGGTCGACTCACTGAGTTGGTCAATAGGCAGCAACTCACTGCTCACTTAGTTGAGGAGCCCAAAGGAGAAAATGAACTCTTTCAGAAACAAAACTGGGTTCTGGGTCTTAACATAGACAGATTCAAAAACACCTCAAAGACAAATGATCTTTCTCGATCTGTAGCACAAGCATTTCTATTGAGTATACAAAAAGCATATAAATCACAAATTAAAATAATATGCAGAAATACCAATTTTAGATCCACATATGGCTCTCCACATCTGCACTACTTACAGTCACTATGTGACACTTCACTAAATTTGAAACCCCAAGAGTTTTCAGTAATAGCAAAATAACATTCGGATCATGGTCTACTTACAAACATAAATATGTAAACAGTTGAGAAATGAATAAACATATATTGAACCAAATAACTAAGAATACCTCAAATTGATTCTTGAAAGCTCTTTTAGTTCACCAATTTCATCAGGCAATGATTCTAGTTGATTATCATGAACCTAAAAATGATTTTAAGTACTTCTAAAATTGTACAGAGTAATCCTTAGCTATGATGAAAGAATAACAAGGAAATATATTAACATATTCAACTGATGTCATGGTAAAAGCATCTGTCTCACAATTGGGAGCTCAAGGGTTCAAGTCCAGGCTGATTCATAAAAAAGACTTCAAAATGGCACTCACTGCCTTCTCCTCTGGCACCAAATAATTAAGCCCCCAGGGGGGCTAATTCTAGAATTTACAGTATTTCTTATCAACAAAGAATTCATAAAAGTCCCTTTGGTTACATGAAAGATATGGTATGACATCTCTCAAATACTGAAATATGACAAGACAACAGAACTTTGAAAGTGGCTAATGATGATGACAATGATGATGCAAATGTGACAATAATACAAAGTTTGATCTATTTATAATAACACAAATATTCTCTAATTGTGAAGTATGGTATAAGACTAAATATCTTACATCAAGAACATTTAGTGCTGGTAGATTTTTTATGTCAGGTGATAACTCTTTCAGTTTGTTTGATGCAAGAATCAACTTTTTCAGATCAACCTGTTCCCACCACCTATCTCCATCTCCAGTATCCAAAGAAACGCTCTTTCCTTCTTCTGGTACATCTACATTTATCCTCCACACCTGAATGCAAGCAATGGACTGTTTCAAAAAATTACCAGTATAACAAAAGTGGAAACACTCAAAGGATGTAACAATTAATTAAAAACAGAAACATGCATAGTACCTGTCTGAATTTTTCATTCATCATTTCAACTAAAGTCTTCATTACATACTTACATGAGCTATACTATCTCATTCATTTAATCATCATTCATTTACATTTACCTATCTACATATAAGTTAGCTTACTAACTGATTCCTTTTCACTTCACTTCTAGTTCTCTATATATTTTTAGCTACATCCATTGATCCAATAATAAATCACAAATACTCCCTTTCATCATTTCTTTCTTATCTTCTTCCTTCTTTCCCTGAAATCTCCTTTTATTCATTCATTCATTCATTCATTTATTCATTCATTTATTTATTTAATTACTGTTCAATAATGCATTTACATATCATTCAATCTACCTATCACTTTCTAATTTCCATTCAACAGTTGGTCTGTTATCTAGCTTTTCCTTAATCAAAACAATCTCAAAAGATATAATTATAAATAATTCACATTTTCACACAACCATTCCTAATGAAAACTTAAACACCACCTGCCTCAATTGGGATTTCCATCAGATTTCGATTTGAAAGATTAAGTTGCCCACTCTGCCTTGCATTTTTGATTAATGCATAAGGAACCTTTGAGCTCTGTGCTTCTGCCCCGTACCCACCCCCGAATCCTGCTTGTGGCTTCCATTTCCCTCTACCCCTTGATGCCATAGTCCCAAAGTTTTGCAATGTGGTATATCCTGCAAAATGAACTATAAATAATACCAATGGGAGTTAACTTTGCAAAGTCAAATTTGAGATTTGTACATACACAGAAGTCTTCGAGAGGTTATTGTCAAATACTAAACGAAAAGGTAAAATATTCTATGTAAATAAACTAATTGGGCAAATTGCAAGCTAATAGTCTACTTATCGCTGGGCCTCAAGGTTGAAAAGGATAGGCCCGGCCTTTTCGCAAAGAGCAAATGACCCCCATGGGGTAAAAGCAGACGAAGGCTGACCAACTCTCAGCCTGAAGCAAGATGAAATGATTGGAAAAATGAAAGCTATACGCAGTGATTTCATTATTATTTGCACTTAAGAAGAATTTTTTTGACAACAGCAAGTGCAGAAAAACCTCACCTTCTGTGTACTGGTTGCAGAAGTTGTTGAAATTTTGCCCTGAGCCCAAATAAACATTTGGTCTCATTGTGGTAGACAAACTCTATACGAGGTTCAAATAATATTGCAGCCATCGATCACGTTTGTTGACCCCTGATCACAAAGTGCAGTTTTGCTGTTGGAGATAAAAGTTTATTTTCTTGTTGTGGTAGATATTTCTAAAGAGATGAAGAGAAGGGCTGACAGAAAAAAGCCTAGGCCCCAAGGAGCTGCAGGAGATTTAAAGAAGAAAGAAAGTAGTAAAAAATTCAAGCCGAGGTCACCAAGGCCAAAATCATCAAAAAAAGATGCCATGAAAGCAGCTGGCAAAGAGGCACAAAAAAGTGCAAAAAAGAAAAGACCTACTAGTGATCATGTTAAGAGGAAGCATGTAGAGGGTGCTGAGCGTGAAAAGGATGTAGGAGGTATAGAACATTCATTGGATGGGACATTTGGTAGTGGAAAGTGTAAATTACATATATATATATATATATATATATATATATATATATATATATATATATATATATATATATATATATATATATATATATATATATATATATATATATATATATATATAATATTAATTCGGCTAAGGCTGACATAGGTAAATACTAAGTCATGAGTGGGCTACCACAATTGGAAAATTTATTTTGGCCCCAGTGCGGATTCGAACTCACGATGTTTAGATCAGAAGACTCCTGTGCTAATCAATTGCGCCATCCAGGCACAAAAGAATAGCGGTGGAATCTTAAGGTCATTCTATCGTGAGTCCCTCAACGCATCTAGGGCCTTCTCTATGTTTCGGCTATAATGCCTTCTTCAGAGCCAAGCGTACTTCATAATATTAATTCGGCTATATATATATATATATATATATATATATATATATATATATATATATATATATATATATATATATATATATATATATAGAATAAACCACAAATATACTATCCTTTAAGTAAACGTTTCGATCAGAATCTTCATCAGTAATGAAAAGCAAAGTACTGATGAAGATTCTGATCGAAACGTTTACTTAAAGGATAGTATATTTGTGGTTTATTCTATTTATGTAATTTATATACGTTGTGGATGCGGCTTAGGTTTAGTTTGTATATATATATATATATATATATATATATATATATATATATATATATATATATATATATATATATATGATTACTCATTGAGTATCGATGGGTTTACGGCAATGACCTCTCTATATGAGATATTTTCTTGCTTTCACAGTGGCGAAAAAGTTGAAAGGAGATACAATGCAACCCTTGACCAAAAAGGAAAAGAGAGCGAAGAGGAGGCAGACCAAGGATGTTCATGGTGTTATAAGTAAATTGATGGAATTGTATGAGAAACTCAGAAGGTATAAGTGAAGATTTTGTATGCAGTAATAGTTATTCATGCATCATATTTCAATTGTGGTAGTCAATCAATCAATCCATAGTGTATTATAGTTTGTTTTTGGTACCAATTCCCAGGAAAAATATAACCAAAGATGAAAAGCAAAGTGTTGTCAGTGATGTTTTGAGTATTGTTAAAGGAAAAGAAAGTGATGTAAGTATACAAAGTCAGTTCCAAAAATATAGATTAGTTTTTGTCATAATTTACTTGCTTTTAGTGCTATTGTCCTCTTCATAGGATTATTACACAAGCACATTTTTAATTCAAAATTATTAATTTGAAATGGGATTAATTGATATTAATTGATCCTTTGAGCATGATTTTTTTATTTCAGATAATTTATAAGCATGATTGTGTAAGGGTTTTGGAATTCTGTGTTAAATATGGGGATGAAATTCAAAGAGAAAACATATATAAAATCTACAAAGGTTGGTTTATGTTTTTCCATAAATTGTGACAGACTTTTATTATTTATATTGAGTGTTCTGAAAAAAGTTGTGTAAGTACATATTTGTAAGTAGTGTGTACTTTATGTAAAACAGCATACTACTTTTTGCATGTGGATGATTTATGGTCTTACATTTATGGTCTTTTAAGATAACTTTTTCTGATATTTTAGAACATAATGTTGAACTTTTGAAGTCAAAATATGCTAAATTCCTTGTCAAAAAGTTGGTGAAGTATGGGTAAGTATTAGACTCAAGTCAAATTTTCTATTTTATGGGTGTATTCATGGAAAAGTATTAGCATTCTTTCAATATAGGGTTTTCTATGCAAGTTTAATACAATTTTCAAGGTGAAAATACAGTTTCATCCAGACATTGTGATATGAGGATGATTATGATGATCATGATGATATTAATGATGATAATGAAAATGATAATGATGATGATGGTAATTATGATTATTATTATACTCCTAGTGGTTTTGCAGGACTTGTCAAATTTAAAGATAAGATTATGTAAAGCTTAGGACTTTTAGCAGCAGTAAATGCATTTTGTCAAACCCATTTTTGGAGGTGACATATACCATTTTTAGCTTTTATATAGCTTTGGGACAGGTCATTAAGTACTTGTGGGGAGGGGGTGGAAGACATTCTCACATATTTGATGGACTTTTTGTCCCCCCCTCTCAGATTTCACTATAGCACGAAAAAGCGGAAACATTCTTTTGGCATACTGAAAGCTTTTTTCGTCCGACACTCGTCAGAGTATGAAACGTCGGATAACGACCGAAAGGTGAACCGAAATATATAGCCAGATGCGGGTGCACGTGATATGATGAATAATGCGTCTATTCATCATATCACATGCACCCGCATCTGGCTATATATTTCGGTTCACCTTTCGGTCGTTATCCGACGTTTCATACTCTGACGAGTGTCGGACGAAAAAAGCTTTCAGTATGCCAAAAGAATGTTTCCGCTTTTTCGTGCTATAGTGAAGTTCTGTAGTACCAACAGACTTTTCACCTCTCAGATTTATGTAAATATTTTGGTCCCCACTCCAAGATTTCAGAAGAAATTCCATAGTCCTTCTCTTAAAGTGCTCTTTATTTTTCATCCCCCCTTCCTCTGAGTGTGCAGAACTTTGATCCCCCTCCCAGATGTCCTCCACCCCCTCCCCTGGAAGAATTAGTAACTGGTCCCTTATAGCACTATTTACTTTTATGGATGTATTGTAAAATGTTTTTATTGCTTTTTTATGTCAAGAGAATGATCAGTTAACGTTTGAGAAGGTGAAGGTTTTCATAGATGATCATTTGAATTTTAGAACAAAGCCACAAAGAAGTTTGGTCATCAAAGCTCTTTATGGGAATGTCAGAAAACTTGTAAGGCAAAAGGTTAGTGTAAATTCTCATCATTGTTTGGATTTCCTGTCAGCAAACTGAATAGGTACTAATGGAACAAATTGTGAATGAGTGCATTAATTTATTTAAGTTGTAGTTCTGGACTGAAAGCACATTTCAATTGATGCATCTCATTTTCTGATAAAGTGCACTTTAATTACTTATTAGTATTAATTACTTATTATTATTAATTACTTATTATTATTAATTATTTATTATTATTAATTATTTATTACTATCAATTATTTATAATTATTAATTACTAATTAGTTAATATCTGAGAGATTTCTTTTAGGAAGCATCTGGTGTGCTAGAGTTCATCTACCATCAATTTGCTGACTCATCACAACGGGCTTCATTAATTGAAGAATTTTATGGCCCACAGTATACTGTTTTCAAAGTGAGTTTTCCCCTCAGGTTCAGGCTGCTTCATGGCGAATAGAACACAAAGACTTGTAACTGCATGTATAGTGTTTACCCATAATATTAACACTGTATGAGACACAAATGCCTTTCAGACGCTGGCTTTTGAACTAGTTATTAGAATAGTGTCAGAAAATACAAGTTGTAATTATTGTTCACATTTTCTGGCTTAGATGTCTTTGTCATAGGTTGTATTGGCTGTCAAATGCTCAAGTCCTATGGACATCGTGTTTCCAATTTGATGTTAAACAAGTTGTTTTCTTTAGCTTGGTAATGTCTTTATCATCATCTCATCAACAGTATTAATTGGAAATACCTTTGAGATGAAGTTTTTTATCATAATTTATTCAGTAGAGCTATCTATCCTCTGATTTAGCTCCTTTTCTAATTCGCTGACTTTTAATGTATACGTTTGTTGTTAATATCAAAAGGCTGCTATTGGATCAAATTTGGAGGACATATTTGAACAGGAGCCAACTAAGAAAGTTGAAATTCTTCGATACATGAAAGATTCATTAATGCCGCTTGTCACAAAGTTTGTATGATTTTGTTTTCTTTTTGAATTTTTGTCGTTCTTCTTGCCATCTCTTTCTCTCTTTCTCTCTCTCTCTCTCTTTTCATATTGTTTCTACGTAAGAGGATTTGCCTTGTAGTTTTTCATAGTTAAACTGTTTGCAGGCTTGCATATGATAAGCCATAGAGTGGAAGTGAATTGAATTTTTATGGATACTTCGATCATATATAATATTGGCAATTAAGACAAGACAGCATAACTCTAATTCTTATCTAATGTTCATTATCTTATGAATACATGCATTTGTGGTATATATACTTAGTCATTCGTACTTATTAGAAATTTGTTGCTGATTGCTCTAGGGTATCTTATCCCATTCTGATAAAATATATTCTCCTTTAGAGAAGCCATAAAATTTACCATAATCCACAAGCCAATGTTGGATTTGTTGACATTTGCGGAGGACCAAATGAAAACTGTGAGTTTTATTTGTTTCTTTGTTATTGTGAACTGTTCTGTTGAGAATATGTCTCTCAGTGGCAGCTATTATTGCATTACGTTATTCCTCTTTTGGTATTATGACGATATATCGAATCAATAGAATTGTGTGGGCATTGTTTTGTTTTTGGCTTTTCTTCAAATGGTTGTTTGTTTATTTTTTCAAGGAAATGATCGAAGCCTTGCGAGACAGTATCGTTCACATACTCCACACTTTGGAAGGGTCGCGTATTGCCATGCAATGCATTTGGTTTGGGAGTAAAAAAGTAGGCTACTTCTCGTCTGATAACTTACTTATTCAATTATAAATTTCTTAGTGATTGTGGAGGTTAATGTAATCTGTTGGAATAGTTAGTTTTCTTCGTCACTTGTTTGCATCTAATCATTCCTTTCAATTTTAGGATCGCAAAATCATTATGAAATCCTTCAAGACATATATAAATAAAATCTGTATGGTAAGTTTATCACTGATTTTGTTCCACGATAAAATTCCACGAAACACTTAATTGTATTACTTTTGGCGACAGCAATGTAGATCCTTCAGTGCGCATGCGGCGAAGTAATTAAAAATAGGAACTGAAGCTACTAGCCTAATCTGAAATTTGAAAAATTAACTCAGATTGTATTTTGTTGAAATATCAAATGATGGTTAGTTATTTCCTCAGCGATTTATGAAGTTATTAAATATCGGTGCTATTGTTTTAAAAATATTTGAGAATGTTTTTAAACTTTGTGTAGACCCATTCTTTGAGATTTGTTTGTGTTTTGGTATAGGAAGAATATGGCCACCTGGCTTTATTGGCACTGTTTGACGTCATGGACGATACTGTCGCAGTCAAGAAGGCTGTATTTTCTGTGAGTTTGGGGTTAATTTTTATAGGAATTTGGTGATTGTATAACTTCACTAATCGACCAAATAATTTTGTAATGTTATAAAGTAACAGATAAAGTGAACTGTAAAAAAGAAATTCAAATAGAAATGTAGATACATTTTTGTGAGGATGGGAACCTCTTTCGTCTGTGAAATTCGTGCACTTCTGGTTAAATTGCGTTTTTCGGTGCTCAGATTGCATTTTCATCAACACTCACATGGCATTTTCATCCATATTTTGCATCGATTAGTTAAATTCTAATTTGGTGACTATGAACAACAACTATGACATTCCTTGTTCCTAAAACCCTTCAATGATCTTTTTTAAATCCAGGAGATGATTCCAAAATTGCATGAGTTAATGAAACATCAATACAGTAGAAAAGTCATTTTGTACTTACTGTCCCCTCGAGACAAAAAGTATTTTGTTCCTCAGTATATCCAAATTTTGGAAGCTGGTGATAAAAACCAAACAAGGTGAGTGAATATATTAATAATTTTAAATTGATATTTGTGGGGATGATATTTATGATATTGATGATATTTTAAAGTATTCAGTATTAGTCATGCATTGATTGTTTTTTCATCCGACGTTTTATCAGAACATAAAGCGTCGAATAATAACCGAATGGTGAACAGAAATATATGGCCAGATTCGAACCCCACACTCATGTGATATGAAGATTACTGCATCTGATTGGCTACTAGTTTTGTCACTTCAGGCTTATAATGATATTACAGGGTTTATAAAAGTATTTTATGTCTTCGACACAGATCTGGATTCAGTAAATGCCTGTGGATAAAAAGTAGAATGTAATATAAATTGATATAAATTGCAGACTTTTTTAAACTGAATTCCCAGCTGGGCTGAAGCTGGACTTTGCGTTTGTCGTAACAGTTCCAACATTGTTATGCTTTAGCCAGGGCTCTTTAACGTGTACCAGCGCGCAAGCGCGGCTCGCAGGTACAAAATGGTACGCTCCGAATTTCTGCAGGTACTTTTGATGCAAATCTTTCTATTGATTGTTGCCACTTACATACATTAATGTAATAGCAGCACTTAGTGTTGCTGGGAACCAAGTGGAAGTTATCTGCATCTAGCCATATGTAATGTCCTGATTTAATTTGCAGGCACAGTTTGTGTTCAGATATGGGCGCTCGCAAGCACAACGAACTTTTATTGAGCCCTGGCTTTCACGTGGCCTTGCTATGCTGTAGTCGTAAAATGTTACCTTTCCACTTAGAGCTAAAAATTTCTTCAGCCTGCATTCATTATTTCTCTGTCCACAGCAAAAAGGATAACGAGACACGACAGAATGAACTGCGATCTGGTATTCTAGACCCATTATTGAAATGCTTAATTGAAAATATTGATGATGTCATCAAAGACAACAGTGATTGCCAAGTTCTTCTTGCTGCGTTAGAACATTCAGATGGTATGGAATTATTCCGGCTTTCTTGGTTCCAGCTTGATAAGTAAAAGATCAGCATGTTAGAACAATAGTCACAATTTCGTTTCATGTGAGCTATGGTTCAAACGGACCTTTCTTAGAATAAGATTCTTTATCTATCAGAAGCATAAATATGAAGTTTTCTAGATGTTAAGAGAGATAATTCTGCAAGGTCTAAATTAGGAATTTCGAAAAAGACGTAGCAGAGCAGCAAATCATGAAAGAGAGAAACGTAAAGTAGAAATTAATCAGTTTACAAATTTGTATTAAGATAGTCAATATGGGATTTTTGGTTTTAATTTTAGCATCGAATGAGAGTAGAAATATGATGGAAAAGATTGCCGAATTGGCATCGGTACCCCTGGAGACAGATACCGAAGACACCGTATGCAAGTTTCTTTATTTTATGAATTAAAGTAAATGCAAAAAATATTGTCCACAATTGTTGGAAAGGGAGCATTCTCGTTATATGTTTTATGCTTTTTTGTAATATGAAAATATTGAAATAGCAAGACTTGTATCAGAAGTTCATTTTTTTTAGACAAACTAGGATGTTTTTGTATGTTTTTTGTCTTCCTTTGTTCAGTTGAACGATAGGTAAAATCAGATATGCATCAATTTGATTTTGTCGTCCCAATTTACACCCAAATCTTCCTAAAGATTTTATACATAACACCCATATTTTAGAACCACGTGATAACACATCCTTGTGCGCATTGGGTTATCAAGAGGATTATTCAGCAGGACAAATCAAGGGAGGAAAAAGGTATTTTGCTTTGACTACTAAAGCGAAGAACATTTTGTAATTCAGCACAGACACCATTTTAGAACTCTTTATAAGAGAGCTAAAATTAATATTTTCCCTATTATTAGCGAAGTGACCGTTGAAATAGAGGAAAATCAACTGGGTCAGATTTTAATATGATAGAATTTTTAGTATGATGGCATGCATGCTTGAAGATTATTGTGTAGTGTCAGTCTTACGGAAACTGTACACAATAATCTTGAATCAAGCTTACCAGCAAACTAATAGTCTGTCATATTTAAAGTGGATGTGTCTGAATTCTATTATATTTATCGTTGTTTTAGGAGAAGATGTTCTCTTCAGCAATATTCTGCTTGATAAGCTGGATCGAAATTCTCTTGGAATTTGGGTGCAGTTTAACAGAGGAGCATTCGTAGTTTCAAGGTAACTGTAGCGTTCACTTTTGAAGGTAGCAAACTTTGGAACACTTTACATCGTCTTACTCCTCATTTCCTTATAACCTGTCTTCATTCCATATACAAAAAGTCAATTTCACCTTCCGTTCCTAACTTCACTCGCTGTATTTCATTGTAAAATTTTTCACAAACATTCCAAACTTGAACGGAATGTTTTTAGGTACAGCTTTGTCATTTCGGATGTAGACCAAGATTTAGATGGCTGTTTTAGTATGACACGTTATCAATTTCTTTGCCATATAAGGCAGAGGACTAGCTTTTGAAAAACGTATGCATGACCGAAATTTTCCTGAATTGGGCTGATACTTTTCAGAGCATAAACCGTGAGCATGAAGTTGCTGCGTCGTTTCTGATCTTTCTCTCATTCAAATATTGTAAGGGTTTCAATAATATTGGGGTATGGTTGTATTCATGTGATACTGGAGGGAACCAGACCTCCCACGGTTTAGTCCCAAAATCTCACGAGACTCCTCAATGAATAAAACCATTAATAAAATACAGCCTAAAATCAATCTTTTGTTCGATTGTCGTTTCTATCTCAAATTGAGCATAATTTTACAACCTGACAAATACCACCCTCAGTTTCGCAGTTATTTTAGTTCCAACCTCCAGAGAGTACAATTACTAGGGTAGAAACTATCATGGCAATTTTTGTTTCAACCAGATAGTGCTATAATAGTGCGATGCGGTATTCAAGTAACAAAGGTGCTCTACAAACTATCATAACTGTTTTTCAGCACACATCCTCACAATGTGGCATTTAAATGGGAGATTTATGTAGAATTCTGTTTTTGACGCTTTGTAAAAATTCTCAAGGTCTGCAGCCTAAATCTCAAGGTTTTTCAACCTTAACTTTTAAAGTCTCAAGGTTTTGGGGTTCCAGAGGTTGGAAGGTTAGGGGAACAGATATTGGTTTTACAGATCTGTGAAATAGTTTTTTTCCATTACGAGATTGGCCAGTTTTATTTTTGAATGATACCATTTTTCAATGCAGCCTTCTCGAGAGTGGTATCAAGGACGTTCAAAAGCGGGCCAAAAATGACATGGAAAGTGTGTCAGATAAAATTAATCGTGGAAAGACTAAAGGAATGGACGTTGTAATGAAGCTTGTTGGGTTATGATTGATCCAAGTGCACAGATCTTTGATTGATGTTTTACAGCTGAGTCAAAAGGGAATAAAGGTTTTTGTCGCCGGATTAATGCTATGCAAATGGACAATACTCCTCGCAAGGCTAGAAAGCTCTGTTTTAGGACGACTACTGGTTTTATTTTAGTCTTAGTTAAAGTTGTTTTCCAGCAAAAATAAAATTACTTAATTGTGTGACAGTATTTCTGAGGTGTTCCTATCAAGTTACTGCGCATTACACGATGGTATATTTGTCTTGCAAACCTTCCTGTGACTAGTCTCAAAGTTTGTAGACTGAAACCTCAGGATCAAATTTTGAAGTGATCCTTACACAGGTTATTGACAATAGCTTTTTGACAATCATTGGCAAACGGATAAGCAATTGTTTTCTACCGTTTGTTTGTTTTGATTTTATCTCTAAGGAAACTGTTAATGATTCCCAAACGTGTTAGGACGCTTTGTATGAATACATCAATTTAAATTACAATTGAGACACAATCCCTAGTGACAGTAGGAACCCTCACTTAAAATTGTATACTTTTTGAAAGGATCATTGTTAATCATTGTTTGAAAGTTGAAGAATCCAATGGATCATAATGATACGAAGCGAGAAGTTTTCATGATTATTGCATTTGTCCAAAACTCATACAAAACTAATTAACGTACTAGCATAAAATTCAATCTGTCGTGACTTTGGCATGTCTCAAAGTCTTGATTTGTAATGACTTTCTCAATTGCCTGACCCTTTGTTTATTGCCAACTTTAAGCGCGAATAGCAAAGTTGCCAAAAAACATTTCGATACTTTTGGTGAATTCATGGCATTGAATTAATGTCATAACTGCAAGACATGCTTCAAACTACCCACGTTCATCAACTGACAATCACAGGTTTTGTTAAGCTACCAGTTGAGCCACAAAGCTACTATCAGTTGAGGTTCCTCCACACTGCATTGAATGAAAGGATGAATCTGAGCCCTGTTTAGTATAGCTTCTGCTTACAACGAAATGATGTAGGATATCTAAATAACTACAGAGATAACTCGTCATACCTTGCACAAACAGCACCAATTTCACCCATGCTGCACCACATGTCGAAGTTTCAAAGTGCACAATGAAGCAAGCAAAAACAATTTCCACTTCCCATGGGGAGACGAAAGTGTACTCAGTTACATTGAGATATCTGTTTTGGTCCCAGAGGCATTTAAATAGATCGAACACAATGTTTTAGAATGCTCCATCCATGCATTTCAAACAAAAAGGCCGTAATGCATAGTTTTTCCACTTCCGATTAAACGGTACATGTGTAAGAAGCCCAATTGATACATCGACCGATATGCAATAAAACAATTGAAACGTTGTCTGCTTATTTTTCAACATATATTTCTTTGAGTTGATTCGTGAATGATACGGTTGCAGAGGGAAAAAGGGGTGTGAAGTGATGTGTAACTTAACTACTTAGTTCGTATTTTGGTCTTCTCTCTACAAACTACAACGAATATTGAAGATATACAAAGGAGAGATGCCTGTGGCATGGATCACACCCTTCAAAAAGTGTTATGCAGAATAACCCAATACATCAGATAGACACCACCCCATTTTAATGGACAACTTGTCATAGCAGCGGGTAGACAATATTAGGAATAAGGAAAGAACTCGTATTAGAATCATCATCTCAAGATCGCAAACGCAATTACAACACTCAACCAAAGATAGAAAATACAAAACGAATATCCAAAAAACAAAAGCAAGAAAATAAAGATATGAAACAAAGGTAACATGGGAAAGTTACAACGATTAAGAAGACCACATCTGTATCATGAGTGGTAGTTCACACAGTCAAAAACCGATCAGATGACGCTGTCAAGCAAATACATTATTTTATCTCATAGGCCAATGGTTCTTAACCCGGGTTGTACCAAACCCAGAGGCTTAGTGAGTCAGAATCAGGGGTTTGGCAAATGTCAAAACACACCTGATTTGTACAATGATCAATTTGAGTAGAAATAAACATATTTCTATGTTTTGAATTCAATAAAAACAGATATGAAACCAAACATCTGTGAACCACTATGATCAGCCTGTTGATGATTCAGACTGATTTGAGAAATATCTTTAACTTTGTCCACAGGAACTTAAATCAATTCTCAACATCCATGATAGAAGAGTTTAGCTGCAGGTATATGTGCAGTGTTTACTTAAGGTCAAACTTTCAGTAAGGACATCTTTTAAAAACTAAACAAACCATAAAGCTATTGATAAAATGATTCTAAAAATTCCTGAAAACTTCACTTTCAAAGTGCATATATTAACCAGTGGGAGACACTTAAGTGGAGTGAGTGCAGTATATGTCCCTGATACTTTTCACAAAAATTGACATTTTCAGGTTGCAGTTGCAAGAATTGTTCCAGAGGGCCTTGCCTCCAGGCTCCCATAGCCTGTTCACCCCCCCCTCCATATAAACAACCAAGTGTCTACCACTGACTATGTAATATCTAATCAATTTGTTTGTAATACTTTTCAAAAATGATCAATGTACACATTATATGGATGATATATACAGACTCAATCTAATTACTTAATAAGATTGTATCATAAAGGTGTGGCAAATTTTGAATTCCAATCTCGTTCAAATACAAGGTGAAGCTGCTCTTGTATTGGGAGTCCCCTGGGTGAACCAATACCAGTCTCTTGAGAAACAACATACCCAATACCTGCTGTACTTACAAAATAATCTCCTGACCAATTGGATGTCCCAACATATGCGATTGTATCAGTGACCATATACTTATTATGATTCACACGAGAGAATGGGATATCTATTTTTCCAGGTGGCACTGTAAACAATTTCTAAAACAGAAGAACAATAAAACAAATGAATGGTATCAAATTAATAGTAAAAATTAAGAAGTGGAATGAAGGAGTTGACAGACCCTGACATGACAAGAATGTCAGATGACACTCATTTAGCTGTTAAGAGGGTATCATATGCAGTTCAACCTTTCAAACAGAATAAAGATCAGAGCAGTTGATCAAATTATCATATGTAAACAAGTGCATCATTTTCCCAAAATATGAAAATATCATTTTAGAAAGTTTGATTTGGAGTCAGACATAAATGATGTAGTCTGGTAGGGGACAGTGGGATATGTTTGATGCTGGAGGCCTAAAATATAGGAGGGAGGGGGTTCCTTTTGTTGATGTCATTATATGAACTTCTTCTAATTCCTCCAAATTAGTATTGCAACAGATGCAATATTATGTAAAGTCTTTTTATTAGCAACTATGGCCAACCATCCATAATAACCACACTGAAAATACAACAGCAGTACAGTTTTTTGATTATAATGGAAAATTGATTGCAGAAAGATTGAATCAGTTTCTACTCATTGAAAAATTAGTTTGGTTCCTATTCACTTGCACTAGTTGCATGAAATGGTAGAAAGGGGTCAGAATTTGACATTGCTCATCATCGGGAAATCATACTGCTCTTGTTTAGATGATATTGTTTGAGTAGGGAAGCAAGGGTGAAAATAGTTAACAAATTTTTTGTGAAATCAAAAATGTGTGATTGCTTTGAAGAAAAATCACAGAATTACTAACAACTGTAATATTTCCATGTTGACATGATTTTCCAAAGTCCTGCAGTGATTGCAACATTGGGATCATTTCTGATTTCATGTGAGTCCAATTGCTCATCAACATCTGAACTTGAATTCCACGGTCATAAGCAGCCTCTTTGATTGCATTGTCAATTACAGGCCAATATCTGATTGAGAAAAGAAAATTCATTAGAGATAGATTTAATGAACATATGACATAAAGATCACATGACAGGAGGACAAAGCACTATTATAATTTCCATGTTGCAGATGTCACATGACTGCATGCAATGGTCTGCATTATCACATGATTGGGTTGCAAAAAAGCATGTGAAATGTGACTGAGCACTACAACTTTTTATAATCAATTTAAGAATACACAAAAACCTCTAGGAGATGTATCATAAAAGCAATCCAAGTTTTGTAATATAAATATCACCACAGAATCATGCACAGCTTGAGCCTTTCATCACAATGTAAAAATGTTCATGAAAAGGTCTTGAATACTATTGTCACAAACAATTCAAAGTCACTCTTTCCACAAAGTGAATCTAATTCAAAGTCACTGGCAAAAGTGTCTGCCCCAGAGGTCATGATTTACAACAATATTACAACAGTTAAAATATGATCAAGCAACAAACATAAAAATATGATGTCACTGGAATGCCTGAAAGGACATGCATAATCTCAGAAAAATTTCTTTGGAGGCTAAAACTACAAAAGACAGAAAAGGACATACATTTTTGGTTGTGAATATATGACAGCTGTCAAATAATCCATCACTGCAATTTTAACAAACTTCTTAGCAGTCTTGATTGTGTATAAAATTGCATCTATGTCAACAGTACGATTTGATGGACAGAATTGTGGTGGTGATGATGAGAAGAAAACTTTTGTTACCATATCATCCATAGTCAAAACCAACGGATTAACTAAAAGTAAGGAGAAAGCATGTATGATTTGAATTACCCAATGACTGTCAATTAGTATGTAACCACACTTTACAATCATCCAAAATCAGGTTGGCACATTCTCAATGCAGTAGTGTTGCCCTTTCACACCATCAACTTCATACATATATATATATATATATATATATATATATATATATATATATATATATATATATATATATATATATATATATATATATATATATATATATATATATATATATATATATATATATATATATATATATATATATATATATATATATATATATATATATATATATATATATATATATATATATATATATATATATATATATATATATATATATATATATATATATATATATAAATATTCATACATTATACTCTGGACCCCAGAATGGGTAGGAAATATCTGAATTGTTAGACTGATTGAGTGATTTGTATACATCATACATAAACATATACAAATATATAAACATAAATATGTGTATACAGTTAGAGGATTTACAATAATTGTGTGTATATAAATATATATAAATATCAGGCCTTTCCCGGAGACACGGGCTATAGCCTACGCCTGCGCAAATCCCACACAAAATGAATTTGCAGGGGCTTTTTTCTCCCGGAGAGGCCTGAAATATATATAAATAAATATATATAAATAAATATATATAAATAAATATATATATATTTATATCTATTTCTATATGTATATGTATGATGTATACAGGTCAATCAAGCAGTTTAACAATTCAGATATTTCCAGCCCACTCTGGGGTACACCGTAAGCAATACGTTATAAACAAATGAAGCAAACGAAATGAACCTTGCGAAACAAGAGATAACAGGGAGAGAGTGGATTAAAACTAAATATATTTTGAACTGCAATACATCAATCAGAGTACAGTTTTAAAATATAATCAACTAACCTTTATTTATATTTGTATTAAAAGAGGATGGCCAAACAGCAGGCACCACAGCACTTTTCTGGGCAAGTACCCAATAAGCTTCAAATATCTTTGACATGTCAGCAGCTAAGCAAGTGCAGTTTCTAGTCATCAAACCAATCTCTTTAACCTTTAGAACAAAGAAATTTAGGATATGATGTGAGGGCAACAGGAAATATAGCATATTTCACAGAGAAAATCAGTGGCATTGAAAAGAGTACATCTACAAGGGTGTAGCAAAGTTGTGGAGGAGAATGAAGGGTACACACCAGATACTACCAAAGCTCCTTAATTTTGCATGAAAATAATAGAGAGAAGGCTGCAAATTCAAGAAGGCCAACAGGGGCCCTACAAGGCTATTTCAATAGTGCTACACCAAAGTGAGCATGCAGTAACATTTATGGGGGTCACTGATGGAAAAATCACAATAGACAGAAGCATAGGAATAAAGCATGCAAAAAGGAAAAAATCAAGCAAAAGTTAAAAGGTCACAAGATAACCCAAGCCAAAAGAGCAGGTAGCTTGGAGGCTGAATAGATTTTGGCTGCTTCATTCATGCCTTCTACACATCAAGAAACTGAACCACAACTAACCTCTGTAAAGGATCTCCAGTCCATATTTGCACTTCCAAGGTAAATGTGCTTGCCATCTACAATCCACATTTTTGTGTGAATGATACCAGCTCCAACCAGCTTTTCTACATCTAGTGTCCTAACCTCAATTCCTTTGATCTTTTGAAGCGTATCAGTGTCATTTGTGGAATACATACATGTACCATTTTTGCATAATACTTGATGAACTATCCTGATATTTACCCCTGTACACAAGTACAGAAGCATGTTTTATCAACAACAAGCCAATCTCATACAAGAAGTAATATATATATATATATATATATATATATATATATATATATATATATATATATATATATATATATATATATATATATATATATATATATATATATATATATATATATATATAATGAATGAACCATCTTTTGATGATGACCATCGGTCAAAACTAGTAGAGAATTATATACATAGTACAAGAAATTCCAGATCATCTTTCTCTTGTTCACTCTATATATATATAAATATATATATATATATAAATATAATATATATATATATATATATATATATATATATATATATATATATATATATATATATATATATATATATATATATATATATATATATATATATATATATATATATATATATATATACTCAAATAGCTTCAATCACAAAGAAATTTTTAAAGAAATAAATAGATCTAATAGAAATAAACGTTCTGGCACAAGTCTTCATCAGTTCTCAGTTCTTTAAAACGTTTCGGCATATATATATATAAATATATATATATATATATATATATATATATATATATATATATATATATATATATATATATATATATATATATATATATATATATATATATATATATATATATATATATATATATATATATGCCAGCTCATGACTGTACAAATATTTGAGGCAACATAACCTGTTGCCTGAAGTTAACCAAACATAAAAAACTGAAGCAATTACTGTAAATCCTCAAACTGGCCCCCAAGCTAAAACTTAAAATTGCTAATAAGCCCCCCTCGAATAAGCCCCACCCAAAAAGTATCAAACACAAAATAAGCCCCCATGGGGGCTAAGTCGAGAATTTACGGTACATAAAATATGAACAAGGAAGTGACCATCACCTCTAGTAGTTGCTGCATCTATCAATCCATCGAATATTTCCTCTCCCACTTTTGCCATAGGATAAGGTCCCCCTTTAACATCAGATCCTCTAAGCGTCCAATACGATGAGGCAATATCAATTGTTTTCGTTGCAGAATGCAGTGCCTCTTTTAATTTATCAACGATAGCCGGGTGCTTCGGTGATCCAGGGTCATATTCCATTCCACTAGGAATAGTTTCAATTATCTGTAAACTACACATGTCATTGCAGGTTAGTGAACTATTGGATACACTGTAAACAACCGCTTTACTACCAGCAGCAGCTAAAAATGCGACCAAAACGAATAAGATAGTCAATATCAAAGCACCAACTGTAACAACTGCAGTCCATCGTCTTTGCTTCCTCTTCATTCGTCGAGTTATTTCAGCTTTATAGGCCTCCACTTGTTTTCCTTCAATTTCTGTATAGTCAAGACGATTAGGCAAAGTTTCTTTAAAAGTATCATAATTATGTACGCTCATCTTCAAATTAAGCTAAATACTGTATATAAACATAACAGTCTACGAGGCGTCGCCAAAGTTCGACTGTCTACAACTTGACCTCAGCATTCATGAGCTTCTCCAAGCCTTCACAGTCGCTGCCATAGTACTAAAGCGATTTAGCAATAAGGTCAGCATCACTAGCATTCAGAACCAAGCTGCATCAAACGCTCTCATGCCGAGTTTAGCTACAGGAGAGCAGAGTCCCTGCCCGCCAAGAATTTCTCGGCCTTCTCTCAACTTCGCAACTGCACTTTTACTTTAATCAAATTGAGGTGAATGCATCGGGCGTTTCGTCACAGAATAGAGTTAGGTTTCGTTCACTTGAGTTCAAGTGACCAGTCCAGTCTGCAGAGTACGACAACTGCACGAAGGGATATGATTACAAGAAGGGAGGGCTACACGCCATAATACGAACTTATCGCTCTTACATGCTACAAAAAACTATAAGTGAAATATCAGATTGATACTGGACACTTTACAATGTATGCTCTACACCAGGGGTGCAATGGGAGGTAATTTTGGGGGGCTAACGGCAAACATTTCCCAACAAGTTTCCGACAAAGTAAAGAAAGAAGTCTAGCAATTTTCCGACAAGGAAAAAGTCTCATACTTCCAACTGATTTGTGCCAGAGGGCTATAGCCCCCCGTGCCCTCCAGTCACTGCGCCATTGCTCTAAATGCCGGAAACTCCCCTAGCACGCGCGAGATCTTATAGAGTTCTGCCATACTCTGAAGACTGGAACCTGTAGTGACACGTAAACAGTGCAACTTAGGCCATTTCTCAGTCTATGCCGATTTTCTTCTTTTCATTCATTCACATTCACAACATCACACGCCTGGGACATCAACATACGTCACTCCTGTCATCACTCACCTGGTCATTCCTCTTCTGTTGTTCTCAACGTAATCACCGCCACATGATTCCATTCAACAAACAACTAACAACCACCTAACCCTTTCCTTTACGTAACTCATGTTTATTTCGGTTGTTCAATGTTTCTGTATATACGCATGTAATTTATGTTGTAAAGTCAGTCAGAGTAGAGTCAGAGTACAGTCAACATCAACGTCTCCTCTCTCTGCCTCCGTGTCCTCAGCACGTTAAATAATGATACTCGTCAAAAAAGGATCAACGAAGGATGTCACTGAACGAACAGCAGTCTATAGGAAGCACACAAACTCACGTTCCTATAAACCCATTGGAACTGTGAAGGGACTGTGAACAGATAGAAAATGAAATGCAACGACACCGAGTACTATATCTCACATCAGATAATGTCAACAGAAAATATCGCCAAATGAACAAGCTGATAAGTCAGAATAGGAATACATGATAGCAGCAGTTAAATCTAAAAAATAATGTTAATGCTCTTTTATGGATAATAGTAGACCAGTCAAGGGCCTTGTGGCACTATTACAGTCAATTATTTCATGGATTTCCACCAGCTGGTCTACCCTATCTTTGGAGTGTGAGATCTATGGAAGACTGTTGTAGGCAATAGAAAAGTATGGAGAAGGCTGGTTGGCACTGTGTGGGAAAGTTGTGACGATAAAAAGGTGAAGAAGCACAAGAGTCGCAGAGAGAGGAGATAGCACAAATCAAAACCATAGATCGTTATTGTATAGTACCCATTATTTTTGAATTTATAGGCGTATTAGTATTATTATTATTTTTCACTTGCAGACTACTCTTCAAACTGTTATTTAAGGCCACGGAGCTACCAAATAAAAGTGGGAGCTACATATAAAAGTCAGGGGATACAATCAACAACATTGCCTGATAAAGGCTAGAAAAATCACTGGCTGGCAAAAGTGAGGGGCTGAAGCCCTCAGTTCCCTAGAGGTGCCGTGCTTGATTTATTGCAGGGCGACGAATGTGGGCCTCCAAATTGAACCAGAAACACAACCTTCATAAAGTGCTTTACTGTTACTTTTTAAGGTGACAAACTCTATCAAACAGGGGCTTTTCAACATACAAACTGGGGGTGGGGCAAATGCCCCCCAGTTCTCAACTTTCCCCCCCGAGTGAAGAGGTTTTTGACCCCAGAAAAATATCCCTTTTTGTATAGGTTCTCAGCTATGTTGTCAAACAACTACTGCTGTCATCGTGTTGCAATGAATGGGACCCCTCTAGTTTCGTCAGCAAAAGAATGAAACACAATAACATTTTTGCACAACATTAGGAAACTGTGTAAAACATGAACAATACGTTATCGTAACAATTACAAAACTAGAGATTTCATCTCCAAACTTTTTTACATCAACACGTGACACTTACGAACATTGATTCAATATATCACATGTATCAACCTTATTTCAAATTAGAATTTTTTTCCTAGTATCACGTCCCTTTTTGAGGGTCCCCCCCAGTAAAAATATGTTTAAAATGGCTATGCTATCAAATACGTAAACAGTAACACGAAATTAGAGCCTCCCCACAGGGAGAGGTGAGTTCAGCATAGTCAGCAGCGTCAAGCTTCATTTGCACATTTGAGTAAACTTTGAGTTAGGACAAAATTGCTTCTGTCAGGCAAGTTTTTACTATTATATTGATTTTGCGAACAGAAAAAACTCGTTATTGATGATGTTCTGAAATATTCTTGCGATCTTTAGTCGGCAAAAGCATCTGATGCAGACCGGGCGGCTTCACGAATCCATCGTTTACAATGCAATGTGCTTGCATGACAGAAAAAGAAAAGAAATATAGTTGTTCTTTGTTATGGGATATGCAACGCAGCATTTCTTTGCAAATCGCTGATGGAAAGTTAATCGTCAATTGTTGTTGAACTATCTTCTACTAACAGCTCTAAAGAAGTAGGCAACTCATTTCATACCCCAGGTTTGAACACAATGAAACTGCCAAATATACTTGATGGCTGTTGATAGGAAGTCTTTACCTAGACTCAATCGGTATGTCAGCCGTTACCAGCTGACTACCAGTTGCCCTGCCAACGCAAGTCATGCCGGCGGTTTGCCTTTGGGAATACTACCATGCTATATAAATGTAATCAGCAGGCTGTTTCGTACACGTAGAAGTTGGGGTAACTATAAGGGAGTCTATATTGAAATATTTGCTGGAAAGTACAGCTTTGTAAATAAGTTTGCTATGAGCGAGTGCCACCTACTACATAGTAAGTAAACACCAAGATGAACTGCAAAGTGTGTAAATCGTTTCGTAATTGTAGGTTTGTCGAATTTATAAAATTATACAGTTGGATTGTCTTTCAAGCGATAACTCGTTAATGTATTTGTCATGGTCCTCGACATACTAAAAGTAATAGGACGAAGTCTTGTGGTGCTTCTTGCAATGCTTCACTCAGCAGTTCTGTTCTCAACGGACTCATAATGTTGAAAACGAAAATGATATGAGGAACTGAAAATCATATGGTGTAAACTTCGGCAAAGTTACAGCAATGTGAAATCGTTATTTGTTTGGGGGCTTCTGTGCAAAATTATACCAAATATCTGCTGCAACATACTTTCATTTACATTTCAACGATAATGCATTAATAGACTTACCACTCGACCGTAAGACATCTTTCATATCAATATTGGCATTCACTTCTTGCGGAGGTTGCACTTCAAGTGTAGCCTTTGCAGTTGAAACAGCACTTTCAGTGTCTGTCCCTTTCTCCATTATAGCATAGGGCATTATATAATCCTTGATGTCCTACTTCCGCGTTATTTGCTCAGAGGTCTGGTACTCGGTGTTTACAGCTGCAGCATTGAGCTGCAGTTTGTGTGGATCTTAAAATGGCGGGTGTTACGGCGGCACCTTGAAGGTATGTGAGAAATTATCTCTGGATACCATGTATGACTGCTGAAATTAACGATGCTTGAAAATCTCTCAAATTAATACTGGTCATTGAAGTTGAGTGAAAATTAAATTGGCCTGTGTATCTTATGTGTAGAAGTTTATGTAAGTATCAAACTTTTGGCCTATCCCAGACTTTCCTTACTTACTAGTGGATATATGCTGGAGATATTTACCATCAGTCGATAAAAATCAGACATTATCGAAGGAGCAGAGCATTGTAGGGAAATGTAGTCACAACATTTTGCTAGAAAGGTAGGTCAGGAGCGTGCGTCAGCTGCAATCCTTATTAGTGGAGCGAAGGAGGAATGAAGCCCCAACAGAGTTTCACGAGTAGTAAAATACTTCCTTACATTGACATGAGGTAAGCTTTGATCGTTCTGAAATACGTTTTTGTGACTTTTGAATGACATATTGCTGTGTATTTTAGGCATCAAATTTAAGTGATGACGTCGAATGAAAGCAGAGTTCTCGTCCTTGGCGCTGAAGGGACAGGAAAGACTCTTCTCTTGAAAAGGATTCAAAATCTGGCTGAAAATGGCGTTGATGGATGTAAAGATTTCGAATCTGTTCCATCCACAGTCTCTACAATCGGAACAAACATTGCTGTAGCTGTGTTGAGCAAAAGAAAAGTAAATCTAAGGGAGCTTGGTGGTGCGATGGCTCCAATATGGAAAAACTATTTCGATGAAGCTCACGCTGTTATATTTTTAATAGATGTTTCAAATAACATCCAAGTCTCCGCATCAACAATTTTGCTATATGATGTCTTGGGTTCTGATAATCTTGCAAAACTGCCTGTTTTACTACTCCTAAACAAAGCTGACTTGAGTTCAAGCTTAACAATACAAGAGTTGAAGTTCATTTTGAGATTACCGGACTTGAAGAGACTTGCATCACAGAGCATCAAGGTGGTTGAATGCAGTTTGAAATCTGGAATGGGAATGCAGGATATCAGGGAGTGGTTGCAGTCAATCTAGAATTGCTGCATTGTTCAACGATGCACAGAATTTCCCGTTCATTAAGAGTACCTTCCCATGATTTGCTTCAATGTTAGAATTATGCATTGGTGGGTCCGTTGGTTTTTTAGATAAAAATCTCCTAGTAAAAATGTCGCAATAACTCTTCAATCACCGTTGTGAGAATAGAAACCTTTCCCTAACCCCTTTTGAAACTTTCTAGTTGTTCCGGTCTCCCAGCGTATGCGTAAAGGTGATTTTCCATATTTACTACTTAAACGTGTAGAAAACGCTGGGCTGCTCTCCTTATATATTTGTAGTATTGATTTAGAAAAGAACAAACGCAAACACAGTACCCCTTCAGAGACATCTTTCTTGTTCATTTGCTGGTTGTGAAAAATTTTCAAACTGATCCAGCCAATGAAGCCAACCTTATTAGTCCACGGAATCTCAGACCCCAGTCGTCGGGCCGAGAGAATGGTGATAATTCGGATAGCAACAAACCCGTAGTTGCACCTTCTCATTAATTGTACTATGTATACTAGTAACTGAGTTACTTTACTGAATAAACATAGTTTTCTGTCCTCAATGTTTGTATTTCATATAGAAACCAAGCCTGACTTCTATCTATCTATCTAGATAGATAGAAGTCAGGCTTGGTTTCTATATGAAATACAAACATTGCGGGACAAGCACCTAATGTTTAAGGATTAATTCAGCGAAAATGCCACTAGTGACCCTGCCTTCACAAGCAGTATCTGTCAATATTTTCTTTGCCTCTGGTGATTTTAGTTTGACTTTCCAAAGTGAACAGGGCATGGAACTCCATCCAAACAGACCATGAAATGTGTGAATTTAACGCCTCTGGATTAGTAGTAAGTACAGAGATCGCAAATCTTCGATGAAAGTTTTCTACCAGGAGCGATTGACACTGTGATTCAGCTATCAAAGGGCTGCAGCTACTCCCTTGCGAGGATTGTATTACTCAGGAGATGCAACCAAGCAATTAAAAGATTTAACATGAAAAACAAGCCTGACAACCAACTAACCGGCATTGTTAGTCACAGACCAGTAAGTGTCGCAGTTGCTAGGAAATAAATTGTAATTTTGCAAGCAGTCACACGCAAAGTATTGCTGCACTATGACATCATTGCAGGCGACGACGAACTAACACAAATTGAAGAACTGGTTTATTCTGAGTAAAGAGAGATCGGTTAGATTTTTAACACTTTCCCATTGCTATTCTGTTCCAGCATCTTACGATATAAGAAGTTGTTTCGATACACATGGATAAAAAGGTGAGAAAAAGTGGAAAAAGAACCGAGGGTTATTATTGATCACGGCTTTTTAACAACCTGTTTATTACTAATCTTCGATTGCATGAATCTGCTGCAACGTTTATCGTTAAAGGGTTACCTGTACTGCTCGTTCAGCTGCAATCAGTTGTGTTCAATTGCTCATTGGTGTCTGGTGGAATTTTTTTGCATTGTCAAGACAACAAGGCGAGCTTCTATGACGAATACAAGAATTCGAAAGAAGATATTTAGCTTGTAGGAACATGACTAACCACAGAGGCAAGTTCTCTTTAATTCTACCAAAAATTGACCAAGATCATAAAGAAATTAAACTTGTTAGTGAGATCAATTCGACAAATTCGCTAACTTGTGAGAAAGAAAAGCTCGACTTAAGTCTTCCAACATTACTCGACAATAACAACAATAACACTTATAAAAAACGAAGAGTTCTTCAATACAGACACCTCAACTTGAGTTCCCAAACACAGAGGCCAACTAATTCAGAGCTGTACCACGGTACGAAAACATACGGAACAAATTTACACGGAGGGAAGACGCACGAACATAATTTGAAGTCTGAAAACATTTTGGAGAAATTTGCATTGCCACGGGACAAGCATATTGCGATATCACCAGCGGTGGAAAGACTGTCCCACCTGCACCAAGACCCACTTTATCTTGGGATGAAATGCACGATTTGCGCGGATAATATGCGTGTGCGGCAAAAACAAACGCGTGTAAAGAACTGCAGTATACTAGGAGATTCTAATGGATTAACGAAAGGCAAGTTAATGCAAGGGATACAGAGGCAAGATGTGGTTGATATAGATGAAAGTATAGAGCTAGGCTCCATAAAAAAGTGCAATGCATGGATGGAAACGTGGTTCACGGAAGATGGAAAACCAAAAGAACAAACTGACGATAATGATGAGCTAACCATCGATTAGAAGGATGTTTGCTTTTATTCCCAATAACATATTGTATATAGATCTCTGAAGTAATATGAGCGCAAACCTCCGAGTTCGAAAAATTCTAATTTCACAAAAGTGCTAGATTAAAATCAGGAGAAATGCCAAGGTTAACAGATAATGCACAATTTAGCACTCACAATTAGGGACGTGCAAACTGTATACTAACTATAATCACATTTTCAATGTATGGAAAAATGCAAACACGTCCAAACAAATCGCTTGTCGATGCATAGACAATTTAAAGTTGATCTGTCATCAGTAAATATTCAAGCTTTTCTTTTCAGAAGAAAACTACTTTATGACCCCAGGCTAAATTTTCTGAACAAATTACTTAAGACTATGCTCAGATTTTCTTAATTTTTTTCGTAATATTTCGTTCATTTCCCCCCTCAACTGCCTTAATTAGTTACTCTCTAGTCTCGAATAATCGTCATTTCTGTGTTCTTTACGTAAAAAAACTATAAAAATGAATTAAAAGTTTTGATCTTAATAAAACTCAACACTTTTTGTCGATTGGAAAAACAGCATTTTCAAAAATTACAATTTTGAAGTACAAGGCTGGGATTTCCTCAAGATTTTCTTGAGTTTTTCGGTTTCTTGAGGATTTTTCTTATGAAAAGAAAGCGTCATTCACGTCATTCATACCAGAACTACGCATATTTTTGTAAGTAGATCACGTGTTGTAACGGAGGAGGAATTGCACTAGTGTAGTATACTATCACTCTAATATCAAAGAGAAGTGAATAACAATATAAAAGCGTATGAATTCAACTACCACATGACAATACTCCCTCATTGAGAAAGGGAATACCATCAAGAGGATCTTGCTTTATGCATTTGCTCTGTTCATTTGTCAAGAGTTGATAAAGAAAGTCATTTAAACTCCCATGAGAATAAAAAAGTTTCTATGGTTTCGTTTTACCAGAACTTAAGGTTCTATGAACTATCATTAGATTAAAAAAAACTGATAATTGAATGACTAATATTTATCTGAACATAAAAACATAAATTTGTATAAATCGTCCATTTTAAATCGATCACAGTTGCTGCATATCATTCATGTCGCGTACAAAATCCGTAAAATGTACAGTTTAATGAAATGCATATATAAATATTCCTATGAATAAATGATTTACCCATTATACCGCAGAACGTCTGCCTTTGTTTCCCGACTTTCTGCCAATGCCTTCGAATATTCATTTTATGGATTGCTGGTAATTCTACAGAAACTACTTTGCAATTATGTGACAAAAGCTTGAGGAGAACTGTGATCAGGGCTATGCCCAAGGGGCGGAGATTGTCCATTATCATCACCATACATCCTGGAAAGATTACCGATACGTGATGGTTCATTAGCGTTTTTCGTAATGAAAGGTGCCTGGTCTGTTTGGCTGGGCAAAGATCGGTTGATTGGCGCTGACGAGGAATCTGGAATGCGTTCGTAGCTGGCACGATCCTTTGGCCTGTAAAGGATGTAATGCTGAACCATGAACAACAAATCGAAGAAAATGGAGAAGAGACCAAGTCCGAATTTTGTTAAATCTCCAAATAATGAGTTCCATTCGTCTAGAACAAAATATAAAAAATAACTCGTTTCCATTAAGTAAATCAACATGGCTACAGGAAGAAAATTCGAAATCAAATAAGGCTGTCGAATCTTGTCTTATATCGAAAAATAATGCCATTAAGTGTAGTCGTAGAACAAGATCGATTGGGACAAACATTCTGAGCATGTGTCAGTCTCCCCTTCTTCGGAAATGAATACAGTATAGTACTAGATGGATAGAGTTCAAATTCTCCATTACAAATTCACCATTTTGAGAAACAGCTACCTTGATAAGTCAGTCTGTTGGCAATGATGATTTAGCCATGGTAACACACGTTAAAAATAATGTTCTACAAGCTCAACGACAAAGAAGCTTTTCGTGTATCGTCAACAGTCAACCTGTTTATGTCAGTGATGATATTCGTTCACAACAAAGGAATGCGGAGAGAATGAGAATATTACAAAGATATCTGATAAAGTTATACCGTTATTGTAAGCCAGCAAAAACAGCTGTAGCATGCTAAGACTGCCACCAGTAAAATCTAACAAAACGTTTCCTATACTCCAACCTTCGGTACTTTTCCTTCTGAAATTCATGTACGCCTACAAAGGAACATAAAATATATAAACTAACGAATTTTGCTACATTTCAAAGAGCAAAGTAGAACTATTTCTAATTTACTCATTAATAACAAGTTTCCCTTTCTTAGCATCTTCTTGTCAACATTGGCATTTTGAAATGACTTCACATATTTATGTACAATATAAAGCAATTAACAATATACTGAAATGGAAAATGAAGCTTACGAGAGATTTTGTGGGATCGCTTGTAAAAGTTTAGAGCATGATCAAACGCAGTACTTAAACTTCTACAAAAATACAAAACATGGAAAAGCGAGTAAAAGAGCAGTATGTTTCTCAGGATAATACTATTGAAATAACAAAGCTATCGTATACTCCTTATCTAACTGTATTAGTAATTCCCCATTCTAAGATGAAGTTATGACCCCTGATCTTATCCTACCTTACTACATTTAAGCAGCAAGAATTCGAGAGAAGAAAAGACTGACAAAGGAGATACTTACTTGGGGAACGTACTTGATCAAAGTGACACCAAGTTTAATGTAGGAGAAATAATATAAATAGGTAAGCCAGGTGATGACATGTGATAAGGTGAGTATCAATGAAATAAGTGCAAATAGCCATGATCCAGTCACAAGTACTTTCGCTACGATTGACACTTTCTGATTGCCTCGCTGAAAAGCAAAAAA
The DNA here is from genome assembly GCA_964019165.1 of Mastigias papua. Classification (NCBI taxonomy): domain Eukaryota; kingdom Metazoa; phylum Cnidaria; class Scyphozoa; order Rhizostomeae; family Mastigiidae; genus Mastigias; species Mastigias papua. The sequence continues at coordinate 14,507,005 of OZ025279.1, read as the reverse complement.
CAGATAATATGAATTTATTTATTATGGAATGAACTATCAAAGAAGAGCAAAAATATTGAAAAGGTATGATGATCACATGATCATGATCACCAATTATTGAGGTACAACCCGAGGTGCAATGCCATGATAGCTTGTGTCATGACATCTCGTGTCGTCATGATATCTCGTGTCGTCATGACATCTCGTGTCGTCATGATATCTCGTGTCGTCATGATATCTCGTGTCGTCATGATATCTCGTGTCGTCATGATATCTCGTGTCGTCATGATATCTCGTGTCGTCATGATATCTCGTGTCTCAAATGAGTCCGTCAGACAAAATTCAAGAGGGGCAAGTGAAAGCTACTAGAACTGAGACATAGCAAAACTCACTTCATAAAAAACACATTGCAGTATAGTAATGGATGTCAGCAGAACTGCATGGATGGTAAAGAACACATCATTTGGTTGCACAGGTATGGTATCACCACCATACTTTTTGAAATACTCTGCCTGAGAGATAAGAAGATAGCAACAAAATAAGTATTAACTTTTAAAGTTTCTTGGATGCTGTGAATGTAAGAAATATTGGTACAGAATTTGGAATCTTTAACACTGCAATCAATACTAAAATATTGGAACAATGTCTCAAAAATGCAAATTCTGGAATAATCTCTTGCCTTTATTGCAAAGGTTAAGTAAATGGAAAGAGCATCTTACCTGTATAGAGTCTGACCAAAATAAGCCAACATTGAAAAACATATAGGCCAAAAATCCAGTCAAGTTGTACGCAAGGAAGTCAAAATTCAAACCAATAACACTGCAAATTATAAATATTGAATGAAAGATGATTTGAACAGGGCAACAAAAGTTGCAGTTAATCATAAATAGATGTATACAGTATCAATATTTTCATATTGATTCTGTTACTTTCATTCTAGCTGCCATCACGAAATAAGATAAGGTCTGTTTCTATGTAAGATGCTGATATTGATTGACATTGACAGCTAGCATGGATTACTAGCTTGGTGAGGAAAGTTCCTAACCATTGCTACCTTCAAAGTTCTACCATCATAATGTATCATGTCTGTAGCTTTTTGGAAAAGTGTCTCACACAAAAAAGCATTTATTTAATCAACAAACCATCCAGAAGGAGCCAGAAGATAGTTTGCTATATTATGAGTTCATTATATCTGGGGCCCATCATATTGGGATTCAACTCAAGAAAAATTGAGTCAGAAGCAGGTATGCAAACCAATATGCTTGATCCCACACCAGCTTGAGAGTGACTAGCAGTTACTTTACAATTTAGCTTCCTTGTCCAATCTCCAAACTCAGATACGCAAACCTGATCATGATGCACCAAACAGTTGAGCTAAATCATTTCTGGCTTGGAGTTATATGTTTCTATCATTTTAGTCTGCCAATGTTATATTGCAGAGGCATGGGTACCTCTCAAGGTTTTCAACATGCCTACTTTCTGCCTCAGATGTCCACTCAAAAGCTCAGCTAATCAAACACTTTCTGTCTCCAATCTGAATACACCCAGTTCTTGTTTGTTGCAATAAAAGGGCACATGGAGTAAAACCCACATGATATTTTGCAGTGCCCCCATTGGTCAAAAGTGTGTGACCTGCAACTTGGTCACAAAGTAGAATCTTGATCCCAAATAAGTTGCAGGTCACACTAAGTCACAGTAGGTTGCAGGATAAAAGGTTTACAAGTTCCACATGCATTTACATATGCAACTCAATGTGACTTGTTGCATGCACTTGCATATGAAAAGTTGCATGTGTAAACTGGTCATAACATAAAGCGTGCACATACCATCTTCGTTTAAAGTTAATCCATACCTATAAAGATAAAACACCAAACATTTACTCCATGTCTTTGTGTAAATCATCATCAACAACTTTCAATTGGGAAATAGTCAAAAGCAAAATAGAAATTGAAACCATAAGGATTACAGGATCAGTGCATAAATGGAAAAATGATTCACTTGAGAGACATGCTCTAATAGACTCTATGTAACATGTAATTTCATGCCAGATGGGATATTTCATACCTGTGGATAAAATGAAATTGACCATGCCAAAAAGTAAGCCCAGCCAATTACTGCATTAATGTCTGTTATTAACTTTGAATGAACAACTTTGACATCCACATTCACATCATTAATGCTGAAAAAAGTTACAACAAGCATAAATCTTAAATTAAAGAAATATCCCCAGTAACCCCACAATAATGATAGTAAATGCCAATTCATGACTGATAGTAAAATTTGATTTAATTCTTTTCAACGAACATTTTAAATACTAAACTTCCACAAATTATTAAAATTTTCAATTTTGGATCATTCACAGGACACATATTGATAAGAGCACACGTTTCTGACACTGAATATCCTCCATAGCAGCATTGTCCAACCTTTTTTCTTGGAGGGCCACTTTCTGAGTTAGGCCATAGACAGAGGGCCACTTATTTAATACATATTATGAAGATGAAAATTTCTAGAGAAGATGGGAAAATGAGCATCTTAACATCACAACAAGAAAGTATATACATACATATATATATATATATATATATATATATATATATATATATATATATATATATATATATATATATATATATATATATATATATATATATATATACCAAAAGTATATATAAGAAAGTATATATATGTTCCAACCAATGAGCAATGTGAACTTCTCCCTTGTTTGCAACCATACTAAATACTATGTAATATTACAATTGCACCAAAATTTTACCACCATGTAATTTGTTAACAACTTTTACCTCAACGCGGGCCACACCAGACAGCACGTCGGGCCACAATGTGGCCCGCAGGCCAGGCGTTGGACAACCCTACTCCATAGGATATGTTTTATTGCTCCATTTATATCAATCTACTAATTCATAGGCTTCAAGGCAGGCAAATATAATCAAAACAGCCTCGTACTTTGTAATTACACCTGAGCTGCTCTTTGCTTTAATATGAGCCTCTCCTGGGTTTTTCCCATGAACAAAAACAGCAACTGGCTCATTAATTCGAACAGAATCTATTACTACCTGCAAAAACAAAGCATTCCAAAAATGAGCACACATGGCCCCCTATACAAGGAAACAATAACTGCACTAATTTCCTTTAGTCAGTTCTCCAGTGCTACATTACAATATGCCTAAAAGACATTTCAATTTACTTAGATTCTTTAGAAATTCAACTTAGAAAGAAAAAACTCTTACAATAAAAACACAAAACATAAGATATGGTAATAAGTCAAACAAATTGATAGGTTTAACAACATAACTTGTATAAATAATCTTACTCTTTTTAACATTGGAGAAGCAATATTTGGATGGGTACTCCATAATGTAAAATTTGCAGTCTGGTTGTCATTCAAAAAGCCACTGAAAGAAAAAAGACATTATGACCCAGTACATACACAAAGAACTCTTGGGAAATATGTAAGAACTAGCAAAATATAACTTATAAATTGATTCTAGAAGAAAATTACAGTTAAGAAGAACACTAAATAATCTTCTTCTTTCAAAATGTTCTCATATAATGCAAAACAGTGTGGTATTTTCTGACTTCAAATATATATTTTCAATGAAAGCATACTTTCAACCAGTAAATGGACAAGCACTAAAACAGAAAAGCTTTACCTAAAGGAAATTGCAAAAGTTGTATGATGACCAAGTTCAACAACATCTGCCTTCGTTGTTGTTACAGTCACTAAAAATAAAATTAAAAATTAAACAACAATGAATTTCCTCATCCAACTCAACAGTGACATTATGATAAATTAAATGTCTATCTTCAAATTTTTCCGGCTATTCATATACCAACAACTCCTTTCATTTGTCTACTTAATGTAATACCTTAACGTAGTGAGCTTGTAAATTTAGTCTCAATGTAACACTTACTTTTATTATTTCATTTTGGCAGTGAACCAGGCTTTTATACAAAAGCCTGGAAAATCAGTCACGCCATTCAAGTAAACGATATCACGGATATCTATGTAAAAAGCTTCTTCAAGGCTGTCTATGTAAAAAGCTACTTCACCTCTTTCACTTCGCTTTGCAGCACTCAAATAGTTTGTGAATAATGCCAAAAATTGCACCACTGCAAGCACCAGCTTCATGCTTACAAATATGCAGCCAACTCAAAATAACGTACGCCTGGCTTCTGGGGATGGATAGGCAAGGCTACTTGCAATCCTTTGATACCGTCAAATCGCTAATAAAATTCGTCTGGTACATTACAGGAATCCTCCAACCCTTGGCATTTTCCAATCGCATACATGTGAACAACGCCAAAATGACAATTAAGCAACTTTCGTGGAGTTCCGTAAACACACTAGTCACCCATGCTTCATGTGATATATTTCACAATGCCTCATGTGATATTTCACGTGACTGCCTGTTGCTGTTGTGGTCGAATTCGTAACCGAGGTCGGCATTGGGATGAGAGGTTGGGTTGGAACTTCTCGTACAAAAAACTAGAGTTCCATACATTTTTCAGTAAAAAACAGCGGTAGAAGATGGAGACTAGAATCTAAAAATGGTTTATAAATACATATTAAACCCACTATTACTACATGAAACTATGTTAAGAAACACTTTGTTCTTCGCAACTTTGCTAAGTTTAGTAAATGTGAATTTAAGGAACCATAATCTCACAAACATGCAATAATATTTCTTCTACAGCCAGCCCATGCAATGTTTAAATGATAAGCATTTTCCTCAATAGCTGTTTTCTTGCACTTCATAAGCAACTCTTTAGGCGCCTTCCATTTGCGGGACTCCGTAAGAACTAGCCTAGCCTCCCTGCTTCAATCATCCTGTTTCCTAGGCTACTGCTATCTGTCAAAGCACACTCGCCCAGCTTTCTTTCAAAAAGGTTGATGCTACATTTAAACTTTATCAACGACCAAAAGCATGCACAAACATCAAAAGTTTGTCCCTTAAAAAACACGAAGTTGCCTTTTACCAATGCATTTAATGCACCAAAGCACTGACGACGGGAGAATTTGACAAAAATGGGAGAACGGGAGATTTACGTAAAAAATCCGGGAGTCTCCCACAAAAAACGGGAGACTTGGAATGTATGCGACAGTGTCCATAAAAATTCCCAACCTTCCTCCGGCTGTCAAATGTCAAATGTTCATCATTAACCTTCCTCTTTCAAGACAATCAAAGCTAGCCATAACTCTGGAACTCTCCATTGTGTATATATTGAAAAATTATACTGTAGAAGAGCTATGCCCTTCACAGTCGATTTCACATTAACTGAAACCTTTGCTGTAACTGGATTGTTAATGTATATTATTAAATTTCCTCAAATACGACACAGAATGGAAAATTTTCCTCCTGTTCATAGCAAAGGAGGTGTGATATTTTCTAGACTCAAGTATGCGATGGAGTTATGGCAAGTTCAATGTTAGAATGAACGCCTATATACGTGAGCAACGAGGAGCATGTTATCAACATGGCCCTTGCCTGACCAATAACATATTTTGGACAGACATGAAGTTACTTCAGCAGTTCTTGAAATCAAATTACTTTCATAAATCGACAAGTCAAATGTTAGTTCTAATAGCAAAATATTTGGATGCAAACAGGGGAGATTCAAAGGAAGACAAGATATATAAGCAAAGCCATTATGAATTCAATTTTTAAAATGTAGATTTGACATTAAGTATACACATGAACAATGGGTTACATTACAAAATATTAATAGTAACAAAATATAGTTACAGGAAAAATATTTTTAAATATATTGCATAGCAAACACATATTTACTAAATGAGATTTAATGTTAACAAGAAGAATATATCGGAAGCTGATCAAATTGCAAAAATCAAACTGGTCAAAAATCCAATTACCCTGAAAGAGAAAATGAAGGTGAGAAAGACGAAGACCGCTGAATCACAGAAGGAATCACTGAATCAATCACATAAAATCAAAGTAAATACATAAAATCAGTTTGAAAATATTATTTGAAGAGAAGAATGCAAATTTAAAAATGATGACTTTTTGACATCGTAAAATACTTTCACGTGGTGATAAAGTAGGGTTGAATTCAGGTACAACAAAATAATCCCCGTGATAATTCTATTTTGATACCGTGCAAACATTGTTTCGTTAAAAGTAAGGCCATGTCACCGCTACCTATCAGCTACATCTCGTCTCGTTACCCTCTCCGTACAATAGCCCATTTCTACCCATAATTTCTCCCTATCTCCTCAATCTATTTGGAATGAATTCAAATATCTGCTAATACCTTGTCATAGCTCCTGAAAGGTTGCTTGTTAATCAGTCGTAAATTACGTTTACGTCACAAAATATCTAAATCAAGTCATCACTAGGTCACTATACCATTACATCACAAAATCATACAGCATAACAACAACGGTCCAAAATGATACGATATTTTCAACTAACCACACAATACCAGTGACCTCTCTTATGTTAGCACCGCTTATCATCAGTCCTGTATCAACAGATTCGTACTGCTTAATAGACGAGGCAGCCTTCTTGCAACGCTCGAGTAGTTGAGATTTCATGGCGTTGAATTTCTTTGAGCTGCAAACATTACTATAGCACAGCTGATGCACTGATTGTGTAACAAAGCCATTATGGAACTTTTTCAACTGCACTCTCATTCTATTGCACTATTAAAAAGCAAAAAAGCAGAAAAACTGGAAATAGTAAGAATAGTAAATTGCGTGAGAATTGTGGAAAGCCATGAAAGTGAACAGAGATCAATGGAAAATGACAGTAAAGAGAGATTTGAGAGTTTCTGGCAGTGTTTGATTTATAGATCAAGATAAATAGATAAATAGATAAAATGAAGCAAAATACAAATAACTAAAGACAACACCATAATTAAACAAGTATTTATGACTGAAATCGATAAAGAATAAAGAGTACTGGAAGAATTAAGGCATCATAAAATAAAACATAGAGATTTGTACATTCTAATCCGGAGTGTACCTTTAAAAATTTGAATGAGGGAAAAGTGTACGATTCTGAGTGAGCGAATTTACAGATAAAACTGCAATTCTTGCCATTTTATTGACTAAAATACATATATACTATCGAAAATGATTTTTATATTCTTATTTCCCATTATTCTATTTGTTTATTTTATAATTATTAACATTTTTGTAAGTTATGATCATTTTACCGACCATCTTCACATTTCTACCAAGCACTTATCAAATTAGTGGAGTGCCTCATTCCAACGTCCCCTATTTACGCTGCTGTCTCTAACACAAGATGAAGCCCTCAAAATCTGGAAGTTGTTCATTTAGGCCATCTCTTATTATTTCTAAAAAATAACCTAGCGGCAATTTACTTAACTCCAGGTCATGTATTTTACCCAATTACATTGTAATCCTTTACCTGCTCTCCATTAGTGACATTCAATAATTGACAAAAGCTAGCCATGTTATTGACAGAATCAGAGGAGAAGCCACGCTTTTCTAAAACTGATGATAGCAGTCTCTTTCCTATGATACTGCAAGTTTCTCGGCAAGTCTCTTGAGTAAAAGCGGAATCGCTTGTCATTAGGTCCCCATCACTTCCATTAACACTGGCAAACGAGCACTAAGAAGGGGAGAAAAGATATTGAAAAACAACTTTGTTTTGTTTTCAAAAGCCCAGTATTGCTGAAATCTCAAATAAAGAAGGAAAAAGTTGTCGCAGATCGAGGAGCAATTGGCTACAGGACAAAATGAAGTGTTCAAAGAATAGACAGTAAAACAAATGATAGAACGGAATGATAGGAAGTAAACAAGAACATATCAAGGAATACAGAGAAGAAAGGAAAATATGACAGATGTTCTAGAAATGAAAAAATCATACAAAGTTTCGTGAAGGAAAAACATTTGAAAATAATTTAAAGATTTCGTTGCAAAACAATTAGGGGAGGGTTTTCAATAAATGAAAAATTAGTCTACTTACTAAGGACCCCGATTTTACAAAATACGAATCTTGAATCTTGCTTGTCAAGGCAGACGGAGAGGGCATCAGCGAAGTGAGCAAAGCCACCATCAATTTCACATTTGGAGGGGCATGTTGTATATAACAGCCTAAATTGTTTCTTCCAGGTACACACTTGGCAAGGTCACCCATCACATTACCGTTCTGGGCTGCAGAAACCAATGAACTAGCAATTGACTTAATGTTGGTGCTGAATCTTGTACACTGAAATATATTAGAAAACATAATGATTCCTGGAGAAGAAATGGAAAAGATAGTTTATGAATGGTGCCCAGATATACACATACTTCTCAGTCAGTTGGCATGGTAGCCCTTCACATAGAGTAAATGGAAGAAATCGCCTTCTATGAATGGCGTTGAGTTTTAAAACAAATATAAAGAATCCTGGGAGTAATTTCTGATCAGAGCAACCTAGTCATGACTCTGATGGATAGTGGACAACAAAGTTTCTTCTTCTTTTTCTCCTTCCATAATACCTGGTTAGGGGTACCACACTGGACGATAATACCCCAGTTAATGCTATCCCTAGGATCTTTAGTGACAACAGTTCCCAACTTGAAGCCTCTACACGATCAACTACTCCCACCTAACCGTTGAGAGGCTAGCAAGCCAGAAATATTTGAAAATTGGTTCAACAGTGGTCTGCTTGATATTACTTATTGATGTAAATGTGACTTGGAATATTGGTGATTTTGTGATTGAATTATGATTAATTGTGATCTATACCCCAAAAATAACATCAAAGAGCATTGATTTCCTTTTAAGGTGTAATGCAATGATGTCACTTACGGATTTCATAGCATCTGGTTGATTTCCACGCCAAACTGCACAAAACATCAAGGCATGCTCAAAAATACTTGTCTGTTTCTTTGGCTGTGATTTTTTAGAATGACACGTGTTTATCTCATTGCATATTTCAGCAATGTTTGCTCCAGACTCCAGTGATACAACTATCATCCATGTCTTCTTCACCAACTTTGGACACTGAAACATGTAAAACAAATGAATGCTAATTAGAGTCTCCATGTGATCTCAGAATTTATGACGTATTTAGTAATGGCGTCAGAGAATAAGGCGGGAGAGACGAGAGATTGTTTGCCAGTCGTGTTTCTCGGGCAAAAACAAAGAAAACGAGACGCCAGTTGATAAAAATGGATGATATACTACAGCTGCTGGTTAATTAAAATGAAAAATAGCCTACAACAATAGCAGGTCTCGTGGAAGAAAGGATGGATAAATTATGCAAGCAGTACTCATCATAATCATCATAATTATCCTCTACTTGACAGCAAGATCACGCCATTACTACAAAAGACGCTGCAGAAAAGTCATTATTTGTCACCGTTATCATTACCATTCAGGCAACTGCTTTCCGATAGCCTCTCCAACACTTATTTCATTCTTTCTGTCTTTCTGGCCTATCAAGGTTACGCCATCTGCCTTCTCAATAAACCAGAATCAAAATTTAGGTACAATAATTCACCTCATTATTATTCTCGTAATTCTTCTTGCAGAATTCAGACGCTTGTCGCCTTAGCATTTGATACATACTAGCCGCTGGTACTGCCCCATTGAGGAATGTTGTTTGTTGTATCGTATCATAAATGAACGAAATGAATTCCTTGCACATACCATTGCACTCTTAAATGTAAACATCAATAATAACAGTCAGTGAGGCATATATTCAAAACAAAAAGTATATGAAGGTTACAAAAGTTAAGTAAAAATATCTAATGGATGTCTTTGAAACTTTGTGTGTAAAAGATGATGCAAATATCATTGACTATTTCAGATACAATCTCAGCTAAATAACTTGATCTAACTTAGAAATATTTCACCCCAAGTCAGAGGTAAGATATTTGCTGCATAATGATTAGAGAATTCTTGTGGCATGCAGAATGACTTTTGAGTGGACCCTGTAGCAATGGAAATTTACCGACAGGCTTGGACAAAGCTCAGCGGCACAGGTGAGGCATTTGTGGAGGCTAAAAGTAAATTTTCCGACAAACTTTCGTCATTAAAATGTCGCTCACAAGTAAAAATCTTGGTTAGGGGCAGTGTCATGCTAGAGGGTAATCTTCTAAGAAGCATTTTAAATTCTAAGGAAAAGTAGCACCCCTACATTATATTAAACCTCATTTCCACTACTAAGCATCTTTCAGATTGGATTTCAAATTATGATTCCTTCTGAGTTAGAGTTTTTACTACTAATATGACCTCCAACCGTGAGTGTTTTACAATAAGGACCCTTCCTGTACACTAATGGGGGTACGGCTGAATCAAAGGTCTTTAAGGTGAACACTCTAGAATCAGGGACGCTGCCACGAATTGCTAACAGGGGATGATGAACTCGTTAAATGAAGAAGGAGGTCCCACCATGGTTGGGTGATAGAAAATTTCCATGCGATAGAAAATTTGTTAAATTTCATCCTCCAGAAGAGCTAAAATGACAGCTCTCAGACTAAAATTTACAGGAATAGTGTACGGCAGTGCAAAGGGGCTTTTACTTTGTTCGGATAAGAATACTCAGCAAAGCAAAAGAAGCTCAAGAAGGCACGAAAAATCCGACAAAGTGGCAGAGACACCACAATTACCGACAAAACACTAAGACGCTAAGACCCTTGAAAATCAGCATCTTTGCTGAAGGGCCCCCCTCCGTAAAGAATTCAAAATGAAAAATGAAAATGAAATGAAAGACAACTTCTACCGACGAGCCGAGAAATTACCCACGGGTACTACAAATGTGGGGAAGGGGGGGGGGTGATAACCTTTGAATTCTGGTTAACGTAGTATGTTGAGTAGACAGGACAAAGTTTCAGAATACAAGTGATTACGGAAAGTAATTAATCTGAATTAATCTTGATGACTGATAAGAACTTTACAACAATTAAAAATAGTGATGAAGAAATCCTGATCAATTGAAACCAAAATCTGAAAATAACTTGCCTGCATTTCCACCTTTTTCTCCACCAGTTTCTTTCTCACCCAACGTCAAGCATACTGCGCTAATGATGGTAACCAAAAATGGTTTCAAATTCATGACGTCAACTCTCTATCCTAAAGAATTTCCTTTGGTATCTAATGGACTGAGTGACAAATGCTTATGACCCTTTATGGAAAGCCTGTCGTGGAGCTGTTGCCTCTGACAAAAATTCTAATTGGAGGTTGAATTTGAGAGCCGCGAGTACATATCACGAGAAACTTATAGTACTATGCTATTGGTCGTTCAAAAAGAATTCGCAATCCGATTGGGCATGATCTGACCTAGACCTAAGAAACTTGGAAACTATATAATAAGCTCACAGCACGAATATAATCAGTCTCTATGACCTTGGGTACAACGCACATAACAATAAGCCTAGAACTTTGGCTCATACGTCATCACTTCTAATAAACTTACTAGTATTTTGAAAGGGGCTAGATGCTAATTTTGAAGTATATCTATTTGTCTCATTTAATTTATTGATAATGATGTGCGATGATAGGTTCAAATGTCTCTCAGTCACCAACCTTAACCTATCTACAAGAAGTTACGGTTCATATCAGATTCATATCCTTAGCGATTACACTTTATCAGTAAGCCATGAACAAACTCTAAATGTGTAGGGTTACTACACGAAGCAGTATATCTCAGTATTATTGACAATTTGTAGCCAACATCCAAACTTAAAACCCAAATGACCCAAGTGAAAAAACCCAACGGAGAGGGTGTTAACATAACGATATTCATATGCTGTTTTCTCAGTTCAAGCTATACACAAATTCACCATAAATAAATGCACTACAAATAACCAAGGTCATATGACTTTCTGAGACTACATCTGCAATGAGTGTTCCAGGATTCAGTACAGTGCCTTTAAGCATTCATTCCACATTCAGGTGTACACCTTATGTTATATATAAATAGCCAGCTTATGCTGTAAATGTGCTCTGATGACCCTAGCCTGCCCCCCACCAATTTTCAATGTAACCTCCTCACATAGTTCACCAAACTTCTCAAGAAAACTCACTGAGAGATCTTTTGCTCATTGATGGCTATTAAACAGGTCAGAAGCAATACTTGCATTAAGCTGCCATAACTGGAATATCATCTGCAAATGATGTTAATCATCTAAAGAATCCTAATATTCTGCTAACTTTGCAACTACATATCAAAGCATTCTATCATTTATGTTACTATATGACTTACTTTCACATTTGTTAAATTCATTTGGGAATTCAATGTACACACAAGAGAGATAGCAGGCAACAAAAAGTATGATTCCCATAAAAGTAAACAGGCATATACAAATCTCAATGACTCTTGAGGAGATATCAGAAACATGCTATGTAGTTAAATGATAGCTTAATGTTCTTGATAATTTTCATGCTAGAACATTATTCATGCTCAATTTCAAGTACTGCAAATCCTTGAATTGGCCTCCCTTGAATAAGCCCCCCATCAAATAAGTTCCATGCGAGAACTTCAATTTGCTAACTAATAAGCCTCCCCCCTCAAATAAGCCCCTGCCTCAGATGATGATGAAGATGTTGATAAAGATCAATGCTCAAATTTAGATTGCTCTTTTATATATTATAGAAATAGGGGCTTTGAAACAGGGACGCGGGAGCATATATCTGAGTGGGGGGGCTGGGGATGAGTTGCAAGTCCGTATGGAAGCATGGAAAAATGGGGTCAGGGGAAGAGCCCCTGAAAAATTTTGCAATCTACACCCTATAATTCAGTGGGAAACGCCCTATTTGAATATAGATATGCATCCTGTCTTGGTAGAAAATGGCAGATAAAAGTATTGAAGTGTTGGTGAGAAAGTTGAATAGACCTTATTGCTACTCTATAAAGATTGTGGCCAGGTCAGGTAAAATGATAAAGACATACGTTTTCAGAGCAATGAGATCATGTTAAGCGCTAGGTGACCAAGAACACAGAACCCTTCCCTGACTTTACATGTTTATGAGACTTTTGGACCAGTCTATATCACCATGTTTTGAAAAAACTTAGGTTATTTACCTCCAATAGGTCCTGATGACTCCGGCTCTGGTACGTTTTAAAGGTGAGTGAACTTTAACACGGAAAAGGGAAATATACTTTCTAATTGGATTGAATGCCTCAATCTTGACATCATACATAAGCAAAAAAGTGGGGGGGGGGCTGCAGCCCCCCAGCCACCTGGCTCTGGCATGCCTGTGAAAATGAGCTTTTTATGTGACACATGTAAAATACTTGTATAAGCTCCCCCTCACAATTGAAATACCAAAGTATCATAACAAAGTAGAAACTCTGATGCCAATGTCTGTTATTCCAATGCATAAACTAAAACCCTCTCCTCAAATGCTGAGCAAACAGCATTAAGAATACACCTAATATCAAAACTGTTAAAGTCTCATGACACTTCCATACTCATTGTTCATCACAGTCATTTGAATGTACACCCAATGTAAAACCAATGCTGACAATCAGATTTTCTCTACAAACTCACCATGGTACTTCTATTTTCTTTTTCTCAGAAGATTTCTTACTGCAGTCTGGTCAAAATGGACATCGTCATCCTCAAAATCCTTATTATGATCAATGATTCTTTCACCTTTCAGTCTTCTTAATCGAGCTTTCTTTTCTTCATCACTTAACATGTTTGGATCTTGTGGCAACTGGATAACACCAAGTGGTTCTTCATGCCGGATCATGTATGATGAACCATCTGGATTGATGACACGTACTGGGTACATCCTTGCATAAACTTGCTTCCTTATTCTAGTTATGATGGGAATCAATAAGGAAGGTGGTACATTGGCATGTAAACTTCACCAAACTGAAAAAACCCTGGACTGGTTTAGACTGACAGTGTTCTATATGAGCACTAAACACTTGCTGAAAACATTTCAAAAAGGCCTGTCAATTTTTTAAACAGTTGGGTCTGATTTTGTTTTCAGGGTAGCCATCAAATCAACACTAAGGGGGGTGGTAGAGGGGACAACTAGCAAAGATATTAGGGAGTAAAGTTGAATTATCAGGGCATAATAGCTTCAAATTCAGCAGAAGATAACTGCCAATAGTATATTAGATGGTGTGTTTACAATAACAGAATTACAATGAAAGCCAAGTAAAACAACACGTTAACCCCCTCATATATACAACAAGTGAATGGTCCCTCATCAAAGATGTACATATAAACATAATACAGCTTACCTGGTTGAGTTAGGCCTTATGAATTGTATGTGTGTGGAGTTAAATGTAGCCTATGAATTAATAATTAAATTGATATTAATAATAAAAATCATGACATAAACAAACAAAATAGCAATGAACAATAGGAACAAAATATCTTTGTGAATGTGAATATGTATATCTACATAAAATTAATATTAAATTTCAAAAGCTCATTTTGCACTAAATATGTATCTGATCTTTTCAAAATATTTTACTATATACATAAACACTACAGTAGGAGGGAAGTACAACCACCTATCATGTATCCAAAGGGTAACTGTTTGCATGTCACAAACTAACCATTGGCTTATGGCACTGGATCATTCTCACCAGCTGGTTATGAGCTATTTTGTGTTTATGTTGCTAAGTTGTGATAAAATATATCTGGCTGTAAGACTGTCCTAAGACAATGATGCACAGATAAAGCTGCAAAGTAATCATAAGATAAACGATGCTTTCTTCATGAAAAAGGTCCACATGATTGCAGACAAAACTATACACCAAGAACATTATATATAGAAGATTCTGGACTTAGCATATGTGGTACACCATGTAAATAGGAAAGAGTATCTTACATTCCTCCTTATTCTTATAAATCCCGTTATTACCCTGAAATATTTCTCCATTGTTGGTGATTATGTTCTGAAATGAAAAAAACAATAAAGAATCAAAAATAATTTCCCTTGCAAAAAAGCTTAATTCTACATTTTCTACCAAAAAACAATGAAACATGTTAAGGCAGAAGACAAAAGATAGCAAGCTAGAGGTTTTTTGAAAAACGTCCATAAAAAGAATTAACCTTGAATATAAACACAGAATATAACTAAACAAAATATGTATATTTTTCTCAACCAGCAACATATCACTGCTAGTTCTATGGTCCTAAAGCAGTAAAATCGTTGTGTACGAGATTGCTACCCTAAATTCAAAGTGTACTAGCGTAATATCAAGCCCTGACTATTATAACATATGCAAACAGCAGATGAAATGTTAAAAAGTCCCCTTGCTTTGGCTCAATTTTATGGTGCTTTGCATTACTTGGGTCCCCGTGATTATTATCAGAAGGCCTCACCTCTCGTTAGCAGTCGTTTATTGAAGGAACGCCATGTTGTCTTGAAATGCAACCTCGATTTGGAAAGTGTCTCTTTTCCATGAACTACCCACTTGTCTTCTTGAGATAAATACGCTTAGTTCCCCAGAATCTCTTCATTAATTTCATGCAAAAAGGTTCAGTTGACTAAACTTTCCTCTAATGGCTAGTTAAATTTAAGAGATAGACATGAAAACACAAGCTTGACAAACTGCTATGACGAAGAAATTCAAAATACAGGAGGGCGGAGACTGGTTATGATTTTAAGATTAAAGCAGCGCGAACATTCAAGCAATCTTCTAGCTTTTTTACGATCACAATATAGCTGCCCATGCAGTTCACACATCGGCTCTCAAAATCAAAAGTTGATGTCTCATAATGAGGGGCAACCCGCCGTAAATATTCTAAACTAAAATGAAGCTTAGTCAAGAAGCAAGACAACTTTATGTTCTAATCTTTATAATTCAAATAAAGTTCAAATAATTTACATACAAATTTAGTCTCAAAAAGACATCATCTTATTTACAATAATTTCAATGAATCACTTCAGTTACTAAAACCCACTTCTATTGCCTAGCTACTCTTGGCTTCACTTCGTGCAACCTACACCATGATTGACTGAGTACAGGAAGGTACCAATAGGGTAACTTCTTCTGTATGTCAAGCTCCGTGCGTGCTACTTCAAGTACTTGTCATATTATGCCTTTCAACGGAAATAGGAACCGATAGGAGCTAAAGCATCTCTCTGAAAAAGAAAAGAACACAAATACTTTAGTGAGTGTCAAGTATGCTAATAAAAAATCAAAAGATACCTGGTATTCTATCAGTGCAAGTACAAGGAAATTCAATAAAGAAACATGGACTATCATTGAAAGCATAAGGAAAATCTGAAAAAATCAGTGAAGTATTTGAATACGTGTACGGAAGATCAAAATAATCGACTACTTTGAAAATCGTCCAATACATTGTTTGATAACTCTGATGTATTCCTTTAAAGTTAAGGTGGCGACAAAGTAAGATATGGCTCCAAATCAACCCGCTGACGTAATGGATACCAATTATTATATAAACAAAAGTACATTCACAAACAATCAAATTTTTTCGTCAGTCGATCTGAATCAACCATAGGCCAATCGAGTCAAATTCAATTCAATTAACTGAAAGATCTTCCAATTACACGTATGATGTTTTAATTGCCTGATTCATAACACTGTATTGAGATTCGTCTCCAAACAAAAACGATATTATGCCGCTTCTAGTCTTCTCAGCTTGTGCCAAAACGATACGGAAATCTGCTTCTGATATCAAAGACAGGTCATGCCTCATTTTCAATATTTCAGTTTGCAACAAAGCATCCACTCCTCTTAGTCTAAAGGAGTAAGGATATGTCGTTAGGAATAATAATAAACACAAAATACTAAAGAAATAATGAAAAACTTTATTATAAATGTCAAGATCCATTTTCATAGTCGAGTAATAAAGGACCAATAGCTTTTTCACTCGGCAAAAAAATACGTAACACAAACATTTTTCCTTCGAGACGGAGAACAGCTCAAAAAATTAGGAAATGAAATATTAAACATGAATGAAGTTTATATGTTTAAGTACTTTTAAGTTTGAATAAATATTAATACAAAGTAGAAACACATACGATTTTGCTTCGATGTATGATATTAATGTTGCAGATTTTTGATTCAGAAGGTACAGGAAGTCCGCAATATACTTTTCTCTAATATTGGTTAGGAATGGCAGAAGAAGTATCTACAGAATGAACATATATGGTTAGTAAAGGTGAAAAATATATCCACATAATAAACAGATATGGTCGCTTACAAGCATAAAGATGACACATCCACAGGCTACACAAGATGGTCTGAAAGCCCACTATCAACTATATATTACCCACGAAGAGACGATCAAGAGGTCCCAAGAAGAAGCCATCGTGTATCAAACACAAATCTTAAATGCAAATTCTCATTTCTACAGCTTGTGGAAATTAAGCAATAGAATGGAAAAATAGAATGCATACAGTCAAAAAATAGACTGGCACATTACTGAACTGCTCAAGCAAAACACATATCTCGATTTGGTGGAGGAAAGAAAATAAAATGGACAGCTCAGATACAACTAGATCAACATTTACTATAAAAGAAAATTATAACAAGTGCTAAATATGAAATAAAAAGTGTAGGTGATTGTCAGATTAAAGTGAAGATTGCTCACCTCAGACACAAAACTCTGCACCATTATGGCAATATCTTCACAAGCATGATAAAGTCCTCTTGAAAAAGAAAGCAAAAATGTCCACTTACTTACTAAATTAATTAGAGCAAGAAGCCTACATGAGATAGAGTGCTTGTCTCCTCTGAGGAATGCCTATCGTTCAAGCTATCTATCGAGAAATTAAAGGGTGGAAGCCCACTGCTTACTAAGCTGTGAGTAGAAACTGGTACACTATTGCATAAAAAATGGCACTTCAACAAGAAAAATGGTCGCCTTACAAAACGATGTCGCAAGGTCAAAGTTCTCTAATAATAATACTTCTTAGAGTAGAATCGGGTTATACTTCGGAAACTGCTGCAACTATCACGAACTTTAAAATCAATTCCGATCTGTTACCATTGATGGTGCACAATTGTGATTAGGTATAATTTTGATAAGACACTATTGATAGTGCATAATACTGAAAAGGCACATATCAACAGACATTCCTAGAATAGCACTAAAAGTAATAATTGCATACTTTGTTGGGAATATTGGTGTTCTTTCTCCTTTAAGTAACTGTTGTAGTTCAAGTTTGAGGAATTCTCCTCTTGCTGAGAAATGGATATTAAGTTCACTGGTCTGCTTAACTTCCTTTGAGTCAATATCAATATATGTGGTGGGTAGTGTATTGAGGATTACATCCTTACTGTTCACCATATTATCACCTTTCTAGGACACAGATCATAAAAAGTGTGCAAACATCTTAAACTCATAAACATACAGAGACTTAGATATCACAGAATAAAAATCCTCTCAAATTCAGCCTAGCAGCCAAATGCTTGAAAGTTCTGATAAAGTCTATTTTTCTCCCAGCCTAATTTACCAATAACCATGCAAAATGGGCATAAATTTAGCTGTGGAATGCATTGAATGTGTGGTCAGAATCCTGCATGGTGATTGGTCAGTTAGGTTAGGAGAAAATAGACCTCCACTAACCACCTGGACCAACTTTTCACTTCCATTCATTTCCGTTTCCTACAGACATTCACTTAACTCAAACAATTCTTAACTGAAAAATCCCAATGTTCCAATGAGAGTTCCAGCTACAAGATATCAACTGTACTGTCCAATTAAAATTTTTCAACAAAAAGTGCAACAGTTTCTCAACATGTGTCAGTAATCTGTTCCCATGCATATTACATTTTGCTTTAACTGGGATGACAGCATAGTGTAGCACAGGAGGAGCACTGCTGAAAATATACCTACTAATACTTACTTGTACTAAACCTTGCAAGAAGAGATCTCTTTCATAACTCAAGTCACCAAAACCATTAGCATACTTAGAACAAGCACGTTCATTTGGAGTCAAAAACAAAGCCAATGTATTAACAACCTGATAAAGATAGACAACAATAAGCAACTTCCAGGGAGGAGCAGATAAAGATACAAAGGGTAATTCAATTCCAGAAGAGTTTCAATATAAATATATATATATATATATATATAAATATATATATATATATATATATATATATATATATATATATATATATATATATATATATATATATATATATATATATATATATATATATATATATATATATATATATATATTCCTACATACATACACATTTGTCACAATAGATGGGCCTACCTTCTTTGACTACAGGTAAAACAGCAAGCCTCTATCAAGCAAGTCAAGCAAGGATGGGGACAAAATAGTTTATGAATAAGGTATAAACAGCAATTACCAGATTGACAAGATCTTTTCTTTGCCCAATAACCAACGTGCATCCACATGTTTGCAGATGAGATGTTATAGCTCTGCAAGTCAAAGAAAATACTGAATGAAAATAAACACCATATGAGAAGAAACTACACATGACAACAAATTCATTGACTTACGTCCAAACAAATTGCTGGGAACAAAACAACTCAAAAAGGTAAACAGACTTAATAAACCATAAAAAATAGTACTCAGTAAACCACAGCTACTACAAGGATTCATTCACTGGTGATAAAATATAGTTTGTCCACTTGGTCTATTTCCAATACAAACCAACCAACAGAATAAAGATGATTTATAAGACTTACGATAAAGATTAATATCTGACAAGGACAAGGAATCTAACAAAATAGTAGATAGCTAAAAGAACTCAAAAATACCACTACTTCTGTTAGATTCTGTTAAAATAGTGCTACTCTAATCATCTCCAACAAATTAAACTCTACTTGTAAATTGAAAATGCAATAACAGTTGTGGATCAAACTGCAAATGGGATCATTGTTATCCAGTCTCCTTAAATTTTTTCAATATTCTCATAAATTGAAAATCAATCAGGCCTTGCCTGGAAAGGTGCTTGATTGAGCATGAGTACCAAAAGTGCACCAAAAGTAGGTCTGGAGCACAGTTTGTTGAAAGCCACAATACTGAAGTGTATCATTTGAAAATCTTTCCTGTTATCACAAACAAAGGATTTTTTAAATAACCTTTGTTATGACTAGAAAGGCTTCAATTCAAATCATCATTAAGGTAATCGTTCAATAGCATGTGTATGTCTAGCCTATCTGGAATTGTCCTTTCACACAACTGAGTAGAGTGTCATACCCTACAAGTAAATCACAACTCGTAGTGCCATAACCTTCTTATATACTTTTAACATATCAAATATTCCTAGACTGGAGTCCCCATTTAGTGTTGCATTTATTGAGCCTTTTCTATGTATTTTAAATGCATTCTTAGGAGGAGTGCAAATAGAGCCCCTATATTGCTGAAAGAGCTCAATTTTCAGAGCACCATAGTTCTGCTCATGGCAAGGCCTGATCAACTAGTCTACAGTTGTATCATTCATACATTCCTGAGGGTTTCAAAATCTTGCTGCTTAGAAACTATCTGTTTTCACTAATCATAGCTTGGCAAGGCTATCAATGCAGAATCAACAAAATGATTTATGGCCAATGAGTACTGTATATACTGTATATATAACATCTGAATGCATGAAACCTCATCAAAATGATCAATACCTCATCAAAAATTTTGTATCAAGAAGGCTCTCTATTCCATCATCTTTTCTATCCCAGAACAATGTCTCTCTAACCTTGAAGAAAAATATGACTGCAATTAATTAAAACTAATAAGTCTCAAATACCTCATGTAGTACAACTACTTTGCAAATGAGGCATATCAATACTTTACCAAAAATAAAATAATGTATATATGAAAAATAATAATAAATTTTTGTTCATTCTTGAAATGCAGGATTTACAATAGAAGGCAAATGCACAAAACATCTAAGATAGGAAGGAAACCACAGCAACAATTGGAAACCAAGGAAATATTTGTATTTTTGCTGTATTGTTTGGTGCAGAGAAAATAAGAAGTCAACATCCAACTGATATAAGCTATATGCTTCAGATTCCATGTTTCCAACTGGAGATTAATGTAGCACATTCTTGACAAAATTACTAACATTGAATAAAGATGGCTGTTGAATTATTTACTGTTTTCTGTAACAGACTTCCAAATGACGAATACTACAGATAGTAAGAAAACAAGAAAGAATGAAAGAAAAAAGGGAGAAAAAAGAAACAAAAGAAAGAAAGAAAGAAGAAAAGAAAAAAGAAAGAATGAAAGAAAGAAAGAAACAAACAAACAAATAAACAAAGGAGGGAGAGATCTAGAGATAAGACATTAAAGACTAATTACATTGATAAACTGAGTTTTAAGCCTATTTTTATCCACTTGGTCTGTAGCAATGGCCAGCTTTTCTAAGTGATTTCTAAACTCTGCAACTGAACTTGCAAGGTCCTAAACAAGAAAATGTGAAATCATTAAGAGATTTATTCATGGAATTTTAATAGTAACATTGAAGGAACTTTCAGAGATCCAACCTGACAAAGGGGCATACATTGACAGCTATTCTTTACAGAGGGGTCAGGCTTAGAATCTTTGGCTACTTGAGTTTCTTTAGAAAACAATACAAGTGTGAATTTCAATCTGGGAGTCACTACACTACAGTATGATGTGACTCAGCAATACTTTTGGGAGTGTCTGTTAAGTGTTATACACTTTCAATTATATGAATATAGTCCACACGATACTTATGTTAAAAAATTGGTGAGATTTAAGAATAATATAAGAATGATCTTCTCAAAAGTTCTCAAAAGTCTCAATTAAGTTTCCTTAAGAATATTATGGTTCAACAAAAAATTAGGTATTCTTATAAAAGATGTGTAATCATGTTGTGTGCAGGCCTAAACTTTAATGAACACTTATTAACATAACCTTACACATTGTCCTGTAAATAACTGCTTTTTTCAGAATTCATTTCACTTATCCAATTGTATAGTAACATTTGTACCATTAAACTCATTTGCAGTCTTTTAAGGCCTGCTTTAGAAGCCACAAATCACAAAAACAGATAAAGACACACACACACACATGTGCATACACAAGTTTGCAATCTAAACTGTATACAACTGGAGTGCAGTCATCCTTAGTACACACAATACCAAAACTTATGATCAATTGATTCAAACCAATAGGCTATACTGAATAATTATTGCCAGCCTTTTGCAGTGTTTCGCAAATATCTCAATTGTCAAAATTCTTACTTTCTCCTGCAATACTCTCAGTTTCATAACAAGCAGATCAACTTGGTTGTTCAGAAAATGCTGAAGCTCTAGGTATCTATCTAAATCTTCAATAGCCATTATAAATGTCAGGCTAAACACAGTCTGGCCATGTTGTGATACACCAAGAAAAATTGAAGCTGAAAAAATATAACCACGATCTGACAGCACATAGAATTTCGTATCGGTTTGGCCCTCCTCTCTTACGCGACAAAGTTCACCGTTTAGCGTATGGCTTGTAACAAAACTTATTAAGTCTGCGTTTATTTCAACCTTATCGTTTCCATGCCACAATCTTTGCACCCGTGGTCCCATGATATTGTCCCAGTAGGATAACAATACTCCACAAAAAAGTGAGGAAAACATGTCCTCAATTTGAAAGCTGAAAGTTGATTGTGTTGACCCCTTGTCTGACATTGTGAACAATCATCAGTAGGTCCTACTAGTCTGAGTTCCTTCCGTCAGGACCAATCTGTAACGAGAATGGCTAAAAGGTGTCTCCTAACTTACAGACAACATTTTGAGAGTCATTTTGCTTTCAACAGTCTGCTTATTAATATAAATAACGTGTTACTTCTGTACAAGCATACACCATGCTTCGATGTTTCCATCAACTACTTCAAATTTTCCAGACGTGCGTTCTCAAAATACAGAGCTCTGTCCCCTTTTAAACCGCGCCCTGTGAACCACAACCACATCAACAAGCTGGCTTGATAAGGAGGCCCACTTCCTTGATCTCCAATGTTGGACACGCAAACAGTTTTCTAGTGAGACAACTTACTTACTTAGACTGTTCCTCCTCATCAAAATAGAACATTGGACAGCAAATGTTCTCCAACTGGCACGGTTAGTGGCGACTGCTCAATAGTCTCCCAAGTGATGCCTGAATCCAACTGTTCTCTCGCTCTTTTGACATCATTTTCGAATGTGTCTCGGTGTTAATTTTTGTCCACCTGGTTTCCACTTGCCATTTACGGCCACTTTTGCAAGTCGAGTGGTAGGTAGCGACAAAATTACACCTCCTTGACTGCAATATCCACAGATTTACCCCACATATGGAGTTAATCCTAGGACCATGTAGATTCTAAGTCTTTGGCGTACAGGTGAATTATAAACTGATAACTAAGTAGTGACTTTTGAGGAAGATCTCTTCAAAGAGCCTTCCGAGAAGATCAGATTTCTTAGTCTTACGACATATTAGTTCATTTACAGGGAAGGTTTCGTTTTACAAATTAGAAGTCTAGCATCTGATACCAAACAAATTAGACTAAATATATCGACTTATGAATAGAAAGTCAAGGGTACGAATCTGAGTGCAGGAAATGCAAAAAGGTAGTGGAATCATCGAGAAAGTTACCACGCCATAAAGTATCATATCAAATCGTCTCAACGGGAATCGTCATCTCTTATTCAGTGAAAAAGAAAGAAATGAAACAACAGGTAAGAACGCTCTTAGACTATAAATTAAATGGACAATACAAAATTCGATATTAGATGTATCTACCCGCAACCAGGAATGTATTACAATGACTAATTGACAAAGATTTCACTGTGAACAAATCTTTATTTGGAAATCTCACAAGCCCAGGGACTGGTGAGGATTCTTCGTTTCCTCTTCCTAGCCTTCCTCTTCTTCCTTGTCCCCAACTATACACTTCGCCATCTGGAAAATTAATTACTGCATTAAAAACAAACTCTTTGCAGCCGACTCTTATTTTCTAACAAAGAGTGTTAATCAAAGTAACGAAACAAAACAGCGTTGTAGGATACTGTGTATGAAACAGAAGAAACAATATAACAAAATCAAGCTTGTTAAATTAAGCGCATTGACGTTCTAGAATTGTTAAGATATTTAGTCTTCTATATTTCAACATTTTATTTCAACAAATCATTCATAATCCAAATGAGATTTCTATCTAACTTATCATTATGCATAGCTAAAATCAATACCAGGTTGGCAGAACAAGCGCACCTTCTGTTACAGCCACTGTGAATGTATCACCACAGCCAACATTAACGATAACTTTATCCTTCAAAGCAATCACCCTCTGCGGAGTAATTGAGTTATCCTCTCGTTGATAGCCAAGCTGGCTAAAGGAGTTTGATCCAACAGTATAAAGAACGCCGTCGTCTAAAGATGTTATATTCATAAACAGTATTAGCAATATCAGATAAGATTTGTTCAAACACAATAGATTTTAAAACTATTAAGACGCGTAAGATAGACGTAACAGCGTCTAGGTTAAAAATCGTAAAACTCAAAACTATAATTTCGCACAAGAACATCATTAGGTTTTCAAAACGCATACAAAAACTAAAACTATTGAAAAAGACTATAATTTTCATTACATTCTGAGAAATACACATTTTGACTATGATAATAATACTTAAAAGTTGAGCCCATAATGAAGGAGAAAAGACAATATAAGATATTCAATTTCATCCAAAATTAGCCAAGACTTACCAGTAATAAATGCAGTATGTGACGTTCCAGTTCGAATCGTTTTTACAGCCTCGTTACATATAGGTGGCGAAGAAATAGGAGTCAGGGAGAAGGCCTCACCGTCTTTCACTTGGGTCCAAAGGCCAAGTTTGTTTCCTCTGAAGCAAAATTTACAAATAATCAATGAAATGAAATGGAAAGTCATGAAGAGATAAAATGAGTGGATATCATCAATAGAAAAATTGCTTTTTATCTTATATCACAAAAACTATACAAATAGCTCTCGAAATTTCTAATTTTAGCAAATGATATATAGCTAGTGATAATGAGGATGATGAGAATTATGATAACTATAAATAACGAATGATAACTATAGATGATCAGAATATGATGTGCAAGATTGCATTGAGGCTGAATGGAGAAGGAGACAGGTGAAAAGAACTTTCTAGGATAATGTACAGGATTGCAAGCACTGCAAGCCGAATATGCTCCATGATAACAAATATAACAATACTAATTGACAAAGATGTTGATGATAATGATGATGATTTCGTTGATGGAAAACCCAGCTTTAAAATAAACCTCAGTACAAAAGACTGCAACCAAAAAAAGAGACATTTCTTCGTCTTGATTTTATAACGACATATCCAGTGGTACTATTGCGACTTAAAATTAATCTACGACATATCCAGGAAGTAAACGTTTCGACTCACACGAGAGTCATCATCAGTAATAAAAGGATGAATGAGGAAAATATATCTATATATGAAGTGGGTACAAAGGGGAGGATCAATTGGACGGAAGTGTGTAACAGTATGGATGATGATTTCATTCATACTGCTGTTAATGATAATAGGAATGATTGTGTCATTGACAATGAAGATGTTGAAGGTGATGTTGATAATGTCATTCAAGATGGTGCTAATGATGATTATGAAGATGACATCATTGATAATCATATACATCATGATGTAAAAATTGTAATAATGAGGTTGCTGTTGATAAAGACCAGTGTAAAAGTATAACAAATAAGCATACTTGTTATTTCCACAAGCAAGGACAGTTTTATTTTTTGTTAAAACGAACGAACAATCGACGCCACACTTGACGGTATCAGCAGTAAAACCAGAAGGTATTGGTACTTGGTGCGGTGTGGGCTTTGAGTCATTTGATCCAATACCAAGCCGGCCTTTAGAAAGAAATTTCAATTCATACAAAAGAAAACATGAAAATGCATCTTGCAATCTGAAAACGAGGCTCTAGCAATTCGTGAAAAGAAACAAACCAGCGATACTAAATGCATGACAAAAGATAGCTGCATCACAAACATGCAAATTCGATAGATCAGGATTGCTATAATAGCTGTCCGGTCATGTGACGTAAGTTGTCGATGAATTTGAGAATCAGGGAGAATTTATGAAAGACAGGAACTCCCCTTGCAGATGCAAAATCGACAAGGAGGCAAATTCTGAATGGTAGAAAATCAATTGCTGACTAAACTGGTTCCAGTACTAAAGATTGGTTGTAGGAGCAAATCATGAGGAACAGAAGATTCAATTTGCATAAAAATTATATAGTTGAAATGCTTGCAGAGTTGGTTAAATGTGAAATAGTAAGTGATGCATGACAAAGAATTAAAAATCTGACATAATATATTACCACTGTCACCGTTACCCCAAGCGAAAACATCATTTTCGTCTATGAGATGAAAATAATTATTGGCAGAGTTGAACTGAAAGATCAAAAAATCAATCAGCCTAATTCAGTACTGTAACTCTGATGTTTTTGTTGATGACAACTCCGGGCGTCAGAGTCAAAATGCTACGAAGGAGCTGTCGATAGTAAAGTACTAGCTTAGCAGCAATTAAAGTACAGTACCGCAGTAATTATAACCCAACAAGTGGTAATCATTTACAGTTGTCAAAAATTTTGACCACAAGATGAGGTACCGAGAATATCATGCAAAGAGGCTACATTTTATGGTTTTCTCCACCAACAGAAGTAAGGAGTTCGAGCACTCTATCTGAGTTCAAGTGACACATAAAATCATAAAATGGAAATAGTTGCAACTGCAGATTATGCAAAACTCTTATACCAGGATACGATTTTTGCAATTTTTGTAAAATACTTGTATTATATGTAATTAGGCTTTATTTAACATATAACATTGTTTCTTTTCTTATTAACTTGGTTAATGTATAGTAGCGTTAATAATGTAAAGTGGCGTTAATTAGCATTAACATGCTATCTGTTTTAAGAAGCCAACAGTAAAGAATTTATTTATGAACAATCCACACGCAATAGTGCACATGTACCGCCAGAAGTTGTATGCTTCATTCCATCTATCCATTGCTATTAGACGCACTGTCAGTTCACACATGTCGAGTTACATTGCGTTTAAACTAGGCACAATAGCATAGTTTTGTGTGTGTGTGTGTGTGTGTGTGTGTGTGTGTGTGTGTGTGTGTGTGTGTGTGTGTGTGTGTGTGTGTGTGTGTGTGTGTGTGTGTGTGTGTGTGTGTGTGTGTGTGTGTGTGTGTGTGTGTGTGTGTGCATGTGTGTGAAACAAGAACCAAAATGATAAAGAACTTGAATTACCCGTGGTGACCATAACATGAGCAGCGCCACAGGAAAGCCTAACAACACTAAAACCCAACAGTGCTTCAACAATCTTTGGCTTCGTAACGTCAGTATTTCCACCGTGCCCCAAGCAACCATGAGATCCGCTACCAAATGTAAGCAGCATTCCACGATCTATAGAAAAATTAAATTGACCTTCACGAGTAATTTACGTAACTCACTTATTGAACCGCGATAAGGTTGGGGAGAACAATAAAACTTAGTCTCACTCACAAAATTAAGTATCATTTCAAGCAAATCAAAGTCAATTATCCCTAAAAAAGTAAAAAAAAACTAATAAAAATGAATTATATTTTGGTTAGCTCTTAAACTCTTAAACTCACAATAAAAGATGAAATAGTTAAATTATATCGGTCAACTATTAAGAGCAATCAACACATCTAGTAAACAGACTCGACTAACTAAGAACTTGCAAGAAATATGGAATGATATGAAAACAAGAGTATAGGTGGCTAAGGTGTAGAGTTTTTACCAGTCAAAACAGCCGCAAAGAGATCACCACATGAAACATGCGTAATCGTTACACCTGACAGGCCTTCGATTAACTTTGGACTTAAAACACTCTCTGAAGACCGTCCTCCGTCCATATATGAGTCGACACTCGTTAGAGTTTCGGATGATGATTGATTCTATGAGAAGACAAAACAAAATGTCAGAAAATGTGAAACCGACTTACTGTTAATATAGAAATCACTTCAAACATGACCTATCTAAATATGAAACACTACAGCATAAAAAAACTTGAAATCAAACAACTTCATTACAGGGATGATATTATTTGTCAGCAAAAATGTTTAGCCATACAGAGAATATTACCTCCCAAGACAGAACTCTTCCATTTGAAGTGACACCAAGCTTCTGTGTTCTTCCAACGGATACTTCTTTAATATTATGTATACTAGGGGGTAATGCTAGCAGGGCGGGAATTTTAACCCCACTTCCCCAGAAATAAACGATGGAGGTGTTCGGTTGAACGAGAAGAGTTGACAGATCTGCAGCTGTGCCAGCATCTGAAATTAGAGTAAAACCCAACAGGGACAAGCGTGAAAATAGTTAAAAAGTTTCTAAACAATAGAGCTGATATGGGGTACTAACAAATAGCATTAAATTAAGAAATTTGATCGAAAAATGAGGAAAGCAGAAAGTATATAAACGCAATCAAAATAAAGAGTAGATACCCCATGCTGAAGAGCCTGCCCTAGTTGGGCCTGAATTAGATGACGACCGTGATGACAAAGCTGGAGATCTTGGAGTTGAAGACGCTGATTCTGGCTGGCCAGTTCGTTTTGGTTTTGGAGGCAGAGCTGCAGATAGGCCGCCGGTACGTTTCGGTACGCTGATATCGTAATACAACAAAAAAAGACATAAAGAAAAGGAGATGCTAACGGGCAAAGGCAAGAGATGAAGGCAAAAAGGGATGGAAGGTTAGAATTTATATGTCATAATAAAAGGATCATTTACTCTGAATCAATGAAACAAAGTGACTCGTATAGGGCTAAATCTAAATGCAGAATGAAACATACAAGTGACTAATTCTGAGTAAACATCAACAAAATGAAAGAAATAATAGTTATTAATGTCTGTAAGTGCATACAATTTATATGGTACCCTGCCAATATCCGTGGACAAATCAAGAAGAGAGTTGATCATCACAGGCTGGGCCATTATTCGATTGACACTTGGCCTCTGTGTCGGGTCGAGGTGCAACAGATTATCAATAAGTCTCTTCAGCTCTTGACTGTAGTGCTCCGAGACAGGAGGATATTGTCCCCGCATAATTTTGCAGACAATGGCGCTGATATTCTGTTCAAAAATAAAGCGATCGAGAGACTCCAGTTACTTAATGCATAGAATGAAAGCAACGTAGATCATGTAAATCTGAGCTATACAGCTGTCCAGACATATGACGTAATGAGCAACCAAATTCTAATTTGTAGTAACCAGTAGTAACCAGTTGTAACCATATGATTACCCTTTATTCCCACCATTATACTGCTATCACTATATAACTTTCTCAAATATGTATTTAGGATAAACCAACACTTAATTCCATTTTATAGCCTGCCCAAGGAAACTCAACTACTTTACCAGCTCATTTGCATATCCTGTTGGAGAAAACTGCTTTAAATGGCTATCAGTGTGTAAATGCTAAGGGATCACTAATAAAGTACATACGCTCAAAATCATCACATTTTTGACCAACCCGCCCACCCTGTACGCGTGAGTACGATTTTTACTTAACTCACCCATCCACCACTGTACGAATGTACGACGGTTTATCTGATACTTCTTGAAAAATGTTGACCACTTTTAGCAACAATTTTTCATAAAATGAGGAAAATTCATTTTTTTCAGTGATTGCATCGTACGTACGCTTTGAGCTTTACCAACCCACCCCCCCTCCCCTGTATGAGAGTGGGTACGCTTTTAGTCTTAGCCACCCATCAACAGTCAAAGCGTACGTACTTTCTGGACGGCCCCTAGAGTAAACATCGAGTGAAAAGAACTTTTGCTAAGAAAGATTACAATATCTACTTATTTCTCTTTCATTCATAAGTCAGTTGAGGTAGTATGGAGAGCAACATAAGTCATGAGAGAGTATACTGTAAATAAGTACCTTTAGCTCTGACAGCTATTCCTGTTGTCTCTCACTGCTGTATAATTGCAAACATCAAATGACAGAGTACTAAAAAATACTTACATCAGCATCAAAAGGTCTCTTAAGTGTAGCGAGCTCATAAAGAATGCAACCAAGAGCCCATACATCGCTTTTCTGATTATATCTGGAGTTTTACTTAAGGGCAAAACTACTGTAAAGCATGGTGAACTTCCTCAAAAAAATAATAAGAAATTTGTAGCAACATTAAAGAGAGGATACGGGTGATTCTGGCAAAGTTCAGGTGATAGGTAATATGGTGAACCCACAAGCTGGAAAGGAGAAGACGTATGAAAAGCATGATCAGTAAATGATCCCACATCAAAAGTGTAATCTAAATCCAAGTGTTTTTGTTACAGTACAAAACAATGAATGTATGACTGGAAAGATGTTTTTTGATTGATACTTACAGTGCTAGCATTTGTCTTAGTCATTACTTTGCTAATTCCAAAATCTCCAATTTTCACAACTTTTCTATTCTTGCTGAGAAATATGTTTTGTGTTTTGAGATCCCTGTGAAGAATATTCTGGGCATGGATATGATGAATTGCCAATAAAATCTGAGCAAACTTTTTAACAATTTCCTATGAAAAGAATATGGGAAAATAAGGAAGATAAGATGAGTGTTTTTAAAAAGAAAGTGATGTTATCCTGTTAATAAGATAAGATTTTATCTAATAAAATGATTAAACATCAGTCACTTTATTATTGCTTAGTTGCATAGATAGCTAACAAAGAACCATTTGCATCCATTGATCAAAGAATCAATTAATCAATCAATCAACAATCAATCAACCAATCAACCAATCAATCAATCAACCAATCACTCAACCAATCAATCAACCAATCAATCAACCAATCAATCAATTATTAAATCAAAAATCTGTTGATAAATTAATCAGCTGTGAACAAACGTGCCAAGAGAAATTAGATAATGAAACCAGAATGAAAAATGTCATAAAAGATAAAGTTAACAGATTGTAAGGTAACACATTATATTAACAATTTAATAACAGTCAAGTAGAATATGCAATAAAGAGTATGATGCCAATAGATGAGAATAAATTTATACCCTTACCTCTTCTTCTAGCAACATATTCTGTGACAAGCGGTGTTGGAGATAATCATAAACAGTACCACCTGTAAGTAAACCAACAGAGTAATATTGAGATCAATCTTGAATCATGTTCTTAAAATCATCACATCATCACTAAATCTCACTTATGACCATCCTCCATCTATTCATCCATCTTTCATAAAAAGCATTAAATACCATGGTGGGTATCACACACTAATGAAATACAGTTAATACAGAACAGCAAATCTAAACACATGAGTCATAGTCAAAGTGGGAGCAGAAGTTGTCTCTAAACCATCAAAAATCTACATGATACAGCCAGAAGATACATAACAATTTTGTAGCTATGCTCAAAGGTTTAAAAAAACAAAGATATAATAATTATTTGTTTGAAACCACTCAGAGCAGGTCTTTCAATGAGTAAAGTGGATCCGCGCTGCCAATCTTGCACGTGGGGTCCTTTGCATGTGCTAAACATTCAATTGTTAGATATTTCCTTAGTACTTGGATGTATACTTTTCATAAAGCTGGTGCGAGCGACAAATCAAGTGCATGAGCTATGTGTTTGCATGCATCTCATTGAAGGCCTGTAAGAGTACCTGGTGCATACTCCATGACAATCATAAGCGATTTTTCAGCAGTGAAACTATCATAATATCCAATTATGTTTGGATGGTGGAGCATTTTTAGAACATTGATCTCATTTTTTGATGCAATTCGATCCTCAGTGGTTAAATCATCCAATGGGATTTCTTTGACAATGACCAACTGGTTGTCACTAATTGTTCGACACAGGTGAACAATGCTACAAAGACAGGCAATAGAATTAATAAACATCATAAAATAAAATAATATTAGCAAGCATGACTTCTTGACCTCATAGCTGCTCAGAAGAATCATCAAATAATGAACATATACCATTGATTAGTTTTACAAAGAAAGCATCACAAATCACTTCCAAATCTGTAAACTTTATATACCTCTAAAGATTTTTGCACCTTCATCCTTATCCCATTTTCTCCTGTCATACATTTGTTTATCAAAAACCATTAGCTGCTACCATAGAGTAAGTATAGGCATAGTTTAGAGGCCCAGTTAGACCATGGGGGATTCTTCAGGGTACTGGGGAGTACTGGGATCAGAGTACTGGGGTTCTTCAGGGTTTTGTCCTCATTGGCACAAGATTTCAATTCAGCAGAATTGTGCCCTGGTGGGGCGCAGGTCTGGGGGCCTTGGTGTATTAGTTTCTGGGGCTTTTGCTATTGACCTCTGTACCAAGTTTGTGGTTAAATATTTAAATGAGTGCTTATAATAATTAATATGTAGCTCAGTGTTGCCACTGCTATGCTAGATAACCTGCTGTAACAAATGTATAACAGCTTCACTTAAAATAAAATGTATCGTAACATCAAGTGTAATCTTTGCTTGTTATTTGTCGTGATTCTTACCCAAATGCTCCGCGACCAACAGTTTTAACTTTGTCGTATTTTTCCATTGTGCAAAGCGAACGATTCCACTACTTTCCTCAGATCACAGATGATGTCTAGGTAATATGCGGTTCGACAGTCCTTGATATCTGCCGACTAAACATATAACAAAAGCCTCCAAGTACGGCCTGTAGACAAGCGAAATACATTATTGAAAATAAAATTGCTTTACACCATAGTGTTTGGGTTTTGAGATTTAGAGTTAGGCATGAAATCACAACGAGGCAATGCAAGAATCATAACGAGGCCAATTGATATTTCTCGAGAACCAAAAATTGAAGTAAGGAAGTTAGCAGCACGGAAACAATGTCTGAAGTTCTAAATGCGAAAAGGATATTGTGTTTTGGTGATTCACTTACAGAGGGCTGGTATGACTCAGGATTCAAATACCATCCTTATACAATACATCTTAGTGAGCTGGTTGATCGGGAAGCAGGGAGTGATGCTTCCAGACGTACTGAGCTTGTCAACAGAGGTATAAGCGGTGAGGTTGTAAATCCGGAAATGCTGAATAGATTGCCAACTATTCTGAGAGATGAAAAACCATTTGATTTTGCAATTATTCTTGGTGGCACAAATGATCTAGCTTCCCTGAGAGCTGCAAAGGATTATGACCTCTCAAAAAGCATCAAATCGTTGCATCAACTGGCACACAAGAAGGGGTTAAAGACATGCGCTGTGA
This sequence comes from Mastigias papua, assembly GCA_964019165.1. Lineage (NCBI taxonomy): Eukaryota > Metazoa > Cnidaria > Scyphozoa > Rhizostomeae > Mastigiidae > Mastigias > Mastigias papua. The sequence goes on along the minus strand of OZ025279.1, from coordinate 14,473,887 downwards.
CGATTCCTCAAACGGGCTTTGATTTATTACCATATGCGGTAGAGTACGTTGAATACAGAGAGCAGGTTAATAGTGACATCAGAGAATTTGTTTCAGAAAATTCAACCATGGTTTGCCTCTGTGACCTGTCATTGAAGCATCCCATGTATGGACTAAATGATAAAAAACTCGTTGAATTTTGGGATGATGAGCTGCACCTCACACCTAAGGGGTATGATAAAATGGCAGAGATAATTTTCGAGGATATTAAAAACTTTATTTAATAATTCTTTGGCTTTGAGCAATTGTATTCTAATATGGTAGAGTAGTTTGCAGATAATACTTTTCCTAACATTTGAAGATTAGTGACTAATGAGACCAGTGTATGCTTGTATAGGTGTATGCTGTTTTAGAATAGAATAGAATAGAATGGAATAGAATAGAATAATGCATTTACAATAGGTCATTGTTTTGGCGGAATGTCTGATTTCTATTTGACCCTGCTTTGCTACTGCAATGGATAATATCACTTGCATTTCTGGGCAATAGCCCATCAATGACCTCTCAACACAAATACATACAGTCTTTTACATAAAAATGTGAACACAGTTGAAAAACATGAAAGACTATAAAAATAAGAACAAACTTTCTTTCAAGTAAATATCAACCATATGATTAAAGAGAAAAACCCAAAATGAAACAATTGCTAGATATGAATGCAACATTTTCCTTAAAAACCATTACTTTGTGTTTTGTTTTTGATCATTCTAGTATCTTTTTTAATCTTTTTCACACTGGATTGCACAAGACTGTAAATGACAATTTACATTTTGTTAAAATAAGACCTGTGCAGAAAAGACTCTATAAAATCTCTCAAATATTATAAATTAAACTAGTAATACATTCTTTGTATAAATTACTACTTTACAAAATATAAATTGGTCCACTTAGCCTGATAACCTTTCATAGGCTGATACAAATGAGAGATTATGAAAACTAGACTAGACAGTCTTGAATGCCTTGAAGGTCATCCGTAGTTGAATGGTTTTAGATAGCGCATGCAAAGGTTTTCAATCATTGTTCACAGACATCAGGTTTCATTCCTTGATAGGTGTCACATATCAACTGCAATAGGTTATGTAATGCTTTTGTCTGGATCCCTTCACTTTTCTGAAATGAAAGAGATCTACTACATTAAGGTTTCATCAATCAATAAATGTAATTTCAACAACAACCAAGAGCAACTATATAATATAAAGTTCAATCAGTCAAAAATCTAATGCTTGCTTCGTTCTATCAGGATACATAGATGAGCTCAAAGGATACCTTCATTTTGACATTAGTCCTTCAGGTCTGCAGCCAAGGGGGGTGACCTGGAAGCATGGTCCTTAGACTTCCAAGATTGAATTGCTACCCTCCTTAATAAAACAGAGTATTCTAACTCTTCAGTAGTTTTTCCTATTTCTCAGAATCTACCCGAAATTAATTAATGCAATAGATTTTGAACTCTGCTTGGGGACTTACAGTGCTCAGAGTAGATGTGCCCTTCTGAAAAATCATGCTGGCTATGGGCTTACTGTTGTCTCAGAAGATAAATAGCTAAGAAAAATGCTCATGGCATTATAGTAGACCACAAAGTAACACTGGAATGTCCCAACCTAGCTAATTATCTGAAACGGACAATACATAGCATGTGAAAATTTCTGGCGTGGATAAAATGTTCTATAAGAACATCCAATGTGATTAACTTGATTACATGTGATTTTTCATTTAAAGATTAACAGAACATGAAAACAAACCCCATTAATAGTGATCCAGGGAATGAATGTATGCTTGGGCTTCAATGACTGAGTTTTTAATGCCATCTTTAAAAAAGGAAAATTATTAACATAGAAAAGATTGATAATGACTTAAAATTGTATGCATGTTTAAAAGGTTAAATTTGAGCAAACACTAGAAGTGCTGACACAAAAGATGATATCATTGGATTCATTTACCTTGTGTTCTAGCTCATTGCCAATCTTTCCATTTCTACATTTATCAATTGGGTCAAAATCTACATGAAGATCCTTGCAACACTGCCAAAAGAGAATGATCACTATGAAATAAATGCACATTTTGAATAAAAAGTGAGACAGTTCCACAGCTATTAACTTGAGATGCCTCAAATTGCATGAAATCTGAAATACACGCATTCACAAAAGCTGCTTCTATCTAGTAGCAACTAGTCACAATGATTGAATAACATATAGCAATATACCTGTTTTGCTGTGTTCAATGTTGCTTTGTTTTTCTCCATGCAAAATACAAATGGCATCCATAATGATACATTTTTGAGCTCATGTATTGCACAAGTCTTCAAACAGAAATACAATCAAAGGTCAAGTCAATGGAAAATATCTAGAATTCATTTCTACGAATTTATTTCAGTTTTCCTTCATTTCTATCGCATTCATAGGAGACAATTCGTGAAGATCTAACTTTGATCTCATCATTATCATAATAATAATAATCATCATCATCATTTTCATCATAATCACTATCATCATCATTACTATCATCCTGATATGTCAAGGTAGACTAAATGATCAAATATGAGACATCATATTGAAAAATTATCAATGCTTATTCTGATGATGCCTATTGCAAAACAAACTTTACAACCTCTATCATATTCCCAAGGCACTCATCTTCTCCATGTTGGCAAGAAAAAACCCATTGATCACCTTTCTTTGACTCCTTCAAGACAATAAAGATTCATATCACTGTAAGCCAATGGTTTACATCTTCCATTCAAAAAAACAAACTTGTGTCCATTGAATAGGCTGATATTTAGAAACAGCCTTAAGAGCAAGAAAGGATTTTACAACCTGCTGTAAGAGGAAATGCCATATGAAATGAGAAGTAATGAATGATGACAAGCTCAGTATGAGCAAGAAAGATGCTAACAAGTTGTACAACAAGCCAATAACAAGCAAGCACAGTGTCAGCTTCCTTGGCAAGATTTTAGAACTAATCATGTACTATATCTTCCATTCCAATAGTAATCATAGCTTTTAGCTGTTTCCAAATAATAATCCATGATACAAACGAACCCCAGGTAGGAAACAGCTGCATGAAATACATAATTGGAAGGGATAAAAATCATAATCACACTGTTCTCAACAACCACTGTCTTCATCCTTGCCACCAAGTAATAGTTCACTTTTGCTTCCTTGCTTGAATGGGAATTGGTCTCTGCTTTGTTTAAGCTAGGAGTTTAGAATTTGTCCCTGTTTTGCTTAAGATATGAATCAAGAATTGGCCTCTCACTTGACATTTGTTCATAACCCTTCAGCTGATGCTTCATAATGAAAGATCTCAATAAAACTTGCCTTAGCATTTCCATAAGGAATCAGCTCAACAGTAAATATCTTCTTGCCCAGGAGTTTCTTATATACAGGATACAGTTGATCTATTATGAACTGCTCAGAATCTGGACATAATGATTCAAAATAAACTTCAACTGCCACTGGTTTAGAACCATCTTCTACTGAAACTGTTTCAATTTTAGTACCATTGCCTTTCCATTGTACCTTACATAAGTCCATGACCTCAAAAAAAAAATAAATCTGTGAAAATGTTGATACTGTATGTATTGGAAGATTTGTAAAAATGATCCTAGACTGAAATATACACCTGAGTGCTCAATATCAACAAAAAATGAGCCGATATTAAAAGAAATGAATTCATTCCATACATAATTCACCAACTCAGCATTTAACAGAGAATAAAGTTAAATGTGATCCATATTTCTGGAGATCAGTTGAAAATCCATTGAATATGGAGATGACTTGAACATGGCATATTAGATCAAGTTTGTCACTATGCCTTTTGGTTCCAAATCAAGTCATAAACTCATCTAAATTTTCATAATATTTCCTTATCACTGATCAGTACAAACTCATTGGCTCCATGATCTATAATGGTCATGTGAATAAATAAACATCTATCGATTATCTTACAGATAAACCAATCTATTTTGAATTAATTGTTCCACTATGTATAACAATCTATAAACACTACTAAATCTTACATTACAGGCCTTTGCAGTCTCCACACTTCTACACCATTCCATTGCATTACTGCAAAAATCCTGCACTTTTGGAGTAATACTCTGTTTGAAAACTATGATCAACTGCAGAAATCCTCCAAATATTAGAACCCCTAGTAATAGTAAAATGAGGTTATTTGACCTAGGCCCAGTTGACACCATTCTGTTTACAGTATGCCAGCTTGTAGTCAAAGAGAGGCTCAAGTCTCTTTATTGAGAGTAAAGAACACTTTACATTGACACTGTAGTGTATCATTAGCGCTGTAGGGAAATTATGCAAGTAGGGCTGACCATATGGGCAGTGTTATCAGTTATTTTACCCTACAGTAGAATGTTCATAATGGTGTGGCAATATAATAATATGATATATGTTAGCCAATGGGCCACCTCATTGTCAAAGACAGTTCCACAGAAGTGGAGCAGATATTGCTATGGTACTTGACTTATGTCCTAAAGTGTTGATAGTTGATGTCACAAAATCTCTTGATACATATAAGTACACTTGAGTCCATCCGTGGGTGTTTACTTGTTGGCTGGTTACCATGACTAAGTTACTTCAAGCCTGTACTTGTTGAAATTTAATATCATTGACGTCATTTGACCAATCAACTGTCACTTCGGCTTATTAATGGACTGTAAATTATAATCACGAAGCAAATGAATTTTGCTACGATCCACGGAAATATCGTTGAGGTTTCGTATTGTTGAACTGTTTTTTGTGGAAGGGATGCAAATGATTGTATACTAGTTTATAATGGCACTGCTCAATAGACAGTTGAGATGGAAAGCTGCCGATGAAATACCGCTTGCAGAGGAGGAGAACAGACTTATCGTCGATTTTAGGCCCGATGACGATGATGATGATTACAAGTCTCATGAAACGTTCAAGCATCGAGGCATTTCTCTTTGGGTGTACGATGCTATTACATTATTTATAGAACACCTTCAATACTATGCACTCTTACTTTCACTTGCTCAAAGATGGGGCTGGCCTCTAGATTGGATAAAAGCAACATATTTCACATTTATTTTTAACTTCGATGTATGGGAGTTTTGGAATGTACAGAGCGGAGCGTATAACCGTTCAAAAACTGCATTTGTTGACACGAAACTTCTTGGCTTCAATTACCCTTCGTATCTTGCATCTTGGGGAGTGTTAATATGCATCACTGGCTCTGTGTTTCTGGCATGTTATGTTATTTGGATTTATAAAAGGCCATTGTATTTATTGCTCTACGTTGCAAGATTGAAAAGGATCCTGTTTCTTGTGGTGCAGCTCTTAGCTTTGCCCTTTGCAATTGCCGTTGCTAGGGTATTTCACTGCCGTACCAACACGAAAGGCACCCTGGTCATGGACGTACACAATGAGATTCAGTGCCATTCCAGCATTCACATTGCCCTGATGGCAGTCTCCATCGCAATATACGTTATGCTGTTTTTAGTATATCCGCTTATCATTGCCTTGTCGATACGGGAACAAGTTTTCTGCAACTCGCACAGAAAGCATGAAGGATATCTGCAGCTGAAGGAGGCTGAATACGAACAAGGTCTTGATATTTTATGGTATGTTGGTCAGTTTCATCTCTTCTCATCTTACAAGCGCTTCTGGGTCTACTATAACCCACTAAAATTGATTTTCAAGGGCTTACTGATACTTTCATTTTCTATTTCAATGAGCTACATGTTTTATGGTACTTCAGCAATCTCTCTACTTTTCCTTTTGGCTTTCCTTTCTGTTTTGTGTAAAAAGCCATTTCGAGTCAAAACTTTTAATTACATACTGGCATTCAATCACTTGTGTATTGCTGCCAATGCTCTTATTGGCAACTTCATGGAAGTTCCCCCTTGGGAAACCCCATCTAACTTTGTTATTGTCTCATTTCTGCGCACCCCAACTATAATGCATATCTTGATAAGCTTGAATGGAGGATGGCTGACTGTTTTCCTTGTGTGGGTGGTGTACCTTGTTCTCAGAGAAAAGAAAGTGATTGGACGAAATACACTATGGCCAAGGTTATCATATGAAAATTCAAATGATGTTGGAGAGGATACCAAGAAGTATCTGAAAGCTGTCTTGAGAGGACGTCATACACTTGAACAATCATTGTCCACCATCCCAATCTTTGCGCCAGTCCATGAATTATCTAGGCAGATTCAGATTATAAATGCATTCTGCAGAGAAGCAGAGTATATTTCAGACCCAACACATGACACTCTGTGGGATTTGCTTGATGAATTGATTCAGGCACATAATCATCTATCTCCAATTTCTGTGTTTGGGCGTGCAAGCACTAGCAAAGAGTCAGTAAGGGAGACAGCAAAAGAATTTTTGAAGCTAATGCCAAGTTTCTCAAAGAGGCTTGCCCAGAGAGAGTATGACTTGAGTTTAGTGCCACCCAGAAAACGACGGCTTTTGCTGAAGATGTATGCACTTGGTGTTTTTGTAAATGGAACAAGGTCAAAAAGGAAACAGAAAGAGGAAGTTGGTAGACGTGTCAAAGATGCCCTAAGGAGGCATGATGATTTCTATGAGCGTCCATCATCATATGCCTCTTCAGAAACGCAGACATTCTTCACATCAAGGCCAACAACTGCAGCAACATATGATGATTATGATCGTTTACAAAGTGCTGGGAGTGTTGCAGGATTCTTGGAGCAGCTTGAGAACTGGACCTCACAGCATCCTTACTCTGAAGCATCACATTCGTCAAGTTCTGGAAAGGACTCAAGACCTGCTACTGCCTCATCTTTCAAGTCAAACAGAGAAGGTACACTTAGCTATTCTTGTAAATCTAAATCTCTCTCAATCAATTCAATTTCTGTAGATATATTGGCTTTAATATTGGGTAAAGTCCTAAAGTATCTTACATATTTTGTGATTAGTTTTTAATTCTGCCATTCATTATTAGGCTAGTTTCTGCATATCGCCTTTTGGTCATTAACTTAAAATGCCTGCAAGTATTGCACAAGAAGTTTCAAGTTTATGAATTGTTGTCACTAAGTTGAAATTTCTTTTTTGGGAACCTTTTTGGGAGCCCGGCGATTGTTACTTAAAAGTATGGCCCTGAGAATGACAACAACCTTTTATGCCATGTACTCCTATGTACCATGCTGCATGCAGCCCCAGAACAGGCAAGGATAATTTTATATCAATCATGTTGGCAATTCAATACTGTTATTCTTCATATTTTAACTCCCTGATGTATATATCCTCTCTAACATACACCTGTACCAATATTCCAACTTACATGTAGTTTCTCCTGCTTACTCTCTGAGCTTCTCACCACAACAATCCACAGCACCAGCAACGCATAACAGTAACACAACTAGCAGTAATATGGGTGCTAGCAGTTACCTGTGATGGAAGATATGATATAAGAAGATATGATATGATATGATATGATATGATATGATATGATATGATATGATATGATATGATATGATATGATATGATATGATATGATATGATATATGATATGATATGATATGATATGATATATGATATGATATGATATGATATGATATGATATGATATGATATGATATGATATGATATGATATGATATGATATGATATGATATATGATATGATATGATATGATATGATATATGATATGATATGATATGATATGATATGATATGATATGATATGATATGATATGATATATGATATGATATGATATATATGATATGATATGATATAATGTGATTTGACATGGCATGATAAAATATGATATGGCATGATGTGATATGATATTATGTGATATGACATGGCATGATGTGATATGATGTGATATGATATGATTGAGATGATATGATATGATTGATATGATATGACATGATATGATATGATGTGATCAGATATGATACAATATGATGTGATATGATATGATATGATTGATATGATATGATATGATATGATATGATATGATTGATATGATATGATATGATATGATATGATATGATATGATATGATATGATATGATATGATATGATATGATGTCATATGATGTCATATGATGTCATATGATGTCATATGATATGACATGATGTGATATGATGTGATATGATGTGATATGATGTGATATGATGTGATATGATGTGATATGATATGATAATAACACAATATCCATTTACATAGCTTTTCATAGTGCTGAATCAAATATTTACAGACTTCTCTTTTTGACTTTGGGATACAATTAAGTTATATTACTACCTAGATGTGAGAATGGATTTTAATGAGTTCTCCTTTTTATCAAGAATCCTTTTCATCATTGTCACTACCTGGACAAGCTTTTCCTGAAGATGAATTCAAACCAATGGAAAAACCACCTCAATTTGATAATGAAACCCTGACAACTAGAACATCAGGATATACATCTGGAAATGTGCAAGATTCTGATGCAGATTCATTTAACCGCAGTCCAAGACATCAGTCAGGAAATGCTCAGTAATGGCAAGTCAGCTGGCCCATACTGATTGCTAACTCAAGATAGTTCAGTACATTTTGAAAGCATAAAGAAGCATCTCTGGGATATTTGATATCAAATCCTTTCTGTTGCTAGCCTATGAGGATGTACATTTTTAAAGAATATCAAGCATTCTTGGCTTTTGCTCAGAATTCAAGACCATGTTTGCACTGATTTCATGAAGTTGGGAACCTATTGTAATCCTTGCAAAGCACTCGGCAATTTCTTTTTGTCTGGAAGATTTTTTCTTTGACTTCCAGCATTTCAGTTGTGACCTCATTCATGTCCAGCAGTGGCCCAAATGAGGGGGGTATGGAGTGTCAGAACCTCAATAAAATTAGCACTTAATCTTAGTCACAGTTTGATAGGGATCAGTCAGTGCTTAAGTTTATTTTCATGTTCTATAAACTGACATATTTTTACTGCTTTGTGACACTTTGAGAAGTAAACTAGATAGCTAAGACGATAATAGCTTTTGCACGAAATGTGCACACGTAATCTCGTTTCCATATTACGTGCAGTGCAAGAACGGCCCAGACAACTATTTCGCAGATTCACTCTCTTGAGTGCACACCCACCAGAAATTGCATTTGCCCCCCTAGTGCCCTGACGATGCTGGTAGGAATGTGTCTTAATAGACATGGTGAATTTCTGCTGAATGATGGCTTTCTATCTATTTAAGACTACATTCTCACAACACAATAAAAATCCTAGGTATGCATGTAATGACTCTGTTTCATCAGTTTCACTAGTTCATAATAGATTTTGATTATAGGCTTATAGTTTCCTTTCTCCCCCCACCCCACCCCAATTGTGAATAGGCACATTGTATATACAGTATATACTTGATTGTAAATTATAAGTTATTTGTTCATATTACTTCATTTTATAAGACGAACTATAGTGAAGTTCTGTATCACCAACAGTTTATTCACATAGTATTATACACATATCCATGGTTTGTGTAATAAGACATGGTTGCAGAGCTCATGTTTTTCGAGAAAGGAATACATGAGACTGTCAGGTATCCATCGAAATCCATTAAGGTTCTCTTGTTCTTATCACGGACAAGAAATGAGTATTATTTTCAGTATATCAAAGATTTTTTCTGGTTTTTTCTTTTAATATTTTAGCTGTTTCCCCTTGACTTGAAAATAAACTGATTCTAGTCTGCTGATAACCCACATTTTGCCAGCCAGCAATTTTTGTATATATTTGAATTTGGTAATAGATATTGTGTATAGTAAGCAGAACACTTAGTTTTCAAAGTGAGATTCACTTTCTAATCAAATATTTCAGAGGCATATGGGTATTTGAAACTTTTTGAAGCATCACAAAAGCAGCAATTCTTGTTGATTTCTCATTAAAGTTATCGGGCATCGGTGATTTATTTGCCGACTTTTGTAGAATGGATTAAACGACTATCCACATCTAAGTTTCTAGGATATTCCCACTTTATTCCAAAGATTCTAACTAATCTGCTTTAAGGGGAGCTTTTGCCCCCTCCCCCACCCTAAAATCCGCTACTGGTTTCAAGACGCCGAAACTATGTTCCGCCAAAGTTGTTATTTTCCAATTGCTTGAGATTATTTGAACCACCTGAGTGTGAATCAAACTCTTGCCCTCTGCTGGATGCATATAGCAACTTTTGTTAATTGAAGTAAAAATGTCGCAGTTGAAGCATGAAATAGCACGATAAGCCCCAAGCACTCTAACCTATTTGAAACTGGCTTATTCCAGGAAAATCTTGATCTATGTGAGAGTTAAGAACACCGTCAGTAAAAGCTGATTTTTAAGTTGTAATACTTTCTTATCAAATGCCATTACAAACCCTACTTTATAGATACACATATATGATATATATAGTATATATATATATATATATATATATATATATATATATATATATATATATATATATATATATATATATATATATATATATATATATATATATATATATATATATATATATATATATATATATATATATATATATATATATATTTATATATATATATATATAATTCAATAGCCTTTCCACTAAAAGTTTTTAAAAATTTATATAGACTTTCATAATAAAAACAACTGTTTAACGTTTCGCGTATAGCTTCACCAGAAAATTCTTACCTTAACTTCACAGAGCGCACATATATCATTACACACATAAAGGTAAGAATTTTCAGATGAAGCTATACGCGAAATGTTAAACCGTTCTTTTTATTATGAAAGTCTATATATATATATATATATATATAGTTCATATGTAGAGCTGCTTGAAAAAGGCGAAAGCCGAAAGTAACCTAAAGGTGCTAAAATCAGGAGAGTTAAAACAAGCCACTGTGGTCTAGTGGTTAAGACGCTTGCCCGGAAAGCAAGAGATCCGTGGTTCGATTCCCGGTGGTGGCAAGTTTTAATTTTCTCCTGATTTTTCTGAGAATAATAATGTTTCTGTCTGCACTGAAAAAGGAGAAATCCTGGTTACTCGCAAGCTACTGAGTTCATATATATATATATATATATATATATATATATATATATATATATATATATATATATATATATATATATATATATATATATATATATATATATATATATATATATATATATATATATATATATATATATATATATATATATATATATATATACAATCAAGATATCAAAATACTATATCTGAATATTAAAATATTAGATTAATAGAGCATTAAAGCATTTTGCTACAATATCATGCACTGACAAAGCCATAACTTTTATTTTATAAACTTCAATTCATTTACACGAAACTATCTCGAGAATCCATACGTAATTTGGCGTATGTGCATTCTAAGCACGGGGAGCAATCTGGAATGATCTGCGCAATATTTGAATTGTAATTATATCCTTTTGCTTCCATCTTTCTTCAAGCCCCTGAACTATTCGGCCCAGTTTCCTTCGCATGCTGATCGAAGGTGGCAGACATCGCAACCATGCACTAGGCTGATAAATATAGTATGTCAAAGGCAGTTTTCAATTTCGATTTGTACGCTTTCCCAAAAAAATAAGCGACGGTGAATGCAAACATTAGGGCCTCAACTTTTGAGGCAATTCGAAATTGAAAACTGCCTTTGACATACTATATTTATCGGCCTAGTGTATGGTTGCGATGTCTGCCACCTTCGATCAGCGTACGAAGGAAACAGGGCCGAACAGTTCAGGGGCTTGAAGAAAGATGGAAGCAAAAGGATATAATTACAATTCAAATATTGCGCAGATCATTCCAGATTGCTCCCCGTGCTTAGAATGGACTTACGCCAAATTACAGTGTACTTTTCCTTACGTATGGATCCTCGAGAGTACTTTCTTGTTTAGTGTAAATTAATTGAAAAGTTTATTAGATAAAAGTTATGGCTTTGTCAGGTCATGATATTGAAGCAAAATGCTTTAATGTTCTAATAATCTAATATTTTAATATTCAAATATAGTATTTCGATATTTTGATTGTATCATATTTTAGTACTCTGATGTTATATTATATATATATATATATATATATATATATATATATATATATATATATACTAAGTCATGAGTGGGCTACCACAATTGGAAAATTTCTTTTGGCCCCAGTGCGGATTCGAACTCACGATGTTTAGATCAGAAGACACCTGTGCTAATAGAAATTTTCCAATTGTGGTAGCCCACTCATGACTTAGTATTTACCTATGTCAGCCTTAGCCGAATTAAGATATATATATATATATATATATACACTCAAATAGCTCCAATCATAAAGAAATTTTTAAAGACATAAATAGACCCTCAAGAAAAAATTCCAACTTTTAAAACGTTTCGGCACAAGCCTTCATCAGTTATAACATTCCAGGTACATACAGCGCATATATAACGATAAAAACAAAGGAACAATATCTAATTAACTTACGACAATAGAACACTTTACACAATGAAACTGGACTTACAATGGATAGCATTTGAAATTGAATGGAAGGGAAATTATATTTAACATAAGAGAAAAGGGTGTTGGAGAAGCTGATACCTACCGTTCCAGCGGGGTATAGAGAAAACCATGCGAGAACAAAGTGGGTGTGAAGTAACATAAAATGAAAAGGAAACCCGATATGACCTAGAAAGGAGGATGTTGAGAGGAGAGAGATATCGTAAGAAAAGGTGCGACATAAATAATTTAATAGACAAGCATAACTGAATAAAAGTAGAAACCATAACATAAAATTAAAAGAGCAGGATAAATAGTGAGTACATATAGAATAAACCAGCCAACTCAAATAAATAATAATCCTATGTGTCTACTTCCTTAACATTAAGACCCCGGGGTGTGAAAGTGTCCAGCTTATGTTGCCAGAAACTTTCACGTGTCCTATCCCTCCCAATAAGTCTATCAATTATAGTGACACGAATGTCTTCCACGAACCCATGATGTCCTTCCTCAGAAAAATGTCTGAAAAAGTCCATCTGGAGAACTGAAGACCCTGACCTAAACTTACGATAACACGCCTTATAATTATTAAACCTAAGCCTAAAAGGCGTGTTAGTGCTACCCACATACTGAACACCACACACAACACAGTCAAACAAATACACAACACCCGACGAATCACAGTTAAACGAAAAGTTAATCTTATACTCCTTACTAGTTGCGTGGGAATAGAAACTATCACTTTCAGACATAGATTATATATATATATATATATATATATATATATATATATATATATATATATATATATATATATATATATATATATATATATATATATATTTATTTATTTATTTATTTATTTATTTATTTATTTAACCTTCAATCTACCTCTACTGCATTAAAAATTACCTCATAGAGGCCATTCAAAATAATCTCTAAACCATTTTATTTGATCGATGAAATTCATGTCGATAAATCGATAAAATAAAATTCATAACTTTAACCTAATGTGCTCGCTAACAAGATGTGCTCGCTAACCTGATGTGCTCGCTAACCTGATGTGCTCGCTAACCTGATGTGCTCGCATTTTATCCGTGTACGTAGCATCCTAAGATATCAAACTATTTTTGTTTTATTCGTACATACGTCACTCTTCATTTTAACATCATAAGAAGCTATGTGTGCCCTGCTGTTCAGCGGCGTATTGTAGAATCCCATATTTAAAAACCTTCATTGATTAAAACGTGTATAGCTTCAGTTCAAGTACCACCTGGTTTCCATATCGTTGTAAGCTACGGGACGCGTCCCAGTCATCGGGGACACGACGGTGATGCATAGGAAACGTTCTCAAAGTTGAACCCATTTCAACTTTTCTTAACTCTACTGAGACGCCGGTGACGCTTATGGGACGTCGTCGACATAGCCAAAAAGCGTTTCCATTTTGTCTTGAGCGTTCCAGTAGGATCGCCGATGCAATGACTGAGACATGTCACCGATGCTCACGACGACATGGAAACCAGGCTTTATATTCCAACTAGGCACTTACAAATGGTCTCACTCTTTACCCACTGAGAGATAGATCTAGCTTTTTGCAAACCAAACCCTTTCGTAGGGGATCCAAAATCATTACGCACATATTTGTGATAGGTAGGAGTGAGAATTGGTTTAAAACCAGCACCATATTTTCTAAATCTATCTCGACACATGAGAAGATGAACTGGTTCATCTTAAAGTCGCAGTTTCTAATATAAGGGCTTTACTATACATTTTGTTTAATTTAAAGTTGTTCTAAACTCAAGAAATAAGCTTTATTTATTTGATGCTTACATGGACACGTCAGTATATAACTTTCTGATTAGTACATGTTGGTTTTGTTCTTAACAAATGTTTGGGCCTAGCATTTCCTTTGTGCTGTTGTCGTTCATCAGGTGCATCCATCTTTCCATACAGCCCATATCTGAGATGCACACACGAAGCATTTCAAGCTTAAAATAGTGCATACTGGCTGTCAAATCTTTTCGACCACCAGTTGGCAAGCTTGGCAGACTACCAAGGCTGTAGGGCACTGTGACATGACCAATGTATTCAGTTATCTAATCAAAGAATAAGAGTTATACTTCAGTACGAAGCCTAAAAACAGTGATCTTGAAATTCAAGCAAAAGTCTTCAAAATACAAGCTAAAAGCCAAGGATTTTGTGATTAATCGGTACTGTAATTTCGGAAATTCCTCACAGATCTTCATCTTGTCTGTTTCAAACAAGAGTATGCACTTTCATCACACTAAAAATGCATTACTTGTATATGAAATGGGCGTGGTCCTGGAGATTTGCTATTTTTCACACCTCCCATAAAACCTTATTGTCGATCAAAAGAGTGATATTCTGAAATTCCATTATTTGAGAACCTGCATGAGTGTAGGATTTTATTTGCTGTAAACACCTTTTTCCAGGCGCGATTTCATCCCGTGGCGTACACGACATCCTTTTGCACTGAATGATATGAAAAGACATTTAGTCAGCAGATATTACCATTTGTGGTAACATCCTTATTCGCTATTTCGTCTAGATTTGGGAGGCAATTAAAGCTTGAAAAGGCCCCCAAGCATGATATTCTTCAAGCCCTTTTGTTACACCACGGAATTTGATATAAACCATTCCCTTGGTTTAGATCTTGACCGGGCCAGATTAGTGATTCTTTCAATTGATCAATGATTCGATCAATTGATCAATGATTTGATCAGTCGATTAATTATTCCATCAGTTGATTAATGATTTCATCCGTTGATTTGGCCAATGGCATTTCATACTTACAAAGTTTCTTAGTTTTGTTTCGATGAGATCACGAAGGTCATATTCCAGTGTCCTTAATGCTCTAGTGACTTCTTGGCCACCTTGCTGCTGCTCTTTGTCTTGAAATGTCATTTCATCAATCTGCATTTGTTGAAGATCACCAACAAATTCCTGAAGAATTTTCATGATTGCGTTTGCTTGCTCGTTGAGCTATAGGAAAATGAACACATTGAAAAATTCACAAATCAACAGGCCTTATAGTCAACAGTCATTTGTCTCAATTTCTTTGCTTTCCCCATAACTGATTCCTAGCTCATATGTTCTGCTGCTAGCGCCTATCTGCAAATAATCTAAATAGTTTGTTTAATAAATATTTTTTCTTGAATGTTATGAAACAGGATGATTCGCTGACACTACGAATTATCCCATAAATAAGCTCACCGGTAAATCTTTTGTCTGTCTACATTTCCTTGCAAGATCACCTTTCCCCAGAAGTATCATTCCTGGGTTGAAGATTGTATGGTCGCTTTTCTAGTTAAATAGAACACATGAATGAATATCAATAACATTTTCTATTTAGTATAACTCGTCTAATTTGCTGATTCTCCGTTCTAATAAGTATTTTCGTTCCCAAAGAACTGTTATCTTTGGTGTCCTAGTAATACAACAATGAATCAAGTTTAAGACCAGTTAAAGTGCTTCAATTTTCTTTTCCAACGCTCGTCAAATAAGATAAGCTTCAGAAAATAACAGAACATATAGTTGTACCATTCTGAAAAGACAATAAGTTAAAGCAGTTTAAACTTACATATTGTTTCATAACTCCATGAAGAGTGGTAATTATGTTGATTACACCTTCTTTCAAGATCTTCCCGGATGTTTTTTGGAGCTCCTGTCCATAATACCCGTTAGTGATGAATATTGCAGCGAAAATTATAAGCAACTGCTTGCATGACTTCACACGATTCATGATCCTTGAGAAGAATTAAGGAACTAAAGTTGTGCGGAAAAAGCTGAGAACACCGAATGAGTTCGTCTAATATTAGAATGGTAATCGATGGACTATAGTGCTGCTGATAAATTGAATTAAGATTTGCCAACTTATTAATTGATGAGGAAGATAAATATTTATGCAGGCAGTAGTTAGGCTATATCTCTCATCACTTACATCTTATAGGTTCCCTTCTTTAGTGATTTTGACTGATTAATGTTCCTTGCTAGCTTTTCTTTGAAGATCTTCTTCAGTCACTCAGCTTCAGTAGTTCAGAATTCTGCTTCAATCAAGATGTCTTCTACTTTTATCTCCTCTTCTTTCTGTCAAAATTGCTTTACTTCTGTCATAACTAGCTGCAATTTATACATCTGCTGTCGAAAGTGAAACTACAAAAACAGGCGAAATTCAGCAAGTGGGTGCTTTACTCACGCAAGAGGGTATTAACCCCTGGTTTATGCATTGTCACCTCGAGATTTTGCTAGTTTCGTTTGAAGAAGTGTCTTTCCCTGTTAAGAAAGCATCTTCTTTATTTCCCTCTTTCTTCTCATGTTTCTTCTCTTTAAAACCAACCAAATGTACCATAATCAGACTCCATCGAATTTTCCATAGGTAGAGAATAGCATCTTGCTAAAGTTTCAGATGTTCTTTTTGAAGGTTAAATTCGTTAAGCTAGATGGAGAAGAACTTGAAGAGCATTTTTTGTAGCGTCAACATGAATTTTCTGGGTCTTTCACTTGTGACTGAACATAGCAAGAAGAGTATATTTGTTTATATTTTGATTTGGTCTTCCTTAACACCTTGTGGTTATATAATCTTAATTAGAGGCTGCAATAGAAATACCTTTTGCAGAAAGCAAATGAAACGCTGACTATACGTGTTAAAATAGCACTTAGCACATAAAACAACGACAATGAATGTAGGAAGATGTGTAAACCCCTCTTCAAATAAGAAAAAATTACATTAATCTGAAATGAACCCCAGCCACCTGCAATTTCTTAGAATTGAAAAACCAATACGATATATGAGCGTCATGCTTGACTGGTTTCAGGATTTCGAAATTTCGAAGTATTCAATCTGTAGGCCCTAATTAATATTTTATGCAGAAAGCATGATTAACAAACTTTCCCTTGTTGTGTGCAAAATTTCACCATTTTTGAGCCTACGTGTGAATTTTCCCCGTTGCATTGATTTAGAAAATCCCTTTCAAAGCTTCATTGAGATCAGCCGCCTATGGTATGAATATCTGAGCCAATTGTTAAATTTCTAAGTGAATACCTACACTACCGTTCAAAAAGTGTTAGGACGATTCGATAAATCAATGATCGAATCGACTTTCTTTTTGTTTGGCAAAGAAAAGTTATTGTGATATGCATAGTCTTATCTTCAACTAGTGCATATCTAAACATTGAAAAAAATGCTAATGAGTTTATGAAGCACTTCAACTTTTGCCTTATACTTTTTAAGATATATAAAATTTCATGGTAATAGTCGGTTGTATTATTTGATAGGAGAGGATCAAATGCATGTTGTTTAAAGCTTTTATCATAAATGTCCTTTGAAACTTTGAATCGTCCCAACACTTTTTGAACGGTAGTGTAGGTGCCACTCACCTGCAAGCACCAATATCATCTCTTACTTTTACGAACTATTTTGATATAGGCCTAAGCGCCCAATCTATTCGCCACCTGGCATTTGATATTCCTGGAATGACCTTCTCAAGGCTGTATTCTCTTTGCAATGAACATGAACTTCGAATAGGTTTGATTGCATCTGTCTTGAATAATTGGCTGTGTACAACATGATTCAATTTAGCTAACAAATACAACACCACTTCTTATGTGTGATGCGCTTAATTTAAGTAGGCCTTTCCCAAATGACGTTCTCCCTCATCCGTCAAAGCTTCTCAATCGCCTTACAAATAATTCAGCAGCATCTAACTAGCTGTAAAGGCACGTGTGCTCTCGACGTTTGACTATACAACAAACAACGTTCTGCTTCCAAGTTGAGCGAGCATGCAACACACTTTCATTCATATTCGCATTGAAGCAAATGTTCGCGGGTAAGACGGAAGTTCACTCGACGCTTTTGAAAGTGATCAGACGTTACTACACACATCTATACAAATACATACACATGTATAAATATATGCACAAGTATAAAACACTCGACAAGGTGGCCAAACGCTATTGATATTTCACTATTCAACAAATCTAACGATGTATATTCAAAAATCGAGAACAGCAGACATCTGTAATATGCAGTTTCATAGAAAAATCGAAGTTGCGGTTGCTGAAAAACTAAGTTGCAGATAAACAGTAATTTATCTTTATATTCACTGATGTCAAGATAAGACTTACTATTTTGCAATCACATGGGTAGGAAGTTTGATGCAGGCAGGCATTTCGTGCATTTTTTTGGTCCTTCAGTTGTGCTATTTTCACAGAGGTGTATCATACGAATAACTAGATTTAATTTACCCTAAATCCTGTTGCCTTTACCTAAATTAATGTATAGTGAGATACATTTCAGTGACTCTACACAGTCAGTACACAGTCAGTATCATAGAACCAGAACGTTGCATTTCGATGTTGGCTCTTCTACATCTGTGATTTTCAACAAAAAATTCATTACGGAGATAGACAGAAGCTTCAAATACTGAATTGAGTACTTGTGCCTATTTTCGGATTCAAGTCAATCCGGTGTCTTGCTTGCTGACTACCTTGTGTTTCACTATCATTTCTCTGTTTGGCAAGCATCGGAGTCCAATTTTATGGCAGGATAGTGGAAGATTTAATGCTTAACAGATTTTCACATGGAGCTGTTGCAGCTAGAGGATTGGTCAAATTAACTTGTTTGTGATTCACGTGAAGACATACTGGGTTGGATAAAAGTTTTTGCAGTTTTGCAAGCAGATAGGTATATTTGAACTTACTTGTAATAAGAGGTTCTCCAGTGTAAGATGTAATCGATACGATAGCTGGACCTGCAAATTTATGAAAACTCCTCCTATGTGACGTTACATTTCGTTTCATGAGCAAATCAAGAAACCAAAAAGATACTTAAATATTCAGAAGTATTCACTCCTGCAACCTAATTTAGCATACAACTACTTCTAATTACAAAAGACTGTAGGTGGCGATTTATCTATGATGTAATAGTATGGTTTGAATTTCCTTTTGAAATATCTAATATATGACGCTTCATCTCTGAAAAGTTGTGAACACAGACACGGAGACAAGCGTGAGATATCCCCGACAAGACGATACTCTTTCTTTGTCAGCTGAAGCCTATCTAAACTTTCCTCTACTTCATCAGTGGACAAAGTTGAATTGTTGTGTTGGCATTTTGTGTTTACTTCCATATTAATGTAACGAAAGATGTCAAGATGGCGATTGAAACTGTTACCATAGGATTTCAGTCGATCCTGAAATATTGTGAGGAAATGGTTGTACAGCTTAATATCACCTTTATTTAGGGCTGTGATTTTATTTCTTACTTCATCATTAATCAATTGTCTATGTCTAATTCTTCGAACATTCTTTCTTTTGTAAACCAGATCAAAGAAGTTCCAATCGAACAGTTTTCGAAGTAGGACCAAGCCTTCATCAAAATATTCCATTAACAAAACAATGTCAAAATCATTTTCGATTTCCTTTATCAACACTTCAAAATCTTCTTGATTCGTCTCTTCGTCCAGCTGCTCTCCGGTCAAATCAAATAGCATCCCATTCCTAAAAAGTCTTAATATCTCTCTTTGTTCAAATGTCATGTTCAGTTTCGACCAAACATTCTTCGCATTTAAAAATGCCAGCAATAAATTGTCCTCCTTTTCCTCCTTAAAGAGTTTATAAAATTTATCAAAGAAAAATTGAGATTCAAATCGTTCGATAGGATTACGCAAAATTGTGACAAACTTTGCTCCAGGTAGCATCACCTTTTGAAACTCTGACTTGAATCGATAGACAGCATGATGAGCAAGAATGTTCGCTTTTTCCTTTTTTAATCGCCTGATATCTACTTCTTCAACTGAAAAAGGAGAAGGCCATGAAAATCTGGACAACTCTTTCATTGGAATGGCAATCTCTAGTCCTTTTGTGTCGCAATATCTGCTGAAAATGCACGCGAGTGTTCCACCTCCAGTTTTGTGTGTCTTTAAAAAGACAATGTTATCAACTCTCCCACCAGGCCTAAAAAGCATTTCAAATGTAACAATGCTAAGAAAAATTATGTCTTCGCTATGAAGTCAGAGGAAAAAGTTTGAATCAGTTTGATTATTAAAGCTAAAAGTTTATCTGAGAGTATATTGTTCCTGTTGTGTTATATTGCTTGCCATTTTGCTTTTGTTTTATCGACTCACTTCAAATCATTAATTCCTTTAACAATATTACATCCCGTATTTTTGCTATTTTTTCTTAGATTTTGAGTTATATGATAACCATTATATTATTTCGGGTTAAAGCTAAGACCAATAAGGCTTTGATTATCCCAGCTGAAGATTGATCCTTTCCCTATATTGGAACCTAGCCTACAATAACTTTCTTTAAAACCCTTCCAAATTGTTAAGCACAATATGTTCCTCTGTGAAAACATGAAACTCATTTCCTAAGCATTCACAGTTGTGTTTCACTTGGAACATCTCTGACGAATCATAGATTTAGATAGGAAGTTTGTTCTGGCTGCTTTGTGGACCGTCGAAGCTGTCGAGATGATGATAATAAATGCTTCAACTAACCTCTTGAGAGTGAACTTGGCATTGAAATTTATTGCAAGTTTCAACAGTGCATACTGCAGAGCTATAATAAATCCTCCAAATGTAACAATCAAACCTGTCAAGAAGTGAAATTGTAGTTATTGGTAAGAATTAGAATATATACTATTAAAGCTGCCATTAAGGCCCAAAAGTAGTGTACAAAAATGTTATGAGAAGTAAATTTACGTGCTTGAATAAAGAGTGTAGCAAGACAAATATCTTAATGGCTTACTGTTCTTCACCAAATGAAGACCGTCATATGTTGAGTTCGATGTCCCTAAAAGCCTGAGGAACTTTCTACAAACTAAGCAAAAACTTTCTAGAGCAATATACAAGGAAATTAAGTCGATGTAGGATGTACTAAACAGTACAGGCCTATTAGTCCAGAATATGAAGCTGATTGACACTCAGTTTATAATTTTAACTCAGAGCATTGACTAACCGCTAGAGATAAACCTAACTACATTCTCTTAGATAGTAATGTTCACTCACATAACGTTTTTGCTCTTTGCAGCATTGTTGATCAAGTTTTGCAGCAATGCCCAAGATCGGACGCTTCCGTTCTAGCAAAGTACCTGCATTAGGGGCATTCATGAACACATAAAATATTTTACACCACCAGCAATTGAAGGCTCTTTATAAACTAAACTGCAAAAGAGTAATTTCTGGTCACATGGTGAGGAAAAGAACGCAATGTTTTCAATCACTGAGTTCATATTCTATAATAGAGAAAAGAGTAAAACAGATAATTGGTTGCTGTGTTTATGGTACACATTTACCTGTGTATCAGCTAAACACTTATTGATTAATTACGCTTCCTTTAAGGACGATATTTGATTGCTTGTATAAGGGAAGGAGTGTGACACTCAGATGCCTAGCAAGAGTGTGGGTTGCTTGATGAAACGCCGTGTAATGTCTGAAAAATGAAACTGTGTCAAAAAAGTTAGGGGAACATTTGTGAAACACTTTTAATTCTCTTCGTTTTCCATAAACTTCATAATGTGCTTGTAGAAAAAGTAAATGGAGGAAAGACATAAATGAATTTCCCTAGAGCTACCTAACCATTATACCAGCAGTTGAAAAAATTTTCCCCTAAAGCCACCTCATCTGACCATATAGTTCGTCCCTGACTGTCTTCAATCCCCCAGAAATGGAAGCTCTTAGTCAGTTTTAAATCCACTGGTTCATACATACGTATTTTTTGTCTGCTGTTTGTCTAAATTATTGAAATGATATTATCATTTGTTCATTAAGTTAGTTATCAATTAGATAATTATCTCACTCTTTCTTTTGTTATTTCATTCTTCCATAGTTTGTTTGACTATAAATTAATTCATTAATTTCATTCACCATTTATTGATAATTTATTCATTTATTTATTCAACCCCGTTAGTCTACACGTCAATGACTTTATCACATGACTTAATTTCTTTCCTAGTTCATTTAGTTCTATCCGAGAAAATCCTTGAAATTCCCTCTCTATATGCAATTAAACCTTCAAATTCAAACGTATGCCCCAAACTTCACTCAGTACGTCATTGCTTGTTACAGCCAAGTCAATTGCCATTGTGTGATTGATGTGATTAATTGTGTGGTCGAATCAACTGCATCCATATGTATGTTCTGAGCCAATTGCATTATGGTATCGATATATAGGCCATTATCACTTACATTACAAATTTTACTTAAACGTAGCCTTATTGCTAACGATATTCAGGTCACATACGGTAAATTGGTTAGTTCTCTTTTACGGTTTAGACAATTTGGGGATGTTTTTGAATAATACAATATTGACAAAGTTACTTTATGCGGATGAATTTGAAGTGGGTTTTGCTATTTCTAAATTCAGGAAGAAAACTTGGAATCCGAAGAAATATGATTTTAGCAAATGAGTACACTCTTCTGGTGTAGATTTTACTTGTAAGTTTACATTCCTATAGTTCAGCTAATTAAGATATTTCTTAGGCCAAAAAGTTTGTCTAGTTTTCCAATTCTGTCTTTTAGAAGTATGAATTATTGATTCTGCAATCTTCTAAAATCTCATGATAAAACTAGCTCAGAATTCAGTGATTAGACACCTGCGTGAATTATTTATCGCGCTAGGAATCATTTAGAAATTTACCGAACTTAGTTGTAATTTATGCTGATCCTTGGGTGTCCTGTTTAGGGCATCGGATTGCCAGCAATAGGAATGAGAAATGAGTCGTCTCATTACTTATTGGTCACATTGTGCGAAGATATAATCCAAACACAATGATTGTTTGACCATTAGAAAAACTTAGAATAGGGACATCGAGCTAAATTATGATTAATTTGCTGCTGCATTTAGCTTTGACTATATGTTGTATATGGTTCCTGAGGAGAATGGAAAAAGTGAAATGTACAGAAAAGATCGCCAATAAAGAAGTATTGAATAAGACAATTCAAAACAGCAACATCACGTCAGACATTTCGAAAAGACAAATTTCTTTTTTGGGCAAATAATGAGGAAAGATAAACTAGAATACCTTGTAGTTACTGGTAAAATTGTAGGAAAGAGAACACGTGGGAGAAGAAGAATGGTATTCACAAACCAACTTGTAAAGTGGACGAATTGTGACAACACGATAGAACTTGTTAGAAAAGCATCACAAAGAGAACTCATTGCTGCCAACGTCTTTTGTCACAGCACTCGAAGAAGAAGAAGAAGAAGATATGTTGTATTCAGAGAAAAATTCATAGCCTTAGTAAACATGCAAATGCAAGGTCATTGGTGGCTTGATCAAAAACGAAGGATGAGGAGTTGAAGGGAAGAGAATTGAGTATTTAGTGAATACCGTAAATACTCGAATTAGCCCCCTGCGGGCTTATTTATTTTCGATGCTTTCTGGGTGGGGGCTTATTCGAGGGGAGGGCTTATTCGAGGGGGGAGGCTTGTAAAATTATCTAAAATATGTCACATACAAAGATCAGTGTCAAAGCTCCTTTTCTCCATAACATTGAAACAACAGTCTAAATTTAAGCATTAGTTTTTATCAAAGTCTCCATCATGACCTGATGTGGGGACTTATTCGAGGGGGGCTTATTAACAAACTGAAGTTCTAGCATGCTATATTTATTCGAGGGGAGGGCTTATTCGGGGGGCCCACTTTGAGGATTTACAGTAAAGAGGATGAGAAAGCTTTTGGTGACTTTTCACATCACTTGCATACACGTGTGAAAAAGTTAATTAGCTTTCTGGTCCATGAGGAATATGACACAATTCGGTCTGCTTATTTCATTGGCATTGTGTATTTGGAGGGGGAATTCTGGCCAATGTAAAGGCTTTTGCTCAAGCAAGGGAATTTTGATTGAATGGAGAAGATAGTACTTGTTCGATGGGCAATGATATAGTGACAAACTCTGATACAAAAAGCATTATTCAATGACTGGAAAGACAAGAATGTTGGAGTTGAACATAAACACATAACTATGGAAGTGATTCTAGGCTGATCTGAGATAAGCTGGAATGTACCCTTAACTAATGAAAAAAAAACTTAACATGTAAGGGTAACAGAGATGGTTTTTGAAAAAAGGACCTAAACGAGATTTATGCACGAGAAGCCACGTGTCAAAGACCACATAAGACTTCTCTCAGACTCTCACAGAATTAGGAGATGTGAGATGATAGAAATTCGAAAAATCTGTTTCTTCCTTTTGCTGTGAGATATCTCTCTTAAGCTGTTGCACTCCTTTGCACACCAAATAAGCATTCAGTAATGACAGGAGTAAAAGTATGAGCCAGGATCTAGAATAATTGTGCATCTGATTCATTTCATGGTTGTGTAACTCGAAATTGCAAATCTGTTATTGGAGAAAGTGTGAACTATTACATCGAGCATGCCTATTTATTGGAAATAGGTCATCAAAACTAACCAAAATTAACATATGCTACTGACATCAATCAAGTTTATTAATTTACCTTTTAGATAACGTGCTAGTTTTTAGTTTCTGTCGTGCACTTTGTGCAGCTCCAGAAAAACTGTCATACCTACCTTTTCTTAATGTGTAGATCTGTAAACATTCCTTATTTTAATCTCTGGTGTGAGCTCTTTCACATTAATGCTGATACTTCATCAAATTCGAACGTTAAAAAAATCCAGCAGATTGAATAAGATCATCGATTTTATTCTTTAGACAGAGGGATTATCTGATCTTGGAATATAGATCGGCCAATAACTATGATTTTACTGGCCAGGTCATCATATCCTACCCTGCGTGTGTGACTCAATTGTTTGCATACAAAAACAAAAACTTCCTAAGCTTGAAAAACCACAGCTCAATAAACCCATGGCCTTGAGTGTTTATACGTACATTGAAATCTGATGGACTCGTAATCCAAATTTCCTATGCTCCATTATCAAACACTTCTTTCGTAAGCCGTCAGTAGTCCCGATACAGACGGATTACATGAAACAGAGCAGAATTTGCCTCAAGCTTTGTGACCAGCCTCGGGATTGATGTTTCATTTGAGGATCTAGAATATAGCATAATTAAATTGCTAAGGTCTATTATTTATAGCAGTATCTGCTCACTTTTCGTCCTTCCTGCGTATCTTGGAGAGCTTACAAGACAACAACGATAAGTAAAACAGCATGGTATGTTCTCCACTCTAAAGCAGAAAATATTCACCTTACATGTAATGTTTTTATGCATAATCAGTAACATGGGTGAGCGTTTACTTTGATTTTCTATCTAAGAATTCTTCTAGATGTTATTGAATGCTTCCTGCTTATATATATTCTCACATTATTATGCATGCTCAACTGTATCTTCTTGACCTTCGCACCTTCTGCACAGGGTACTTTCACACCTTTCTCATTCACTTTCGCATTCTTCTCATTCGCTTTCGCATTTTTTTCATTCACTTTCGCATTTCTGTCAATAATTACCCTTCAATCCAATCGTGCTTTTAGCTACGTATCTTTTGCTGGACGCTAAATCAATATGCCCCAAGTGTCCCTACCATAAGCATAGGCCATAGGCCTAAAGGTGCTCGATGGACAAAAGTTCAGTTGGTGCTACTTCTATCGTCAGAACATAGAGAAATCACTTCAAGGGATCTTTTAAAGAATTTTCAATGGTGGAGAATTGACAATCAGGGGTGTTGCAAACGGGGGCGTGGATATAACTACCTGGCTTTTGTGCAGTGCAAACATACATACATTGATTGAAAGCAACGAGATAAAGGAGCAAAGTTTAGTTAAACACCTGAGCTTTATACGGAGAACACCTAAAGTAAATTTTTAAAACAGCTTTATAAAAAAGTCACTTGCTTGTAGGGAATTATAGGCCAACTAGTGGAGAAGTTTTAGGGCCAGGTGGGGAATTTCTTCACTAGTTTGTATGTTAAAGATGCAGTAAATCACTGTCTACAAGTGAAAAAGCTAAAAGTTTATCCAACTTGACAGAGATCACAGTACACATTGACAGAAAAATACATTACCCGGAAAAGGTGTTCACTCTCTCAACAGGGTGGCTTACAAGCACACTACGACCATACACAAACAACGTGATTTTAACATAGAACAAAAAGAGAAAATGACTGTAACAATCCTGTGTAATATTTAATGATAGGTAAACCCGATACGCGGCAAATAAATAAGCGCAAGAGTGAAAAATGATTGGCACTAGTAAAGGCAGGCCATTCGAACTAGAGCCTAAAATAAGTGTGAACGGAGTGCCCCCCACCCTCAGATGAGTCTACCTTGATCTTCCCTTAGAAATATTCTGTTAAATAAGTGTCCCCATCAAATGAGTGACCCCTTCTGTTTGGAATGAGTTTGCGCCATTTCTGTTGCTACACAACAGCTCATCCTGTTGGTCCTTCATGTTGTTGTTTTATGCTTGGTGCATTTGCTTTGGTGTGGTTCGTTTTCATGATGTTGCCCTATAATTTCATTGCCTCTTGTTATCACTCTTTTGGCTTTGTGTAATGTGTGCTATATATATATATTATAATCAGTCATTAAAAATTCAATAATGCAAGTCATTATGGCCATAGTCATTCAGTTTACATTTCTGCTGAATGAAGTCGTTGAATCCAGTAGCTTTAGGTCAGTTGATTTGCTCTTAGGTATCTCTCTTAGGTATTTTACACACTTTTTATCTGAATACCTAATTTTTCGCTGAGACTCAATATTCTGAAAATGTTTTGATTTGAGCCTAAGGATATTCTCAAATTATTCCTAAATTTTGGCAATTTTGAGCATTAATACTCGCATAGATTATATTCTTATAATCAAAAGTGTGCAACTGATACTCTGAGTCTCATCATAGCGTAATGACTCCCCTAGACCGAATAAATGAAAAGATAAATTTAAGTGATTTTGAGCAATGATATAGACTATATCCTTATGAACAGAAGTGTGTACACATGGATATGTTAATACGGATTTTGTTATGCACTGTAAAAACCATTTGTCATCATACTCTTCACTGTCAGTTCTAATATACCTCCTGCTAATTGTTTTGTCGGCCATTTTGAAAATCTTATTTAATTGATATACATTTCCATACTTCTTATCATTGTAGCATCATTATGGGCCTAGTTCTCTACGGAGCCGATGACTTACAGAACTTCAATGAAGTTTCATCTACAGGTATGTTTGTTTAATTTTCAAATTTTAATTTTTAATTTTACCCCTCTTCTTTCGCAACCATTTTTTCACGACTCTTCTGTTTTGTGCCCTTTTTCTTTTTTGGCCCTTTCTTTTCTGCTCCTTTTCTTTTGTGTCTTTTTCTTTGCCCTCATTCTCTCTTTTCTTTATTGTCTGTTTTCTTTTTCACCCATTTTCTTTTGTGTCCCTTCTTTTCTTTCCCTGTTTACTCATCTTGTTTGCTCCCAGTCTTAAAAAGAATCGACACCTTTGGTTTCTTTTAATGTGCGGTATCCTCACAAAGAACAGAGGACAGTGCAGTAATCTTATCAATATCTCATCATATGGATCCTTGTGGAAGTGCCGTTATGTCACACTGCCTGTTCTGCTATTTAGGCGTGAGTTAGAATTCATCTCTTCTCGAAAGGCCTTCTTTCGATGTAATGCTTGCTCTGTTCAAAATGATTGTTTGCATTACGTTCAATGCCTCTTAGAACAATAATCTATTATCTTCCTTCAAAGCATCTAAACCATATCATTATCGAGCTCATAACACTTACGACAGAATGCATGCATGAATTTAATACAAGAGGTAAGTGGCTTCTTTACGATGCAATGCAGGTATTATCTCTCTTAACTCTTGCATGACAATGATTAACTTTGATAAGTACCACAATTAGCACTCAACCGCCAGTTCTACCGATCCCCTTACATCTCCTTATAATCAGGTGGAATAAAGGCAGTGCAATTATCCTGTTTCAACATGCAATACTATTACTCATGCGGTATTAGCCACGTGATTATGACTAGTGTCCAGATCATCACATTATAGTGATGAAGGGGATCTCGAAGACTGTCTGTATAATATGGAGATAGGAATGTGGTGTATAATGGACAATTATTCTAGCTATGGTCTAAACTGTAGCTCCTGGGTGACTTTCCTCGCACTCTTAGCTCTTAATGATTTTATTTCATTTTTTATTTTGCTCTACATTTAAACTTGGTAATTTCGATGCAGATTTCAGACTGAGATTTTTCAGATTTTAATTTCTACCAATAGCCTACGTACAATTTACTTCACTTAGGTAAAAACAGCTATTGAAGAATAACATAAATCTTAAACATAACATGGTTAAAGGATACTAAATTTACAAAAAGAAATCTATACTATATAAAAACAGAAAGTTAATTAGCGGCATAGTCTGCAGGTGTATGATAGGTATTCAGAGCAGATTTTTCTAATTTACACTCATAGTGTAGACAGAGTGTTGTTTTCTCTGCATGAAAAATCGAGCCAGTCCCCGTGCATCAAAAATACTCTATAGTCTGGGCTAGGATTCAACACTACGCTATGAGATTGTATCGTGTGCAATGCAGCCATTTACTGTACTTTAGGCAGGGGGCCATTTACTGTACTTCGCTAGTTGCTATTGGAAGCTGTTTTGTATTCGTTATGACTAAAGACACTAGGATGGACGTAAAGTCTCTTTAGCCCAAGCAAAGCGACAAGTCTTACCCCTGAAAGGGTGCAAGTAGTATCTTAATTGAAGGAAATTTAGGCCTACTAGAAAATCTTAACTTATATAATATATGACATGTCTAAACGACGACTAGTCCAACTCTACGTGCAAGGAAAAGAATGTAACAATTTAGGTAACATAGATTCAATGTGAAATATTATGAATTATGCTGGAGACCAGAACTTTGCTGGTAGAAATAGTGAATTTGAAAAGTATGGCTTGTTTGTAAACAAAGCTGTTGAGTTTTGCATTATTGTTACCAGAAACAGTTAAAGCTTTCGTCCCCGTAACATTCTTTCCCATCCTATACAAAAGCAATTTTTAGGACAATTCAGTTTCAATTGCAAAGTTGTTTAGCCAATCTGAGTTTTATGAGGGCATTTATTTCTTACTAAAAATAATGATACCATGAGTAAAAATAAAAAGGAATATTTACACAGGATAATCTTTCAACATAACGATGCTGCTTTGGTGTCCTGTCAGTAAAAAACTTTAATTCAAATATTTCATATATGCCTACGTTGTCCAACAGAATCATCTTGAAATCATAAAAGATTAATTAAATGAAATGTTCTCTCGAGGATGATCTGAGAACTGGCCACGGTAATCTCACAAGGTGTGGCCTACAGCTGCTTTTCAGCCAAAGTTGTATGTATGACTTAAATTTTTAATGATCGCTGATGCAAATCCAAAGATTTTTTTAGAGAAAAGAGACCTAAAAAATGCATTGTTTTCTAACAATTGAATTCCCACACCAATTGTTCTCACACTTTCTTCACCTATGCAGATGGTAGAAAATTTCCGTAGAGAACAATCAACTCAAGGCTTTGACAAAATGGGCAATTGTTTCATCGCCATTAAAGGACATCTACGTCATGTTGTCATTAGCTACATGACATTGACCAATGAGAATAGCTAGTTGAACGGCGATCACCCAATCACAATGGATATTCAAAGTAGCTTTTCTGATTGGGCACGTGCAACAGCAAAGCTGCCGTACTCATAATAAAAATTTTCAACATACGGAAAGTGAGGCCAGTTCATTTCGTAGGGATTGTGTTGGGGAATTTTATTTACACAAGCGTCATTCAGTTTGAACACTTTTCAGTTTTTCTCTTATTACTGTTTAGTTTTTCAATTCACCGACACTAACTCATAGAATATTCGTGACATGGAAACGAAACACATGAACGGACATGCTGAAGGCATGATGCCTAACCAGAGTGATCGTGGAGAGAACAACATCGTCTCCAAAACAAATCTGATCGTAAATTACCTGCCACAAGAGATGACCGAGGAAGAGCTACGCACATTGTTCTCGTCAATAGGGCCTCTCGAAAGCTGTAAATTGATCAAACACAAGGCGACCCGTGTAAGCCTAGGATATGCGTTTGTAAATTATGTCAATGCCGTAGATGCGAAGAGGGCTATAGAGTCGCTCGGTGGAATGAAGCTTACGACCAAGACTATAAAGGTGAGCTATGCACGGCCCAGCTCGAACGAGATTAAAAATGCCAACCTGTATATTAGTGGATTGCCACTTTGTTGTAACAAAGATAATTTAGCTCGTCTGTTTGGCAGGTTCGGCGATATAATTACATGCAAAGTTCTTGAAGACGAATCCGGGACTAGTAAAGGAGTAGGGTTTGTTCGATTCGACAAGAGGAAGCAAGCCGAAGCGGCGATCGATGCTCTGAATAATAAAACACCAGAGCTTCAAGGAGCCGTTAAGCCGCTGACTGTCAAATTTGCCAATCCACCAAGTCAGAAATTACCCGTAGATATGTTGGCTAACGCAGCCCAGGCGAAGGGAATCGCTAGTGTTTCACCTGCAGCACTTCGAAGCCAAGGCCTATACTCGCCGATGACAGCTGCGTTTAATTCTGGTTTGAATAATTATGGCAGTGGGAGTGCCTTTGGTATGAATTTGCCTGGTAACATTACAACGACGAATCAAATAACCCCTTGGTGTATTTTTGTGTATAATTTGCCATCCAACGCTTCAGAACTGACACTATTTCAGTTATTTAGTCGATACGGAGCGATCGAGAGTGTGAAGGTGATTACCGACGAAGAAAAGAAATGCAAAGGTTTCGGTTTTGTCAACATGGTCAGTTATGAAGATGCTTGTTATGGAATACTTCGTCTCAATGGCTATTGCATAGAAAGGGGGAAGCCCCTGCAAGTGTCATTCAAGAAGCCAAAGAACCCATCTGTGCAGTCTTAGACAGGTTTCACTTCATATTTTGGTTTCATCATGTTCTTGGGTATTTGAATTATTGCTTTTTACCGTAAGTTTTTTCTTTAAGGTCATGTCTGTAATTCATTAGGAGGTGAATACTGTCTGCTGAATTAATTTCAGCTTGCTTAGGATTTTATCAGGCTTAATTTGCACGCAATTGCTTCTTTTGTTTGCTGTGTTTTCAAACCAAGAGGTTATCTTGACCTCCCCAACTCCATATTGTCATCATCTTGTCACATGATACTAGTCGTCTTTGCTGTTATTTGTTTACATTCGTCGCCAATTTGCCTTTGTTACACACTCAAGACAATCGCATTTGCTGCACACAAATATTCTTCATACGTTGCTTTTATTTAGTATTTGCCATTTCGTTTTTCATCTTAGTTCCATTATGTATATCGTTAATTTATTCCATTGATCACCGCGCATTGTTGTTTATTTTACATATTCGTCATGCCGAAGCACTGTTCAATTTTCTTCCATTTAACCACGAATACTTTTGTTTCGTTTTACATAGATAATAATATTTAAAAACACAATCGATATTATGTATTATTGAATAATAATATACAAATAATGTACCAACATCAATTTCACCAACCCTTTGTAATACATTATATGGCCGTCGGGTCGGGAATATTTTCAACACTTAATAGTGCATGTTCTCAACCATTTTACAGTGGTTTTTATTGCGTCCCTTTTGCTTAATTGTTTCAATTCCTTGTACTGCTAAGCCCAGCCTCATTCACGATACCTACGTTGTTTTTCATTTACTCTGCATTGAACAGAGATAGGCCAATTAGTATGACTTTTGGAACTGGGGTTATCTTAATTACTTGGCACTTTGTAACACCAAGTTTTTTAGCATAGTTCTCTGCAAGTGTGACAAAATTGATATGGTTCCTCCATCAACCAAATATTCGGTTCGTTTTGATCTTACGAAAGCCTCTCATAATTAAAAAACTTAAGATTTGTGCTAACAATGTTATGGAAACCTCCTGATTGTTTGTTGAACTGAAATAGCCACTCTTCTCACTATTACAAAATGATTTTATTCATTTTCTTATTATATGTTAATATTCCCAGTTTCTATACTGAAAGATCTCATCTGAAGTCTTCCCTTTTAGACCCCATAGAGGCCTTATCGCACAGGTGTATTACAAAGGGTTAATTTCGTGTTCAACACAGTATTCAGCTATAAGATATATTTGAAATTTTTGAAGTTGATCTTTGATCTTAAGTGATGTATAGAGCCACCTGTTGGTTAGATATGCTTTCATTTCCTTGCATTCTGATGCATTACTGGTTCAGACTATGAATGGATTCAAGTGCTTTACAAACTGTTTAGTCAAAGTCACTTTTGCAAACAATGTCTGGCCAATGAGACTGGGGCTGCTGGAGTGATTGATTAAATAAGTCAATTTTGAATAACCAATATTGTTGGAAGGTTTAATCATTTGTAAACAATGTGAGGGGCATAGGGGTTATCCAGGTCACTGTACTTTGGTTTTGATTAGTGAATACCTTTCATTGGCAATAGGCTTTAACTTTAACCATAAAACTAAATTGTTTTGCATAGAAGTTGCTGCATTTTTAGGTGTAGGGTAGCATTGCCATTTTGCCATATTGTAATCTGTACTTTAAAATAGACACCCTGAAATAAGATATTTTTAGCCCTTTATTTTTACATAGCTGGGAAATGTGCTTTTGGCAGCAGAAACATTGCCAATATAGTATTGAGAAATTGTTTCTGCACATTGAGTCAGTCAGTCAGTCAGTCATTTCTAATTACATCATTACATATTCAATAAATTATATACTATTTTCCGATATTTACAATCAATCACTCTCATGTCCCCAGTTCATTCCACACTTTGTTTGCAGTCATATTGGGGTTATAGAATAATGACAACCTTTAGAGGTGGTAGGGGTCAGATTTACTCATATAGCAATCTACTGTGAATTCCTACAGATTCATCTTAGGCCAAGAATAAGCAGCACTCTCTTGTTTAACGCAAAATTTGAAGACCCTTTCGACTTAAACTGTTTATTACTTTTCTCAGAGTGTTTTGAATTTCTGAACACCACACCCTCCTCTTTCATTACGTGTCCTTTGTTCTACTTTAATTTAATCCTCCTATCAGTCAGGAGAAATCCATTATTCGTTCCTTTAGATACATCCTGTAATCCAGGGTTGGATACAGCCTAAGGGGTGGCAAGCATTTTAATCGTTCTTCAAGGCTTTTGCTCTTGCGTTGGTCCTCAATTATATCTTTTTGCAGATCAAAAATTGCATAACCAAATTTGTTTGAGTCGACACGACCCTTACAGAGTACGAACCCTGAAGTTTTATTACATCTTCTGATGACTTCAGTGTAAAGTACCACTGAAATTCGGGTGTAGTGCGGTTTGAGTTCCTGGGGCATAAAGGGTTCTCATACTTTATACACGCTAGTGTTCTATACAGTCCACCTTCTTCAGCCAAGTGCTACACTCCAGGTTTTGCCGATTCTAGGAAGGTACTAGAAAGAGTAACAAGTTAGGGTCAGTAGTGTCCCCATTCCGCAAAACAGTGATCTTTGTCTAATCTATGATAGTTGCAGAGGGAGTTAGGACAAGTTGCAAGCAGTGTAGGCCAATATGCACACATTGAATGAATGAAAGGTAAAGAGGGTTAATTTAGATGCACAGTCGTTAGACGTAGGTACAACTCAAAACCTTTCACACACTCAGACAATGTCCTCGTGGTTCTATATCACAAGAGAGACTTTTAGACGTAGTGATGAATTCGTTTTTCAGTACTAATTTACGAGTAGTTTATAGACATTTTTAGGTTTTGTTTGTTGTTAAAGATGCCAGTGACGCTGACACTCCGTTTCCAGTTCCCTCTCCTTCAGTCTTGTAGTTGTACAAGAAACCCCATTTCTCATTCCATCTCACGTGTAAATGGACACATTAGACCTTTGAAGTACAGAGGAGATGTATCCGTTTTGTGAAGCAATATGTTCCTTTGCCTGGCTCAACTGTGACCACATTTTTAATCAGCGGAATTGCTCCTACGTCACTATCTGTCATGAGACCTACGTATCACCATAGAGGCCTTTTAGTGTTATTTGCATACGATAACAAACGCTTACATGATTACACGCATAGGAATTTTAAACATGTTTTTAGCATACCACAACAACTTCACACACATTTCTCGGAAGACAGACGGCAAAGGACCTAAACCCCCAAAATAGCGTGTTAAGAAGCCATCGGCCGGACTATGGAGCAAGCACTCTTTTCAAGGGTAACTTTAAAGAAACGGGGGTTTGCCACGAGATCTTAAGCGTTCCTTTACAGCTTTTGTTGGTTATTTAACTCGTTTGTCGGAAATTATAGAATATTGTAGCCGAAATTGGGCGAATTGATATTTATACGATAAAATGTGTTGTCAAACTAGAGCGGTTTATATATTAAAGAGACCAGGAGTCACAAAGAATTAATACAAAAGCTATATTAAAGTATTTAATGAACGTAATGTATTGGAAATGGCCAGAAATGCATCATTTCATGTGTAGTTTTTGTCTTGTTCGTTCTTATGATCTATGAATTAAATGTTGTCGGTTATTGGTGCACATCATCTCAACTTGGCCTTGCAGGGGCATTGTGCTTGTCTTGCCAAACTGAAGATGCATGTTTTTGCTTGGTTTTGGCTTACAGTCTTCAAAACTTTTGGCTTGTGGGTACGTGGAAGGAGTTTATTAGGAAATACTCAATGGCGGAAGAAAAATGCAGGCTGATTCATACGTAGTGGAGTAACCATCACATTTCCAACAATGAAATTGTTTTCCAGGAAAGCCAATCTTTTGCAGTTTGATGGTCTAGGTAGATGTTGAAATATACTTTTATTCTCAATGAAATACTTTCAAGCTGTTTTAAGCGTGGATCTCGCCGTTATTTGATCAGGCACTTAATGAGGGATTTCTGAAATTTGTCTATGATTTTGGCATCCATTTTAGCCCCCAGCAACTCCCCTAATAGGCAGGTTAGGTGTTGGACTATTTTCGTAAAAGGACTGCGAAGTCTCGAGTTGCCATTTAGGTAATATTATACAGGCACGGCTCTGCCAAGTAAAAAGTGGGGCGCTACGCATAGAAAGTGGGGCTACAAGCAATAAGTTGCTTGATAAAGGTTGGAAAAATCACTGGCTGGCAAGAAGTGAGGGCTGAACTCCCCAGCCACCCCTACCAACGCTGTGCCTGTTATAGTGCGTAAAGTAGAATAGGAAGAGAACCAGATGGGGCGAATGTCCCACCAATACATGTCCTAATATATGGCCTAGGCACACCACCAATACATATGGTAAAATATGCCTTGGGCACATTAGAATGGTTCATTCTGTATGAGCATTTCATGTTACATACATCCTTTTTATTTCGTAGTGAACCTAGCTTGAGGCCTAGTTCCAAAAGTTCCATATTATTGGACCTCCAATCATCAAATTGTAGTACTAAAAGTTCCTTAATAGTTCCCTAATAGTTCCTTAATTTTCATTCTACATTTAGTGCCATACATATGGTAATGACACATGTAAGCATTGAAGTTCTGAATTTTGCCTTAGTTTCGGCTATATCTCAAGACCAATGAAACATGAAACACTTAACACAATCATAGCAAACAATCTATGCTGGTTTTTGCTGCAAATGAATGGAGCCAACTTCCTAAATTTTGATTGTCTGCTTATAAAAAATTATAAATTATAAAAAATTTTCAAATTAAAAAATTCCTTAGAGAATTTTCCTCGGTAGTTTAAGTTCTTTAAATATTTGGGTATTCTACATATAGGTTCCTTATAAAGTGGTTCCTTATAAAAAAGTGTGTTTGTCATATCCTGTACTTATTTCTTTTGTTACGCTCGTAAATTCTTCTTACATTGATTAATATGTACCGAAGTTTTTCTCCATTTGCTCTGACATTGTGTCGTCATTAGACTTGCTTCACTAGACCGCTAGAGAACAACTGTACTTAGATTTTGTCCTTCTGATAACCACAGAAAGGAGTTTTAATTCAAGAGAGGCTGAATGGAGATTCTGCCTCACAGAAATATTCGACCTTTTTTTAATTATTAACGCGCATCAATCTACTCATCAGCTGCGTTTTAGGCCCAAAACCGCTCATAATTTTTTAAATACACAGTTCTTTAAAGAGTTATGTTGTATTACCACCGCGCTAACAGGCCCGTACCCAAATGGGTGCCTGGGGCATGCACCCCAGAGTTTCAGCATTTAACTCAGTGACTCCCCTTAGCAAATAATGCATTCTATGATTTTTGTGTCTCACCAGGTTGCCATACAAAATGTTTCATAGCTTCATGTTTCGTGTAGAAAGCATGCCCAGTATAGATTTGAATGTGTATTCCGTTTTTTGTATTCTTCCTCGCCTCACTATCACCTACTCTTTTCATGTACACAAATGGGACCAAGATGAAGTGAAAATGATTCCAGCTGAAGCAGAATTCATTCTCCACAATATCTTTCAAAAAAAAAGACAACCAGAGAATGTTATCTTGTTTATCTCTCGTATAAAAGCCAGAATCTAGAGGTAAATTTGAAAAGTTGTCTGTCGCGATTGGCCCAAATATGGTGGGAGCTGCTATGTCACTATTTAATTATGGTGCGTGGGGCACAGTGGTTGGGGCATACGCTGTTCAGGATTTGGACTGTGGTCCAATTTATTTAGTTCATTGTTTTTGAATCCCCCTAAATGGCCTAAACCCCCTAGATGGCCTAAACCCCCTTTGGATAGACTAGTTGGCAAAATAAAAAGGTATCGACTTCAACAGAGCATGAAACATGTTCCATATGTTCCTGTTCTTTTTCCTGCTGCTCACTTTTGAGAAACGAAATTCTTCAACCAACATCCAAATGGTGCAATTGGAAATCGCAAGCGAGCTAGCAGGAATTTTAAAATTATGTGAATAATATATGATAATGATCCGGGATATTTAGATGGATTATCAATCATTGTTTGCTTCCAGGGTTGAATCTAAGGGCATATTTCCGGCAAATCTTCGATACAGAACGTCAGGTCGGAGATGTTTTGGCGAAGAACTATGTTGCAAGCTGTACATTTATCATATTTCAATTTCAATTTCATCTTCTATCAAAAGCCTTATTACAATGGTTTATTGTATATGTCAAGCAGCTAATGACAGACATTATAAACAGAACATAAAGAAGACAACACAAACAGTTACTATATTATACGTCTAAATATAAATCTAAATCTTAAAGTCGATATCTGTGCAACCCGTTCCGATTTCGCGATTTGTATTAGATCATGAAAGTTCTGTTTTTTCATTTTTTTACCGAGTAGCTATTTTTCAAGCATTGATTTATAAACTGATAAACATTTTCATCACAAATTTGAGTACTTCCCAATAAGTAGATAAATTTTGCTTTATCGTTTAAGCGATTAAAAGTTTTGTTATATTCCGATATTTTTGAAAATAGTTTTTCTCTTTCATCTATGTTTAGTTTACAGCTCATGAGACAATGTATTTCATCTTCCACCTCCCCACACGTTATACAAATCCTTTCATCTGGCCCCTTTTTTGGTCTATGATATCTCTGAGTTTCTATCTCTAGTTTATGGTCAGATAGTCTAAATTTGCTTATGGTCTTTCGTATGGCTGGGTTTTTTATTTTTGTTACGTATTGTTCCCTTTCAAAATCTTTCTTAAATAAGCAGTAAGTGCGCATTTTCGATTGGTTTCTTAAAGTAGAAAGAGTATCTTGTACACTCACGTCAATAATACGTTGCGATATGTAACTTACGACTTGTTTATGAGGTGGTTGTTCGTTTGAGTTAGAATTGGTTGATATCCATATGTCTCCTAAACCATGCCTCATAAAAATTTCTTTTAAGTTCTTCGTCCAATTTAGTCCTTGAGTTAAATTTTCAACGTATATTGTTTTAAGGATACTATTAATCGGATCGTTGACCACACGTAGCCAATTTTTAATAGTTGTTTTAAAACCCAGTATATGCAGTTGTTTACGCCCTAGCTCACATCGGCACCCTATATTTGAGGTACACTTTGTTACTCCTAAAATATGTTTACAGAGTTTTATATTTAGCTTTTCAATTGGGTTCATATCATTGAAACCTTGTTTTAAACCCCCCCATAATTCTATTCCATACATTAGTATAGGTTTGATTAGGGTGTCAAAGAGATTAACAAACAAATGCACATGATTTCTAAAGCTTTCATCTAAACAGTTTCTTAGTTTGAAATATGCCTTTAGACCTCTTTTGTATAAGTCGTCGAGAAGTTTTTTAATAGAGAATGAAGGTGTTATCAAGAATCCCAAATAATTGAAATTTTTGACGATCTCTAATTCTTGATTATTATAGTAAAATTTATTGTAATTTAATATTCTGCCACTTTTATTAAATATCATACATTTAGTTTTATCAACGTTTATTTTCATTTCATTTTTATAACAGTATTGACTTAATTGGTTTAGGGAGTGTTGTAAACCATTCTTTGATTCAGATAAAATGACAATGTCATCTGCCCAGAAAAGCGATCCTATCTTTGTATTTCCCATAACAGCTGGTTCAGATTCTTGTTTATTGAAGAGTTCTGGGAGGTCACTAATAAAAATATTAAATAAGGTTGGGCTAAGTATGCAGCCTTGTTTAACCCCAATGTTCACGTCAAAAAAGTCTGTTCGTTTTTGACCGATTTTTATACATGTTTTTTCGTTTTGATAAATGCTCTTTATAATATCAAAAACATTTCCTCTAACTCCTACATTGTTTAGTTTTCTTAGTAGCAAATCTCTTGGTACCTTGTCATATGCCTTTTCGAAGTCGATGAAGGCAGCATATAGTTTAGTTCTCTTCTTGCTCAAGTAGTAATCAGCTAATGTATGTAGTGTTATTAAGCAATCAGCTGTACGGTTTCCTTTTATAAACCCAAACTGTTCTTGTTTTATTATTCCATTTGATATAGCAAATTGCATTACCCTTTCATTTATAAGCACGTTAAAAAATTTCCCAATGCATGAGAGTAAAGCTATCCCTCTGTAATTGGTTTCCAGCATCCGATCCCCCTTTTTGTACAAAGGAACTATCATACTCTGAGCCCATGTTTCCGGGAAGATTCCATAACGTAAAAGATTATTAAACAGGTTTAGAAATGTACTAGGGTATACCTCTACACAACATATTATCATTTCATTTAAAATTTGATCTAGTCCTGCGGATTTGCCTTGTTTCAGTTTTTTTGTTGCATTTATTAGTTCAGTCAAAGTTATGTTGTTTACCATGATGGGATCAATATTCTCATTGTCAATTGTATCAAGGGCCCTTAAACCCTTGCCAGATTGTAATATTGATTTAAACATTTTGATCCACCTGCTACTGTCTATTGCTTCAACACAGTCAGCTTTTTCACTGTGATTTTTTCTAAGCGAGTCAAGTAACCTCCAGTATTCCTTTGAGTTGCTTTTTGTTGATACCATATGTTCAATGGTGCTATGTTGTTTTTGTAATTTTTTCTTCTTAATTAATTTCTTGAATTCTTTTTTCTTCAGAAATAGATCTTTACGAATATTAGAATCTATTTTCTCCCTTGAAACTTGTTTACCTAGGCGTATCAAGTCTTGTTTCAGTTCTTGACATTCTTGATCAAACCAGGGTTTCTTATTTGGATTTCGTATTTTCCTATGCCTCTTACATTTTATACCACTAATATCACAAGTTGACTTAATGAGATCTGTAATCATCTCTACATTTGATATGCATGATGCTTTAGAGTTTATTTTTGTAATTTTGGAAGTTATCTCATTAAATCTATGTTGCATATCTTGACTATTTAAAGTTTTTAGAACATCTGTTCTTGAAGTTGAATTCCACAAATACTTATCAGGGATTTCATGGAGGTTGTTACCTTTTTCTGTTTTGCTTTCACTTTCTAAACGAAGTCTATATTTTAATGAACTGTGGTCTGATAAAAAAGGTATTAAATCTCTAACTTGCATATACAAAATTTTTTGAAAAGCTGTGTTTGATGCAATAACATAATCTACTACACTACTTCCATTCCATGTGTGACATGTATATCTACCGTTTATATCTCCTATCTTTCGCCCATTTGCTATACAAAGATCAGATGCAATACATAGGTCTAGGAGATCTATTCCTCTAGTGTTTGTAGTGTGATCATAAGAATTCCTTGGATGCGCATGTACTGAGTTGGTATTAATGTTTGTAATATTGTTGTCTTGGTCAAAGTACTTACTATAGGTAATTTTATCTTGTTCTGTTCCCACCCTAGCATTAAAGTCCCCTTGAATTATGACTTCACCTTTAGATTTGAAATACGTTATCTCATGCTCTAATTGAGAAATATAATCTTTATTGTATTTTCTTTCATAATTTTCTGGACTGAAATAAACAGTCCCGACAAAGATATCAGAGGATTCTTTAAAGAATTCTTTTTTAAGTTTAATCCAAACAGTGTCTGTTGTTGATGAGGTGTTAGCAACATTAACTGCCCCAATAAGATTTTGTTTTACGAACACTGCTATACCCCCAGATGATTTTGTTTTAGCCCTTGCTCTCTTTACTGAAACCATTTTTCTGAAACCTGTAATTGCAAGGTCTGATGAATCATTTTCATGTGTCTCCACCAAACATATAATATCTGATTTTTTGATTTCTAAAGAAAATTTTTCATTACATAATTTATTTCCAAGTGATTTGCTTGTTAAACCTTGAATATTCCAAACAGTTATTTCTATTGACTTTGCAAAAGGCTGTTTTTTGTGAAAACACATTAGTTGATTTGGGTTACTTACTAACTTGGAGAACTATATTAACTATATTTAACTAACTATATTACTCAAATAAAACAAAAATTTATAAACTTAATAAAAATTAGCAAAAGTTTGTGAAAAAAACAGAAAAACTTACAACTGTCAAAAACTCAAAACTCTTGAATCAACTTCAATATGCCAATGGCATCTGGGGTCTGTTTTGCATCAAGGTTAGCAGCAGATCTTTAATAATCTTCAGGTTACCATCTTCATTTACAATACCATTCCAACTCTGTGGGTCTTGGTAAACTTTGCGGAACTTCTCCATTTTTGGATCTGTTTTATAGTATGTTTGGGTACTTCTCCACTCTGATTTTTCACTTGCTCTATATTTGCTCCCCTGGATACCGAAAGCTTTTCGAATGCCAAATTTTAGATTTTTAGCTAATTTTAATGTTCCTTCTGTTTCAGAGACATGTTTGTTATCTCTCATTGTATTTGAGTTTCGTAATGAGTGATGTTTTACTATGGTTATCATATTTATATTTGAATAGTTCTCATGTATAAGTCTATTAATTCTGAATACATCTCTATCCAGTATATCCATTCTTGGTGTTATCTC
Organism: Mastigias papua; assembly: GCA_964019165.1. NCBI lineage: Eukaryota > Metazoa > Cnidaria > Scyphozoa > Rhizostomeae > Mastigiidae > Mastigias > Mastigias papua. The sequence continues at coordinate 14,432,061 of OZ025279.1, read as the reverse complement.
TGATAAAATTATCCTGCTAGTTGGGATGTATTTCTGACATGATTCTATTAGAGCCTTGATGTTTTGAAAAACTTGTTCTACACTGTATGCTTCTAAATCATTTACCCCAGTGTGTATAAGGATTGCATCAGGTTTATTTTCTTTAATTGATTCTATGGTGGATATTGCTTGATTCAGATTTCCACAGGGCATCATTTTTGATCCACGCCACAACAAATCATAGTAAATGTTAGTATACCAGGCCCGTAGCCAGCTTGAATTCACAAGGGCAGCAAATATATATAGTACATATATCTATATAATTCATTTCTTTAGGGGAGGCACAGAGTCAAAACTCACGAGTCCAGGGGAGTCTTCCCCCCAGGCCCCCTTGGCTACGGGCCTGTAGCATACTATACTATGTTAAATTGGGGTAGGGGAGTGAATAGGACAATGTTTCCCTTAGGTACTTTTTGAGTGACCATAAGCCCCCAGAGGGGTAATTCACTGATTCGAGGGCCTATTGTAACCTCGTTTCCGAAAGTATCTGAAACAATTTGTAAGGTATATTTCGAAGCAGGACTAAGTGATCTGCTTTTTCAAATTCTTGTGGTTTTTGTCTAGTAAAGAGAAGAAAGCCGAGGAAACGAAAGAAAATGAAAGCTGAAAAGGTGAAGCTCCAGTTTGGCCTTTGAACGGACCAACCAGATACGCACATTGGTTGTCTTTTTTCAATAAACCATCCTGGAATTGCACAGTCCAAGTTGGATCACGATCATAGTGGATTGCTTGGACACAGCAGACCCTTCAAGATTTTGGGATAAAGACGTTAGTTAAGCCGATACTCCGTCTAGGAGGTGGCCTGTTCCTGATAGTACAGAGTAGAGAGTTAGCTGACAGTATGCAAACACGCTCCACCAATTATGGTGCACAAATGGCCTAAGTCTGCAAACGTCTGTGTATCAAATCGATATTAAGGGGCATGGCAGTTACTAGCACGAAGTTACTGCTTTTGAAAATCATCTTCACGCGGAGAAGTATGTGTGCACGCTCATTTCTGCCGTATATGCATGTGCAGTACGTTACTCTTGCAATGACTGCACGCACGCTTGACTCTGCTTTCGTGAAGTCTCGCCATAAACTGCCATACTCCCTTCATTGTTGCCTAATCACTGTACTTAGTAATTTGCTAGAGTTGCAAGGTGATGACTTGCATGGTTTTCAACAGGTGAAGCAATTGTTACAATTGAAATGAAAGCCAGGAATTTTAGAATGCTGTCAGGTTCGTGTAAGTGACTGTTACAAGGGGCCATTAACGTGTTAAAATAAATAGTTTGTAATGACTGAATCAAATCAGATGTTAAAGCACTGCTAGTTTTTTTATAGGAACCCTCGCTCAAAGCCTGGTAGTAAAGTTTCTTACTTTCTGGTCACATTTTAGTTATAAAGGTCTCTTAAAAGTTTCTTAATTTACTGAAACTTTGTAAATTAGTTAGAAAAAGCTTGCAGTGAAAACAAAAAAGGTAAAAGCATTGTCTATTGTAGTGTCCATATGGCTTATTGGCTTCTAAGCACACAAAACATACTGTAGTGGACACTTTAAGATCCTTAGAGGAAAAATGTCTTTCCGAAACTTTGAAAGATAGCACAGAGATTCCTTGTAATTCTAAAAACTTCTTAAATTCTAGGCTGTCTAGTAGTAGGTTTCTTTTAAACCGGTTGCTTATAAAAGGAGGGTAGTTATATCAACGTTCAGTGGCTGTGGGAGCAAGGGAGCTATAGCCGTCCTGGAAGAAATCGATCAGAAATCGGAAGCCTTTACACCTTGTTGGAATGTTTTGTAACACAATACAATTGCTACCTTGTCAGAAAGTTGTTGGTATTTTAGCACTTTACTTTAACCGCAAGGATTTTAGCACTTGGAAAATTTGCTTTAACCACAAAATTACCCCCCTCCTTGCGCCCATGGGAACGTTGTTTTGTCCAATATATTGTCTTCCTTGACGACTTGCTTCACTGATCGAAAGTTCATTTCAATGTCTTATTTAACGTGCAAAGGACACGGAAGAAGAGGAAAATTATTTATCAGGGAAGGGGACAATCAGACCACGGGAATCTTGGGGGCGAAGCTCAGGGAAAATTCATATCAATCACGCCCTAAGAGTTCCATTGTCATTTTAGATTGTTGGAGGGACCAATCACCCCTTAGTGTCCACCATTGCTGCGGTATTTCAGGTAGTCACATAAATCATGCGCCCTCCCTCAAGAAACCATCCGACCACATGGGTAGGGGGGCAAAGAATTAAGGTGAGAGATAGCAACGTAGTTGAATGGATTTGCAGCAGATGTCCCTGCGGAGGGTGACTGCCACACCTTATTACAAAGAAGATTTATCACAGCACATTTTGCAGAAAATGGAACATATTGGATAAAGCCCTCACGTCAGGTTGGTCAGCTTTTCTGAACACGCCACTCTGCCACAAAATAGATAGAATGCATATAGATTCACTTTTCATTTGATGGAATACAATTTTTGATACAATTTCTGGATGTGTTTTGTATGACGCTAGCGATAATAAATCTCTACTTCCTTCTAGTTTTTGATATTCAAACTAGATCTAGCAGTTTGTACACTCCATCTATTCTATCAATAAAATCGTCCATGAACTTCATCTTTTATCTTCCTTTAGCTTTCCTTCCATCTATCATCAAGCAAGGTTCGTATTACCCCACTCCTACAATATGAAATGATAGTCTGTGCTGTACTCCCTACTAAACACCAGACCTCTCCTACACACCTGGTTTTTCATGTTTGGTACATATATGTAAACAGCAATACATCTGTGTATAAATTTGTTTATTTCGTTGACTTGGTATTGCTGTACTTCTCACCAAGTTGCGGTGTCTTTCACTGGACAATAGTGAATCACATATGATTGCGGAACAAAAGTGCGACGGCGAAACTGCAAACAAGCGTTTCTAGTCAAATTTTCCATGCAGTTGGCAGTGAACAGAAGCTGCCATAACATTGCCGTAAAGGCACCTTCAAACAACAACAACAACATGTATATGACATGGGTATGATTGGTCGCTTTTTGAGTCACTTACGTCATAATACAGTGCATCCACCGTTCCACTTTATTCCATCCTTACCATAATTCGTTAAAGTGCAATAAGAACGACAGCCTTGTTATGCTCGTATTGTATCCAATCAGTCTGATAATCTTGGGAAATTCATATGTTTAGATATGTATGCTTATATATTTATGATTGTGTTTATGTATTTATATGTATGTATGTTTATATGTACGTATTGCAATATTTATCAAACTAACTCTACTTAAACGATTTTTCCTCAGTGCTATTGTTTTAGATTATACAGAAGCACTTGTCACTCGGATGCAATATGTTGGATAGAACTGTGGAATAGAACTGTGGGATCCTACTTCCTTTCTTCATCCTCCATTGCTTTCTATTCTTATCATCTTTGCATTAGTAACATATAGTGTAATAGTAATTCGATTGTTTAGGCTATTTTGTTTGTAGAATTCAAGGAGCTTGGTGAGCTTGGCTTCCTCTGTGCAAGGAGGTAGAATTCATTCAGCACAGACTCCGTGAAATAAAGTGACTGTGGAGTTGCCGAGCATTTTTGAGCAAAGCAAAGCCATGAAGTGCCAGATTGGAGTCTTGGCATCTCTAAGAAGTAGATTAAAGAACGTCATTAGGGAGCAGGTGGGGACTGAGCTCTAGCCCTCATGCAGCAATGGGCCAGGAAGAAAAGCATTCTTCACCATTTAATAAAGAAAATGCAATGCAACACAGTGCTAGGCAGTGGAATGATATGCAATATTATGCAATACAGTTCGACGAGTTGTAGAGTGAAATAATGCATTATAATGGAAAGATGCGCACAACATGTCCCAACTACATGCAACACTATACACTATGCAATACAAAGGTATTTAACAGATCTTAACTGTCCAATACGATTTCATAGTAAAATGTCTGCCAATGTATTTTCTTTTCTTATTCCAAGCAAGTACTTCAAACTGGTCAAAGCCGAATGAGGACTTGTTTCTCCGTTTCATGATAGGTCTTGTTCATTTTGACAATAGCATGTTTGTTTGTTTGTTTGTTTGTTTGTCACTCATAATGATTTGATTTTTGATACGTTATTTTCCTGTTCTCAGGCTCAGATTTTGCGTGAAGATTACCAAGTTGGAAGTACATACATCCAAATGAACAGGTATTTGTTTTTCAGTCAATATTTGCTTGTAAATATATGCATTACACAAAGCTTATAAATTGTAAATTTGTTGAATACCAAGATGAAAGGACCCGGGTAGCACGCGGCACTAACGCCTCTTTTAATCACAATATCATTTGATGGCGTCCTGTAAAGCCGAGCTTTCAAGTGTTAAGAGGATTCTTCCAAAGAAATCGGAGGCAGCCCTGATTGGACCATTCTATTTCAACACGAGGAGTAGCTAATGGCCTAGTTATTCTTAAAATTATTCCAAATCATTATTACATTAGGCCTGCTTCATCACTTTATGTTTTGAAGCTAGCGAAACTTTCTTGATTTTAACTACTTTAAAGCCTGTTGGAGAAGACCAATCAACAACGCCAACCAAGAGCAGACGACCAATCAACAACGCCAACCAACAGCAGACGACCAATCAACAACGCCAACCAAGAGCAGACGACCAATCAACAACGCCAACCAACAGCAGACGACCAATCAACAACGCCAACCAAGAGCAGACGACCAATCAACAACGCCAACCAACAGCAGACTCTATGATATAATTCATCATATAAAACTGTCCTAAGACGAAGCAATACAGTGCAACAGTTGCATCTGCTCTTTATTTATGAAGGTTGGCCTCATTTCGATCGTTTTAGATGATTTTTTTGTCCAAACTCAGGCGCGCAACTGGGATTTTTCGAAGGCAGGAGATTAATCCATATAAAATAGCAAAGTTGAATTTTTTTGGGGAGAATATAACGCAGAAAAGTATTTTCAAATTTTAAATGAACGAATTCTCATGATTCGCCTAATTTCAGTTTAACGGTTATTTTTGGCAAACTTGCTTGACAAAATGTAATAGGCGATTTCAGAATTTTCGAGTTTCCAAATTTTCCAAGAATAATCTCTTCCCCGTCGCTGCACGCCTGAATATTTCCCTTGCATTCTTGCCTTTGAAATGAACAGAATGGTCTGTCATTGTTTAATCCTGTTACCCCTGTATTATAGAGATGATCGATATTGTTAGTGGCATAAGTAGTACTAAATCCATTATGTAACGAGAAGGCCTTCTACGTAAGCAGAAACCAATATGCTTTTATTATGATACAGCAAACGCGTACAGTTGGTGTTCTGGTATTGCAATTCACTTGGCTATAATGTTACCGGCAACATATGAACTACAGAGCAAGTAACGGATTGTCGGTTGGTACTTTTTTCCACGTCCGTTGTATCGTTCGCCTGGACAACTCTGATCTCTTTTTAGCATATTTGCTTCCTATCTTGTCCAAGTCAACTTTGCTTCCAAGAGTGTTTAATTGATAACAAAAATACCTTTGGTTTCCCCTTTACCAAACGCTACGGTAAGTTTCGAGTCATTTAGCCGTTTTTGGCAATCGGAAAGGTTTGAGAAAGTGAAGTTCAAATGGATTCTACTGGAATCTTCTAGAGAGGGTTGGTAAAGGAACAGCTAAATTTAACACTTTTCATGGGAGATTCCTTTTGTTATTGGTCACATAGGTTTATTTTCATGGAGAGATTGGCCGGACAGAAATTGGATAGAAATTGCTCCTTAAAGTTTACTTAAAAGGTATCTCGAGACGGAGTTAGATTAATAGCAAGCGGAGTTTTGATGTCGGAAAAGACAAGGAATAAATAAACCATTGTAGTTTGTGCAGAAAGAATAAGAAAACATCACCAACTTTTGCAGTATATAATATAAGCACCGAGCGCACTACTATATAAGAACTAGATACAATTGGCGAGTTTTGATTGATCATTTTAATTCGAAACTTAGACCTTATGTGTAGCGGTCGCTGACAATGCTTTGGCAAAGAACAGGGAAGACAGGTCCTGTGCCGTCCACTCTATGCAAAACTAGTATCATATCAGTTGGCACGAGTGAGTATTCAAACGAAGTTAGATGCATGTCGAGTAAGTTCCTTGGAAATGAGGCTACTCCCTTTCACTCGGATTATGGTCCTTCATTACGGGTAGTGAAACCAGTACAGAGAAAGGCAGGCCAGGATCATCAGGATAAATGGGAGGCCAGAATAAAGATGGTAGCTGAGGAGGCCCTTTCGGATAAATTAAACGATATTGTCTATCATCACAATGACTGTAAGCAGTTGTGTACGAGTCTCAGCAAAATCATACACGACAAATTGAAAATCGTGACCGACTATGAATTTAAGATCATCGTTTTGAGTTTCCTAGGAGAGCTGAAAGGAGAAGGAATTGAAGCTGCTACACAGTGCACATGGGAGCCTCAGCGAGACATTATGGTGACAGCATATTTTAAGAATGAAACTGTGTTTGCAATGACTAATGTTATTTTAACTCGAGTTGGTGAAACACTTGTGTGATTTCTGGATTGTTATAGTTACCAAATGCAAGTCGAATGTCTTCAAAGCCAGTAGTTAATTTAAATCCGAGAAAAAATAGTAGGACATTTAATGTCCTTTTCTTTCTTGGATGGTAGCAAAATCTATTTATCATGTTGGTAAACATATTACTGATAACCCCAGAGGCCTCTTGAAGATGAAACAATCCTCTATCGAAATACTGAATAAAATTGCATGGAAAGTTTCACAAGGAAAAATTAATTATTGTCTATTTTGCATGGTGAAAGAAAACTGCGCGACTATTTCCAATGATTCAGATAATATGCTTATTTATCCTTTTAGGGCCTAATCTTTCAAGAGACATTGATGGCGGCTATCGTTAATGCCTCACTTTGAATATATTTAGTGTAAAAGAGGTTGGCTTATGCTTAGCAACATATGTCGTAGTTTCCATGTTGTATTGATCCAAATTAGGACTATGTTGTTGCTGTTCTTGTCATCAAAGGGTGATGTGAATGATTTTGGGATTGTATTCATATACCTTTGCTTCAGTATGCGCAAAATCCGCAGAGGGAAGCAAGGTTTTCAAAAGGGGCTCTGTTGCAGAGAAAGTTACGGATCTCTGTTTGCATGCAACCATCTTCATTTACTCAGAATTATAAACATTATTACTAACAATAACCCAAAAAGGCACTGTGAAGAAAGGTAAAAAACAGTAAAGAAAAACTGTATGTACACGAAAGAGCGATTCAGTGCCTAAATCATAAACTTTGACCGATACATATTTTCATTAGAGGTTAGGTGTGGTCTTTCTTTGGAATTGCACGATGAGCGTTGCAAAAATTAAAACCCAGCAGCCTTTGCAAAGGGTAGAATTATAAATCAGCAGCTTTTGGGGTAGATCATGAGTAAACAGATTAATGTTTGTTAGTTTTGATTACGCACTTTCAGTTCAATTTAATGCTCCACAAAATCAGTCGATCTGCATGTATTCTAGGCCCTGTGAGGCCATGTGTTCAAGATACGAATCTTGTTCCTTAGCTCCTATGATGATTTCATCCTTGGCGAAGCGTAAGACTGATTTAAGAAAAATTGCAGGCTGAAATGAGAAACTTTTAAGGTTTTAAAAGAAAACAAAAAGTTGTGTATTCTGATAGAAACGTTTGCTTAAAATAACAGAACCCCGGCCCAACTTCAAGCCACGAACTTATAGCAACAATTGCTCTAAAAAGTATCAAATGTTACTAACAACTTCAGTTTGCCTTTCAATCCTATAGTGTGTGTTGTTCCTATGTACTTTCAGTCTTCTGTGATGAGACAAATACAATAATGAAAAATTTTAACAAAGATGTGAGATAACTGTTGTACAAAAAGTACTTTATTTGTTCAACCTATCAAAAATAGTTTTAATTACATAACGAATTCGGGAATTGCTTTAAAAGCTTCTTACAGGTAACCTATTTACAATATGTACAGAACTTAACTTTCTTCAAATCAGTCCGTACTTCTTGAAGATAAAGTGCAAAACCACTGTGATGAATGGAGCCAGTATTGCTACAAACGCAGCCTTGTAGAAGCTTACGCGCATGCCAAATATCGATACTCCTCGCATTTTCGTGAGTGACTTCACAACTTGTTCTTTGCTTGACTCGCAATCGAAAAGGAAACCGGTGCGTCTTTGATCTTCAATGTCCAAGTCTTCAACTTCTTCTGTGATACGTGCTATTGCTCTTTCATGCCAAGCAAGCAACAGTAATGGTAGAAGGAACAACAGTAGCACTTCTATAAATGCGATAACAGTTTCCATCATAACACGGAATGGCTCTGACTTATCTAAGAACTTAACCATGAGATGAGAAGGCCCTCCTCCACTACTTTGTATGCTCAGTGTGAAATGTTTTTTCACTGGGGTCAGGCTTCTCATCTTCGCCTCAGATATCATTTGCACGGTTAGATTGAGCAATCGTCGGTTCAATTTTGTCAGTTTCATTGTCCTTCCCTCCAGCCAACGTATGCGCTCTGCACCAAAAATATTCGACGTTTTATTCTGAGGCATTCCAGAATCTAGCTCAGTCAGGTCGGTCCTAAGTCCTATGAAATCCAAAGAAAGTTGCCTGGGATATTGCCGACTTGCTTCAATCTCCTTCAGCGTCACGTGACTAGTCGTCCTGTTACCAGGACTAATCAATGTAATATGCATTCTTTCGATGCATGAAAAAATGCCAGTGAATGCCGTTATCAGAATGAGAACCATATGACATATAAGATACCACTTCAGTTTGCTGTCAGTGGTTCGAATCATTCTCTTCACTGCTGTGATTTCTCTTTTCGCATAAGACAGGCCAAGGTTTCTGTTTGTGCATTTCAAACTTTGTCCCAGTGAATCGATCTGTACTTTTATCAGGTACAATACCATTGTCACGACGCAGAACGATGGAACTGTCACAGCCCTGAACAGCGTATACAATAAGTCGCACACGACAATCTCCTTTCCTAGATCCTCTTTTCTATCATTCTTGCCAAGATCATATAGTTGCATTCCGTGCAAACTGGATGGTATCAAAAGTACCACCACTCCTATGGTCAGCAGGTAAATACGGCCGTGACGTTTTCCTTTTTGGTAAATATGATCGCACAAGGAAACATATTGCAGAAATCTCTCGATGTGACCTGAACCGAAGTACGAGATACCCAAAAGGAATGCGAGGAGCCATTTCAACTCCCAAACGGCATCGTGAACTTCTGTGAATGGATACTGCCCATCGGCCTCCACAACAGGCCTAATCCCCTTGATTTTTATAATCCCAAAGCCAAAAAGCAAGTATGCAACTAACAGAACAGATAGCAAAACTTGCCATGTTCTGTAAATGCACCCATATTTTGACTTCAGCTGCTTCTCTGTGAAATTCCCAGTCATTTTCAATAGCCAGCCAATTTTCAGTCGATTTAAGTTCAGGCGTTTAATTGTCCCTGGAGCAATCATGGCTTCCTCTTCGTCATTTTCTCCCCAAGCAACATCAATTCCCTCAGCAAATTCTTCTTCTTCCTTGATCTTAATCTTTTTGTGCAGTACCTGTGGTTCTTCAAGTTCCATAGTATGAATACGCTCGGCTTCTTCAGCTGGAATTTTCCGGTAGGGAGGGCTGATTACCACAGCCTGCAGTGTCATCTTGGCTGTTGAGCCATTTGTTCTTTAGTTGTATCCAAAGACGTATATAAATAGACGTTAAGCAAAGGGGATGTACTGCTGGAAGGACAATTAATATGGGGAAGTCCCGTTCCTGGAACTAAACACCTTTGTCTTTCAAGTATCACGAGCTATTCGCGTGATATGGGTTGCCATTTGGCTGTGCTATCGGCCAGAAATAGAAATCATCATCATCATCACCATCACCATCATCATCACCATCATCATCATCATCATCATCATCATCATCATCATCATCATCATCATCATCATCATCATCATCATCATCATCATCATCATCATCATCATCATCATCATCATCATCATCATCATCATCATCATCATCATATCATCATTATCATCAAACATAATAATCATTATCATCGTAATCGTCATTATCATTATTATTAACATTATCTTCTTTCGTATACACAGTGGGGGCTACATAGAGTAAATTGCTTGATAAAGGCCAGAAAAATCTCTGGCTGGCAAAAGTGGGGGGTAGCAGCTCCCAAGCCCCCCCTACCAACGCCGTGCCTGCACCATTATCTTCTTTCGTATGCAAAATTTCTGTTGTAAACAGCTCTATCATTTGTGAGAGACAACCTAATCTCGACAGTCTGTACTTCAAAAATTTAGTCTATGTTATTCTCCTACAGTATAAAAGACTCCTTTAACTAATTTACGTTCGATTATTTACATTGGCTCCCCTGAATTACGTAAAAAGATGAAATAACCAAAACTGTTCTAGAAGGGAAAGGCTAGGTTAATTATGGCAAAGTATTGCAAGTAAAACTGGTATCTATGTGGGTCAAACAAGAGGCAAGTTGTCATGACATTAATTTAGTTTAGTACTAGCATAGAGGAATCGATAGCAACGGTTTTTTTTTAAGAAAATACCTAAGAAAAACATTTGATTCCTACTGCTTTCGGCAAAAATTCGTGAGTTTACCTACTTGTGGCCCTTGCTATGTTCTTGGTTTTATTTGGTTAACATAGTACACGAAGTAAACGCTAGTAGAAAATTAACTCGGGTTTTAAAAGCCGCTTTGCGTTTTCAAGCGTTATTTTAGTGCACAGTAATTTGTTGCTTTGTTAAATTTGTCAATTTAAAGTTTCCACCGGTGTATATTTTTCCATCAAAATATTTTCGCAATCTCACTGGAAGTGTACAACTTGGATTTGCACAAAATCTTATACCTTGGTATCATGATAATATTTATGCTTCTTAAAGTACGTTCAACTGAGACCAATCTAAAATTGCCACTTTTAAAGACTAGCGATTTTCAAAGGTCGTTCTCGTATGCAGGGCCAGACTTTGGAACAGCTTGAGTAGGAAAACTATAGTGGCACCCTCCCTCAGTGCCTTCAAATGGCTATTAAAAGACGATCTCAATACACTAAGCCAGAGCTAATGTTTTCTTTTTTCTCGTTTTCTTTTCTTTGCTTTATTAAAAGGTTGTATTAGGACTACTTTATTATATTATATTATATCCATTAATTTCCCTTTTTTAACACGTCAGTTTGGAAAACAGCATTTTTGACTTATACTGAAACTTTTTTATGTTTCTGAATATTGTTAAATGAAAAATGAAATAAATCGTTTCGAATCGAAAGGAGAAAAACATTGAAACCATAACGTCACCGCTGGAAAAATTATCTATTTCCAAATAGCAGAATATTTTTAATATTGTCAATATTTAAAACTAAATAAACCATCGTGCCGCAAAATACTTTCTTCCTAGAAACTGGTGTCATGCCTCATAATATGTTTTTACGAAAGGCACATTAATTTTTTACGCATGAATTTTCCCCACAATTAATTTAGCACCGATTTTGATGTCATGCAATAAAGTACTCTCTTTCTCCCCCCCCCCCCACAACGATGGCTGTTTTCCTGACGACATATCGCCACTTCTCTCATGATTATCAGTGTGATCATTGATCATGGTAGTAATGATCATTGTGATTCTTATGATCATGATTGGCTGTGTTCTTGATGGTGATTGATGGTGAGTGACTGTGATTGATGGTGATTGATGGTGATTGATGATGATTGATGATGATTAATGAATATGAATGATGGCGATGATAATTGTGATCCTTACGGTCATGAACATTTCTTTCTTTGTGATGATTGATGGTGATTTGTGGTGATCGATAGCGATGGTGAAAATAATCGGTCATAGCCATATATGAGTGAAGTCGCACACGACTATCTGCCTTGGTATGTTCTGAATAGTGTAGTGACCAGGGGGACTAGGGAGGCACGGGCACCCTCTGCTGGGATTTGCAAGGAGCGCCAGAAGCACGAAAAAATTTCATGTGTTGGACAGTTTTCTATATTTGATGTTAGAGAAAATTTTCCCATATTTAGGGTAAAACCAAAACTTGAAATACTTCTTATGATATTGCACTCTTCAACTCTATAGCCATGCAATATGGTATTCTGCATGGAATTAATCCAAAAAATATTTGTTATTATTATAATGTTGTTGTTGTCTTTACAAACCTTCAGTTAACCAGACAATAAGCGAAAGAAGTGCAGGATTGAAGAAATCTAGTGGTATTTTGCAAAAGCAGCTACTTGCTGTTTTGTTCGTGTCAAGATAGTTGACTAATTGCAGAAGTTAATACCGATACAGAAAGGGAGTTTCTTTTTTTATAAGGCTATTTCTTATAGGAACGTGGAGTTCAAATGTGAAATCAGAGTGTGTAGTGCACTCTATATCAGAGCGAAAAAGCGATGAACATGAAGATTCAAAAAGATTACGATGTTGTGGATGATGAACGTAGGAAGCTCGTAGAATCTAACGATAAGGTTGTAAATAGTTGGTATCTATTAGTGATTTTTAGTGGGAATAAAACCAACTGCAACCAAGTTTATGAATGAATAGGAGTATAAATAATGCCGTGAAGGAAGACAAAGTAGCAGTTTTGGTTAAGAAAGACGAACAGTTGATCCTTTTTGAGGACTGAAGTAGTTCTAAAGAATTAATTGGGTACAAATCTTAGGATACATTATTATTATTAGCCTTGAGTGACAACAAAGCATGTTGAATATTGATGATCTTCTCATACGTTGTGTATTCGTTTAATTTTTTTTTATAGTCTCATTATTTATCATTTTTCAATTCTTACTCTAGAATATCCTGCACTGCAACAAGACACTGCAAAAATTTGCAAGTGACGACATGTCAGGCCCGTAGACACGACATGTCAGGCCCGTAGACAGAGGGGGCAGAGGTTGCTGCCTTCCAATAAGTCAATGAGGTATAGATATTCACTGTCTTTTTGCTCATTGTGTTATTGACTTCTGCATGCAATGCCCCCCCCCCATCCCGCTCAGCTACCTATGGTACTAGATATAAATTGGAGATTAACAGAGACTTATCTATAATGCTCCCCCACCCCCACCCCCCCACCCATTATAATAACTTATCATGTGCTTATAACATAATGCCATTTACTTACCTCAATTGGAAATGCTTCGCCTACCTACATATATTATTCCAATCTCGTCTACTTCTCCCGTAATGATTCCACTATGGATTTTCCAACCCCCATTAGCAATGGTTATATAGAATTTACTACTTGTTTGATTAAGATTGACACAGGACTAAGTCTTAGGGATTTATAGTTCACACACACACACACACACACACACACACACACACACACACACACACACACACACACACACACACACACACACACACACACACACACACACACACACACACACACACACACACACACACACACACACACACACACACACACACACACACAGACACGTATGCATGCACGCACGCACGCACGCACATACACACATACACATATACACACATACACACATACACGCATACGTACACGCATACATACACGCATGTACGCACGAGCACCCAACGTAAGTTAGAAGTGAACTTGATAGCTCATTCTACATTATAGCAACTTTGAAAACTGTTCGAAAAAGCATTGTTTTGATTCATATCAACTTATCAGCCTTCCAGCACATATTAATCCTAAAGTTTCTTCATGAAATCATGAATATCTTGTTAAATAAAAGGTGGTTTTGTTTTCATCTCTTTTGGGCATCTTTCTCACAAAATATACATGGAAAATACCACTTTATTTTGTTTGTATTTACTAGCTCGTATATTAACATAAGTTGGTTTTGATATTTTAATCATCATCGTCATCTTGATATTTTATCATCACTATCTCTGCTACACCCGCCATTTTGCCTACCATGTCAAAACTGTCTCATGCATTTTAAGTATATTTGTCATCTGGACCTTCTATGCAGAATGAATCATCTCAAAATCCAACTTTATCTGATAACCACAGCCGATTGCTTGTGATTAAGTGTGCCCTTTACCATCATATGCACCATTGCTTAAAAACGATGAGAACAATTTTGACCTTCGTCTCGGAATAATTGATACTTAAATTTTCGAAATCAAACACTTTGCAAACAACACACACTACTCCATGACCTTTATTGCTATCCCCAGTCTCTTTGTGTTGGCAAGATCAACGATTTGTCGACCGGAACAATAGACTGACCTGGTTCTGGAACGCAACCAGTTCATGCTTCGCTGATCTTTTTGCTCCCTCTACGCATGCGTTGAGATTGCCATCCATCTACTTGCTCTTGTTTATAACTTATTCCTTTATACTGCAGAGCAGTGCTATTGCTGCTAGATTTGCAGATATAAAAACTGCAAGAATGTAGCTCATAGCCAAAAATGGGTACTTAAAATGGAATTGCTGGAAGAAAAATCCTTCGGGGGAGGCTCTCTCCCGCAGTGATTTCTTCTTATCGTAACCTTCTGGTTTTTCAAGATGACGAAACTAAAAGCTGGAAGATACTGCGAGGTGAAATCTACTGGCTGGGATGGACACACGGAGGTAACTTTCATCTACTCTTGATTCACGCAGTTTTTAATCTCAAAGTAAGGTACAGTTTGTCAGCCTGGCCTAATTCAATGCAGCCTTGACTCTTTAGTTTACAGGTAGATCACGTATGTTCACTTGCTAGTTAACTCTGTTTCAAACTATGCGTACCTAGATGAGATTTCCTCTCCGCAGACCTTTGCTGCAAAATTTGACCAGCAAAAGCAGCTAGGGTTTCTTTGATTGATAATACGACTGTCAAGGACAGCTCTTTTGTCTTCGACGAGCCATCAAGAATCGTTCCCGATAAATTTGGTCAAGAAGACGTTACGCCGGTTGTCTTAAGTGAAAAAATCTTCGGTGTGGAGTATTGATTTAGGAAGAATACTTGCATACTTCCCACATCTTTATACCATATATAATGTGTTAGGATCTAATTCTATCCCAAAAAATAACTTTAATTATAGGCTGCCAGACGCCCCGGCAGCTGGGCTGGAGGGGACTTTTCACTCTGATATGCTACACCGAGTTTACAGCTACAGTAAACCACGTACAATACAACGTGTAGAACTACGAAGGAGAAGTAACCTTCATTAGCATATTTGCATAAATCTCTGTGATTGATTCATTTGGGGCAATGTCATCAAAACAGATTGAAGTAGACGCAGCTAAGGGACTTCTGTAGAAAATTTTCCACGAACCGCCCATGAGATCTTGTTTTATATTATTTTCTTTTTAATTCCAATTTTGGAGATGCTGCTTGGTGATGGGTCAAATTTTTGACTATAAGTTGGTAATTTAGGTGTGCCCGTTATGTCGCAGTATTCATTTATGGACAATTTAATGTAGCCATGTTTGGGTCTTGTATTTCTCATATTTCTAGTTTCCTCAGTCTTACATCTTAAGTAATGTTACCTTATCCATGAATCAAAACCTTAGTATGGTGCAGCATATTCATTGGAGTTTAGGAATTATATGACATGCCCCCAAAATTTTGTGAAATGCAAAATGAAGAACCTTTGCAGGTACTTCTCTGCTTTATCTTTTGTTTGTAAACATTCTCAGACTTTTGAGCAAACTGTAATATGTCATGCATAAATCGGTCATCCATTTTCTTCTCCTGCATCCTTGCAGAGCCTCTTGACTTAAATGCTATCTTCCGTCTCCCGGCGTTTTGGATGAAAAATAGTCGGTCGTTCATTTTCATTACCTACGCCTGTTTCAAATTTTTTAAATTTCCACGCGAGATCGGGTGTTATACGTTGTAAATTACCTGCAATTTTATAATTTTAAAGTTCTTCTTTATTTGAATCTCATGATTATTAGCTGATGACCATAGCTACTGAAAAAAGTATAAAGGTTTAATAATAAATATTACAAGACAAGATTATAAATTTACAACAACTGAAGATCGATAATTACTTAGCGAACTGTATATATTGATAGATTATTGAAATTTCTCTTAATGTCCTTTTCGTAACTGGGCATGATCATCACTGGAGTTCAAATAGCAAGATGTCTATCCTTCTCTATTACGAACATATCGGAGTTCTATTGCTGGGATATTCATGTATTCAAGCGAAGGGGTGATTCATTGATTTTGATTGGTCTTTTAATATGATTGGCTTGCACGTTGATTTACTGATTGATTGATTCCTTGGTGTATAGGTCAACCAATGAAATCATGTTTGAATGATTTGGTGGTGATTCACCACTTTTTCCTTGCATCGACAGAGAATCTACAAACCCTAGATGTCTATTGAGAACCTCGATATGCTCTTAAGATATTTTGTACGCATTGAATTCTTATGTCCTATCCACACCGCCAGCCAAAATTTTGCACACCTAGCAATCACTAGATTCTTTTTTATTTTTCTGTTTTTCTTCTATACTTTTTCAGTGTGTGTGTATGTGTGTATGTGTATGTGTATGTGTATGTGTATGTGTATGTGTGTGTGTTTGCAATTTGAGAAGAGTATGGGAGAAGAGCTTTACTGTCTTCAATTTTGCAGTAAGCAAATTTCTTCTTCTAGATTGGCGTACTTTTGACTATTGGAAGCAACTTCTAATCTTGCGATATTTTGATGGCTTTGACTAGCTAGCTGAACGGCATGGAGGTGTAGGGATGCTATTTGAATCGCAATAGTGTCATGGACCCAAGTTCACTACCAACTTCTGCATCGTGGACATAACTACATAGCTGGGTTGTGAAAATCATGACAAAAGAAACTTTTCATCTTGGTTACAGATTAGATTGAAACTGTCATGGCTAAATTAATGTCGTTGAGTGGGATCATTACGTCTTTGAATTCCGAATTAGAATGTCCTTTCTAGCATTAACATCCGTTGCCCCCCCCCAACCCCCAAATATGCTTTTGCATTGCTGTCCTTGGCTTGATTCATTGGCGTATCTGCAATGTTTGAAAGCTTCTGACTCATAGCAAATAGCGCGACAATTCCTTATGGGTGTTTTTTCCACACCAGTTAGCATCAAGATCTTGCAGTTGACTCTGCCTTCTCAAAAATGTTCTTCAGAGTTTAGGGAGCACTATCTCTTGTTTCAAGACGCGATTCTCTTATCATTGATCTAGGCTCTTGATATCGTGAGTGTGGTTTTCCATTTGTGTTCAATGTTATGTGCTACCTACCAGCTATCAATTTGCAGACTGCCGCATTCAGAGATGCTGCATTATGCAAATTATGCATTCACCATTTATAACTGAGTATTGATAGTGTCTTTTGACGGCATGGATGCTAAAACGCTGGGCTGGCGTGCCTTTTCGGGCATCGAATTGGCCAATCAAATAACCCGTCGGTGTATCAGCCACTCAAAAGTCAAGCGTCCTTCGGATAATTGGCCAATCGAAACCCGCGTTCGAATCGTCGAGCTTTACAAATCATATACTCAGGATACAAGGCTGTTTTCCCTAGCGTGGTACTAAAGTCTGTGATAGTTCAGAGTTGGCATACATCTTGAGTGATATTGTTTTATAGCAGAGTATTGTTATTTGCAGTTTCTGAAGGAACAGGGGCAATAAATGTCACTCTGTTTGTTATAGTTTGAAAAGCTTCACCTGAGGAGGATGCTGTCGGCATATTGCACTTCAAAGCCAGCAAAACATGAAGAGCGAAATGAACACGGTGGGCCCTCTAAATCTCAACCAATCCTGCCGGAACTCCCCCAAGTTGTTGTTGATCAAAAAACAGGAAAGAGATATTTTAGAGGGAGGATGCTTGGAAAGGTAAGGACAAAGAATATAGTAAAAGTATATATTATTCAATACTGCGAGTGCGCACAGTCGGAGCATAAATGGACGCTGAGATAACTAATATTTCTTTACCAAACATGAAACAGGAATTAATTGATTAATTTTTAAGAGAGCCATTAATTAGCTGTAGAATGGATTGGATATGGTTTCACCAAATAATATACTTGTGAGATAATTTACTTCAAGAGTTGCTATCATAGCCCGTCAAAACAGCACAACATATCTAGCAAGAGTAACCATTTTGATTTCCCTTTGTGTTACGTCTAATTGGAGAATTTTCTGTTTCCGTCTTAGAGATGTACGCATATTTAGCGTTGACGGTTCTCCCTGTAGTTTCTAATCAAAAATGTTCTCTTGTGCTCTAGCGTCCTTTAATATGAAGGCTTTTCTCCTGTAATAACATGCCGTGATTGTTGCAGAAGGATTTCTCTATTGAAGTAATTGTAGGATTTAAATCTTTGGCCAATCGCAAGACAGTTTGAAGCTTTCGAATTTGTAATGTAAGCCAGATATACATTTCTCTTAATTTGTTTGGTTTGAATATAGGCGACACTTAAGCAATAGCTGAACATTTGTATGTCAAATCAAAAAACATATATTAACTCATACGATTGAAGACTGCACACAGTATTTAGAGCTTTACTTAACAAATATTGCAGGGTGGATTTGCAAGATGTTATGAAGTAACTGACATGCAAACAGATCGAAAATTCGCCTGCAAAGCTATCTCCAAGTTACGGATTGCAAAGCCTCACCAAAGAGAGAAAGTAAGTGATATTCATGAACACGTTTTTACTCAATGTGATATTTCCGTTTTGGAATAGACCATTTCGCTTGTTAGCTTGGATGAGCTTCAAGGTGCTGGTTTGAGTCCATTTGTTATTTGCAACAGATGGGCATTGTTGTATGTCTGGAGCATTTCTGTAGCGGCAGCTGTGGGGCTCCGTTTGGCATCAAACTACCAGCTCGCTTACTATCTGTTATACACCATACTATGGAGCCTATGAA
Organism: Mastigias papua; assembly: GCA_964019165.1. Classification (NCBI taxonomy): domain Eukaryota; kingdom Metazoa; phylum Cnidaria; class Scyphozoa; order Rhizostomeae; family Mastigiidae; genus Mastigias; species Mastigias papua. Next base: position 14,413,128 of record OZ025279.1, on the reverse strand, counting down.
AATTTTTAGGCATGCCTTAAACACGATAGTTCCTTTCATCAAAACATTACTAATTTCCACGTGATGAACAGATTACATCATTAGAACGTCTCGATTTCACGTTGCATTAGAAATTAGCCTCCTAACCGCAGCTATTCTTTTTAATATAATAGATCGTAGAGTCGATTCAAGTTGTTTTCAGGATTTAACCACCAGAAACGTGGCCTTCTTATTAATAAGTCTGATCTCATACTATGACTGAAGCATGCCATATACTAGAGTCAAGCTTCTTTATTTTACCACCACCATCACCACAACCGCATAGAACAAGGTACACTGCTAAGTCCATTTGCTTCTCCGTCCTTAGCCCCCCCCCCTCCCCTCCTCCAAGGCTGTTATTATTCATTCCTTTTCATCAATATTCTTGCTCCCTCAGATCAATTTCCAAACAACGTGGAGACATAAGAAAATTTTAGGATCTATAAGGAAACTGGGCTCAAAGCAACTTGTTTCTTACCAGTAGAAAACTGTCATTAAAGGGGGCCTACGGGCGGGACTTAAGATGAATGCCTTTTATTTTCCAAATTCCATATCAAGACAATAGCAAAATAGATGTGCCTCATTCAGGGTACACTAATAGTGCTTTGAGCTGTTTTGAAATAAAATGAAGAATGAATCTGAAAAGTCACATGGCATTACACATGCCTGGTTCATGAATGATTGATAGGTTGAAGAGTTGCTCCAATGTATGATACCCTTTTTTGGTAGTACCGATTGATTGATGGATTGATTGATTGATTGATTGATCGATTGATTGATTGATTGATTGATCTCGAGCAATTAAATGGTATTATTGGCGCGTGCTTTTAGATTGGAAAAGAAATACTAGTTGAACTTAGCTATTTAGTATGATGTTTTGTAACCAATCATAAAAAGTAAGTAATCAAAGCTATCATCATTATTATCCTTATAATCATGATCATCTTCTTCTTCTTCTGCTTTTTCTTCCCCTTATTGAGCCTGGGCTGGCCCTGGAGTCAGTGGATTGCTTGCCAATTGTTTAGAAGAGCTGATTGAATCGGCTACACTCAATCCACTCTACTACCCCAAAAGTTACTCGACAGAATTGCAGTGTGAGCCATTGAGCCTGTTTTTCATCACCACCACCACCACCACCACTATCATCATCATCATCATCATCATCATCATCATCATCATCATCATCATCATCATCATCATCAATCATCATCATTATCATCATCATCATCATCATCATTATCATCATCATCATCATCATCATCATCATCATCATCATCATCATCATCATCATCATCATCATCATCATCATCATCATCATCATCATCATCATCATCATCATCATTTTCATTGAGATCACTTGAGTCATACTTTTGTTTTCATCTTGATATTTACAACTTGCATTTTTATGTCAATAACGTCTAATCATTAAATGAAAAGAAGCAATACCATGAACGCGTTAACAATTAAGTCCATGCACAATGGAAGCGTTTCGACAACCCTGTTGCACATTTACTCCCTTCAATTCTTTTATGTTCTCGAAAAACGACCACCTGTTGACCTTTTCTGCTTGAATGCCAAATATCCATCTAACTGCAATCATGAGAATTTTCCTCATTTGGTATTTCCACATTTCCTCGATATCAATTAAGATTCTCTCTTGTGAACCTTGGTATGCCTTTTTTGATAATTATGAATAAGCTTCACATGCAGACTTGGCCTCAGTTTCATTACATGTCATGAAAAGTGTGTCAATCTTTGAGTCAAAGTGCCAGTTGTATTGGAGACTTTTGATTGCCACTTCTCAGATATTAGAAACCTGTTTATATGGTCACTTGGATGAGCGATAAGGATTTATCATAAGGCCCAGCAGAGCAGCAAAGGCACACTCTTCAAAAGCGCCTTTTTAATTCAAACAGATTGTTAATAGTATGAATTGGCATCTTTTGCTTTACCCGCGCATTTCCCGCGCATATTATCAGTGATACATTGAATGAAGGATACATTATCAACTTCTACCCTAATGATACTTATTTAATCTTTTCCAGATTGTAAATGAAGTTGATTTACATAGGAGTATAAAGCATCGGTTTGTAGTCGATTTTCAAGGATATTTTGAAGATGAAGAGAATGTTTATATTTTATTGGAGTTGTGTAGTAGAAAGGTAAGTTTAATGTTCTCATTCTTATCGTAAAGCAGTCTCTTCATAAGAAAAAATCGTTGGTTACTCGCAGACTTCAGACTTAAACCAACTGCTATAGTTTTTCGCATCTAGGCAACATTTACACTTGTATTTACAACAGCAAGTCCTTTCACATGAATTTATTCTGTTTGTGTAATCACCCTATTTTCTATTAGGACGACCATTTCTCTTCTTCCACCCCCACCCACCCCAAACAAACATATCTGTAGCAATCGCTCTTTGCAACAAATTCAAGGACTGTCATATAAATACTTTTTAGAAAATCGTTTGCATTCTTTTGCCATTTGACTTACGGAGCATAATTCATATTTTTGCTGCCAAACCTCTAATCAAAGCCCTTCTGCTTTGCAGTCCATGGTGCAATTACTGAAACAGAGGCGGACTTTAACTGAACCAGAGGTTCGTTATTTCATACATCAAGCAATTCAAGGGATTGCCAGTATCCATGGCCACAGGGTAATTCACAGGGATATCAAGTTAGGAAATCTGTTTATTAATGAAGATATGGAAATAAGAATTGGAGATTTTGGACTTGCGGTTAAAGTCTATGACAACGATAAAAAGGAAATGTAAGTAAGCCATCTTTGTTGTTGAAAGAATCATTACTTATTTAATCAATATTTCTTTCACCAACCCGTATATGAATCGGATCTAAATTCTCTCTAAATTCATGAATTTTTATGGCTTCTATTGATGGTAGGAAGAACAGAGACACAATATCGTATCACATCATTGTACCCCTGTATGTTGTTGATGCCCAAACAAGTTATAATATTTGTCCTTCCAAACTGCATGATTTCTTTCTTTCAAGAGAATATTTAATCTAATAGTCTGGAGTTTGCCGAAGTAGGGGTATAGGGGCATGACACCCTGTTACTATTTGCAGAAGATATGGGGTATTTTTGTGGATTGTCGGTAGGAGTTTCCATAGCGATCTTAGCTCGTCTGTGATAATGGTGCTTGATTCAAACCTGTGGGTAAGACTACGAGGAACATAACATCATTTGGACCGACTTATCCTGTCATAGTCATTCATATCATTCATATTCATAATAATAGAAGGCGGTCGCTTTCCTCGAGGGTATTTAGTATTTTTCACAATTCTGCTCTGTTTTCTTGTAGGTCAGTATGTGGCACACCAAATTATATAGCTCCAGAGGTGCTTGGCAAATCTGGGCATAGTTTTGAAGTTGATACCTGGGCACTGGGATGTGTTATGTAAGTGCCGTTACTTAAATATCAGACCCAGCCATCCTCTCTGAAGGAGGACGCAAAATTTCATCTGGGTTCAATTAGCATTATGCCCATCAAATTGTTGACGTCCCCTCCCTTATTTTATTTTCTTGATATGATTTTGCCCCCTTTTCCCCTTTTCATGCAGATTACCAACAGCATTCTGCTGTCAAGAGGGATGGTCGTAAACCAATTAATATTCACTTAGGGGAATTTTTAAGTACCATTCATAATTGTAGGCATTTTTTTGCAGGTATACATTACTCGTCGGTAGGCCGCCGTTTGAGACAAGCTGTTTGAAAGACACATATATGAGAATACGTAACAACGAATACGCAATTCCATCACGAGTTTCTCGATCTGCGGCTAATCTTATACAAAAACTTTTGAACGAGCGGCCTGAAGATAGGCCGTCTCTTTCGTCACTTTTTAATGATAGTTTCTTCACAAAAGGATTCTTTCCGCGATCGTTGCCAACCATGTGTTGCATGACGCCTCCAAAGTTTAGCTCAAATTCACATTCACGATACTCGAGAACGAAAAGACAGGATGTCTATAAGCCAAGTGATACAAGGGACTCTGCCTTGTCAAAATCTCCATGCGGTAGTGACGATGGTGTTAGGCAGTTGAAAAACGCGTTCTCGTCTTTGCATTTTCAAGAGGGTGGCAAACTAAGCAATGATCTAAAGAGGAAAGAACAAGTTGAGAGTGGTGTAGAGAGCCAGGACTCAAATGGACATGAAATCTCAAATAGCCTTGGTGAGCATGTGTTTGTTTTAGTCTTCACTTTGACTTGTTTATAGGGAACCAGTCCTTAAGTCACTTTGAAAGAGAGGGGGACTGAGTGGAAATTTATGTTTGAATGTTTTGCCCTATGTCATTGATTTATCGCATGCTCATATAGTTTAAGAAAAATTTCCCCATGATTTTCAAGAAACAACAACGTATAGAGGCAAAGGCTTAAGATAATTTAGGACAGGGCTGGCTTAGGAAAACGACGAATTGCTATAATTCTTGAGATAGAATCCATCACTTTATGAAACAACTTACAGCAGACCCAAACATGTGATTTTCGTTACAGTTAATTGAACTGAATGTGCATTTACTTTTGCAAATTTTTCAGATGATAGCTCACGTGACATGTGTAATCCACAACCACTGTTTGTTCGACTCACTGCTTGTCTGGATTCAATGCCAGATCCCAATGTATCGGCAAGATCGGACCCGATCAGCACAGGTGCATCAGACTCTGAAGATGAGCCATACTATGAAAGACAGGACATTTGCACTGATCAAACGAAACGTCTTTGGATTACAAAATGGGTCGACTATAGCAACAAGTATGGATTCGGGGCGCAGCTATCGAACGGTTCGCTTGTTATTCGGTTTAATGATGCTACCACCTTAGCTATGACGCCTGAAAAAAAGTAAGTGCATATCTTTTTGGCTGGTAACTAAAAGGTCATTCTAAAATTGATGCCAAAGTGAGATTTCCATGATGGGACCATGTTATCCTGCCTTTCTGTAAATTGTCTCGAGTCGATAGATTTTATTCGTAAAATTTGCCAACAGGAATGTTTAGGACGAAGCTAAATTGGTGCCCACTTTTGAACGCCACCTTTTGGGCTCTATTTAATTAAGCGAGATTTAATCTTGGGTTGCTAATTTTCAATATGCGTAAATTATTCACTTCATGCATAGATTGTTGTAATCTTTAAATTTCATTGTTCTTTGCGAAGAGGCAAAAGCACTTCTAATCAATGCAAATATTTTAGCACAATCCTTTGCTACAAAAACTTTGACAAAGGGAGGAGAATGTAAACAGTTGTTCCTGTGTATGAATTGTTGCTAGCTTATATTGAAAGATGCTTTAGATAGCTTGCAACAAAATTCCGAAAAGAATTGGTTAGATGGAAAGTTCCCAGATCATCGCTCTTTTTCTTCCGTACACCAAAATGAAAAAGGACAACAGTAATTACTTTAAGAATAATAGCACTTGTTGTATTTTCCTAATTATTTCCATCATTGATTTGATTTATCTTTCGTTGTGTTTTTATTTTTTTATCATTTTGATCTTTTAGACGTTTGCAATATTTTGATGAAGACAGAAATTTATTTAGATTCAGTGTTAACAATATTCCTGATGACCTGCTACGGAAGGTCACTTTACTCAATTACTTTGGCAATTACATGGATAGACATTTGTTAAAGGTAAGCACTCCACGTTGGTGGTAATAGTACAAGTTCGGGTTATCATAAAGAGATAGGCTAATTAGATGTGACAAAAAGGGCAGAAAATCACTAAAAGCGTTTTCTATGATACTGTGGCTGACGAAAAATTCTCTTAAATGTCAGTAAATACACAAAATTCCCTGACTTTTTTATGGAAGAGAACTTTTTAGACTAAATTGTATTGAAAGCATATTGTGTAGCTGCTTTCAATATGTTTTTGGAGCAAATCTTTATGTTTCTTTCATTGACTTATTATGCAACCATATAAAATATCATTGCCACCGTGTGGATGTTTTTCCTCAGTTTTTTGAGGACTTTACATTATGCTGATTACTACTTTGACCTGAAATGGATTTTTAGGGAGGTGATCTTGCTAATGGTGGTAAAGATGACCAAACTGAGCTGCCTATTATTGACACTTGGTTTAGAACAGAGAAAGCCATGGTCATGTACCTGTCTAATGGAACCTTGCAGGTAATCTCCGCACATTTTGCTTTTCAATTGGATTCATTCTGTCCCTTTCAAAGCTAGGAAAATTCCAATCTGCATTTGATTACCGCCAGGAACTATAAGTCTTCTTCCTGCTTAATCCTTACACTCTAAGCAGTATCGAAATGTAAATTCAGAGAAAAGTGACGTTGTGGCTGGTTGTTACAATTGTTGAACAAGTATGTTAATTGTATGATATACCAAAAGTTATTCAAAGTCATTGAAAAAAGCATTAATTGCTACCCTATTCAAGCTTTTACTCTGACAGTCCTATGAGTGAGTCAGAAAGAAACCTTCATATCAACTATTTTTGTTTGTATGTTTGTTAAAATGTTTATATTAATCCACTAGTTCATAGTTCTTTAAACAATAATTATAAGTTACCAATTAGAATGCATTGTTTGAAGCTTTTAGTAATAAATGCTAGCGCTAGCAGAATTTGTTTATTGATGCCATCATGACATCATTATCAAGCTAAGTATGGTACCATAATGGTTTTTGGATGACATTGAAACATTTCTCCTCAGTAATGTGCTTTCCTAACCGTTTATTGCTCTGACTAATATATTATCTTATGTGTCATGTTATAGAAGGTTAGATGATGCATAGTTGATGCATTTGAGACTGCAAAGAGCAACAGCTGCTATAATGTCCTTCCCCCAAATTGCTGTCTCTTTTCAACATCATTTACCTCCCTTTCAAATTCAACTAGTTTATCAATGAATTTCCAGGCTTTAAGGAGTTTAACTCTTGACAAAAATTAATTTACTCCTAAAAATCTATTGAATGTTTATCATAGCATATTCTGCAAAATTTGAAGTGTGAATCAACTTTTCATCTGTCGTTGAATTGAATCTAACAGAATATTATTAGTTTGTTTTTGTAGAGTGTGATGTTACTGTGATGTTGTTGTTGCTGTTTCTCAGGACTCATCTTTTATGTGACTATGTGTCTCTCCATTGTTTCCATTTTACATGTTGTATTTGTTTGCTATGTGTTATAGTATATTCTTGTAAACATTATGTGTTGTTATTGTATGACGTAAAGTGTTTTATAGTGAGGAATAATCCATGGCTGGGAATGACCGATAATTGGGAATAATCATTAGCTGGGAAAGACTGGTAGTTGGGAATTATCAATGGCTGGGTGTGACCAGTAGTTAGGAGAATAAATAGCTGGGAATGACCAATAGATGGTAGTGATCAATGACTGGCTGTGACTAATAGTTGGAAATGATCAGTAACTGGGAAGGACCAATAGATGAGCAAGACCAATGGCTGGGTATTATCAATAATTGGGAAGGATCTATGGCAGGGAATGACCAATAGTAGGGAATGATCAATAGATAGATAAAATATAGCTATGTTGCAGTAATTTGAAAAGTTCACTTAGCGAAATATTTTCATGATCTCGTGAATTTCTTTCCTCTTGGCATTTCCAAAATAGATTAAGACAAATCAGCACTCTGCATTCTAACCAAAAGAATTAAATATATTGTAATAATTAGAGATTGCAAAACTTATCCTTATTTGAAACAAATCTTGAAAACTATAAAGCATTATTAAAACCAGACTCATCAGAGTTGCTGACTTATTTCCTCTGGATCGCTGATTAGTTTTCTCATGATTATTAAAATAAGCAGTGAGTGTCTCATAGTTAAGCCAAAGTACACTGTGATTTCATGCATATTTAGACTTATTTACACCTGGATTGGTTAAGTTGTAGAGAGGACTCTAGTTTTTTTAATTCATATACTTAGTTCGTAGAAACTTGATATTGCAATTTGTTGTATTTTGAATTTGGTAGGTGAACTTTTTGTCGGATCACACGAAGATCATTCTGACACCATCTTCACATAAAAATGACGTTGTCACTTTTATAAACCAAAGCAGAGAGAGTTCCACGTATCATTTGAAGGGGATCTCAAATAAGGGATGCAGTGAAGAATTAGCTGAAAGACTTTATTATTGCCGAATGGTGTTACAAAAACTCACAGAGGTCTATGATGAAAATGAACCACAGTGCTAGTAAGTTCGTATCAAATACATTTTATAATTGTGTCTAATTGTGTTGTTATAATGTATGAGAGATTGGAATATGATAGAATTATAAAACAGTATTTGAAATTATGCAAAATTATTTTAATTTTTGCTAAAAATTGCTTGTAACTTGATATTACTTTGGTCAGTTCAGTAAAAATGGGCAAAGTTCTTTATCGAAATTAAGACAAATATGATAGTATAAATATGAAGATGCTTCTTATTCAACAAACAGGTTTTATGAATTCGATTGTAGTTTATGTCAAAATCAAATCGAAGAACAACTAAATTTAGTTTATTTTCTATTTTTCCAATATGCGTATTAAATAAATTGATAAGCACGGGTAGTTCTCGATTTTGAAATCATTTTTTGAGGAAACATAGCAGTGCTGCAATTACATAGAGCTTCACAGGAATTTATAAATGTTTGTGTCAATTGATTGATCAATAGATATTTTCCATAGATTATCCAAAACCTTTCTTCAAGTAGCCCAAGCTTGGAGTAGCTAGTCTAACTTAACTTTCAAATGGGTTTAAGTTGCATGAAAGTATGTTTCTATAAATTGACGAGATATGCCTCATTCTCCGAAAAAGTTTAATGCATTAATTCAGTTTGGATATTCACACAGATGATTATTTTTGACGTAGGATCCTCATTGAATTGTCAGAAACTTGTGTATCGTAAATTCATTGCATTGTAGACACTTATAGGAATTTTGTAAATATATGTACGCACGCAAAGGTAGATGAAATACTGTATATTATTGTAAACTCTTAAAATTTTAACTCAGTGTCATTACTAATCCAATTTTAACTCAAAATACCTATTTCAATAAATCATCAACACTAAAACAGATTTCCTTCACACCTCTTATGAGTATATACATTAATTTAAGATCACATGTGAATCACTCTCATCATTCTTCAATCTACAATACCATAGACTAACCTTCACTATGGTCAGCTTTCATAAAAGTACCACAGCTCATTTTTGAGCACAGTACCAAGGCTATAGCCTTACTTTTTGGCCAAAAATGGCTCATTTTCATCACTTTTCAATCTGCAATCAAAATCAATCAATTTCAAATTTGGTCATTTTTGGGTGATTTTTGAGCAAAATACCAAGGCTATAGCCTTACTTTTTGGCCAAAAATGGCTCATTTTCATCACTTTTCAATCTGCAATCAAAATCAATCAATTTCAAATTTGGTCATTTTTGGGTGATTATTGAGCAACATACCAAGGCTATAGCCTTACTTTTTGGCCAAAAATGGCTCATTTTCATCACTTTTCAATCTGCAATCAAAATCAATCAATTTCAAAGTTGGTCATTTTTGGGTGATTTTTCAGCAAAATACCAAGGCTATAGCCTTACTTTTTGGCCAAAAATGGCTCATTTTCATCACTTTTCAATCTGCAATCAAAATCAATCAATTTCAAATTTGGTCATTTTTGGGTGATTTTTGAGCAAAATACCAAGGCTATAGCCTTACTTTTTGGCCAAAAATGGCTCATTTTCATCACTTTTCAATCTGCAATCAAAATCAATCAATTTCAAATTTGGTCACTTTTGGGTGATTTTTGAGCAAAATACCAAGGCTATAGCCTTACTTTTTGGCCAAAAATGGCTCATTTTCATCACGTTTCAATCTGCAATCAAAATCAATCAATTTCAAATTTGGTCATTTTTGGGTGATTTTTGAGCAAAATACCAAGGCTATAGCCTTACTTTTTGGCCAAAAATGGCTCATTGTCATCACTTTTCAATCTGCAATCAAAATCAATCAATTTCAAATTTGGTCATTTTTGGGTGATTTTTGAGCAAAATACCAAGGCTATAGCCTTACTTTTTGGCCACAAATGGCTCATTTTCATCACTTTTCAATCTGCAATCAAAATCAATCAATTTCAAATTTGGTCATTTTTGGGTGATTTTTGAGCAACATACCAAGGCTATAGCCTTACTTTTTGGCCAAAAATGGCTCATTTTCATCACTTTTCAATCTGCAATCAAAATCAATCAATTTCAAATTTGGTCATTTTTGGGTGATTTTTGAGCAAAATACCAAGGCTATAGCCTTACTTTTTGGCCAAAAATGGCTCATTTTCATCACTTTTCAATCTGCAATCAAAATCAATCAATTTCAAATTTGGTCATTTTTGGGTGATTTTTGTGCAAAATACCAAGGCTATAGCCTTACTTTTTGGCCAAAAATGGCTCATTTTCATCACTTTTCAATCTGCAATCAAAATCAATCAATTTCAAATTTGGTCATTTTTGGGTGATTTTTGTGCAAAATACCAAGGCTATAGCCTTACTTTTTGGCCACAAATGGCTCATTTTCATCACTTTTCAATCTGCAATCAAAATCAATCAATTTCAAATTTGGTCATTTTTGGGTGATTTTTGAGCAAAATACCAAGGCTATAGCCTTACTTTTTGGCCAAAAATGGCTCATTTTCATCACTTTTCAATCTGCAATCAAAATCAATCAATTTCAAATTTGGTCATTTTTGGGTGATTTTTGAGCAAAATACCAAGGCTATAGCCTTACTTTTTGGCCACAAATGGCTCATTTTCATCACTTTTCAATCTGCAATCAAAATCAATCAATTTCAACTTTGGTCATTTTTGGGTGAGTTTTGAGCAACATACCAAGGCTATAGCCTTACTTTTTGGCCAAATATGGCTCATTTTCATCACTTTTCAATCTGCAATCAAAATCAATCAATTTCACATGTGGTAATTTTTGGGTGATTTTTGAGCAAAATACCAAGGCTATAGCCTTACTTTTTGGCCAAAAATGGCTCATTTTCATCACTTTTCAATCTGCAATCAAAATCAATCAATTTCAAATTTGGTCATTTTTGGGTGATTTTTGAGCAAAATACCAAGGCTATAGCCTTACTTTTTGGCCAAAAATGGCTCATTTTCATCACTTTTCAATCTGCAATCAAAATCAATCAATTTCAAATTTGGTCATTTTTGGGTGATTTTTCAGCAAAATACCAAGGCTATAGCCTTACTTTTTGGCCAAAAATGGCTCATTTTCATCACTTTTCAATCTGCAATCAAAATCAATCAATTTCAAATTTGGTCATTTTTGGGTGATTTTTCAGCAACATACCAAGGCTATAGCCTTACTTTTTGGCCAAAAATGGCTCATTTTCATCACTTTTCAATCTGCAATCAAAATCAATCAATTTCAAATTTGGTCATTTTTGGGTGATTTTTCAGCAAAATACCAAGGCTATAGCCTTACTTTTTGGCCAAAAATGGCTCATTTTCATCACTTTTCAATCTGCAATCAAAATCAATCAATTTCAAATTTGGTCATTTGTGGGTGATTTTTGAGCAACATACCAAGGCTATAGCCTTACTTTTTGGCCAAAAATGGCTCATTTTCATCACTTTTCAATCTGCAATCAAAATCAATCAATTTCAAATTTGGTCATTTTTGGGTGATTTTTGAGCAAAATACCAAGGCTATAGCCTTACTTTTTGGCCAAAAATGGCTCATTTTCATCACTTTTCAATCTGCAATCAAAATCAATCAATATCAAATTTGGTCATTTTTGGGTGATTTTTGAGCAACATACCAAGGCTATAGCCTTACTTTTTGGCCAAAAATGGCTCATTTTCATCACTTTTCAATCTGCAATCAAAATCAATCAATTTCAAATTTGGTCATTTTTGGGTGATTTTTGAGCAAAATACCAAGGCTATAGCCTTACTTTTTGGCCAAAAATGGCTCATTTTCATCACTTTTCAATCTGCAATCAAAATCAATCAATTTCAAATTTGGTCATTTTTGGGTGATTTTTGAGCAAAATACCAAGGCTATAGCCTTACTTTTTGGCCAAAAATGGCTCATTTTCATCACTTTTCAATCTGCAATCAAAATCAATCAATTTCAAAATTGGTCATTTTAGGGTGATTTTTGAGCAAAATACCAAGGCTATAGCCTTACTTTTTGGCCAAAAATGGCTCATTTTCATCACTTTTCAATCTGCAATCAAAATCAATCAATTTCAAATTTGGTCATTTTAGGGTGATTTTTGAGCAATATACCAAGGCTATAGCCTTACTTTTTGGCCAAAAATGGCTCATTTTCATCACTTTTCAATCTGCAATCAAAATCAATCAATTTCAAATTTGGTCATTTTTGGGTGATTTTTGAGCATAATACCAAGGCTATAGCCTTACTTTTTGGCCAAAAATGGCTCATTTTCATCACTTTTCAATCTGCAATCAAAATCAATCAATTTCAAATTTGGTCAATTTTGGGTGATTTTTGAGCAATATACCAAGGCTATAGCCTTACTTTTTGGCCAAAAATGGCTCATTTTCATCACTTTTCAATCTGCAATCAAAATCAATCAATTTCAAATTTGGTCATTTTTGGGTGATTTTTGAGCAAAATACCAAGGCTATAGCCTTACTTTTTGGCCAAAAATGGCTCATTTTCATCACTTTTCAATCTGCAATCAAAATCAATCAATTTCAAATTTGGTCATTTTTGGGTGATTTTTGAGCAAAATAGCAAGGCTATAGCCTTGCTTTTTGGCCAAAAATGGCTCATTTTCATCACTTTTCAATCTGCAATCAAAATCAATCAATTTCAAATTTGGTCATTTTTGGGTGATTTTTGAGCAAAATACCAAGGCTATAGCCTTACTTTTTGGCCAAAAATGGCTCATTTTCATCACTTTTCAATCTGCAATCAAAATCAATCAATTTCAAATTTGGTCATTTTTGGGTGATTTTTGAGCAAAATACCAAGGCTATAGCCTTACTTTTTGGCCAAAAATGGCTCATTTTCATCACTTTTCAATCTGCAATCAAAATCAATCAATTTCAAATTTGGTCATTTTTGGGTGATTTTTGAGCAAAATACCAAGGCTATAGCCTTACTTTTTGGCCAAAAATGACTCATTTTCATCACTTTTCAATCTGCAGTCAAAATCAATCAATTTCAAATTTGGTCATTTTTGGGTGATTTTTGAGCAAAATACCAAGGCTATAGCCTTACTTTTTGGCCAAAAATGGCTCATTTTCATCACTTTTCAATCTGCAATCAAAATCAATCAATTTCAAATTTGGTCATTTTTGGGTGATTTTTGTGCAAAATACCAAGGCTATAGCCTTACTTTTTGGCCACAAATGGCTCATTTTCATCACTTTTCAATCTGCAATCAAAATCAATCAATTTCAAATTTGGTCATTTTTGGGTGATTTTTGAGCAAAATACCAAGGCTATAGCCTTACTTTTTGGCCAAAAATGGCTCATTTTCATCACTTTTCAATCTGCAATCAAAATCAATCAATTTCAAATTTGGTCATTTTTGGGTGATTTTTCAGCAAAATACCAAGGCTATAGCCTTACTTTTTGGCCAAAAATGGCTCATTTTCATCACTTTTCAATCTGCAATCAAAATCAATCAATTTCAAATTTGGTCATTTTTGGGTGATTTTTCAGCAAAATACCAAGGCTATAGCCTTACTTTTTGGCCAAAAATGGCTCATTTTCATCACTTTTCAATCTGCAATCAAAATCAATCAATTTCAACTTTGGTCATTTTTGGGTGATTTTTGAGCAACATACCAAGGCTATAGCCTTACTTTGTGGCCAAAAATAGCTCATTTTCATCACTTTTCAATCTGCAATCAAAATCAATCAATTTCAAATTTGGTCATTTTTGGGTGATTTTTGAGCAAAATACCAAGGCTATAGCCTTACTTTTTGGCCAAAAATGGCTCATTTTCATCACTTTTCAATCTGCAATCAAAATCAATCAATTTCAAATTTGGTCATTTTTGGGTGATTTTTGAGCAACATACCAAGGCTATAGCCTTACTTTTTGGCCAAAAATAGCTCATTTTCATCACTTTTCAATCTGCAATCAAAATCAATCAATTTCAAATTTGGTCATTTTTGGGTGATTTTTGAGCAAAATACCAAGGCTATAGCCTTACTTTTTGGCCAAAAATGGCTCATTTTCATCACTTTTCAATCTGCAATCAAAATCAATCAATTTCAAATTTGGTCATTTTTGGGTGATTTTTGAGCAAAATACCAAGGCTATAGCCTTACTTTTTGGCCAAAAATGGCTCATTTTCATCACTTTTCAATCTGCAATCAAAATCAATCAATTTCAAATTTGGTCATTTTTGGGTGATTTTTGAGCAAAATACCAAGGCTATAGCCTTACTTTTTGGCCAAAAATGGCTCATTTTCATCACTTTTCAATCTGCAATCAAAATCAATCAATTTCAAATTTGGTCATTTTTGGGTGATTTTTGAGCAAAATACCAAGGCTATAGCCTTACTTTTTGGCCAAAAATGGCTCATTTTCATCACTTTTCAATCTGCAATCAAAATCAATCAATTTCAAATTTGGTCATTTTTGGGTGATTTTTGAGCAAAATACCAAGGCTATAGCCTTACTTTTTGGCCAAAAATGGCTCATTTTCATCACTTTTCAATCTGCAATCAATATCAATCAATTTCAAATTTGGTCATTTTTGGGTGATTTTTGAGCAAAATACCAAGGCTATAGCCTTACTTTTTGGCCAAAAATGGCTCATTTTCATCACTTTTCAATCTGCAATCAAAATCAATCAATTTCAAATTTGGTCATTTTTGGGTGATTTTTGAGCAAAATACCAAGGCTATAGCCTTACTTTTTGGCCAAAAATGGCTCATTTTCATCACTTTTCAATCTGCAATCAAAATCAATCAATTTCAAATTTGGTCATTTTTGGGTGATTTTTGAGCAAAATACCAAGGCTATAGCCTTACTTTTTGGCCAAAAATGACTCATTTTCATCACTTTTCAATCTGCAATCAAAATCAATCAATTTCAAATTTGGTCATTTTTGGGTGATTTTTGAGCAAAATACCAAGGCTATAGCCTTACTTTTTGGCCAAAAATGGCTCATTTTCATCACTTTTCAATCTGCAATCAAAATCAATCAATTTCAAATTTGGTCATTTTTGGGTGATTTTTGTGCAAAATACCAAGGCTATAGCCTTACTTTTTGGCCACAAATGGCTCATTTTCATCACTTTTCAATCTGCAATCAAAATCAATCAATTTCAAATTTGGTCATTTTTGGGTGATTTTTGAGCAAAATACCAAGGCTATAGCCTTACTGTTTGGCCAAAAATGGCTCATTTTCATCACTTTTCAATCTGCAATCAAAATCAATCAATTTCAAATTTGGTCATTTTTGGGTGATTTTTGAGCAAAATACCAAGGCTATAGCCTTACTTTTTGGCCAAAAATGGCTCATTTTCATCACTTTTCAATCTGCAATCAAAATCAATCAATTTCAAATTTGGTCATTTTTGGGTGAGTTTTGAGCAACATACCAAGGCTATAGCCTTACTTTTTGGCCAAAAATGGCTCATTTTCATCACTTTTCAATCTGCAATCAAAATCAATCAATTTCACATTTGGTCATTTTTGGGTGATTTTTGAGCAAAATACCAAGGCTATAGCCTTACTTTTTGGCCACAAATGGCTCATTTTCATCACTTTTCAATCTGCAATCAAAATCAATCAATTTCAAATTTGGTCATTTTTGGGTGATTTTTGAGCAAAATACCAAGGCTATAGCCTTACTTTTTGGCCAAAAATGGCTCATTTTCATCACTTTTCAATCTGCAATCAAAATCAATCAATTTCAAATTTGGTCATTTTTGGGTGATTTTTCAGCAAAATACCAAGGCTATAGCCTTACTTTTTGGCCAAAAATGGCTCATTTTCATCACTTTTCAATCTGCAATCAAAATCAATCAATTTCAAATTTGGTCATTTTTGGGTGATTTTTGAGCAAAATACCAAGGCTATAGCCTTACTTTTTGGCCAAAAATGGCTCATTTTCATCACTTTTCAATCTGCAATCAAAATCAATCAATTTCAAATTTGGTCATTTTTGGGTGATTTTTGAGCAAAATACCAAGGCTATAGCCTTACTTTTTGGCCAAAAATGGCTCATTTTCATCACTTTTCAATCTGCAATCAAAATCAATCAATTTCAAATTTGGTCATTTTTGGGTGATTTTTCAGCAACATACCAAGGCTATAGCCTTACTGTTTGGCCACAAATGGCTCATTTTCATCACTTTTCAATCTGCAATCAAATTCAATCAATTTCAACTTTGGTCATTTTTGGGTGATTTTTGAGCAAAATACCAAGGCTATAGCCTTACTCTTTGGCCAAAAATGGCTCATTTTCATCACTTTTCAATCTGCAATCAAAATCAATCAATTTCAACTTTGGTCATTTTTGGGTGATTTTTGAGCAACATACCAAGGCTATAGCCTTACTTTGTGGCCAAAAATAGCTCATTTTCATCACTTTTCAATCTGCAATCAAAATCAATCAATTTCAAATTTGGTCATTTTTGGGTGATTTTTGAGCAAAATACCAAGGCTATAGCCTTACTTTTTGGCCAAAAATGGCTCATTTTCATCACTTTTCAATCTGCAATCAAAATCAATCAATTTCAAATTTGGTCATTTTTGGGTGATTTTTGAGCAACATACCAAGGCTATAGCCTTACTTTTTGGCCAAAAATAGCTCATTTTCATCACTTTTCAATCTGCAATCAAAATCAATCAATTTCAAATTTGGTCATTTTTGGGTGATTTTTGAGCAAAATACCAAGGCTATAGCCTTACTTTTTGGCCAAAAATGGCTCATTTTCATCACTTTTCAATCTGCAATCAAAATCAATCAATTTCAAATTTGGTCATTTTTGGGTGATTTTTGAGCAAAATACCAAGGCTATAGCCTTACTTTTTGGCCAAAAATGGCTCATTTTCATCACTTTTCAATCTGCAATCAAAATCAATCAATTTCAAATTTGGTCATTTTTGGGTGATTTTTGAGCAAAATACCAAGGCTATAGCCTTACTTTTTGGCCAAAAATGGCTCATTTTCATCACTTTTCAATCTGCAATCAAAATCAATCAATTTCAAATTTGGTCATTTTTGGGTGATTTTTGAGCAAAATACCAAGGCTATAGCCTTACTTTTTGGCCACAAATGGCTCACTTTCATCACTTTTCAATCTGCAATCAAAATCAATCAATTTCAAATTTGGTCATTTTAGGGTGATTTTTGAGCAACATACCAAGGCTATAGCCTTACTTTTTGGCCAAAAATGGCTCATTTTCATCACTTTTCAACCTGCAATCAAAATCAATCAATTTCAAATTTGGTCATTTTTGGGTGATTTTTGAGCAAAATACCAAGGCTATAGCCTTACTTTTTGGCCAAAAATGGCTCATTTTCATCACTTTTCAATCTGCAATCAAAATCAATCAATTTCAAATTTGGTCATTTTTGGGTGATTTTTGAGCAACATACCAAGGCTATAGCCTTACTTTTTGGCCAAAAATAGCTCATTTTCATCACTTTTCAATCTGCAATCAAAATCAATCAATTTCAAATTTGGTCATTTTTGGGTGATTTTTGAGCAAAATACCAAGGCTATAGCCTTACTTTTTGGCCAAAAATGGCTCATTTTCATCACTTTTCAATCTGCAATCAAAATCAATCAATTTCAAATTTGGTCATTTTTGGGTGATTTTTGAGCAAAATACCAAGGCTATAGCCTTACTTTTTGGCCAAAAATGGCTCATTTTCATCACTTTTCAATCTGCAATCAAAATCAATCAATTTCAAATTTGGTCATTTTTGGGTGATTTTTGAGCAAAATACCAAGGCTATAGCCTTACTTTTTGGCCAAAAATGGCTCATTTTCATCACTTTTCAATCTGCAATCAAAATCAATCAATTTCAAATTTGGTCATTTTTGGGTGATTTTTGAGCAAAATACCAAGGCTATAGCCTTACTTTTTGGCCAAAAATGGCTCATTTTCATCACTTTTCAATCTGCAATCAAAATCAATCAATTTCAAATTTGGTCATTTTTGGGTGATTTTTGAGCAAAATACCAAGGCTATAGCCTTACTTTTTGGCCAAAAATGGCTCATTTTCATCACTTTTCAATCTGCAATCAATATCAATCAATTTCAAATTTGGTCATTTTTGGGTGATTTTTGAGCAAAATACCAAGGCTATAGCCTTACTTTTTGGCCAAAAATGGCTCATTTTCATCACTTTTCAATCTGCAATCAAAATCAATCAATTTCAAATTTGGTCATTTTTGGGTGATTTTTGAGCAAAATACCAAGGCTATAGCCTTACTTTTTGGCCAAAAATGGCTCATTTTCATCACTTTTCAATCTGCAATCAAAATCAATCAATTTCAAAGTTGGTCATTTGTGGGTGATTTTTGAGCAAAATACCAAGGCTATAGCCTTACTTTTTGGCCAAAAATGGCTCATTTTCATCACTTTTCAATCTGCAATCAAAATCAATCAATTTCAAATTTGGTCATTTTTGGGTGATTTTTGAGCAAAATACCAAGGCTATAGCCTTACTTTTTGGCCACAAATGGCTCATTTTCATCACTTTTCAATCTGCAATCAAAATCAATCAATTTCAAATTTGGTCATTTTTGGGTGATTTTTGAGCAACATACCAAGGCTATAGCCTTACTTTTTGGCCAAAAATGGCTCATTTTCATCACTTTTCAATCTGCAATCAAAATCAATCAATTTCAAATTTGGTCATTTTTGGGTGATTTTTGAGCAACATACCAAGGCTATAGCCTTACTTTTTGGCCAAAAATGGCTCATTTTCATCACTTTTCAATCTGCAATCAAAATCAATCAATTTCAGATTTGGTCATTTTTGGGTGATTTTTGAGCAAAATACCAAGGCTATAGCCTTACTTTTTGGCCACAAATGGCTCATTTTCATCACTTTTCAATCTGCAATCAAAATCAATCAATTTCAAATTTGGTCATTTTTGGGTGATTTTTGAGCAACATACCAAGGCTATAGCCTTACTTTTTGGCCAAAAATGGCTCATTTTCATCACTTTTCAATCTGCAATCAAAATCAATCAATTTCAAATTTGGTCATTTGTGGGTGATTTTTGAGCAACATACCAAGGCTATAGCCTTACTTTTTGGCCAAAAATGGCTCATTTTCATCACTTTTCAATCTGCAATCAAAATCAATCAATTTCAAATTTGGTCATTTTTGGGTGATTTTTGAGCAAAATACCAAGGCTATAGCCTTACTTTTTGGCCAAAAATGGCTCATTTTCATCACTTTTCAATCTGCAATCAAAATCAATCAATTTCAAATTTGGTCATTTTTGGGTGATTTTTGAGCAAAATACCAAGGCTATAGCCTTACTTTTTGGCCAAAAATGGCTCATTTTCATCACTTTTCAATCTGCAATCAAAATCAATCAATTTCAAATTTGGTCATTTTTGGGTGATTTTTGAGCAAAATACCAAGGCTATAGCCTTACTTTTTGGCCAAAACTGGCTCATTTTCATCACTTTTCAATCTGCAATCAAAATCAATCAATTTCAAATTTGGTCATTTTTGGGTGATTTTTGAGCAAAATACCAAGGCTATAGCCTTACTTTTTGGCCAAAAATGGCTCATTGTCATCACTTTTCAATCTGCAATCAAAATCAATCAATTTCAAATTTGGTCATTTTTGGGTGATTTTTGAGCAAAATACCAAGGCTATAGCCTTACTTTTTGGCCACAAATGGCTCATTTTCATCACTTTTCAATCTGCAATCAAAATCAATCAATTTCAAATTTGGTCATTTTTGGGTGATTTTTGAGCAACATACCAAGGCTATAGCCTTACTTTTTGGCCAAAAATGGCTCATTTTCATCACTTTTCAATCTGCAATCAAAATCAATCAATTTCAAATTTGGTCATTTTTGGGTGATTTTTGAGCAAAATACCAAGGCTATAGCCTTACTTTTTGGCCAAAAATGGCTCATTTTCATCACTTTTCAATCTGCAATCAAAATCAATCAATTTCAAATTTGGTCATTTTTGGGTGATTTTTGAGCAAAATACCAAGGCTATAGCCTTACTTTTTGGCCAAAAATGGCTCATTTTCATCACTTTTCAATCTGCAATCAAAATCAATCAATTTCAAATTTGGTCATTTTTGGGTGATTTTTGAGCAAAATACCAAGGCTATAGCCTTACTTTTTGGCCACAAATGGCTCACTTTCATCACTTTTCAATCTGCAATCAAAATCAATCAATTTCAAATTTGGTCATTTTAGGGTGATTTTTGAGCAACATACCAAGGCTATAGCCTTACTTTTTGGCCAAAAATGGCTCATTTTCATCACTTTTCAACCTGCAATCAAAATCAATCAATTTCAAATTTGGTCATTTTTGGGTGATTTTTGAGCAAAATACCAAGGCTATAGCCTTACTTTTTGGCCAAAAATGGCTCATTTTCATCACTTTTCAATCTGCAATCAAAATCAATCAATTTCAAATTTGGTCATTTTTGGGTGATTTTTGAGGAAAATACCAAGGCTATAGCCTTACTGTTTGGCCAAAAATGGCTCATTTTCATCACTTTTCAATCTGCAATCAAAATCAATCAATTTCAAATTTGGTCATTTTTGGGTGATTTTTGAGCAAAATACCAAGGCTATAGCCTTACTTTTCGACCAAAATGGCTGAGGGTCATCGGGGTGTGGGAAGCTGGTAAATCAGGTAATCAGGTGAGAAGATACGGGTACTGTGTTAAAGGGTAGGCAGAAGGTGAGGATGATGAAGGTGATTGAAGTTCATGTGTGATTGGAAAGGCTAAAGTGTGGAGTATATTATGAGCCTAAAATAGTAGGAAATGCAGCTCTGATAAGGTGGGGGGGGCAGTAGGGAATGGAACGAATGGGGGACTGCACTCTGGGAGTAGTTGCGGAAAGCACGAACGTTAGGGGTCAGTAAAAAGGTATGTAACGGAAAAAATTTGCATAATGAGACCAGTTCTATCCCATATGTAAGGGCATGTAACACACTGACACCCCTTCGTTGTTACGTAACTGTCTGGCATGGAACCCCCACCCTCCAAAATAACATCCTCAAATTTTTGAAAGAATATATTCTAAAGGAACATTAAATTAAGTCTGAAATTCGTTGAAATATAAGAATCATTGGGGAACTTACAAGGCTAAAGCTCTGTAAGGTTTTAAACTCTTTCTATATTTCAATAGTTTTAGAAAGCTCTCATCGAAAAGTAAAGAAGGTAGAAACATTGCACTAAAACTGTGGTGTTACGTAATAGAAGTAAAATGACATCATTGTTATGATTCTGGCTATCTTTAGTCGAACTGTCCATTTTCTAAGCTTCAGGCAAAACCAACTTTCACCATAAATATCTTGGGGGGAAAGGAGAAAAATCTTCCAGGTGGGAAGGTAATGCTCCCTCGTGCACAAGCCTAGCTTCGTGGCTGGATTAAACGAGGGCGAAACTGAAGAAATATGGCAAGATGTGGGGTTCTACATTTGAATATTTGTTTAAAATTATCGACATTAAGCATGAGGGAGGTTGATTTATGAATGAAATATTAAGATGAGGCTAGTTTTCCTCAATTTTGGCGTTAAGTAGTTTATGCATTGGTCAAAAATATATGGTGTCGTGCGACATGTCGGTGTGTAAATTGGTGTTGAAAGTGTTCGCCATGTTTTGGCTGATCTCAAAACTATAGACTTGGCATTGTGAAAAATGACTTTCTTCGTAGTAATATGGATATGTCGAATTATAATTGGCTGTACAAAATAAAATTAGTATTGTAATCACTATCACAACCTCGTAATCAAGATGCACGTGGTACTCACATGAAATGATATAGCATTACTGAAGAGTTAGAAGTAAATAAGGACAAATCACTCAGTAACTCATGGAAATGCGGAGATCTGTTTACTATAAAACAAATCAAATATGAATGTTGATGTTGTCAAATATGCATAAAGATTATAGTTTATATGTTACCAATGTGGACTATCATACACAAAAGCAAATTGTGTCTGATTGGAAGAATGATGGAATCCTAAATGAAAGAACCTTGTGACAAATGAGTAATGTTTAGTGAAAGACTTGACAAGGAATAGACGACTACACTTCTGACGATGAAAGGGGCGATGAGCTAGATAACAGATATGATTGTAAACAGTTGCCTCGTTGTTGTATTGAAAATGCTAGCTACTTAGGATATGCAGTGTTATGAAATTATGTAGACATTCTTCATCTTTGACATTGAATATTGAAAAACTCAGTGAATTTACAGGGAATTGAAATTCATTTGTGTAATCGGTAATCTGGACACAGTGCATTTGAAGCTGTGAAGGAAACACGAAAGTCTGTTTTTCTGTCGTTAATTCACAAAACAGAGTCTACGAACTAGCGGGTCAAGGACTACAATGTGAGGCCGAAGATGTGAAAATTGCGGATGTTTGCCATTGGTTGTCTAGACAAGTTGAATGTGCAACCCGGAAAAGAAAGATTATCAAAAGAGATGCCAGAAAAAGAAAAGGAAAAATTGAAAGTTTGAAACGTAAGAAACAAGCTACTATATGAGGAGAAAAGAGGAACAGTGACCAACAAAATGAGAAAAAAGGAGGAAAACAGACGACAAAAAGAGTAAAAGCATTTAAAGAACGACGAAGAAAGTTACAGAGAGTCATTCCACAGGGACGACAAAAAGAGCATCAGGAAGAAAGGAAAAGTCACGGGAAGCACGACTCTATTTCTATCCGTTTGGGAACAATTTTCACAACTGCCATTAGATCGAATTCATTATAACATTTCAATTACTATTGATTCAAGGATGGTTCAACCTTCGCAAAAGCAAACCAACCGTTAACTGTTGCTAATTTTTCAAAGTATTGTCTCACTCCAATTAACGAGAAAAGAGCATCAATCAAATTACATCGTTCTAGGCACGTACAAGCGGCCCGTGATGTTAATCACTACTTCTATAAATGAATGAAAGCTTAATTGCAAAAATACACAGATTACTAAAGTCTAGGCCTCCCGAAGACAAATGGCCTAAATTTTATCTCACGAGGCCAACAGTGCTCCGCGGGGGATGAACGAGTTTCATTTGCATACGAAAGATGACAAATAAAAGAAAATCATTGTTGATCCATACCAGGAGCTTTAATCATCAAATCCTTGTGACAAGAGGAAATTTGCCGCGAGGTTCTCGTTCTTTTCGCAAGCAAAGTAGGCCTGAATGACAAGGTGCTCTGGAAAACCAAGAGCCTTCAACTAAAAAAAAGAACACGTACAAAACTCAGTTTATCTGATAGCCTGAAGCTTCCTTGGAATACAAACAGATCTCTGTCTCAAAGATTTGCTTGCACGACAATCAAACCCAAAAACTGGACCATTTGTATGAAGAAAAATATAAAAACCAACAGCTCCTTGATAAGAAAATAGAATTAAGTTCTACCTAATTACCTTCAATGTATATTTCAAATACTAGACAAAACTAAGTGAAATAAAAACATTTACAAATGCATAAAATGCAAAAATATCGACTAAAAACTTCTTTTGACAGAAGTATTTATCTAATATTACCTACTCATAACATGAAACTAAAACCTACCCTTTCAATAGCCTCTTTTTCGTTAGGAGTAACTCGTATATAATTCACACCAGAGCCAGCCTGTCCGAGGTTGCCTCCTTCTGAAGGAGCATTTCCTTCGCTAGCTTCCTGTTGAGATTCCTCTTCAGTGATTGGCTCATTTAGCATGGCTATGAACCTCTCTTGGTTTTGACTGATCAGCTGAAATGAATTGATACAAATCATATAGAAAAAGTCTGTCAGTTTTGCAATGGAATATCTTATAGCAAAAACTATATCATACCCACAGAATGCTTAAGATGAAATGGCATGAAATGACATCGAATTTTTGATTTAAAATACAGATGCACATATCTCTATAGATATATACACATCTTTATATATTTAACGATAAATTTGAGAAGCTACGAGATCTTCCAATACACTGCTCTATACCGTAAAGCAGAGCAGAATACATACAAGTTTAGAACTACTATATGCTCTCGACAAACCTGTTTCGTGAACGGCATTGTTGGCTTGTCGAGAGCATATAGTACTTCTAAACTTATATATACCTTAATATATATATACATACATAAATAAATATATATAGAAACAATCAACCACAAATATACCTTTCTGTAAGTAAACGTTTCGATTAAAATCTTCATCAGTACTGATGACGATTTTAATTGAAACGTCTACTTACAGAAAAGTATATATGTGGTTTATTCTTTTATGCAATTTATATACAATGTGGATGCGGTTTAGAATAAGTTTGCTTTATATATATATATATATATATATATATATATATATATATATATATATATATATATATATATATATATATATATATATATATATATATATATATATATATATATATATATATATATATATATATATATATATATATATATATATATATATATATATATATATGTATATATATATATATATAAATCTATTTATTTATTTTTTATACATATTTGTCAAATTTATAGTATGTACCTGCAAAAGTTCAGGATTTGCTTGGCCAAGCTCTTGAAGAAGCTGAGGAAGAACTGATGGGTTTGATTGAACAGCACGTCTAAGAGCCGTAAATTGTGGTTGCTGCTGCAAAAAACTGAGCGCATCCCCTTCAGATTCAGCTTCTCTTACCATGGAACCTTTTGAAATAATGACAAAAGTGAACTATAGATAAAGGTAACGGAACGCTAGGCAACAAATCACTCATACTCAAACATATCGGAACTATACTTAGATAATTTTTCAAAATTTGGGCCATGTGACTTAAGAGAAATAAGCATGTGTACTGATGTGCAGTATATAATTTCCTGATCAAAAGCCAGTGAAAAATAATGCACAAGAGTTTATGAATTGCATCTGGGGACTAAATACATGATCTTGGAGCAGTATAAGGCACATTTCCTGCATCTTGGACAGAGAAAAGTTGCATGCACTGTATTAAGGGTAGGATCTAATAAATATGTACTGCGTGTTAGAAAATGAGATAAGAATTGGTTGTAGAACTGGTAATCTACTAAAGAAGATCGTTACTGTTAGAAGTGTTTCCGCTTTTCACAATATGAGATTGGATACAAATTCGGGGTAATTGGTAACAAAGAGGGTCTTCCCTCCTTCTTACGGCTCTACGAACAGCTGTTTACCTCATTCTTTGATTTGTTGTTTATTTGTTACCCCCCTCATTTACGATTGCTTCCCCCCTTGAAATATTTTCATACTAACGAAGGGTCATGGAATGGGTGCAAAACTTTTATGTCAAAAAGTTACCAGTTACTTGACTCATGGATACGTCATTTTCTTAATGATAGTTTATCAAGTATTATGGGTTTCTTTCTCGTCATTCTGGTTCCAATAGGATCATATAAATAAAAAACATTTTAGAAATTACCATCTTCTGTTTGCACTGTTGAATCAGCTGGTCTTTCTTGAGTTTCCTCCGAATGCTCAGGAATCGAATCCTAAATTTGAAATCAAATAAATCAAGATGCGAAACAACAGCCCTGAAATAAATCTTGTATCATTCAATCTCCATATGGGGGCCATTTCCTGGTACTGAAATGCTGAAGAACATTCACGACCAAAAGGAAAAATTGCTAAAATACAGAAAATTGACTTTATGAGCAGTATCAGCTCTCGCAGTACAAGTTGTTGCTATTTTTGTTGTTGTTGTTGTTTTTGTGGTTGCTGCTGTTGAGCTTTGGACTATGACCTCGTATGCTCGTTTTTGCTTTGTGATGCATGTTTGACTCTGCATGTTTGACGGATTTTATCATCCGATATGACAGAAAGATTGGTTTAAATCATATTGCAACAAATGTTTCTATGCGTGGTTTTTCTTCCATTCTAAACACAAACAAAATAAATCCGAAGGATTCTTAATCAACAAATAAACAAAGTATAAGATTGCGTTTTGGAATATACCAGTTAGTCTATCAATAATAATTGATTTACACCTAAAAAGCCCAGATCATCTGGCCCTTTGCTAACTGTCATCATCTTCACGTGACAATTACCATCTTCACGTGGCTAAGAGTGTCAGAAAATCTGGTTTTTTTCAGTACGGAATCGGATGAACGTGACAATATATACCACACCTAAGTTCAATTTAGGCCTAACTCACCGTCATCAAATACTCAACTGCACGGTCGGGATTGTTGAAACTTGCACGCAGCGCCCGGACTACTCTATCTCTTCCGAAACCCATTGACATCATTTCAAGTACCATTCGCTCATAGTCTTCTCCAACAACTAGAAAGTAGACAAAACAGCAATGGCTACTAAAACTCCTTAAATACAAACTTCAGCATTACGTTCAAATACAAACGCAAACCTAACTAAACAAGGTAGATTACAGATGATCACTTGGATATATATAAAAAAGATAAAATTAAAAGTTAAATATTTAGGTGAGAAAACAAGACTAACATAACTGCAATTCAGGATCGTCCATATACTTATCTCGGTAATAAAAATATAATGTGCAGTGTCAATAAGAATGGTATATATATATATCCTTGGAATTATGGACTTTCTCCAGCCGGAGTTGTAGTCGAATAATAGGACTCGAGAGTGGTAATTTCTGATGGATGTACTATCATCAAGGAATCCTCAAAAGACCCCTGATTTGTTTGATTTGAATGAAGGACTCACCAAGAGCCGATTCAGCAGAAGAAATTGTAGATTGGTTAGCAGTACTTGTAGATGATGTAGTCGAACTGCAATGAGATCACATTCAACTTCAATAGAAAACAATTTCTTAAGTTGTCTATTACCAAATATTCAAAGTCAAAAGGAATGGGAAATCCTTACAAATACCATACTTCTCCCATACGTTCATCTGTTTCCCCCCAAGGAAGTGAAGTCGGTTTGAAGAGATAAGCTAAGTTCCAGCAGTGAAGCTATTTGGATCTACTTCTTGCAGTTAAGAAACACCACAACAACTCTCCGGTAGAAAAACAATTTTACAAAACTAACGACAAAGCAGGAGAGACTAAGAGATACCAGGTAACAAAATGAAATCATTTAATTGTCTATATCATTCAAGAGAAGATGAAAGATGTTGTTGCTGTGGGAGGAAGTGTCGCTGTTGTTAATAAGGCTTATTTCCCAAAGGATGAAACCTCAACAACAACCACAGCAACCTTGCTGATGAAGTGGAGGAAACACAAGATGACGATGTTGTTACCTTGCTGCCGCAGTGGAGGGAACAGATGACGATGTTGTTGTTGTTGTTGTTGGAGGAAGTGTCGTAGTTGTTGTTGAGGTATCTTTCCCTTCCTCTTTTTTCTCATCCGTTTTTGATTCTTCTGCTGGTTTTGGTGTCGTTGCCGTTGTCGTTGTTGATGCGACAGCTTCTGAAGTCTGCTAATTACAAAAAAGAAACTTTTTTCAGCAACACAATCTAATAACCATTTAAAACGACCCAAAATGTCACAAAAATATTTGATTTGTAATATATGAGGTTGCATTGCTGCCAGGATATTCGATAATGAACTCTCTTTCTCTTTAGATAATTAACATACATAAAGGTGGTTTGCCTATTGTTGAGGAATGTGGGCCACTCGTACTGTTTTCAGATTGCAGTATTGCCCTGTGAAGATCAATTTCTGCTTTTTCTCGCTATTTACACCTTCAAACACATACCGTAAATCCTCGAATAAGCCCCCGGGGGCTTATCTGCAAAAATTAATTTTTGGGTGGGGCTTATTCAAGGGGGGCTTACTCCAAAGTCTGGTATTTTCCTCAAAGGTTGACATATAAAAAGACACAGTTTTCTCTATCAACTAAGTTTTGAAGATTTAGCAAACATTATAATGCTTCTATTATCACGAAAGTCGCGTTTCTCTTAGCTTTTTTGCCTCCATTCAAAGGAAGTAGTACTGTACAGCTATTATCCTGTGAGGACTTCTTGAAATATGATATTATTCTACAATTATGCTTCCCTCGAATAAGCCCCCATGGGGGCTTATTCGAGGGGGGGCTTATTTGCAAAAATGATTTTTTAGGTGGGGGCTTATTCGAGGATTTACGGTAATTGCCACTGAAGCAAGAACAATTCCGTTCATGAACAAGTCTGTTGTACAAATCACCATAGACTAACTCTGATTACCGTAGCTCCCTTCTTGACACACACACACACACACGCTACCGTAATCTTCAAATTAGCCTTTACTTCTGATACTTTCTGGATGGGGGCTTGTTCGAAGGGAGGGCTTATTCAAGTTGTTACCCTGCTTTTTGTCAATTGGGTATTTTTGTGTACCAGTAGTTTCCATTCTACCCATGGCCCGTGCCCCCTACTTTCGTATTGATGATGACTCCATCTATAGTCGAAACGTTCAACGTTTTTGTCGCTATTTTCAGACCCTAGCTATATAGAACTATGTCCTAGTCATCGAACAAAAAATGGATTCAAATGTCTTTTTGTCATCATCCTCGTCGTACAAATTATAGCAAGACTGCGATTCCCAAAATCAGAATTTATTCAAAGTTGTACCTATAAAATTATCTCACACATGCCACTTGAAAATATTCATTTCCAAGATTCATTTTCTCCATAATATAAAAAGGAGAATCAAAATACAAGCATCAGTCTAAAAGCAATGTCTTCATCATATTCCTTGATGGATCCTATTCAATGGGGGGGGGGGTTTATTCAATGGGGGGTCTTATTCAATAGGGGTTTATCAACAATGTGAAACTCTAGCACGGGGTTTCAGTTGAGGGGGGCAATTCGAGGATTTAACGTAAATAATAGTTGCCTCATATCTCTTGTATGTTCACTTTAAGAAAAGGGAAAATGTGCTCATATCAATGTGCAGAATTTCCATAATGAAACATGACAGGAAAAAATTCTGATATTGATTGTGAGGGGAAGTTAATTTGCATCCCACGGTAGTGTGAACAATGAACATAGAATGAGACACTCTGCAATTGAGCATACAATACGTACCTGTGTAGTTGTTACTGCTGCTGGAGCTGCTTGTGGTTTTGGCTGAAAAAAATGAATGAAGAACTTCTTTATTTGACTGTATGAGCATTCACATGATATGGCAAAGAGGCATGATACAGAGATACGATATGGCAAAGAGATATGATATGATGGCCTATCAAACCCTCCAAACAATGAACTATTGCAAATACTCCTTTATGGCCACGAAAAGTTACCTTTCGTTTCAAATGCAAACATTCTTGAGGCAACATTGAAATATATTCAGGCCTCAGAACGGTTCCAATGAGTTATTAACTCTCTCGTGTAATCCTTTTCTTTTTGTGTAAATTTGTCTTTTTTCTTTATGATTAGAGTGCTGTCACCTATCACGTCTGGGCGCCAACTTGGCAGATTGGCAAGAACTTGTTCACTTGCTTTCTCCTCTGATTGCTCTTCGGGAGGTTTCATTCAATTTGTGACACTATGGGCACTACGGGCAACACCACTCTAATTACTTTTGTAGTTTACTATTTTTTTGTAACAATTTTGTAACTACTTGTGTCTCCATGTTAAGTGTAAGACTTAGGGTTGTTATGTATTTCCATGCTCCCTTTGCTTTTGTATTGTAAGTGTTTGTTAATGTAAATCTTATGAGAATAAAAAATAGATACGATATGGCAAAGGGATAAGGTAAAGAGGAATCATATGGGACAGAGGTATGACAGGGCAAACAGACATGCAAGGTGGCACATGGCACAGAAATTGTATCAATAATTGGGGGAAAGAGGTGGGTGATAACAAGGATACCCGCTGCATGGGGGCAGTGGGGGGTCATTGCCCCTTGCCCTACACTAACAGTACACCAAATGAGATCAAAACTACATCTTTGGTGCCTTGCGAATAAATCTTGCCCCCCCCCTCTGCCCATTTCTTGTGCAGGTATCCTTGGGTGATCATACGGAAGTACAGCATAAATACAGCACAAAAAATTGACATAAATTTGGAGCTTACCTTTGTCACCATAACCACAACAAAATCTTTAGATGGTTCAATACCGTAATCTTTAATCATCAACTTGTCATCAAGGATTTTTCCTGTCAAATCAATAATAAGAATATTTCAACATTATTCAGACTTCACCAAATGACTAACTAAGCAACAAAGACAAGGAACTAAAAATTTGATTGGTTTCAGGTGAGTATACATCCATTCTTAGACTTACAAATACCACAAATCCTCAAATTGGACAACAAACAGCCCCCCTCGCCCCAACCTCAAACAAGCCCCCACTTATGCTTTGACTGATGCCTATATTTAGACTGCTCTTTTAACAACACTGAGATTTTTATATTGCATATCTCAAGTGCTTTTATATGTCCCCCCAAATACACCCTTACCTAGAATATCCCCCACCCAAAAAGTATCATAAATAAATAAGCTCCCAGGGTACTAATTCAAGGAATTATGGTACTGCTCTCACAAACTATCTTGCAATTCAAGGTCCAAGAAGTGTTCTTTGATAAATTACATGTTCTTTGATAATTATGTTCTTAATAACAACAAAGCTGACAACAAAGGTCATACTCAGGGTCAAATTTAAGTCTTTTGGGGCCTGGGAACAAAACTAACTGGGGCCTGATAAATTATACCTTAAAAAGCCTTTGTCAAATGATTAGCGCACAATGCACTGCTAGTAAGAACTGCTGTTTCAGATAACAGTACTTGCCTAATATTTCAGCCAATATCAAAGAATGAAACCATAGCAAAGTCTGCAGATCTATGTTGATTTTAAGAAATAATGAGTTCAACAGTGCTTCATATAACTTTCTAAGTTTTGTCCCATCAAACAAATTGTGATTATAACATCATTAATTTGAACCCCATGAAAATGCATGCAAAATCAGCAGTTTCCATGATAATGGAAGGTCAATGTGGTGCAAAAAGTTTAGGATTTGTGCATGACAACTGGTAAATGAGGGCTTAGAAAGTACATAGTACTGGCTATGATAACAAGGGATGTTCAAAAAGCATGTACTAATTCAATCATCCCACCCTAGTTTATCCGGACTTTGATTATGCGGTCTGTAAAAATGCAAAAAAGTGAAAAACCTTAATGAAAAATTTTTTTGCATTTTTGATAATATTTTGGGTGCGTTTTTCTTGGTTTTTTTAAACAGATAATTTTGTTCTTGCCAGCATTGGCACATCCTTTGCCCCCGTGCCAATTTTAGCATAGTTTGCAAAGAAAGTATGAAGCTTGAGGCATTGCGCATTCTGCCAAAGATTCATTTATATTCTAAGAGCATTTAGTGTGCTAGTTTGTAAAGTGTGCTTTTGAAATAAACTTTCACAAAACTAATCTTGTTTATTTATGCTGGTTTCTGCTGTTATTTATATATTTTTGATTCTCCGGAATTTTGGATTATCTGCAAGAAGGCCAGATAATTGAATAAGTACTGTAACATAACAGATTGTCATTTTGATCCCCCTAACCCCACACATAAAGGCTTGTCACATTCAAGTTCATACTCCTTTGGTGTTATGCAACATTATTGCAAGAGACTCCCCTACATGAGCAGGGCTTTCAATGAAAGGCGCTCGATCGAGCGCGAGCGCCTCCACACTCCCCTAGAACATCTGACTGGCTCTACACATCGAGCGCCTTCCCTGACTATTGATCGTAAAGTGATGAAGGATGTTTTTCCTTTCCTGATTTCATAAAAATAAGTCATAAACAAAACCCTAATATATCTTAATCAAATTACCCCTTTCAGAGCTATTCAATTCAAAGTTATTAAAGTTAAAAGATCACACTAGTGTGCTTTCACTTGTTGAGCCACCATTATTTTTTACCAGCCTCGTTTAATTCACATAGTTGCACAAAGCAGCGTGTTGTTTTCAATATGGCCAAAGTTCAAATGTCAACTTTCAAGTCTTGGAGAAAAGAAAATATAATTGGGTATAAAACGGCAGAGATCAAAAATCGACTATATGTTGTTGAAGTATGGTGTGTGTTATGTCGCAAACATGAACAAGTTATCAAAATCAGTATTTCACTACAGCACGAAAAAGCGGAACCATGTTTTAACCATACTGAAAAGCTAATTTTTGTCCGACACTCGTCAGAGTATGAAACGTCGGATAGCGACTGAAAGGTGAACCAAAATTTATAGCCAGAAGCGGGTACTCGTGATATGATGAATAATGTGTCCAGATAGCCATATGATATGAAATCAGTATTGCAAAACATAATATCAATTGACTTCAAAGCCCACAAACTTTTCGTGCATATATTTATGAACCCTCACAAAAAGCTGCACAGTTTCAGATCACACCCCTAGTGGGTTGATCAAGCCCCTAAAGCATTTCAGGTGCTCAAGGTATTGCTCCCCTGGATATTTTTCACAGAGAGGCCTGCATGAGTAAAGTCCATCACCTTTTATTCATGTCTTAGAGTATGATGTTATGTGACAATGTACACAATAATGCAATACATAATATAATATATAATATACAACAGAATAATATTGCATATATATGATATAATTAAATATAATGTAACAAAGTATAGCATAGTATGCAGCAAATTAATATTATATATATATAACAACATAACCAGTTTAGTAGTTATCTATATACTTTCATATATATCTTGGGAGGAATAATTTCTTCTTCAAGTTGCTCCCTTATTTACTTGAGTTGCTAAGATGTGGTTGTCAGCTTAAGTAGTCATTGATTATTCAAAGGAATCAGTCCTAAATCCTCTCTGACCAAACTGACCAACATTGTCATCAAAACATGATGTTCCACATTTATGTCAAGCACTAACAATATTTATGTATTCACATTTCTGGACATCACTGTCATCAATTGAAATCAACTTGATCTCTTACACAGCCATTTCACCTAATAACCTCCATTGTTTAAGCATTGCAGTTGGCACTTGTTGATTGGTTAATAGAAATATTGAATGAGATGTTTTAGTGTTACATAACAGAGGTAGCTTGACATCCCATGCCCCTAAATATCTAATAACAACTTGTCACAAAACTGATTCAAAATCCCACCCCCTCGCCTTTATATACTTTTTGAATGAGCCAGTAAAGTGATAAAAATGATTGGTTAATTGACATTTTTTATGATGAATAACTATTACCTGCATAGATTAGCTTTTGTCCATCAGCAGGAAAATCTTTTCCTTTCTCTGTCTCAATCTTCTCTTTTACACCTCTTATCTGTATAAAAGATTAAATTTCCAACAATCTATAATTTCCAAGCCAAGTCTATTTACTGCTATGATCGTCCATTATCTTTATGGCTGACTCAAAAAAGAGATAAGTTCTATATAAAGATATATTTGCCAATATCTTAAACTGTTAAAAACATCAAAGTAATACAATTAGAAATACAGATGTTCAGATGTTAGCAAAGAGCATCTATACCTGCACTCAGATTGTATGCAGACAACATACATCATGATATGAGAAACAATAAATTACCACTTAGACTGCCCCTTTGTCAAAACTGAAACTGTGAAGAGCTCCTTTACCTTCAAGGGCCACACTGTTTCAATGATTTCCTAGAGACATACTTTCCCTAAAATCAACTGTATTTTTTAACTCTGAATTAAAGGGACACTTATATTGTGGGAAACATGCATAGGTACAGGACAAGACTTTGAAACTTTGTTGTATCTAACTTAAATCTTTTATTGTAACCAAATACTTTTGGTATGTTTTATGGTATATTTAAATATGGCCCCTAGTGATAACAGCACTGTTGTTGGAGAGGCAACACTGTATAAAGGAAATGTATTAACTGTCATCCAGTATGGTCATGTTCCTGATACTAACTCAACTTTTTCTCCATAAAAAGTTTGATTAAGCAAGTCCCTTTTGCACTAAAGGATAATGATTGACTCAAAGATATAGTAAAGGATAGTCACAAAACAAAGACATCCCAAGGGTTGTACGCATTTGAGCGTACCTTTGGCGAGGAATACACACATAGACCATCTGTTGATTAATATATGTTAAGGAATCAATGCACTGTAGATGTCAACATTTTCCTAAGATACGGAATTAACTTCCCTCTGAAAAAGGTACTAGAAACAAATCGCTGGTATATATTTTTACATATTGAAGGTTCCCTAGCATGAACTTTCTTTCATACATAAACACATGGGCATACACACGCGAACAAAAAGTGCTAGGCAGGAAATTCGTTTGCAAATAACATATCAAAATGAGGAAATCTAATACTCACTGTTTCATCCTCGCTGATTTCAATCTTGAAAGATTGCAGCTGGAGTGTTTTAAAAGTGATGAGCATCGTTGCTGCGTACCAGGAAGAGTCTTTTCGACTTCCAACTTATCAAGTTTCTCACTTGATTAGGCCGCTCAAAAGAATGTCTTCGTCATGACATCACGATTACGAGGTTGACAAAGTTGCACAAGTATGACGTCAAGCATAAGTTTAGCAAATTAATTAATGGGATTTACAGTACAATAACTTTTACCCCCAGTTGCAAATGTATGAAGTCTGTAAATGAAGGGAAGACTAATCGATTCCATTACTGCATCTGTAGTACAAGTGGGCTTCGATCTATTCTTTAGTGATGCTTCTCTTTAGGCGCGTTTTTCAGCGAACATTTGAAAAATAAGAGTGCATCCAGATTGAGTGTGTGCTACAAAAGCGATAACTTACAAATAATTCAAAATTCATTCAGTAGGTATAGTGAAATTATTGAAAGATAATATTAACTGCTAATAGACGACTCAATGGGGTACTATACACACTCCCATTCTGTGCATCTCGAAATTCTCTTCATCATGATCAGAAAAAAGCAACTCTGATCTTCTATTTATTAGAGGTGTTCTGGCCATCAGATTGCAAATGACTGCTGTTTCATAGCTCACAAATTAATTGCAGAAGTGGGGATCAAAATTGCTGATAGGACAGATTTTACATCTCATTGGAAGAGTGATATCATTGCTGTGATTTTTAAATTCCATGATGCCAAAGGTCAATTGTTGATTTTGTTGGTTTTTAACAGGAAATCAGTTCAAAATTAAAGTAAAATATTTCGTGAAATAATTATTCACAAAAGGGCAAAAAAGGATAGAGCTAGGGTTAAAAGCGAGCTGTCAACTACCTTATAATTAGTTGTAATACAAGCAATTGGCTCATAGTTCGCTCTTGCAGTAGGATATCCTAAATATAGATATGTCGTGTCGCAATTCTTACACTAGACAACTACTAAAAACAGATGGAACATGCTATGAATCAGCGGCCAATTCTGTTGTTGCTCAGAGACTGCAAAATCAATTCGCTCAAAGAATTTAAATAGATTTGAAAAACACAAAAATTTGTTTGCTCCCTCACATCTCATATATCTTCAATAGCTATTAATATCAATTAAATTTCTATCCGCACAGAGA
Organism: Mastigias papua; assembly: GCA_964019165.1. Classification (NCBI taxonomy): domain Eukaryota; kingdom Metazoa; phylum Cnidaria; class Scyphozoa; order Rhizostomeae; family Mastigiidae; genus Mastigias; species Mastigias papua. Next base: position 14,377,522 of record OZ025279.1, on the reverse strand, counting down.
TGCTAACAGTGCCGAAGTATTCATGCATGGAACGAACTATTATTGAATGCAACTAATTGCCTATACTCTTCTTATCAATATAGCAATACGGGCAACAGTGCAATGCATGATGCAGAGAAGCTTAGTTGTAACACACTGAATGCAACGTGCTACTCAAGTAAAGATTACTTCAAAGCGACATCTGCAGATTGCGGCCAAGAGGAATGTTACCTACAAATATGCACCTTCGAATTATAGAAGGCCAAATCGAGTTCAGTATTAAATAAACCACAAACTAGTTTTTTCACCTATCCCAGGAAAAATTGATAATCCGCGTAAAATCAATTCAGCTTCAAAGGAAATTCGTTGAACATTTGAAGCAAAAGCTAAAATACCCGCTGAAGTAGTGATCTATTAACGTAATCAAATTAAAACCACATTAATTATAAATCAAAATGGCTTTAGATTACCATAAACAAGAAAAGATGATAGAATTAAAGCTGTCTTGATCTCCATTTTAACATTAGCCTAAACAAATTTAACCACTGATAATGTACTTTCTTTCCTAGACAAAGTCATATAAATCATCAAATTAAGTAAAAATGATAAGATTAAATAGAGAAATAAGTGCAATAACTAGAACTAGAGTCAATGTTCCTCGGGTTGGAAAAGGTATATGAATGACAAGGATGAGAGAGGCAAGATGAGTTCCACCAGAGAGCTTGCTGACACACTGCAAGCTATCTTCAACTTCCCCAAACAAATTTGTTCTCTCAAATCGTCTCAATAGTACATACATGCTCCAAGTTACTCCGATCTTGAATCAATTAACCTCAATCGACTACGATCAATCTCAATCAATTATGATCAATCCTGCTTGATTATCAAAGACAACTACGATGCAGGCCTTGCACACAGAGAACATATGACATCTTAAAAGCACAGTCTCCAAGTGTATATGATACTTCGCATATTGCCGTGACTGATCACTTTCATTTCAATTATCAAATATCATACATTTTAAAAGGTGAGCTATGAAATAGCCAATCACACAAATCGTGATCCTTATACTCCATATGCTGCTGACGATCACCTTGAATCAGCACCCAATTTTGATAGACGATTCCAGATGAACCAATAATCAAAAGAACGATCAAGAGAACGGTGATTCCTCTGTGCCGTAAACAATTACCTGTCCAATATCATCAAATTCGTGAACACTTTTACTATTCATATCAAGCACTCTTACCCCACTGATGGTCTAAGATAATAAAGAAAAGAATAGTCTATAATAAAGAAGCAATCAACTGAGGGACTGAAATGAAATCATTCAGCCAACTCAGCTCCGATGGATCAATAAACATCCTGTTGCCTATTAGATACTTATATTCAGTACACAATAAGAAAAAATAAAATTCGGCCCCCTTGCAGGACCCCAGTTGGTCCAGAAAGGAGAGATACATCCATACTCAACGGAGCAGATTAGAATAAATGAATTGATAGATCATAACTTAACGTATGAATTTCAAAAAAAAGAAATGACGGGCCCCTTATCTTCCTTCATAGTACCTTATGATGGAACATATTCTCTATGGTGGTTGCAAACAGTTGTTGTTACAATTCTTTCTATTAGAATAAAAATGTTCTAACCAACATGATGACTATCTTATTTATAGTGGACCCAATTGTAAACAATTCAACCTTTGCTTGACTACTACTATTAACATATTTTTGCCATTTTTATTCTTACTATATATTCTGTTGCCGAAACAAATACTGGGGCTGTCCAGTACTTCTTAATCGTTTAGCTCTAACTATTGCATTCCCTCTATTCTTGTATTATCCAAGTAGTCAGCTGTAGATTACTTATCAAGTGAGGTTTACAGTTATATGCTAAGACAAAATATGCAATGAATTCTTCATCGTTATCTACATCTGCTTGAAGAACACCTGCTTGAAGAACACAATACGAGCTCTTGACATTACATCAAATCATTTGCTGGAATCTATCGCAACAGTAAACGTATCCTTCTATTATTAAAGATAATATTCTGGAACAATCGATAGCTATCGCATGAAATATCGACAGGAAAAAATCTAAAACAGTGGCACAAAATTTACTGAAATGAGCTGAGAATATAATATGAAAGAAATACGTTTCACCTGAAGACCGGCCCGAGTTGGTACTATGCTAAGTTCTAGGCTAATAGTCGATCGTGGTGGCAAAGGACCGAGGACCTAATATTGAAACAAAAGTTGCATTGAAGCATATCACAAGTCAGAAAAAGCAGTTAAACTGTCTTTAGCTTGCACATTTATTACTGTACTAGATGATAATAAGGGTGCGGTTAACAACTAGAATTTGATAATGAAACTGTAGCAACAACAATAAAACTGCGTCATATGAAATAGATATTTAACTTGGCATTGTCCTACAAACAGGCAAAATTAGATGCAAGCTATTCATGACCAACAAAAAGCCTCCCATTTATGATGCATGAACATGGGAAAATGATAGCTGAGCACTTTTTGAGGTAAAGTGAAGTTGCAATTAAACCGATGAGCTAACTATATGCACATCATAAATGATTAATTGGCTATTAAGGCAGAAAGCATTCCCCAGTCAAAACTAATTAAACATTAAAACTATGCTGAGTTTAGGAATAACCTCCTTGTTATCATCATCATCCCATCATTAAAATCATTAGAACCATCTTGCTTTGATAAATGGGAGCTGTATTTCTTATTTGCCATCAATATAGTCATCATCATCTTCACCATCATCATCATCATCACCACGAACACCATCACTATCAACACCAACACCACCAACACCACCAACACCACGACCACGACCACCACGACCACCGCCACCACCAACATCACGACCACCACCGCCACCAACACCACGACCACCGTCGCCACCAACACCACGACCACTATAATCATCATCATCATTATCATCATTATCATCATCATCATCATCATCATTATCATCATCATCATCATCATCATCATCATCATCATCATCATCATCATAATCATCATCATCATCCTGCCTACCACATTAGATCACAAATAATGGTAGACCCAAAAGCAACCCTGTAAAGAAGACCCATACCACCTAACCTGAAGTTTATAAATCCAATGGTAGTTCAACTTACTTGATTGGGAACAGGTCAGAATAGTTCAATTTCTTAAGAGCTTCACCCCTACATGCTAGCAATCAAACAACTCAAATGGTCCGAACCCAATTTCACATTACAACAACAACAACACCTTACCTTGCCTGATATACCACTCCATAGAAGGCCACTTTCTTTGGAATCAGTAAGAAAGAGTTTCACTTCCATTTTTGAGTCACTGTTGTGAACAAGATAATTCCAAATCACAACAATCTAAGCAGAATCATCGAAAATGGGAGACAAGAATCTTTTTCTACATATAAATCTATTGATAGTCTCCACAACAGATTAAGGGAAGTAGTGAGCAATCGGGGGGGGGGTATGAACAATCCTCATAACACCATTAAATAACAGGGACTACACTACGTACTACGGGGTATCATGAGGTACATGACCAAAAGTCTCAATAAATAACACCCGGCTTGTAGCCCTTCCTCAGTTGGGAAAGAATCTATTTACACCTTGATGAAAATCTGGAGGTACAAGAGGACATGTAAAGTAATGCGCTCGCGGAGTAAAACACCAAATGGCATTAAATATGGAATTCCATAACCTGCCATTGGCTCAACTGAATCGTTTCATATCTCAATCAAGATTAATCAAAAAGGCTGAACATAAATTGAATGCGACGCTGTTGGTGTAGTACGTAGATTGGGGAAAGAGGAATTACCAAATGACGTCAAACAGAATGAATATCAATGTCATGCGTTTCGAATCAAAAGCAAATCGGCTTCCAGCTCCTAACATTAATGGTGTCTAACGACATGATTTGATCATAGACTTCAAAAGCATTGCAAAGTTAAGAACGCAAGAGAACCGAGGTACTATTTGCCACAAAAAGTGCACTTTTCCTAAGAAAACTTCTTATAAAAGGATTGGAAAATTTCACTACATTTCCTAAAAATGAAGTCATGTGCACAATGTGCTCCAGGTTTCAACATCCTTGAGTTTGTCATCATTAACCAAGGGAGCGAATGAGCTTTTAGAAAGAAAGAGCTCGGCATGAGACGAATATAGCAGGGAAGCAAAAACTTGTAAGGAGATGAGAGAAGTAAGAAGATGGAAAGTAAAGAAATTAGAGGGAAAGAAAAGATAGGCAGCAAAAAGGAAGATTTATAAAATAAAAAATAAAAAGAAACTTCGTAGGACGAAAGTATAACAGTTGGTAAAAAATTTGACAAAATATACCCAAAATTTTGAAGAGAACATTTGAAGGAAAATTCCTCTTCCAATTTGACAGAAATGGGACACGATTCAATTTTCAGCTGTACATCTTCGGGGAATGGTTTCTAAAAAGAACAATGATTGCACATTGAAGACGTGCTACCTGAGAAATGAAAAGAAACAAATCTAAGGTAAAAAAGAACTGACACTTAACCAATCACAGAAATAAATAAATTAGGAATTCAAGAAGGAGTAATAGTAGATGCATCCATTTTACTTCATGGCATTCGTAAATTACCCAAAAGCCCTTGCAATCTCAAATGAGCGCAAATTTCATAAACATTGAATCGTAGTCAGAAATATATTGCATTGTAAGGCAATTGTAGTATATTGCACTGTAATGCTATTGTAGTACATTGCATTGTATCGTACTGCCCTGTATTGCAGCGTATTGTGTCAAGAACAACTAAACGTCTTCTACGCACCGCTTTCTGCAGTTGACTAGTTTGCAATCTTCCAATTTCACCAAAATTTGTCCTCCAAACGATGTCAAGTTTACCAATGGGCATGATGTTCTAGACAATATAAAAGTTAGAGCGAGGTATTAAATGAAGATCAAATGGCAAGATCATGATTGAAATCGATGACATGATTCATGCTCACTGTGATAGCAATGATCCTATGATTCCTATGATATATCATCACACAAATACTCCCACAAATCATCACAGACAATAATTGCAAACATTGCACAGTATTATGTTGAGCCTAAATGTGCTAGTTTTACTTTTGAGCCTAAACAGGTAACGTATGAATATAACCAGGAGTCTGTTGATGGTAACTTATTTCCTATGACTGATACACTATCTTTATATCTATGAAAACGAATTATCACAATTATACTCACTTCCATTGATTTCACAATTGATATGGTCATTTTTATCAGTGTAGCAAAAATATCAAAAATACTCATCTACTAAGTAAACAAGGCGGCAAACACCCACACATGCAAATTTTTCCATTAGTCAAGTCAATTTATGAATGAAGAACAGTGCACATCTAAAAATCTACTTAAAGTTCATTGCAATAATCGTTTTTCAGAGAAAGTTCACTTCTGAGCTGACAATTAAGTTGGTTGTGCTGATATGATAACTTCAAAGTCAAAAGATTTAAACATTGCTGGTCTGCATATCTATCAGGCAATAAGAAAGGAAAGTCTTCAAATTTCAACAATAAACGTGGATAAACAGTTCTTGGGACAAGTTCAAAAGCAGCACAACATCAGATTTCTCAAACATTGAGAGGTTTAAAGAACCCACCCCTAAGTTAAAGACACTAAGGATTGACACATGAGCCTCCAAAATAACACATTAATAATAAGTTCATTGAAGAATATTAACGTACCATTTTTTTATGATCAGCTGCATACTCCTTTTTCGGGATTAGTTTATAAAGATACTGCCGAGTATCCGAGGGATTCAGATAAGAACATCCAAATGTTAATTCGATTTCATCATCATCATTATCATATTCCTTATCATCATTGTTATCACCACCATCATCGCTGGCTGATTCAGTGAGACCTCTTTGATTTAGATCAGTCACATCAAAATAGATTGAGGGCTCTAATGAGACGCTAACCATGGACATTAAGGAGGTTGTGTTGTTCTCAACTTGAGCTTCCAAATAAATTGTGTCCTAAGTTTCAAAAGCAAGCATAAATCATCTACAACAGGATCCACATCATGGGCCATGTGCAGGGGCTAACATACCAGAGGGTCTGTCTGGGGATGCAATACCTGATAAGGCATTGCATCCCCAAACTCTCCAATAAATCTGCCCCTAAAAATGTTCTGCCTTTAGTTGGTACATTACTATTCCATTTGGGAAAAAGGTATTTTGAGTTGGTAAAATAGCTTCAAAAGGCTAGGCATAACTGAAAGACCCAAGACTTTATAACCCAGGTCTACCAACATGTATCTTAAACTACAGAAAGGGAGCTCCTTTTTTATAAAAGGTGCCAACTAGCAATAGAGAAAGTGCCCATTAAAACTGTCCTTTGGTACCCCCAAACAAATTGTGTTCAATCTGCCCCCTGGGTGTGGGGTACACAAGCTACAAAGAGCAACTGAAATATTATATCAATCTCAAATCCTACACCAAGCATTGAAATGCTATAATATTGTTAAATTGACACCATTCTGATCCACAATGAAATGACAACTTTGACATTTAGAACCATCTGGGATTTATAATCAATCTTTGAAGAACAAAGTATATAGCACATGGCTGATATTGAATTATATTCTCTCTTACAAAAATTACCATTCAAAAAGAATTAGAAAGTTACAAAAATTATTTATACATACAGACACATTGTGGAACTTTGTTTTCACTTCAAGTGGTTTCAAAACCTTTTAAAAAAGACATTTCGAAATGCATAAATGTCATAGAAAGAAGTATCAAATATCAACATGAGAAGAAAATGAAATAAAACTAAGAAATATAACCAATTAAATCTCAAAATTGCATGACCAACCTGGAATTTGAAGAATTTTCTCATGAACAGTTTTTCACCTGCAGGTGATGAATATGAAACAGCACAAACAAGGCTGCATTAGAGAAGGAATTGGGTCAATAAGATAGACAAGAAAAGTGAATATTATCTAATATGAATAGAAATAAATGCTACATAATTAAAAAATCATATCATGTGACAAAACACATTGCAAATAAAGAGAAATAATTAATAGGGGTCTCAGATCATGAGCTCCAAAACATGTTTGGAAGCTAAATTCTTGGTGGCAAAAAGTACATGAACAATTTATCTATTTACAGGGCATTTTAGCCCCAAAATCTAACTGCTAAATGCATTTTTACCATATGATTTAAGATCTTAATTACCCATTCCTCCATGAATATCAATAAGGTGTTTATTGATAATGGTGATAAGATGACATCAAAACATTGCTTGAACACATTTCTAAGTTCAAAAATTGGTTGGAGCTTCCTACAACATTGCTTATCTATGTCAACAAATCATTAAGAGAGAACTATAAAAAACCAAAAGCATTCATCTGTTTCTATAAAAACCCATAAAATGCTATAGGGGGCCATTCAAAAAGTATGTACGCTCACTATTGATGGATTTCTGGTCCCCCTCCCCCTTGTATGCTTCTGTATGTTTTACAGGTACCCCCCCTCCCCCCTCCAGAGTGTACATACTTTTTGAATGGCCCCTAGTATGAAATATTGAAATTTACAGCTGAAAGCAACATTCTACTAGTAAAGTCAAACATAGATTTGGATATAAGTACACCATGAATAAATGATTTGGAAAACCTACATGTGGGTGCCTAATTCTTTGACTTCATAACTAATTATTTCATCAATACTCTCATCAGGCCCCAGCTTTGGACAAATTGGGCTTGCCAAAAGTTGGAATCTTTGAGAGGATGTTTGTAAATCAACCTGAAAAAACCAAATCATATAATCATTTTCAAAGGGCGAATGGTATGGGCTAAATCAATGGAGACAGATGCAGAATGAGAAATTTAATTTTAAGAAAACAACTCCAGTTTCTTAAATGCTAAAACTCTCATCTTCTTCAGTACTCGAGAAGATGAACATTGAAATATTTATGAAGCTGAAGCTTTCTTCATGAAATGTACATAAAACAGCTTTAAAAATTTTTTAAACATTGTACCTAATTACCTAATAGAGCTATAAAAGAATGGACAGCAAAGTAATAACAACTTATTTCTTAATCAATGAACCAGTGAAACATGAGATAATGAAAATGACAATCACTCGATTAATTAATTAATTAAACAATCAATCAATTATTGATGGGGATCAATAATTCAACGAATCAATGAATCAAATAGTGCATTTTTATATTTCTATCATAGAGTGTACATTTAACCTATAGCTAATTATAAAGTAATTCCTCCCTCTGTGCAAAAAAGTAGTCTAACTCAACATTGACAACCATGATGTGAAATTAGCACAAAACATTGATGCCAAGAAATTTCTGCCACAGTTTCCATCTTTGGGAGCAATCCAGCATCAAAAATAAAGGTTTGCATAATTTTGCAACTATGCACTAAAGGTTCAAAGACCATTCAGTTGTGCCATGCCTGGGAGGATTCCAATGATAAACAGAGCACAGAAAAAAATTCTAAAGAATCAATGAAGTGCAGTCGTTTTTCTTGTCAAAGGTGGTGGGAAGGGAGCCAATTTTAATAGCAATTCCTTTTCTCATCATAAACTTCATGGGCTGTGTGCCTGAGAACAAAAAATGCTTATAGCACTTTATATAATTAATGAAACTACCAACAAAGAGCTTAGTAATGCTGACCTTGGTTTGAATCTCTTTTACTTGAAGATTACTATCATTCAGGACACTTAGATAACATGAAAATGTCTCACCAAGATAGATACTCCTAAAAATCAACCAAATGGAAAATAACTCTAGGTGCTAAAATATACTGAAATACATAACATAAAATTACATGATTGTGATAGGTCATAAAATGATTTTTCAATTAAACTACTGTATTCAGTGTTTCACATTTACTGTAAAAATCCTGTGTATAGGCTGCATCTTTTTTTTAATTTTAGCTTCAAAAATCCTCAGGGAAAATTTAAGTGCTCATTCATAAAAGGACTGTTGCTTTTGTAACTGGTAAATGAAATACAAATGATTATTACCATATATAGCAAAGATAATGCTATATGGTATAACAAAGTAGAGGGAATGAGCCTGCATCTTGCAATGAAAAAGATAATACTATGAGCTCATAAGAAATAAAACAGCACATAACCATGACATAAAAACCATGCAGGATAAGAAAATCAATCTATTTGATAGAAGAACATTCTTACAATTGCTTAATTTCATTAGTAGAGGGCAAAAGATGAGAAGCATTCATATTTAAATTGACAAAAATAAAGAGGAGTTTGTTACCCAAATGACTGTGGCAGCATTAGCAATTCTCCTGATGATAAGAGTTCAGCACCTTTGATGGCTGCTGCATCAGATTTGATATCAAGATTAAAGCAGCTACCTGAATTTAAGAAAATGTAAAGAGTTTGAGAGGAAATTGTACCTTTTTCATTATAAACTAATTATTGAAGCTTAAAAATATCCCTTTTTGTAAAGGCTAACAGCAAGTTTCCACTTCATGAAAATACAACATTGATGTGGGATTTTTCTTTGAGAAACAAATACAAACATGTATCAAATACTATGCAACCCCAGCATAAGAGATAAGTCATCATCATCAATTCATTATAATCATCATTTATCTACTGTTGTCAATTTTTAACAATAGCACATTTGCACTAAGTTAAACATTGCAAGTCAATAAAATCAAAGGATTATCATTTTAGGAACAATAGAAATTATAACTTTTAAATTTCCACAGCAGATTACTCGACTAAATGGGGAATAAAAAGGTCACACATCTTCAAATGAAACATTTACACTACAAATTGTTAATCATACCATTCTGAAGGATATTGAAAGTTGCAAAGTCAAGTGGATATTGCAAAGGATTGATGAGTAGTATATATGGTCTCAAGTAGAGATCTGGTACAGCTTTCTCCGCAAATAATCGCAGCATCACGAAAATCTGTAGCATTCAAGAATGTAATGGCTAATATGAGCATCCATTTGTACCATAACCACAAAAATGTGTGTACGCATAAATACCTGGCAGATCATGGTCCTCACAAGTCACTTGCAATAACGGTTTTATAGTTGGCCTCGTCAACCGCATCACTAAATGAAAGGTGAAAATAATTAAAAGATGATGTGTTGACCTAAGACTAAGTAGGACAGGACTTATCTCTAGCTGGTGCTGAAAATGTGTGAAATGTGAAGTAGGCCTACACAAAAAAAGGATGAATTTTAATAAACTATGGAAACGGTGCATTTACTAAACTCTTCTTTTGCAGAATAGATCCCAAACCGCTTAGAAATGTTTCATAAAGTTACAGAAATCTATTATTTAGACTTGCAAGACTCAACTGTTCTATTTTGCCGGAAGGATAAGACAATTTTAGATCATGTGAATTTGGCACTCTCGAAGACCATTTTGAATAGTATACATATAGAACTCTTTTCAATGCTTTGATTAAAAATCTAACCTTTCAATGCTAATAAATGGTCTTTTTCTTTGAAAGTTTCTCCCTGTACATTTTTGTTTTCCCATCGCGCCATATTGAAATGTCAGGACACATGTGAAAATGAGGCTAAAAGGTGATGGTCACTTATTGACAGGATCATAGAAATTCTATGGACCAGACAGATACAACTTTAGACGGAACAGTTACATAAATTACATGAGAAATACACTCCTTTTTATGCATAAGATTGCGAACACACTTTATAGAGAGCACAGAGGCAAGATTTGCAAAAATTGTCTGGTTCTTATTTGACAGAGTGCGTACTATTACTAAGAAAAAGTCATAGATTTATATTTCCAAACTTCATAGAATATTATTTTCTAATAGATTTAAAATACTTAATACTTCCCAAGAATAAGTTGTCATAATATCATCATCTTAATATTGTTATTCAAAATATGATACATTTTATCAACCTGAAATGTCTAACGTATAGATCTGCAGTCAAAACTCCGAAACTAGAGTTAACACAGGACTGGAGAAAACTTCCACTTAAGGAGCTTTTCGAGTTGGAAAGTGTCGAGTTTCAGAGTTTTGACTGTAAACATTCATGTTACTAACAGCCTTTCTTAAATGATTACAAATGATAACCTGGGTACTAATTACACAGCTTTGCTTATTTCTATTGTGCAAGATACATAGTTATATTAAAGATTGAAGTCCTAAGACATTCAAAATGAATGATAATGAAAATACAATATAACATGCGGATAAATGCATGGCAGAATTTTTTATTTATTTGCTAATACTCAAATGGCTTCTAATAGTTTGATTTGAGAATATGAACAATATCTTATCAATAGATTAAAAATAGCAGAAGTCAATGTAAAACGTCCATTTATCGGCTTTAAGCTAATCTTCCACGTCACTTTCCCGTCCTTTTAGCGTTCATTTATATACTTAGTCGACTGTATCTTCGTGGAGGCGATGGAAGGCGAAGTATATACCGTTAAATATGGCAAATAAAGAAGGAAACAGGACACGGGACCATATGTCAATTTGATGATCAACTCTCTTCTTATTATGTTGAATGTTCTCCTTATGTCCATCCTCTTCCGATCTTTTCTGGTTAGCTTCATCTTTGTATGTATCGAAGTTGCTCAAAGTATAAAGAGCTATGTCTCGAACCTAAAACAGGTCATACGAAATTGCAAAATTGCAAAATGATTAAGAAGTATCCCATTTGACAAAAATGTTATTTACTAATGATCTCTAACTCTTTGCACCTATGGTGTGAATAGACCTCTTGTTATATATTACTTTATAAGATACATGCTTTCAGTTTCAGGTAGGTTGATCGCAAAATTGTGAGTCAACATAGAAACTTTTACAAAATTAAGTTAGCCCCTAATAATCTTTGAAACGACCAGATTTTGGATAATTTTCTGTAATATTACCTTCTTTTCTTTCTTCTTTTTGTTTCCCTTTTGGTTTTGTTCCCTGAAAGCTTTATTTTGAATAAGTCCAACCAAAGCATACTCCAAAAGGGCGGCAAAAACGAAAAGGTTGCACATTAATAAGTAATAATCGATGCTTCTGAACAGCCCCGCCGGAGGAGAATGGCTGCGAATATTGTTCGTCATGGTGACAATTGTCAATACAGTTGTTATTCCCATGGCAACACGAGCAGGAGTCGACGCATAATCAATCCAAAAAGTCATCCAACTCAGGATGACAATTAAGATGCACGGAAAAAAGTCCCTCAAAAAGTAGAGTGCAAGGTAACGATAAAATCGATAGTTCAATTGAAGCGTGTCGTAATCACCTAAAAAGGCAAATGATGTATACAAATAAGAAGCCAATAATGTGGAATTTAGATATATACATAAACACAATGGTATAGTTTATAATCACTAAAATATTATGAAGGCTACAGAGAACTCGCAAACAGAAATATCCTGCCTAAAGCAGGAGGTCAGATCACCCAGGTTTAGGGGCTTATTCTTTGAGCTGCTGAGAGGAATTCCCATGGCTGGAGAGCTATAAGAGGTGAACAGAAATTGCAAACAACTCATTCGCTTCAATAGATATCATATCTGAGATTGCTTGAGATCTTTGTCAACGTCAAACTTATTTCTATTGTACGCTTGAGTCGAGACTTCAACATCTCTAACATTTAGTGAAGAATACAAGCTCCTTAGCCATTTTCCAATGGATGAGGTTGCAGATTTCACCGTTGTGAATTTGTTCACAAATTTTGAATTATTTGTGAATTGCTAACTATGTTTAAAGTTGACAATTTACACAATGAAACTCCTAAAGATACAAATAGTTGGTGTTAGCAAAAGCAGAATAAAACATTGTTTTAGTCACCGTCTCGCTGTTTAAAATTCAAAAGCGAAAAAACTCAAGAAAGTAATCCGAAATGTATCAGTGAAAATTTTCTGGCGAAAAGAAGCATATACTTACTGCATATTGAAAGCGCATATGAACATGGTGTAATTGATATAGTTAATGAAATATTTATCTGATATATTTGAATAATATATGAAAATGAAGGATCCCTTGAACACTAAAACAGCTAGCATAAACAAAAGCCTAATGCCCACCATTTCTTCCAAAACTGGATACGGCTATTCCTGTTTTGAATTTAACAATATTGAACTCTTTCATCTCTAGTTTTGCGCCCTTATGTATGACTGGGTTTTCATCCCATCGCAGTCGGACAAATTCTCTTGTATGAATCACTATCAAAAGAAAAATTTCAGGCAATCAATTAGCTGTGTGTTTTGATAAAATTGTCTGATTAAAGTAACAAAAGTATTGGGAAAATAAAATTGTACCACGGATGGTGTTGCATTGAGTCTGTCTTCTTTGCGCAAAGACATTTAACTAATTGAATTAAGAATAGTAAAAAGCTTTCACTAATGCACCCGTATCGTATGTGTCCCTAGTCAGTTTCTATAACCAATATAGCACTGTTTGGATATGATGACCTAAGAGAGGACTTCATTTTTTAAGCTTCGTTAGGTTCAAGGATGTCTTAATACTTTTCACCTTCTATATTGCGTTTGGGACTTACAAAGAGGCAAACAACACTAAAGCAATTAGCATATTTCTTGGATTGGTTTGTCTACGAATTATGGCCTAATTTCCTGTCTTTGTTTAGCAGATCCTAGATATAGGTATAAAGATGAAAAATAACCCTTGTATGTTTGATAAAAGTGCATACGGTAAGCTAAACAAAAACATTTGTTAGAATTGTAAAACACTTTCATGAGCAATCTACATGTCGTGGTACGCTGGAACAACTTCTAAATGGTCAAATGAATGCATCGATACTGTTCGTTATTAGTGCACTAATTGGGCACAGAAAGCAAGATATCGTACTTGTGCTAATCTCAAAGGTGCAATTCTGAATGTCAAACGGGTAGAAATGCAATTCCATTAAACAGAGAGACACCAAAGTAACCCTGAAAATAGAAGAAAACACCAATTATTGCTAAATTGTTCATACACATAGAGCTATTAATCGTATGTTTAAAATACAACTAAGATGGAGATGCAGGATGGAGTGTTAATAGATACAACGTTGAGATCGAGACTGGTTGATTCAAAAAGTATGAAGGACAGTGTTTACCTGTATCAAAAGGCTTCAAGATCAAGCATATAGACGCTACAAAGCCATCTTGGGTTTCATCGAACAAGCGACCAGATAGATATGCGTACGATCTGTCGAGCTTTGCAGCAGGAAATGTAAGTAGATCTACTCCTTAAGAAGGCTGAAACTGTACTGGTACAGTATAACTGTAAGGAATTTGGGGCAACCCTGAATTGAATCAAGTATTTCAATGTCTGGGCATCTTTTAACAAAATTTGACTAGTGGACCTAGTTCATGCGATTGTCCAATCCATTTACACCCAAAGTTCGGTCTGTACGCTCAAAAAACCAAGAGATCCTTGCTCTTTTGCTTAGTTCACTTACAAATTGATTTATTGTCATTTACGTTTTGAGAAAAATTATTTCGAAATGGGCTATTAGGCCAGGAACATTTATTTTTGCTGTTTTTTACCAGCCTAAGAGGAGGGACCACTAGTCCAGTGGTATAACAGTGAAAATGCTAACTTATGCCCTGGCAAATGCAGTAAACATTCGTAGAGAAAGGTTGTGAAAGAGATTTCAATTCTTGTTAAACTATTGTTTTGTATGATTGCTTCAATTGAATTGCTACAGTTAATAGTCCTCCATGGTTAGAACAACAGAAAGGAATTATTTGTGATCTTAAATAGACTACAATGCATAAATATTCCAAATTCATATTGATAAAGCCTCAAAATAGTAAAGAAAAGAAAACCCAGACTTTAACGGTGGCATTTGCAAATTGATGAAATGAGACATTGAGTTACAGAAGGTAGCATAGCTAATGAAAAGTGCTAACCATATACGTCTGGTGTACTTATTTCCAATTCCATTATCGCATTTAGACCTCTCTGTTATCGGTTTTAGACCATGCAATCATATCACAATGATGGAGGCAAGTTTGTCAGAAATAAGTAACAGCAGTTATCACCAGATACAACAGCTGTTAGAATTCATTAAAATTTTATATATAACTTTGCCGCACGGATGTTAAAACAGCAGGCGTGTTCAATATTAGTAAGAAGATGGAACAGGATATTAAATATGAAAGTTGTTCACAGTTTTTGAGATTCAAAATACAGTCAAAATGTATAAGGAGAGAACGAAATAAAAACAAAACATGTTAAAGGACGAGCTTAATCAGTAGGTCATGAAATCTTCAAACGGTGTTTAGAAATGGTTAATTTTGCAGCCGACACACTATGTAGTCTATCACGTTGGTGTGACGTATTCATCACGAAATTGAAAATATATTGACATGAAAGATTCACAAAAAGGAACTCTTAACATAGTACTGCTGAGAACGTTTTATAAACTTCAAGCCAAAAACTGCACCTGAGATTATAGATTCCGTTGCTTTACGTCATAGAAATGGTGGAATTTTGAAACATGCCATTCAAATTTACTTCTTCCTCATAATCTGATACATTTATAGATCACATGCGAGCGACCTGAACAACGCAACACACTTTCCATATTTTTATTACGTTTAGTCACGTGTAAGATTTTCACCATGAAAGCCTATTTTAGCAATCTTATCATACAATTAAATCGAAAATCTTGAATTTGAAAAACCGATTTGATAAATTTTCAAATCCCATTCCATGCTAAATTGTTCTCTTGTGCTCAAAAAGAAAAGGGCGTGTCAATCTGTCTTTCTGTAATTTTAGAAATGATTGAATACCCTGCACTAGCTGAAAATCAAGCTCAGAATTTGTTCCAACTAGAATTTCCGTGATTATAGTATATTATAGTATAAATATTTTATATTACATAATATTATATATTATTTTATTACATGTTATATCTAATAGTATATTCACTTAGAACACCCGTGATTGGAGCTTACTATTTTTCATTCGAAAATGATAACTTTGAAGTATGAGGCAGTAATGCAGAATTTTTCTGCTTTGGTAAAGAAGGTCTTCCTTGCTCTCAATCATAGATTAATGGGATCTCAGTACACATTCCCTTAGAATATACTGTATGCTGCTGAGCTACGAAATTTTTATATGGGGTAAGAAATTTGTTCATCAACAACTCGAAGGTTCATTTCTGGTTTTTTATGAAAATAGGATGAAAATGGCACAAACTGGTACAAAAGATGGCGCAAAAATAGCGCAAGAATGTCCAATAGAGTGGTACAAAGAATGGCATATGGAAAGGCACAGAGTGGCGTAAGAATGGCACACAGGGTAGTGGAAAAGGTAGGAACTAAGGTGGTGAATACGGGGGGTTAGTGGGTGGGGTAAGAAGTGGAAAATGGGGTATTGTCAATCTTTGTTTCATATTCGCTAGAAACATCGTTATTCACTTCATAACGACGGCTTTGGCGGGTCGTTATTTAACTAACACTTTCATACAACGTCACAGAGAGACAGTCTGATCACAAGTCATTGAAATATATAATATAAACCAATGATTCAATGTGTTAGATTGCAAAATAAGAAACTCACTGAGAAACTAGTTGTTGCTATTAAACGTTTACTTATGATCGTTGCAATTCTCTCATGTTTCAAACCTCACTTAGAAGAAGATTGTCAATTAACTAGAAGGATTTTCAACTAAACAAGAAGATAAGTTCTGCAAATTTAATTCTTTTTTTCAACTCAAAGAATTCGTATAAAATTGCCTGCCTAGCCATTGAAATATCCTAATTTGACAGAATCGTAGGACAAAATTGATATTCTTGGTTGCAAAAGTCTATATTCGTTTGAAACAACTTGTCAAAATGTGGTCAGTAAGTTGAACAATAAATAATTACTTTAATTATATTCACGGGGTTTTCTGATGCTTAAACACAAAGTGCCCAAAGTCAGATTTCCAAACGTTGTAAGAGAAATCTCGCATGAGCTTAAAAGAACGACCTACAAACTAGAAAGCAAGATGAGATCTAACAAGGCAGTCATTACTAAGGAATAAAAAAAATCATTTAACTTAACTTCAAAATCATATCCATGCTACAATTTCTTCACAAATTCATACATTCTAAGCAAGCAGAAACAAATTAACCTACAAAATCAATTTTTTTTACAATTCAATTAACCTCTCCTTATGTAATAATCATTGACTGATATATGAAGTATATTGCTCTTCCCAAAAAACACTTTCAGGAAGTGGGCCAGCTAAATTGTTCTCTGTATTCTCGACAATGAGACATGTGTATAGAGGGTACGAAAATGTCATTTGTAAAGAGGAACATGCAGAACATAATAGGTTCCTTTTAAAAGTCACCAATACCAAACTTTTTATTGGCAAATGATTTTCACGTTTCCTCTATCAATTTTCTTTATTGTGATATCCAGGTGTCTTTTGTTAGCATCTAAGCAAGACGTATTTGTTTTCTCCATTATCAGCCATAGACAGGTATATCAAATCCATTCCGTCGTAATCTACTTTTTGGCGAGTTCGACCACTCCAATTCAAGTTGATCAACTTTCCCTAATCTGTTTTTATCATTTGAGGACCTGCTCCTTAGTGATCTAATTCTCTTAAAAAACGATTTCCTTTCTCTTGTCTGCCGATTCACCACCTCGCTTGATTTCTCTTCTCCACCACATTGAAAATGCTTTATCACATTACGGATCATATTCAACTTGATTTAAAACTGAAGCAGCTAACTTTTGGTCGTCTTTAAATTCCTTTCCAATGACACTTCGAACTGTCTTATTGAGATTTCATTGCTACTGTTAATGTCTTCCTTTTGCTTTTCCAATTCTTTATTCCTTCTACCTGTATAACTTTCTCTTCTTTAGGTTACCGCTAAGCTCAATGTTCTACGACGCAATGCGTTTCCCCACCTTTGACAATCCCGTACCTACTTTGACTGAGCCAGTTGTCGGGTTGCTGTTAAAATAATACACAGCAAGGTAGAACAGGTGAACTTAGCACCTTTTATGAAAGTCGCTTCCAATCCAGATTAGGCATTAAATCTCATAGATTTATACTTAAACCCTTCACGACCACAAGATCGAAGCGATGGAAAATCCCTTGAAGCAAAACACTACAATCAGTTTTCCGTCTCACAAAAACACTTAACATGTGAAGTTAACTTGATGAAGCTGAACGATCGATTCAAGATCGATTCGCTGCTTTAAACGGACTAAGGCAATTGAAGGTGGTTCTCAACTGTATTGATACTGAGGCTCTTGAAGAGGACCTTGCTTGAAAAATTCACGGCTAAAGCAATTCCGTGTCAACAATCTGTGAATTCTTCTCGACTAGTTACAGCCGATTTTATCGTAGCAAATAGTGTGTGGTACGCCACCTAGATTCTAACCGTAACGACTGTCCTTCTTAACATCTCATGGTTTGGCATAACATCTTATCACAATCATATGATTTCGTCACAAATCGATAAAACCGAAGCTAAGTTGATATAATCTCAAGAGTTGATGCCTCTGACAATTTTATCGTGTCAATACTAAGTGAATCTGAGATAGAATCGATGATGCCACAGCAGGGAAATAAACAGATGATACTGAAAAAGCCGTATCTGTGTCTATCGAGCTCTCACATACAACAATACCACGACTAGTCTATATCGATGATATCTTACCTGGTCTTCTATCGAGTGGAAACACTTCTCTATCGAACTCTCCTCCTGTTTTTAAGTGAAAAGAAATGCTTACAAACTCTTCGTGTCCTATTTGACTTGAAAATCTGTATGTAGACGATTACATTTCATTCTGTCATATCAATGATTCAGCCATGATTAGTTAAACAGAACTACTTTCGTTGACCTACTGAGATTGTTTCAGCAGAGTCAAAGGGCCACAACAATATTAATCTCCAACAGGTGTATACTATGTGTCTTCAATTGCTTTTCCGTTCAAGCCAGATATGCTGTCTTCTTTCTTTCCCTAATCAGCTTCAATATTAGTTGCAATTTATATTCAAAAAGAGACCAAATCCTGTAACCGCCTCTGTGCGAAGTTCCTACGCGAGTTAAAACGTATGTTGTTAATCTTCACCTGCAGAAATCACCTACGCATGTAAGTCGGGATTACGCTGGTAGCAGCTTCCTTGCTTCCTCAACTTTTCCTTCATGCCATAGATAAACATCTTATCTACTGTAAGGCTTGTTGTAAAAGTGCACGCTGATTGTGGCAGAAGCTTCCAAATATATCACAAACTGTAGCGCTGTGTTCACCATATCACCAATACGTCGAGTTTATCCAGTTGTATTATTAATTGGGCTTTAAGATTTTAACAACAGATTGTAACCAAGTCCAGAATATTTGGCTTTTACGTTAACAGAAAGGCCTTTCCGAGTGTCACAAGACCGACTTCAATATCAAATTAATATAAATGTTGTCAGAATTTTCCTCAAGCTGCAAAGTGAAAACTTGATATGTCAAAAGAAGCTGCTAATATTCCTCACCAGATAGAATATCTAGTAAAAATTCTCATGAGCTTTGAAGTGATACTTTCTGAATTAAGACCAGGATATCAAAGTTAGCAATATTTTGCAGAAAATTTCCACATCTGCATCCGCTTCAGTTCAAGAGCTTTCATTTCCTATGAAACTCAAAAAACTAGTTAGATAATACTTCCAGATGTTTCTGAGCTAATAATTCACATCTCTTTTGTAAACGAGATTATTTGCTTTTCTAATTAAAACTCCTCGATGATTGCTCAACTACCAGAAAAATGTTGAACAATGTGTACCCAGGATAGTATTGAATTAACATATTTGATATTCAGTTTCGTCATTCTGATCATGGCATTCTGATTTCTAGTAATTTGTAGCTCGAGTGGTAAATGTTGATGACGATGGCTGTGATGACAATAGCCATAATACGTCAGCAAAAAGGATATTGATAATGTAGGTAAACTAGATGATGATGATGATGATGATGATGATGATGATGATGATGATGATGATGATGATGATGATGATGATGATGATGATGATGATGATGATTGCTGGTTGATTGATGATGACGATGATAATAGTGATGATGATAGGAATATTGATAGAACTAGGTTACTGATAAGGTTTTTGGGGACTGTTTATTACATCTGCATTTAGAATGATTCTGATGAATAGAAATGCTACAAGAACTGAGAAAGTTATGAAATATCCACGTAAGCGAATATCAGCAAACTTGGATTGTCTCTTGCAGTCGCTTTCTTTGACCACATTACTCAATCAACGCTAGATACTAACAACAAAATCATAAAAGAAGCGAAAAGCTGTGGATAGGACTTTGCACAATGAAATGTGAAGCGCGGCTTGGGCACACTCGGAAAGGGGATTGAATTTGTTGAAATTGGAAAAACGACAATACGATGCAGCTGCCGTCAAGTTGCCTCCTAACCGTGCAGAGCTTACGTAAAAACATACTATTTGTCGGCGTATTTGACTACAGCTAGCAGGTGACCCAAATAAATATATACATATACACATTTATATCAATAAAACATGTTTAATATCAAGGAGGCGGCTCAAGCAGACAATCTGAGACCATATAAGAGGGTACCAGATGAAAGGTTAGCATCGTGGTCTTCTCTTCTAGCAGGCTGACATGCAGAATTAGTTACAACAGACCCAGTCTATCTAATCCAGCGTCGGAAACATATTCGTCGCCACCTTCACCAATGCTATCGCCACTACCTTCATTAATATTTTATCATCTTCTCAATTACCATCATCATGATAATGCCATTAATAATAATAATAATCATCACACTATCTTCGGTAATAGTAGCCTTGTTTTGAAACACGATTTATCAAATACATATCGAATATATTAAATAAAGAACCATAAATAATACTTAGTTAGTTAGTTCTATAGTTGGTTAATGTGTTCTATAGTTGGTTAATGTGGCACAATTCATGTCAGTTGAATGAAAAACAATAAAAAAGGAAGAAGACACACTGAAGGGGGCGTGGTTGGACAGTTTGCCACAGGTCGTCAACATCTGCCCCAATTCTGAATCTCTGCGAAGTGAATCGCTATCAACTTAAGGGCAGTGTCTCTCTGTGCCCGCTTGCCACCACGAGGAGGTCTCCAACCATGGGCTAGCCATCATCATCATCATCATCATCATCATCATCATCAACATCTTAATAACTATCGTAAACATAATAATCAACAATCATAATCAACATCAGCATTATCATCATGATCATTCTCCTAATCACCTTTCAATCAATCATAATCAAGCAATCGCAATGAATATACAAAATCTACCTTTGTACATGCACAACTGTTCCATTCAAGTAAAAGTGCGACCCTTCATTATCATTCGGAACACTATGTAAATAACCTTGCCTTCCTTGAGGAAAAGAAATATCTGGCAACCATATCCGTGTGTTACCCTTGACCGGCACGTAAGAAGCACTATCAGCTTTATTGAAAGCTAGTCGGTAGTCAAACCATCGCAATTTCAAATAGAAATCTGCACTGTAATGCTGAAAAAAGAGCAAAGCTGTTACACTACAATCCACGCCAAAATTAGTTGGAACACCAACAGTTAAGTCATCCTTTAGAACAACGTTATTCTTGTTTTACTGCCAGTGGATAACTCTCCTGTTTCTATTTCCCTTCCCCCCTCCCCCCATGGACAATGTTGACTTTAACGTAGGAAGTGACCATCTACCAGTCATTAGCGAAAAGAACTGTCAATGCAGAACAATCTCGTCATATTTCACCATTGTATCAAGGGGAGGGATGGAGAAAGAGAAAAATTCTGTGACAATGCAGTAGGTGTTACAACAATTTTGGCGAGGATTGTAGCAGCAAAAATGATTTTAGTTATCGATGATGATGATGAACGAATATTTAAACTGGATAAACACTTCAACTACTTAAAGCTGTTATAAACGTGTGTCCAGTAAAGTAAAAACAAAAATAAAGAATAATAAGATAAAGGAGGGAACTATGCGGTGTCTACAGTTATTTTTAATTAATTGTAACGGTGATCAATAAACTTCAAAAAGTCTGGTCTGCTTAGGCTGCGACCTTCCAAAGGAAGCATGTTAAATAGCTTTCCTCCAGTAAAATGGAAACTTTTTCTCCCAAATTCTTTTCTAATTTTAGGAAGTAATATCATCTTTGCATTGTTTCGCGTGTTCTTTTGATGTGAGGAAAGAGTAAAGTAATCTTTAAAGGGGTTTATAACATCACCATCTAGGCAAGATTTTACAAACTGGCAAGCTCGCTTTTGGTTTAATCATCAAATTATTATCATCAAATTGTATTTGACGATAATCAATGAATTTTTTATCAATTTCTTAAAAGACGTTAGAGGATTTTTGTGACGAGAACGAAGCTCTACAATCCGCAAAAATTTGTGCATGGCGTGGAGGTTAGATACCTCGCAGTAGCTATCTATGGCTTCGTCACTTTATCTTAAAAATACACTGCTCTAGCTTTTATGGAAATTAACAGAAAGCTCAAATTAGCTTCAATGTTGAAATCGCGCACATTATTTATTCATTCAAACTACGGGAACCATTTAGAAGTACTATTTAATACGTCAAATGACTATCAAAGCAACACCCACCATATGGATTGATTGATAAGGAAACATATCCAGGATCGACATCTGAACTGTGATGTTGACCGGCTCGTCTAAAATGCAAATCAATCTCTTTGCAAATTTAGGCTTTAGAAATTGTCAATGATGATGATTTTTCGCTAGCTTTGCATTATTAATTTGAAAATAAGCAATTAGAAACCAAGCTACAACTGAAACCGACCGATTAAACTAAAAGATTGGGCCACACGTATTTATTAAAATCTAATAAACTTAAAACAGCTATTGTACTTGCTTTACAATCGAAAAAATTTCCTCAAAAGTCTTCCCAAAGCACTATGCGTTCGAGCCTCTAAACAATAAATATGTTTTAAAGGACTACCGCAAATCCTCGAATTGGCGCCCCTCGAACAAGCCCCCTAAAATAAGCTCCCATGATAGAATTTCAAATTGTTAATATGGCCCCCCTCGAGTACGCCCCCACAACAGAGGATGATAAAGACCTTGAAAATAGACTAATGCATAAATTCAGGCTGTCCCTTATAACACTGCGGAGAAAAGGAGTTTTGACAATGAGTCTTTTATGCGACATGTTTCAAATATCATACATGTCCCATCTAAAGAGTATCAGAAATAGATAAGCCTCAGGGGGGCTGATTCGAAAATTTACGGTACTTGTGGGCCTTCTGAGCGCGTTAGTTTGAAACTTAGGTATTCTCACCCAACAAGAAAATAAACTTCGTCTTCAAGCAAGACTTAACTGATAAGGAAGCACCGTATTGAATATATGTGGTTAACAGTCTACAATGTATTGAAAATTACTTTTAAAATTCACAGGTATTAGCATCAAAATAAGGCTCTATGAAAAAATGCAAAGACCTCTGAGGTAAGTGGAGGTAACTGGTGGATAATGTCTACAGCTTATCCTGCGTCAGTGCTTTCATTATCAAAGCAACGGAAGAAGTGTTTGTATAATTGGGTACCTATTTCAATCGGTGGGACCGCAGGATCATGTTTCGATTTGATTTGCTGTAACAATACTGTCATATACGTCGCATTGAGGGCGGCATCGATGGCTTGAAACCACAGCGCTCTACAAAAAAGGGTAAATTTTTACAGGAAATGATTTGAGGGTCAAAAAGTAGTTGTGAAGAGTAGGCTGAAATACATCAGTTTATTGGCAGGCTGGTCATTCACTTAAATACAGATCTAGTCAAATCAATTGGTTCTGGAGGCGTTTTGTGTCGGGTGGGGCTCTCTTTCAGTATTTCTGCAATTTGTCCAAATGTGCATTTGTTTCAAGTCAAAAGAGGAGAATAAGATACCTGTAATATTTTTGTTGATAACAAACTACTATTGGAATCCAATATTCCAAGAGAAAGAAGATACAAAGATGTTTTCGAATGTTTACTGCACATCTCAGTTGTTAGTACGTTGCATAATTAGTCATAGGTACCTTCGTCGCAGGTGCTGAGAGTCAGTGACGTATACAGCAATAAATACGCCTTTAGCCAATATGGAGATGATGAAGCCGAATGTTTTAGCTTAGAATAATAGGAAATGTTGTCTTAGCTAAGAATAATAGGAAATGTTGCCACAAAACCCTCAAAAGTCAAATATTTATTGCAGGCCCTCCGGGGAGCTTCAAGAGAAGAATTACTGGGACCAGCAGATTCGATAATGTAGAAAGTCATGCGATTTGACTGCATAAAGAAGTGAAAAGAAACATAAGTTAAAAATTAAATGAATTAATCCTTTAATCATATAATCAATGAATACCAGTAAAAATTAATAAAAAGTTTAATGAGTAATCCAAGTGGTTCTTTAAAAATTCATCCGCTATCAATCAATTACGGAGGGGTTTGTTGACCTGAAACTGGGCCTAAAGTCTAATCGAGTTAGAGCGCGTGCTATAGAGCAGATATATAATCAGATGGTCTCTCTGTTCTGAAAAGTTATAAAAGAAACAATTCAAGAGGCAATATAATGAATAACAGTTAGCTGCCAAGACCATTGAGAAACAACGGTCGTGATGCAAGCACTTATGTGATATTGCGGATGGAACTATTCGAACTGCAGAAACAGTTTATACCAAAGTGTGGTGGCAAGAACATAGTAGAATTCTGGCAGTTGGCAGAGGATGCTTGCCTTGCATTTTTGCAACAAACTTCTCCTGTAACTGCTATCCCTGAACATGATGTGACCAGGCGATAGTCCGATGGACAATATTCTCGCAGGTACATCGCATAAAAAAATGGTAAACCTGATTCCTGATAAGTCGACTAGAAATGTTAGGTTACAAAAGGCGGGTGATATAGTAGGACAGACCAGCATTGAAACCTCAAAAAAGGGACTTAAGTATTCGCTACAAAAATACAAAAGGATGAACTTACGCAGAAACAGCTTGTACAGTTCTCCAATAAAAAAACATCACCTTGGTAGAAGTTGAGAAATTCCAATCCTCAGATCTTATGAGTCAAATTCTCGACTCATATTGTAAACGCTTTGTAAGCAGCGTGCAGGATTAAATGAAATTTTAAACAGTTCTGCCAAACAAGCCGTGCATAGACCCCACAAAAAATGATACCTGTTATCCTATTCATGTCGACAATACTAAATGAATATTGAATGCGAATCAAAATTAACAGTTTTTGCATCTCCATTTATTGCTCAATAGAATAAGTTGAAAGCTATTTCAAAGCATACTTTAGTTACGCATCTCAATTCCTTGCACAATAGAATTCGTTAAAAGCTACTGTATCACACAATACTTTAGTTCCAGCGATAACAATGGACTGCTATGATCCCCTGCATAGTAGCTCGCTTTAGCTTGAGCTTCGGAGCTGGTGCATTTTGCAAAGTGAATAGATCATACCATACGCAAAGATAAGAAACTCTTTTCTACCTGGGGCACCAGATAAAGAATGTTTACAGGGAAGACTGTCAAGGGTGTTCATGAAAAGTGTCACCTCCACAATAACATGCTTCAATAGATGCTAAGCCGGCGGCAAAGGTACCTGAAGCTCTACAAAGAGCGACTCTTTTTTGATAGGAATACGAGGGTATTTTTGGTAATGCAAAGTAGTTATGCTCAACGTTAACAGTTAAACATTCAACGTGACCCAAAGTTAAATGAATCTTCTCCCTGCATTCAAAAATGTCTGCAAATGATTTCACTTGCCAGTGGTTTCTTATTAAATTTGAGCCTTTTACACAAAAAGTTACTAATATAGTGCGCAATGCATTTGCAATCAAGATGATGGAAAACAAGAAGCAGAAAGTAACGATAAAGTTGATATAACCAGTACAAACAAACATGAACCCTAACGATTTTCAAAGCTTGTTAAAAATATTCGCTTTGCAATGAATGCACCACTCTGTTATATCAAAAATCACTAAAGTATAAAGAGGTTATATCTATAGTCAGCATGTACTAAGAAATTAACAGACTACCAAAAACTATCAAAGAAATTTGCCATATTTACCTAATTACAGATGCTTCTAAAAAGATCACAAGGTCTGCAATTAGACCCGTGAAATGACAATATTGCAATGAGGTGAAAAATGATATCTATCAAAAATACATCAAATGTGCGTGATACTAAAAGATGGAGTGGATATTGGATCGCGGATAATGAACCAAAATCACTTTGAATTATCACAAATGTTGCACTTATATGGATATTTACAGAAAGTTGTAATATGCAATCGGAGGTAATCGTTATCGATAGATAAAGATCAGCAATAAAGCTATAGGTAATATGGTTGCCCATTCTACGAATACTACGAATTGTACCAATTTGCTGATCTCTACTCCTAGGAGTAGGGTAAATTTGTAGCCACAAATGGAGCAAACGTTCTGATTCTCCTTTTCTTGTGCTATCGATCTAATTGTATAAGCAACCAATGATCCCATCTGCTTGCTCTGAAGCCCTTTCTAAAAATTATGAATCACCTATCCCTCCTATTTCTAAGAAATTTAATACAAAAACTATGCTACAAGTTAGCAAATACTACATGAGCAGTTTTCAGACTAAATCCAAAAACAATAAACAAAAGAAGTGAAGCCATTCACTGACTTCTATTGACTTAAAAGTCTAGAATACTGAAAAGAGCACATAAGCTGACACTTCTGACTTGCGTCTGTTGAGCCATTGCCATAAGCGTATTCATATAGTAGCTGTATCTGTTCTTCAGCATTAGAAATTGGAATATGCCGAAAACTGCTCCAAGTAGCAGCTTACAACATCGTATAAAAGCTTGTATTGTTCCTTTTAGAAACAGAAAAAAGATTATATCAACAACCTTCTGATAAAAAATGATGTTATGAAAAAAGCAAATATTGAAATAGGTAGCATGGCAAACGGCAGAAGACCTGTCGTTTTCAACATTCATACAACTTTGTCCATAGATTTAGCGACACAACTTGTCCTTGCCAGAAGTCTTATAGCTTAAAAGACAAGACCGCAAGAAGAAATACACTTTTCAAAATAGCGTCAAACAAATTTACCTTATTTTCAACAAATGATGGTCTAAAGTTCCTCAGACGTCGGACAGTTTGGAACACATCGATCATGTGCTGAGATTTCAGTCTTTCAATTAGCGTATAAGCGGCAATAAATGAACCAGTGCGGCCACTACCATTGCTATAATATGAACAGAAAGGTAATATAAATGTCAAATGCTGCAGGTGTAGTACAAACGCAAGTCAAAAGAATTGCTTAAAGAATCTTTCGACTCTAGAACAATTTAACTAACTTTGATACTAAGGTTTGGAGCAGGGATATCCAACGTTTTCTTAGTCAAGGCAAAACACAGACAAAATCAACAATGAGCCAAGCTATACAATACGTATACAATCAACATTTGTAAATTAAAAATAAATTAGGCCCGTGATTTGAGATGCATTTTAAAGCCTAGACCTAGACCGTGGGCCGCAATTGGCGGAGCAGTTTGCACACCCCTGGTTTGCATAATTCTGGTCTGTAAAAAGTAAATACACCAAAGTGTAACTTCCTTCATGACATGAACATTAACAGCAATTAATGATCTTGAACTCTTCCAGTCCTTTCTCAAAAAGTTTAGGTTATCACCAACAAAATTTACGAAAAATTCAAGCTGCCTTGAAGTTTTTGACTGGTAACACAAACAAAATGAGATAACAGCGAAGTTAGGGCTATTTGAACGAGTAAGGAAATGTTGTCCAAGATTAACAATAAAAGTTGATGCAAGGATAGATTATACGTTTGATCTACTTTCGATCGTAGATCAAAGTAATGTATACGCGTTCATGGTTTTCTTTCTTTTAATCTAATCTCACATTACGCATAGTTTTTCTATCTTATATATAGTGTAATATTATAAATAGTCACATGATTTTATGAATCAATGTTGTTATAGTTATAGTTATTATGTAGATATGAGATAGAGTTGAGTTTGTTCTATTTTACGAAGACCATTTCCTTGTCAAATATCTAAACAACAAATGAAGATTTAACACATAACATCACAAAATAGATTTGAAAGTAAGTTCTGTCACGTCACCCTGAAAACAGTTATTTATGGCTGACAGGGCAGCCATGTACATAAAGAACTGAAAAATGAAAGATAATTAAATATATATATACATGGGCAATAGTCAAGCCGATAAATAAAACATGGATGAAAAACAATAGAGATAGATACCCGCAATGAACGATAATTGGTCCACCACTTAGTCGCCTTTTTGTTGATTCAGCAGCCTCGATTAGGGAAACCAATGATACAACGTTGAATGGCACTGAATGATCATGCCATGTGCTCAAATGGTAATGATGAACTTCGCTTGACGATCGATTGAACTAAACAAAATAAAAAGAAGCTAAACGTCAAGATAGGTATATATCTAGCATGAAATAGTTATGGTTAAGTTAATGATTTAATGAATTAACCTATCATTGTAGCGTAATGATAGTCAACAAATCGCTTGTGCCAACAAACGAAAATGCCAGGTGAATAATAGACATCAGAGGTATACTCTGAACAACTCATGATATTCCACAATTTACGTTTAACAAACATGGCAATATATTAACAAATGCGAAAATATATAAGCGAAATTCTAATTGAATGAAAATATGGTAACTTAGGTATAAATCCTCCTGCATAAGCAACAGCATTACTAAACAAAATTAGGGTCTAATTAAAGGATAAAATCAAGTTTCTTATTTGCAGTTGGCCCTGTATAATTGATAAACTACCGTAAATTCTCTATTAAGCCTCCTTGTATTCAAGCACATTAGAGGGGGGCTTATTGGAGAGAGGAGGGGCTACTTGAGAGGGGGTAAAATAAATTTTTGAAATAAGAACAGATATTCTACGGTGATAAAATTTGTATACTTCAGAAATCTTCACCAATAACATCGTCATCTTAATCAATTATTATCATTTCTGTTGGCAGCACACAGATGTTTGAGATTGATTTTGATATTTCTTGCTGAGTACTAAAGAACGTCATCAATACCACAAAGTTTATGCTCGTTATCAACATAAATTAGGTTTGTCATTAATCAAATTTTTGAGGGGGGCTTAACAGAGAGAGGGGGCTTATCAAATGTTTCCTTCTGCAAAGGCCGGACTAATTAAAGAAGGGGCCTGAAACTGAGAGGGGGGGTTAAAAGATAAGTTACCATAGCCGATAAAAGTTATTTTGAAACCTCTGTCTCAAAGCCAACATATGAATTCATTGCTGGTAATTTAACTGTATCTAAATTCAACCAGACAATAATGAACATCAAAATAAAACTCACTGATTGGTCAATCGCAGCTAGTGTGCTTCTAGTTACACCTTCTACGATCTCCTCCCTGGCAATAAGCTCCACTGAAATATTGCCACTATCGTAATGAGCCTGCCCAGCACTTGGATAATACTTCGGGTAACTCTGGTGAAATTTGCAAAATATTGAAATTAAAGTAGAATGATAAGGAAGAGGATGAGAACGAGGATGAGGATGAGAACGAGTATAAGGATGAGAACGAGGATGAGGATGAGAACGAGGATGAGAACAAGAGCCAGCCCATGGTTGGAGACCTCCTCGTGTACAAAGAGACACTGTCTTTAACTTGATAGCGATTCATTTCACAGAGATTAAGAATTGTGGCAAATGCTGATGAATTGTGGCAAACTGTCCAACTATGCTCCTTCAGTGAAAGTCAGTCTCAGCACCTTCAGGCTGCGGCTCTGCTAAGTAACTGTTGGGGCAACAGAGTGGATTGAGTGTAGCCGACTAAACCACCTTTTCTAAGCAATTGGCAGGCGGTCCACGGACACCCGGGCAAGTCTCAGGGTCCATGGGGGCGTAACGAGAAAGAAGAAGAAGATGATAACGAGGGTATGACAGAGGACGTGCATACACATAGTATGAAGTGAAGATTTTGCATAAACTGTACGTGTTTCATTTATATAACTTCACAGGGATTACGTAACTCATATGAAGAGCACTATACCTCGTTTTCTTCTGTTAATGACACAATAGTGCCCGATTCTCTTTCAATCACCATTCTCCAGAAATCCTTAATCGTGTTTTCCAGAGGTGATTGCGTGGCTATGAATTGGTCTTTACTGTTACCCTGTGCGAAACAACGGTTTTTACATATAGATTCTAATGAGACACTGCTATTAAAACTAATACAGACTCATTGTTCAGAACATGATAATGTCATTGTCAGGAACTCAAGGAGGTTTAGATCATTCGCAAGGAAAACAGGAATGGTACTGTTTTCTACATGGAGCATTTAATGCCACGATCTTGTAGAAGAGGCTATGATGAATTAAAAAAAGCTCAAAACCTAATTTGAAGAGCCGTTAAATAATGGGGGAGCATAGAAATGTAATGGCACGACCATATGCAACATATAGCTAAATGTCTGGCCTCCCTCCTGTACAGCTATTTATATTTGTATGCTGCCGATCATACATGTGCAGATGACATATGTAAATGCATTTTTACAACAATGTAATTATCCCATTGTTTACAGACCAAGACATGTTGGTCACATCCAGAAAATCAGTTGTTATGACAATACCAACCTCCACTAATGTATCTAGCCGTAGGCTAGAGGTGACCACATGTCTTAGACCGAATGCATCCCTCAATTTACTAGACGTAATTCCACGTGGAAACTAGATGCTTTGATGAATACATAGTAACTACTAAGTCAAAAGCTTTCGCACTGAAAAATGGCATAAAAAAACTCACATCAACGTATGTTGCATTTATATAATTGCATCCTTCTTCAGATGACAAAGAGGGCAGAAATATCCTTTGAGTATTTCCTAGTGTGAGAAACAAAATTAGAAACGATTTAAAACAGAAATCTTTGTGCAGAAATTCCAAGTGCAATTCTTATCCATTTAAATTGTTAGCTACACTCATGATATGTGGAGAGCCCGTTCTCTTTTTCACGGCATCAGTAATCACACCAATTCTTGTCTATACTGAAGATTCCATCTCAGCGTTTGTGTTTGCAATCTGCCTACCAAAGCTGATCTTCCGAAAGAAAAATTAGAATGAGGCTCTGGAAAATGCAGAAAGATCCATCTACAAATGCAATTACTCTAACAAAACTCAGGAAATGCTTATATAGAAGTTTCATTCACTTTGATAAACCACCAAAAATCACTATAAATCACTAGTAATCAACAATTATCACTCAAAATGTAGAAAGTAGACCATTATGTTTGATAGTATACTGAGACATTATGAATTACCAAGAATTATCATAAATCACCATAAATCGCAATCAATCGGCATGAATCACCACAAATCGCCCTGAATTACCATTAATCACTACTAATATACAGAAAGTACGATAATACACATACTTGGTAGTACATTGATATCTCTGTTTTTGTTTTGATTGGCAGCAGATTTACCAGATGAGAACTCATCATCAGCAATTTCAATAGCAACAAGGGAGATACTCTGAAGGAAAAAAAGTTTCAAGAAAAAGGATATATGTATAACACGAAAATTAAGCAAGTGGAAGCAAAATAAGTAATGATACTAAATGGATTTGTCAATAGGCCACAGAATTGTCTCATAATACTTTCAGAATTTTCGTACTCTTATGAAGTAGATATATTCACTCTTGAGATTAGATGAAACTGTGCTTTGAAATTCATAAAGATCAATTTTCATGACAGATTACTCCCCAATTGGTTAGATTGCGGACGTACGGTGCAGAGTGAAACAGCGAGTTTGCATCGGAAATCCGACATTCGAATGAAATAGAGATGGGACTAGAGAGTATCTTGACCGAACCTAAAGTCCATGTGACTTCAATTCGAAAAATAACGAAATATTTCATCGAAAATGAGTGAATGCCGTGCAATACATACTGTGAATTCTCGAAAGAATCCATTCTTTTTGGTCTTCGGATCGAGACTGGATAGACTATTGTATCTCTGTTTGAATTCTTGAACAGAAATCTCAGTGACACCACAAATAGTTGCTTCAAGAAGGCAGTCATAGATAAACTTGTATTGTGACTGTGAGGACAGATGACAATCAGTTAATGAGCAATGCAATCACTCGGTGAATCACTAAGGTCAATAGGTCAATAGGCCAACCAGTCGATCAAACACTCCAGTAATTGATAGATCCATTAATCAGAAGATCAACAGGTCAATAGGTCAAAAAATAGGTCGACAGGTCAATAGGTCAAAAAATCACTAGGTCATTTGGTAAATAGGTCTATAGGCCACAAGATCAGTAGGCTCAATATGACAATCGATAGATCAACAAGAAAAACACGAATAAGCAACAAATTAATCACTCAACCCACTACACTATTTTCCCAAACCCAAAATTAGAAAAAAGAACAAACCGCTCTTTGAACCATCTGTGACCTTTGTAATCTTAGTAAATGAACACAGCCAAACACATCAACAGTTCTTGTTCTCTCAATCAACGTAATCAACGAATCAATTGCGAGGAACGTTCCTGTTCGACCAACCCCAGCACTAATGAAAACAGAATGAAGAACTGCATTGTAATAAAAGTGATCGAGGGTGGAGCTCATGCTAATGAGCATAAGAGATGGTGACATTGTTAAAGCATATCAAAATGGAAATCACATAAAAGCCTACTGTGCAACGGTGGAACTGGCACTCTCCACACGGTACGGTGTACAGATAGAGTGACGCTCCCAGACAGATAGAATGACGCTCCCAGCCAAATACACCCATGCTACTGTGATAATCACCAAAATAAACCTTTTAAACCATCAAATTTGAATTTCTTCATCTTAATTCATATTTTCTTTCTTTCGGAAGCAGGTTTTATATTTTGACCATTCTATATTCATACTGACCACAAAGGCCATTAAACTATAAAACTATGTAGTTTATCTCAGGTTCTGTAATCGCAGAAGAGTAAAAGCAAACCTGCAATGAACAATGATGGGCTGATCGCCTTGTTTTTCCCAAGGGATGAATCCACGCATCCTACGTCTAAAGCTGAGCAGAGATGTTGGATATTGTGGTACGCCGTAGTCAGGCCAAGCAATGAAATGAAGATGGTTTAGCGTTCGTACGACACTTCCCTACAAAACAGTATTTAAAAAAATTGGTTTAAAATGTTTAAAAAAATCTAAGCATTAAAAGGTGCTCTTTTCAAGGATGATGGAAAACGAAAAATGTCAATTCGGGCAAGAAGTTTGATTACAAAATGATGTCATCAGAAATGTCAGTGTGGCAGATAAGACAGCAAAGATATTACAGCTCTCTGAAAACTTTACAACTGAATATTCGACTGTAAAAACAAGCAGTTATCATCAGAGTAACATCTCTAATGACAATTACTAGTCTGTGCAGTAGTATATACAGTTATACATTTCTACGATAGTTGTTACATCTTTGCTGAATTAAATGTTACAATGGAGCTTCTGGTTACAGTATTCTAATGTTGAAAAATTATCTCACTAATATAAGTGACGTTATAACCCCACTATGACCTTGATTAAAGCCAAACACATCTAAAACACAAAGAGAAAGGAGAAAAATGAGTTTGTACTACCTTGGTAACTTTTAACGTTGTAAAGACATAGTCTGGGTATTCCTCACAACCTTGATACGAGACTGTGATGTTGCCATAAACTTCTGTGCCAGACAATGGCCAGTACTGCTCGGACTTTTTCTAGAAGATGACACAGAATATATCTATATTGTTAAATCAAGATTAAAATAGGATTCCAGTCGCTCTAACATTTACCAACATATCTCAAGCGACAATGTGCTTGCTTATTTTCACCAGCACTTCAAGGGCAAAGAAATGAGCAAAGTACACGGATCTGTTCATACCTTGGTTCCTTCAACACATCCTGTCAGCATAACAATTGCAGTTATGCTTTGTTCCCATATCATCACCCAAAAATCATCGACAGTTTTCGGAACAGGTGCTGGAAAAAAGAAGACTCAAATGAAATTTATTTATCTTTTGTGAGCTATTTCTTTCAGACAGGTTGAGTCTTCTCAGCCATTTACCATTTACCTCATACACTACTAAGGAAGAAGTGCGCGCAATCTATGCAATGTATATATATATGTATATATATCACATTCATTTTATATATTATATGGTGTGGCATAGGTGAAATAGCTAGACAATTGAGAGACGAAAGGAGAACTTAGAATACCTTGAGAGGCAATGTACCGTCTTTGTCCAAAGTAATCCTTCGGAAGAAAATAATGGTATTTTATCCCTTCCCTACATGCAAGGCATAAAAACATTTCAAAAGTTAGAAAAATTCTCGATGGCTTTATTAGCCAGCAAAAATGGTGGTTTGTAGAGTTGTAAAACACATGAGATAGAAGGGAGAGAGAGGGCCGGAGGAAGTGAAAGGGAGATCAAGGAAACGAGATGCCAAGGGAAAGTCAGAAAGAGAGAAAGGAAAGAAGAATGTAGGAAAGAGACACAAAATAATGCTGAATACTTACGACTATATAGCTAGCATTGACATAGTCACATCCATCCTTTGGTTGCTTCAGTTTTACTCTGTTAAAATCATCTGAAAAAAAAATCAACACAAAATGCTGACGAGAATTGGTAAATGTAATGAAAACAAAAATTGCGAAATAAGACTGCTTTGAAAATTATAGCATGAATAAAGACTAAAATGTTGTGGGTTTCTGTGAATGAATGAATGAATGAATGAATGAACGAACCAATGAACGAATGAACGAATGAATGGCTGAATAAATGAATGAATGAAGGAATGAATGGCTTGAATGAATGAACGAATGAATTAATGCGTGAAGGAACGAATGAATGCTCAATGAATGAATGAATAAATGAATGAATGAAAGAATGAATGAAAGAATGAATGAAAGAATGAATGAAAGAATGAATAAATGACTCAAATGGGCAATAAAAACATTCAACAGTATCTTATAGAAGTATAGATACCCACACGAAATGATATTTGCAAATCGATTTTTACTCTTGATTTTAATGTCTCCGCCAACTTGCCATGTAAAAAGTTGTTCAGTTGGTAAATTCTGAAAAAGCAATAGAAACTTAGAAAACAACACTGGAATGTTGTTAAACGCTTCACAAGACCATATATACACGCAGCGATGTATGCACTTCCACTTTACAAGAACCAATAACTGCAAGACATTAACAAGATGTACTCTGAAAAATTATCTATTACCCCAAATTCTTCATTGAATCCTGCATCATCTGTGGCACT
This sequence comes from Mastigias papua, assembly GCA_964019165.1. Taxonomy (NCBI): domain Eukaryota; kingdom Metazoa; phylum Cnidaria; class Scyphozoa; order Rhizostomeae; family Mastigiidae; genus Mastigias; species Mastigias papua. Next base: position 14,342,203 of record OZ025279.1, on the reverse strand, counting down.
TTTACGATTAAACATCTGCACGATGTCTTTGGCAGGAAATGGAGGATACAATGAGCTTCTGGTTACTTTTAGGCTTGTTGGCTCAAATGGAATCTCTGCACCTAGGGAGATTCAAATCAATCTCAATACTATTGAAAAATAGAAGAATTTGAAACAAAAACTGTACACCTATATACAAGAAATTCATTCTTACTTTCTACACACAACACATCTTTAAATAATGATTATGATGATGATGATGATTTCTTCAGGAACTTTGAAAAAGTTATATAGAATCTGTTTCTCAACTTTTTGCTTTTGTTTCTCAACTTCATCGTCCCATTTGTTTCTTTCTTATACCATCTCCTAAGCTAGACATGCTTCCAATTATCATACTACACCTATTCTCTGATAAACTGTCATGACATACAAACCTCCATTTTTCTGGACAAGTGATTCCTTAGAGCGTCCTCCTCCATCAGGGTACTCCTTCAACTCATGTCCACCAATGGTATCTAAAGGATCCATGCTGTCGTGGCCAGCTTTCTGCCTTCGCCTGCTGAATGTGATCCCATTAGGATGGATGTCACAACATTACATTTTGAGAACGAATGAGACGGAGGAGAGATAAACAACATAATATAATATAATATAATATAATATAATATAATATAATATAATATAATATAATAAAATATAATATAATACATATAGATAATGAAGGGCAGAAAATATTGCAAAAGTTTATTGAAGACAGAAATGATATTGGCAAAAAAATATTTCTGTAAACAATAGTGATATAACAACTGGCATTAAAGAGAAGAGAGCTGAGATTGAGACAGGTGAAAACTGATAAATAACATAAATACAAAATAGGAAATATTCGCTATTGATGATTGAAACAAAACGGCAGCAGAAGAATTTATTGATAGTGCAAATATTAAAACGTTCAAATTTGACACCAGATTTCAAATACACTAGTCCTGTTGTACAGAAGATCAGGATCTACAAATAGACTTCATAAGTGGCTCATGAGATCTTTAGGTCAAAGTATATTGCACTACCTATGTTAATCTCTTCGCATTGAAGGCACCAAAAAGAGGCTAAATCCATCCATGCTGCCTTCCAATCTGCTGGATGGCGTGTCTGGATAATAATGCGCAGTTACATAGAACATAAAACCAACCTTCTTATGAACAGGAGCCCGACAACAGCAACAAGAAGAACAACGATTGTGACACCAATGCCAATGCCAATGGCGACTCCATTACCACCATTGCCTGCACAGCGATAAATTATTTACGATTTTTATTATATGGCTGTTTATCAAATTAAATCTAAATTCATAAAAATGCATCAAACAAAAAGAGACGAAAGGATTCAACCCTTTAATTTCTATGAGTCTTTGGATCAAATAACTTCTCTTTCTGCTTCCTTAGATATTTGTCAACGTAAAGCTCGACGAAAAACTATAGTGGAATGGCAAAACTTAACTTTCTTGGACAAAATGAAATTGTTTATCAATACTTTGCAATACCTAGGAAGTGGTTATTCCTCAAAAATGGAAACCTTAGGGGTATTTCCTACTGTTTCACACTGTTATGCATAAATATCTGATGACATGACACAATAATTCTTAAGATCTTTCCATTTAGGATTCGAACCGATACCGCTTCGATTTTAACTTGTTATATTCTTAATGCCAAGACACAGTCGATACTGTGGTAAAAGCCGAAGTTTCTTATAAGCCTGAGTGAAGGCAACTCACCATCCCCACCATTCACCAAAGGACGAGTCTTTGTTTTTATTGGATTCGTCCAGGGAGTGGAAAATGAAGATGACTAAAATGGTAGAGATCGGAAATGTTAAACGAAACATTTGATAAGATCATACTAATAAGATCGACTGAAGATGACTGAAGATTGCTGAAGATGATTGAAGATGATTAAACATGAGTGAAAATGAGTCAAGATGACTGAAGACGAGTGAAGATGAGTCAAGATGATTGAAGATAACTGAAAATGATTGAAGACGATTGAATAATCATGCAGCAAATCAGACTAATCACTTTATTCCAAACATTCGGCTAATCTCAAATAACAAACACACAGAAAAGAAAAGAGGATGTACTATCATATAAATCAGGCAAGTTGATCTTAAAGGAAATTTGATCAATCCTCCTTTGTTAGCGCTACCTACTTTTACAAACTCCACCAGGTACAGAAACAAACCCTTACGATTCTCCAAATAATTACTAAGTGCAATAATTATTATAAATCACTACTGTTATCAACATGTATTTTGCTGTATTGAATGAAACTAACTGAGCTCATATCTCTTCTTCAAGTATCCTAAAAAATAGGCTATTGAGACTTGGATGTAAAATACGCTATCAATGAGGAAAATATATTCTTAGAAACATGCATTAAACACGCAATGAACACGCAAAACTTTGAAAGCGACTTGAAAATTACCGTAGTCGAGAGTGCACGAATAAACACTGAATACGTCGATTCAGGATCTAACGGTTGGTTACGATATTCCTCCGCAGTAGCTCGAATCTTGCGCTTGCGTCTCTTTGTTTGGGATTTAGTCAGCTGGCCATCACCAAGCTCAAAGGTTTTCAAACTTGTGAATTTACTTTCTGTGAGAATTGCTGCAATATATGGGACATTTTCCGAATTCGGTTGGTATGCTTTGAGGTCCTCTTGCTTATATGAAGACGGATCAGGAATCTTCGAATTGCCAGTTATTTTGATGGCGATTATGTAAAAGTAACTAAAAGCAAATCATGCTATTCATTACTCATGTATAAGCGAACTTATATAATTCATTAATCTGTTTCGCCTAACACACATTTTGAAACTGACTTCAAGTTAAGTTAATGTTAAATGCCACATGGTTGTTATGTAATCACATACTCCCTGTGGCACGTTTGCATTATGCTGTATTGTAATTTGATTATGAGCATATAAAAAGGAGAGAAAATCGACCGAACGAAGTTTACTAATGTTATAAACGAGAAGTTCCTGTAAGGCTCAATCCAAAATAAGTACATATTGTAAACAGGCTGAAGGGTGATAAGAAGTTTCAATCAATGAAAAGTTAGGACAAAGAAAAAGGTAATTCAATCAAATAGAAATACCAATTGATTCACTTTTTAAGCAATTATAATACTGCATTTTATCTAATATTAACGACAAACCTTAACATTGATATAATGACAAAATTTATTAAATAATCTCCGATAGCACCTATGAAAATACTAAAGATACTTACTTAAAACTTCCTTCATTGAGTTAAGAAAAACTATGATCGTAAATTAGTGGAAAGCCTAGCTGTCTTCTAAATCTAAGAAATATATTAAAAGTAATACATTAAAAGCAATATAAATAGATGACAAACAGGAATATAATACCTTGCAGTAAAACCAACTGGAAGGACGACGTTCAGAGAAATTTTGATTGTGAAGGCTTTGACATCTTTTTCATCTGGCTCTGGTAGTTTCTTCAGGAACTTTCGTGCTATTTATATAAGGTAGATAAATGCCAGCGATTGAAACCAAGGTAATATATGCATGAATATCCTGGCATAAGATGCCAGAACAAATTACTTGGGCAGAAGTTAGCGAACAATACATTCCCACCTATCAACGTCAAAAAATACATTGGGCTGTAAAGAGCACCTCTTGCAACATTTGATAGAAGATTCCGTAATACTTAAAGTGAATGTCTTATGCCATTTCCTTATATCTAATTATCGATACAGGGGGGTGCTCATACTGGGGATGTGAAGGTTTCACATCTCCCCCTTCAGTCTATTGCAGTAGCCATCGGTAACTTTATGCGATTTCGACAAAAGTGGCACAACGACCATGGCTTGCTGGTAGATAAGGCGCTTTGTTCAATACTGCCTGCAAAATTATTTTGCCACACCCCCTACTCAAAGGTCCTTCGGCACACCACTAAATCATTAAAGGCAGAGCAGGATTTGTGAAATATATTTACGAAAGAGATACACAATCACTATAAAAAGTATAGAAAAATGCACGTTTAAACAGTAAAACAAAGGTATATTAACATTCAGAAATAAGAACCAAACGTTTAAATTTCCTATAGTACTCGAAGCTCGTGGTCGTGGTCGTGGAAAACAGCAGCAGAAGATTCTGAGAGAAATACTGAGGATAGGATGAAAGAGGGAAGAAAATATCGATTGATGAATATCAAAACAAGACAAAACTTACCAAGATCAAATACGGTTCTATTACCAGGAACAATCTCATTCTAACAAAAGATGAAGAAATTGGGAAATTACTGATGAAAGAGGTCATTTCAAATTTTCTATCAGAGATAACGAATGCAAAAAGTTCTTCAAAAAGACAGAACATATGCCAAATACTTTGAAATAATGACTTTCAAAACGAGGCCTTTAATTATTCCAAACTGATGGCTTTGATTACTACATGGCAGGGGAAAAGCTAACTTTTCATCGCGATTTAGAATGATCAGAATGACGCAGTTTTGATATAAAATTCAGAGACAAAACGAACTATGGTCGTAAATACAAAGATGAGTTAAGTAGCTGCTGAGTAAGAAAAGTAAACCAAACCTCTCTCTTCGACACAGCTCTAAAATGTAGCCAATAATTTCCGGGAGTCTCGAGATCGGTTCCAAACGCGTCAACCGTCGACTTGCCGGGGGTGATTTGCATAAATAATGGCATTTCTCCAGGGGGTTTGCTCACCGCCAAATAATACTTAAGATTGTCAGTAGTTGCATCAGCTTTTGATTTCAGAGATGGAAATGACGTCATTGGAGTCTCGTTACCAGTTCTTATTTGAACAATTACTTCATAACGGCTGTAAAAAGATAACATTTTAGTGAAGGCTATTGAAAGAAATCAACAACTTAATAACTATCCTAATCGTTTAGCAAATAAATCCTATCAATTTATCAGCACGTTCATTTATTGATCAATTGATCAAGTACCCCATCAGTTATACTGATAAGATGAATCAGCTAATCAACGAATCAAAATATTAGTAGCAATAATGGTAAGGAAACAAAAAATCTTTTCAAAATGGTAAATTGCTGCTACCCTAAACACAAGCAGAATCGACACGATCAAATAAAAATCAATCAATCTACCAATCATCAATCAATCAATCAATCAATTAATCAATAAATCAATCATCAATCAATCAATCATCAATCAATCGCAAAAATCACTGATTGCATAAATTCGTGTACACTTACTTGATTGGGCCATAAATGTTCGTAACAGTATTCACTGTTATATTCCTTTCAGTTCCTCCATTCATACTTTTTTCAACCAATCCGTACGTAGGTGCAGGAGCAGCTGTAGGACAAAACGACTCTCTAATGCCAGCAACAACAGAAAAACAATATTAACTTTCTTATGGAAAAATTGAAATGTGCTCTCTGCTCTTCAAAAGTAAAGACAGATCTCTTTCAATTATATAAGATGAGGTTGATCATCCTGTTAAAAGATGAAGCATTCCTTAGATGGCTTTCGTCTTCTTTCACAAAATGAAACGTCAAAACAGCTTCCAATTGAACAGCACACAATTATTTCCCTTTAGCATGAAATAGCGGCAACATTTTTTAGGCATATTGAAAGCTATTTTCGTCCGACACTCATCAGAGTACGAAACGTCGGATAACAACCGAAGGGTGAACACGTGACATGATGAATGCTGTGTCCAGTTGGTCAAGTGTATCCGCTTCAGGCTATACATTTTGGTCTACCCATCCGTCGTTATCTGATGAGTGTCGGACGAAAATAGCTTTCAGTATGCCTAAGAATGTTGCCGCTATTTCGTGCTAAAGTGAAGCTCTGTAGTACAAACAGGTTATTTACAATTATTTCTATCAAAACTTGTGAAATAACAATGCCTGTCTGTTGTCAATGCAGACAATTGCACTAAAAACAGCCATATAAATCAAGAGTTATATTAGTCTATAAACAAATGATCCATGAACATGAAGAAACATCATCTGTCACAAGAATCGTACCTGCAATTTTTGTCCATCCGGTTTTAGGTAGCGAGTATGGACCCTGACCCTTACTCGTTGTAGCAGCTATTTCAAGAACGTAAAACGTTCCGGCAACTAGGTTGTTTAATACGTATGGCTTTTGACAGGAAGGACTGCAGATGTATGTTCTATTTATTGCCTCAGAGAATGTGGGCAAGTAAGGTTTTGTTCCATTGCCCCTTATCTACGGTAGAGCAAAAGAAGAGAGATAACAAACTTATTTCATAAGCAAAAGCAAATACAAAAGGGCTCGGCGAGGTCCCAGAAGGACGTCGGTTTAAACGAACCAAGAAATGAAAGGACGATATTACCTGATAAGAAATGATACGCCCCCTTGGAAACTTTGGCTCAATCCAATTCAAATGGAGAGATGTTGCTTCACGTGTTGCGATTTCAAGGCTCCTTGGTTCAGAAGGAACTGTAAGGAGATTTTGCAATCCATAATATGACAATGAATTCCTTTCAAAAAGTCAACAAATTTGGCTAGGCATAGGCCAAAGTTAGCAATCACAATAAAATATTTCCAAACATTTTACAATCTAAAAATTTTCAAACAACGAACCCTCCTTCGAATGTCAAGAGATTTATATCTGTAGATACCTCCTTAATATTATCACGCCCCAAAAACTGACATAGCAGTGACGGGTAAGAAAATGCACTATCTTTTATACGAACCATATAATTCTGGCTGGGGCTCAATACTTGTATAATTCTAGGTTCAAAATGTTCTTATTTCTATGTCAAGAGTGACATTGTAAATATTTGAGAGATTGCATGCAGTATGACAGTTTCCAAAACATTCCATCGGCTACTTGTGGCCATTAATCAACGAATGTTGCTGTTTATTAACAATCTCATCATGGCTTCTTTGTAAAAAGAATGTAGGTAGTTGGGTGCTAGTGAAAATCTCTGTTAAGGGAATCACAATGTTGACCAGCAGGCAAACATGTTTACACAGGTAAACGTGATAATCCGACAACAGTCAGAGAAAATTGTTAAAATGAATTCACTTATGTGGCTGAGCATGTCCTAGCCACATTCTTATTTTAATGGCAAATCGAATCTCAATGTTCATATACAAAAACATCAAGGCAAAGAAAACATCAAATTTATAGTTCCATTGTTGACTTCTTGAACTTCTTAGGACACATCATGCATACAGAATAGAACAACATCCAGGTTAGCTGCATTTACACTTACTTCCTTCTTTTGTCTTCTCGGTAACGACAACACTCCAGTTACCAAGCTTGATTGTATACGCACTAACCTGCAGAAAACGGAAAGATTTCCTGAGCTGAGAGTTGAAATAAACCAATAATGTCTCTTGCAAAGCAGATAAAGAGTGTCAAAGGACAAAGCGATGGTACTATCAAATCAAGGCCTAAAACAAGGGAAAGTTACAGGACCTCTACTAAGTTGACATTAAGGTTAAAAGGTCAGAGTCCAAAGGAAATCTTGTCAGGACCACACAAATTTCCTACAACAATGCTTTTTAGCGTAATATACTTCCATGTTCTTGATAGTTCTACAGGAAAATTCTGCAACTGCAGTGCCTACTGATTATTCACCATTAATCTATATTTATAAGATGATCATTTGAATTTCGAAGACAACCATTAGTGGTCAATACTACTGTCTTTTTGAGGCCGTGTGCCAAACGAAGCATAATTTAAAATATCCCCAATCAATAGACAGCAAATAATTCTCTCTCTCAATACATACCTTAAAAGAGTAATTGGAATCTGGTATTAATCCAAACAATATTGCCTCAGTCATATTCCCAAGCAAAATGCTAACATTGCAGTTCTTGTTGCAATATTCCAATCTGTATTCTCGTATGATTCCATTTTCATCTATTGGCTTCTTCCAAATGACTTTCATGCTTGTGGAGCTCTGTGGTATGGCTTCAACATCATATGGAGGCGATGGGGCTTTAAAAAGAGGACAGAACAAAAATCATTACTATTTCATCATAGAGCCAAACAAGACCAATACTTGTGTCGGCTGACCCGTGCCAACAAAGCCATGCTACAAGAAGTGTGACAGCATGTCAATTTTCTGCAACATCCATCAATTCACCTGTCCAATCCTGTCCAATGTAATCTGATTGAAAATCTGGAGCTCATTAGCATAACAAAAAGCATGCAATAAATGAATTGGGCCAAAAGAGAAATAACGCTTTTCTGAGCAGCGCAGAGATACTAACTAGGTGCTGCTTCGAGTTGTCATATCAAGTTAACTAAGTCTGTCACCTGGCCCCGATTGTTGCTGAATTGCATAAAATGAAGTACTAAACAACTGAATAGCTTAACTATGCTTTGCGCAGTTGCCAAGAGACTATAGATAACATTCACAACTTGCCCCATTTCAAAAATGCGCCACTACGAACTGGAGCTAAATAAACAATAGCAACCAACCATCTTCTTTGGTTCTGTTCGATTCTGTGCCACTTTCTGGTCCATACCCTGCAGAATTCTTTGCTTTGATTGAAACACTATAAACTGTGTATGGAAACAAGTTGCTTATAATCGAGTCCAGTTCTGTAGTCTCTAAGCTCATGGTCTTTTGTACGCCCCTTCTTGAGTATCGAAGTGTAATATTGTAATGGGTTATTGGACCATTTGTATCTTGCTTTGCAAGTTGTCTCCATTTCACAAGGATAGACGTTGAAGATCTAACATGGACCGTGACGTCGGAAGGAGCGGTAGATGGATCTGAAATAAATCAAAACGGCAAAGATCTAAGACAATTTGGGACAATCTGTAAGGAAAGAATGCAACAAACCACAGAATGTGTGGTCTGGAAAACAAGTCAAAAATTCCTCTACATACCATACTAATAATCGCAATAAACGATTTCGCTTTCAAGAACACAGCGAAAGTGACCGTAAAATAATACGATGACTCTAAAGGCTCATGGAAGGAGCACTCACTAATTACATTTAGGAAATTCAGCCAATAAGATTCTGTGCAAAATACAGTTGGATTCTACTGAGATCATTCTACCACGCGTCTTGACGTCTCCTTATTATTACAAAGAATATGCTAGGTCAAGATTCTTCCAATGAAAAGTTCTCGGTAGATCCTTCCTATAAAATATTTACACGAAAATCTCGTGGATAATTCTCTAAATAAATCAGGAAAACAGAGTGTCAATCTGTCATTTGTGGTGAGAAACAAACTTCCAAGAAACATATTTTATGCAAAGTACTTACTGTCTTCTTTAGTCACTTCTTCTACACCTGCACTTAACCTGCTAGTCCCTGCCGAATTGAAGATCTGGATTCTGACTGTGTATTTTGTCCAAGAAGTAAGATTCGGTACTGTCAATAGTTGACTAGGGTATCCAGATATCGTCACATTCTTTGCGGAATTAGTTGGACAATCTCGTGACATATTTCCATTTGGTACGCAATCATACAGAATATGGTAGCCAATGACTATACCGAATTCTAGTCGTTTATTTATGTTCTGCAACAAAATTATACACATATTTTTACACTATAGTCAAGCTTAGAATCCAGTCATTAAGAGTGCAAGATACCAAATGATCCATTTCATAGGCATTGTAGACAACAAGAAAGTTAGACTCAGTAGAAATACACGGAGACAGCCAGGCAGACAGCCAGGCAGACAGCCAGGCAGACAGCCAGGCAGGCAGACAGACAGATAGACAGATAGACAGACAGATAGACAGACAGACAGACAGACAGACAGACTGATGCGCGCACATACATACTCACACACTCTCTCTCTCTCACACACACACACACACACACACACACACACACACACACACACACACACACACACACACACACACACACACACACACACACACACACACACACAAACACATCAAAAACACACGTAAACAAGGGCAAAGCACAATGCAATACCTTTATTGCCAATGAAAAACTGTACTTTTGCGTAGCAATATTCGTTATGGTCGGAGCTTCCCCAGGTGCTACAATAAATAGAGTAGAAATGCAGTAAATATTACATCGATAAAGAACGCCAAAAAGCCGCATATAATTCTAACATAATTACGAAGTTATAGAAGAGTTCAATAAATAAAAAGTTAGCAAATAGGACAAAAAAGCTTAATTCTTCTGCTCCTCAGAGAGCCAAATAATTGACAGTTAGACTCTAGTCTATAGTTCAGGCACGGCACTGCCAAATAAAAAGTGGGGGGGGGGGCTACACATAAAAAGTGGGGGTGTTACAAACAATAAATTGCTTGAAAAAGGCTAGAAAAATCACTGGCTGACAAAGAGTGGGGGAGCTGAAGTCCCCCAGCCACCCTACTGACGCCGTGCCTATAGTTTCAAATCGTTGTCGGTGATTGACAGAAGCTGTAGCACCAAAAGTTTCGAACGAGTCGCATTCTAAATAGCGAGGATCTTGCAAGTAAGCTTTCATAGCCAAATATCATGTGTTGGAAAGGTAAGAAGACCCCAGGCTCCGCGCGAACAAGAGATGATTGATTGATTGATTTATTCCATTTATTTAACTTATAGGATATAAACGAAAAATAGTCTTGCATTGCAATGATTTAATTGAAGACAGACGTGTGAGATATAGCCTGCATTATTCATCTTGTCTCTTACCCTGTCCTGACCAAAGAATACAATATCATTCTTAGCAACAAATGACAATGAATGAAAGAATGAATAAATAAATAAATGAATGAATGAGAAAATGAATGAATGAATGAATGAATGAATGAATAGATAAATACATGTATGAATCGAAGAAAAAACTACCAGGTAAATACTTAAATGCTTCAGGATTCAAAATACAAAAACAAATAGGCAATGAACATTCAAGGAATAAAATAACAATCAAAACCACACCTTCTTCCATGGTCTGGGCCAATATCAATTCCGAATATGGGCCAAAACCAGCACTGTTAATAGCTGCAACCTTGGCTGAATAATTTGAATATGGCCAAAGTCCAATGAAATTGACACTAGTATCGGTCGATGAGACATTTTTGACTGTCACCAAAGTTGACTCGTTATCCAATCTCACTGAGAACAGTGTGATAATACCATTCATATCATCCCAAGCTAAATTTTCCCAACTCAGACGTAAAGATCTTGATCCAGTTACTTGCAAGTCAACATTCTTTGGAGATTTACCAGGACCTGTTTGATGTAAATGCTTGCAAATGAAAAACAAATAAAACAAGAAAATAATGTTTGAAATGATAAACAACCATAAATCCATGAAATAAGAAATAAATCCATAAATGTTACTCTTCAAAACGAGAAATGACAGCAGTTAAGCTATTTCCAAATCGCCCTCTAACTTCTGTCGCTTTTCCTCCCAAAGTTTACAATCATACTGGAACATCTCAGAAAGCGTCAATAAGAAAGCTGTAAAGTGTAATACAACTGAACTGCTCATTGAAATAAAACCAGTTGCTCCAGATGGAACGATTACTGTCATAGCCTCTTTTTAGCAAAGAAATCTCACAGCATCAAGAAGGAAAATACATTTGAATTAAAGCAATCTTTGCTAATACTACTCAGTGTAAGAATCAAGTAACTATAATGGCAGCTGGAAAATATTCCTCGTTAACAAAACTATACTTACGTTCCTCTAATGTTGTAAAATTCGAAACACTGGAATATGGTCCGTCACCAATTTTATTAAACACGGCCACTTTAACTGAATATCTTGTCCATGATCTCAGACTCTTAAGCTCCAATTCTGTTTTTCCACTACCATCTACAACCACTGATTGGACAGTAGGCTGTGAGCATTTTCGAGTGACTGCAGTATCGATACATTCGTAAATTATGTTGTAACCTAGCAACGGGCCATTTTCCTTCTCCTTTGCAATATTCTAGCAATAGAAAGAAAAACCTCCTACTTAATACGAGGCTGATAGTCAATTACTCGTAGCAACAATAAGCGTTTATCAATCTTTTAACAACAAAATAACAAGCCGTAAACCTCTGGCCCAGTTACATCATGAAATCCAAACCTTCCTTCCCTTGAAGACCAAAATGACAGGGACACTGTGCCGGTGGCACACACAAGGAGAGTCACAATATGGCAAGTCTCCTCAAAACATTCGTCCTAATATTTCGGATGGTAAAATGAGCATCAATATGTGAAAAACTACTATCTTGAAACCCGCGTAATATGAAAAACTACTATCTTGAAACCCGCGTAATATGAAAAACTACTATCTTGAAACCCGCGTAATATGAAAAACTACTATCTTGAAACCCGCGTAATATGAAAAACTACTATCTTGAAACCCGCGTAATATGAAAAACTACTATCTTGAACCAGGGTTTTAAGAACCTGCTAGACTAAAAATTTTCATTCTAAGCCTCCATCACATAAGAACCTATCTGAGCGAAAATTTTGTCCTAGGTTTTGATCAGTGGGTTTGATGAAAAACTGTATTGGATTAACATCATCAGATATTTAAAAGCATAGCTTAGTATAACTTTTTTTAGCTTATGTATATATATGAAATTGATAATAAATCATAAGAACCTATTTTAAGAACCATGGCAGCCTAAATTTGCTTCAAGTGCCATTTATATTGCAACGCATTTAGGCAAAATTGACAAATTGAGGTTCTTAAACACTGGCTATTGCTGTATCCCCAAAGAAATCCACACTGAATCCCTCAATAAATGCGAATATTGATTGGAAAAATTGAAGGTAGGCCCTTCCAGGCATGGTGCTCCTTTAATTGGTTGTGTGTATAATTTATCAAGAAATTTCTTTTAATAATTTACTAAGTATTTCCTTTTCTCCCACTACAAAAACTCTCAAAAGCAATCTTCAGTTAATGCAAAACGCTACAACAAAATACAAACCTAACAGAATTAGAAATGTCAAAACTTTTGAATTGCTTATGAAATTAAGAAATATCGACGCAAGGATTCACGTGAACAGATCATTCATAAAACTAGACACGTCTTACCGTCACAAGTATTTTGGCTGATGAAATATCTGGTAAAAATCCTGTGGTTATGGGTGAATCATCTGGGGCTAGAAATCAAATTCAACATTAAAAAAAGAAATCATTAGGACGACTAGAACACTAGACAATAAGCCCAAAGCGCACATTAATGGACCCGGAGACTCTCTCCCCCCTTCCAAATTTTAGTCTAAATCTAATGAGAGGCTAAACCCAAGTTTTGAGCCGATATTCAAATGAAATATTGAACTGCGTGAGGTTCGAATGACAAACATCGCGAATAGAGTGCTGATTTCGACCTGTAAGGTAAGATATACCTTAAGCGCATGAGTGCACAGAGAAGAAGAAACCTAACGAAGTCCGCTATAATCTGAAAGCTTAGACGTATTCAGTTTTGAAACATGAGATTGGCTCTTTACTAATGATTACTGCAGGTTATTGAAGTAGAATACCAATATAGGCAAATGTTCTATCTCACACATCTTAGGAAATGAGTTTTGATGGTCTCAAAATTTGCTATATACACAAGTACCTCACAATCATAAGTCAAAATGAAAAACCCAATTAAATTCCCAAATACCTGATTGCAGAGTTTCAACCAATATGGTGTCAGTGTATGGTCCCAAACCGGCCCGGTTCACAGCAGCAACTCTGATGCTATAGTTAGTGTATGGTTTCAAGCCGCTAGCAGTAAAGTTCTGAAGGGAGTTTGAAATATTCCATTGCATTTCCAAAGACGTGCTTACTCTGACCAAACTAATAGTGAATGCCACTAAAAGGCCATTCGTATCATTCTTCTTCAAATTTTTCCATGAAAATTGAAGCGAAGTAGCATTAACACTTTCAACTGCAAAGCCTGAAGGTGGTGCTGATGGAGCTATAAATTTAGAAAAAATAAGATATGTCCTACAATATATAGTAAATAAGTAAATAAGTAAATAAGATATACTTCAATAAAATATTGAAATTACAATAGAGAACTAAGTATGTGATAAATTTTCGCTCTCATTTAACTTGCATTATTGCGAGGCACAATGAGTGAAAATTTGAGAGATTGATTCAATCACTGCAGAAGCCTTTAGAGTTCTGTTCAACATTTTCTCCAACCAGCATCAGCAACTTAACTTTCAAATTTCATTCTACCGATGATTTTTCATCCTACTATTTACAACTACTTCCACCCTACAAAAATGGAAATTACCATACGAGCATAACACTTAGGCCAATTTTATTAGACTACATAATTTCACTTTAAATAAAAGCAACATTTTACTATAACTTTCATATTTTTACAGGTTAATTTGTTCAGTAAAAAGAATTACTGTTATCAATCAAGGACCTGTACCCTACAAAGAAAAGTTTAACATAGGCCTATACGATAAAAAGTAAAAGAAAATTACAAGATTACGATATAAACTAAAAAATAGCTTTTCGCTGCTAAATACAAAACAAACAATTACACAGCTTTTTTGAGGAAAAACATGCGAGAATAGTCTGTTGCTACTACAGAACTTCACTACAGCACGAAAAGGCGGCAACATGCGAACGAGTCTCTTACACTTAAATTTTATTGATTTGGCCTTAACATGTTTACCATAAACATGTTGGGAAGACTTTGACAAAATTTTTGACACTCCCTCCAATTCTTGAAGTATCGATACACTCCCATTGGGTGTGGGGATGCTACACCCACTTCTGTAATAACTGGCTGGCAAATCTAAATTCATCAGCAATCGTTGGTAAAGGTAATATTTGCTACACACATAGCATACTCAATGGAATATCAATTATCAGAAGGGGATTTCCCAGCGATGCATACGCAGCAAATACTAAACACAGCCATGAGTACAAATCCATTCATGATTCACAGCTCTGAGGTCTAATCGTCCAGGGTTCCTGCCAGCAAACTGCCAATTTTGCTACGGTTCCTGTTGATAACCTATTCCTTTGCACCCCTTTCCAGGTAAAGAGGTCACTCTACACTACTGATACTATTTCAAAATCTGACCTACCTGTTTCAAGCGTTGTCACAAATGAGATGTTAACTGGGCTCTCTCTTAGTTGGTTATATGCTGTGATGTGCAACTCATATTTCGTCCATGATACTAGGCCATACAGTTCAATAGAATGACTGCTGATTGTTGTGTTCTTCCATTCAGAAAGGGTACAGTCTCGTGTTTCATCAGTTGTAATGCATCTGTACGCAATGCGGTAACCAATCACATCAACACTTCTGTCTTCCTAAATAAAAACAGTAAGCATGTCATTTTGCAACGCTCCGGGCAAACATACACAGTAGCAATACAAAATGTAAAGAAAATACTTCTGAAAAAACTAAAATGTTTTGAAGCAGACACCAACTCACAACAGTCAAGTCTACCATTAGTGGAAGATGTTGAGGGTAAAAATATTATGAAGAGCATAACGCATCAGGAAAAACACAAAAAGGACATATTTAGTCAACCTTAATTTCAACTCCAATCCTTGATGTATAAATTCTCAGTTTGGAGATTTCGGGAGCTCTTTGAAGCTCTACGAGAGAAAAAAGAATCAAACAATAATGAATGCTCAAACATATACAAAACATATCAAATATATAAGGGCATCAAATGGAGTGCATTTGGGTGAATATCATTTCACTAAACCATCAAATGTTAATTCAGCAGGTTCAGATATCAAGAAATCTATAAAGATCTATCAACACAGCGCAGCTCTTCACTTACTGACAGATAAAGCCTGTATACAACTTCAAACGATAAATTTACAATGACACAGCCAAATATGCGTACCTGATACACTTGTTTTTGCATCAATAACCAAACTTGGACCTCTCCCAAATGAATTATATACTTCCAATGTAAAAGTATAATTAGTGAAACTTTCTAAACCAGTTGCAGAGAAATTATTAGTTCCAACATCTGTGATGTTATATACTATGGGCGATTTACTTTTACAGACTTTGCTGTTCGAATCGTTTACACAATTGTAGCTGATCCTGACGCCTTGAATGTCCCAGTCTAAAATCTCATTGTTTGTAAATTGCTATAAAAGAACATATTGGATATCAATATAAAGAGAAAACTATGGTGGCCATTAAACAAAATGTCCGTCAAAGAGGATGGCAACTATGCAAGATGGCTGCTAAGCAAAATGGTGGCAAACAGTGAGTAACAATTTAAGGACAGAATGCAGACTTGAAAAATTGCAAAGGTAATGGGGTAGTGGTATGATTGCTAAAAATAAATTGACATTAATTCTCAAATCTACTATTAATGGCTAAGAAGCGCTGCTACAACATGGCCAGAAATTATAATTGATAAAGTTCTCAACTACCTTCCAATAGATTGTAAGCACATCTCTCGTAGTGACCACAGGACCAATAGTTTCTGGCTTTACGGTAGGTTCTGAAATACAGAAAAAAACGGAATTTATCCTGAAGTGGGTTAGCACAGACTTTATATAAAAACATTGCAGTTGATTCAAATACTCGTCTTCTACTTATTTATCTATACAGCAATTTATTTGTATATAATACAGAATATCTAAACATTTTTATATTAATAAATAACTCGAACATACAAATAGCTGAAAAGATAGTAGAGGGGGCAGAAGTTGCAACGAAAGATAAAACCAAACTCACTAATTTCCAGTTTGAACTTTGAAGTTTCTGAAAAAGTCCCTCCGAAAACATAATTCTTCAACATAAGAATTCCTTTTGACGACTTCAATCTCACGATGTAATTTTGATACTTTTCAAGGTTTGATAAATAGACACTTCCATCATTTAAGTTCATAATTTCCGTCCATGTTTGATTGTCTATTTTACGATATTGCAATGTGAAACTACTCGATGCATTGTACACCACATCCCATGAGATCAACACCTTCCGCATGTTCTCAACACTTGACGTGATACTTCTTAAAACTGCGTGATCTGAGAGAGAAAAATTAGGACATCAACATATGAATTAGTATCAATTAGTACTCATTTACTCTTTTATATAGCTAATACGTTTGTTATCAGGAATTCCTTTACATGGGATCTACACCTTGAAGCAATTGTTTCATAAAGGGGTTTTCGTTGAAATTTAGAATGTCCGCAGTACCCTGTAGTAACGCGTAGAACTTCAGGGGTGGCAGAGCCGGGGGAGCTGGGGGGCTATAGCCCCTCCACTTTCTATGGCAAATGTAATTTGGTACACATTCTAGGAGCATTCTGTATCCCTCCAATGTTAATCTGTCCACTCCAGCCCCCCTACCAAAAATGCTGCTCCACCGCCTCTGAACTTGTAATATCTATAGCAATAAATGTGGAGTTAAAATCAAGAAAATATTAAGAAACTTGTAGTACTACAAAATGGTCAAAAAAGGTCCAAAAATAAGAATCTTCGCCGACTAGGCCTTGAACTAGATAAGACAAAATTCCTTCAAGTGTGGAAGAAACAAATGAAACCAAAGAGACAATTGGAATACTGAGATTCAATTTATCATAATCAAAGGGGAATTTTCCTTGAAACTTTCAGGGTTTTTTTTGAGATTATTTTGATGCTAAATTTGCCATTCAAATGGACTCTAAAAATTTGCAAGGAAATGGAATTTTTCAATATAAACACAGCAAAGCTATCGCCATTGAATTCCATTACAGAAAACTCACAACGAGACAACAATAACTGTCTGCAAGAGGCATTAAAAAACTTTATTCTGTCGATCGTACGAGTCAATTGCAACCTAGCATTTTATGCAGTAACCATATAATACACAAATTTTTATAAGAACGTAGTCTATAATAGCATCAAGGCTCAGAATCGCTCGCTGAAATTTAAGAATAATTTAAGAATAATGCAAGACTCAAGCTTCACCAAGGCTTAGGTTTTTGCTAAGTTGATTTCTCTTTAGAAAACAAAACAAATGTGAGCTTCACTTACCGGGTAAGTCACCCGGTAATGTGAGCTTCACTAGTCATTATACTATAATGCGACTCAGCAACTCTTTAGGGAGTGTCAGTTACACACTTTTCATAACAAGAATATAGTCTACACTAGTATTAATGCTCAAAATCATTAAGCTTTATGAGTAATTTAAGAGTATTCTTAGGCTGAAAATCAAAACATTTTAAGAATATCGAGGCTCAGCGAAAAATTAGGTATTCCTATAAAAAATTGCTGCATAGAATAGAATCATTATAGAATTGTATAGAAGTATTTGGCTATGCCTCTTTCTTCCAATATACATGAGCTGGTAACAAACTTCTTATTCTTCGATTCACATCATCGCTACTTTGAGAAGACACCGATGCAAACTTTGCCAATAGAGTTCGATTAAATACAAAGGGAGATGGATAGAAAGCCAAAGGAGATGAATGGCAATTTCTAAATAATGACACCTACCATTAGCACAACCTAATATTTGTATTCTCATGCAAGCAGCAGTTTCAAATGTTTCAACCTTGATCCTTAAGAATCTTGTAAAAAGTGGAGGAAGTAGCCAATTTCGAACAATTGAATTCCTATCATTATTTCCAATGTATGTCTGAAAAAAAGAAATATTGAATCTATATTCTGCTAAGACCTCTGAAGCACTTACACTTTGTGTCAAACATCTCTATCTCGAAAATAGGTTCACCCGTTGGACATTTACGGTGACTTGCGCCTAATGTTTCTGTCGCATATGAAACTTTTCGCTATTTCGAAAAAGATCCTCGGTACCTTCTGGTCTTTTTCAAAATATGTCGGACTTTTCCAGCCATATTGCCAAATGAAATAATGAAACTACTTAAAAATGAGAACTTGGAAGAAATCCTACAATAACAAAGCAACATAAGATATAAAAAGAAATCGAACAGCTTTTGGGTAACATGCAGCAACCACCTTTTTCATTTCAATTAACGGTTCTTTTTCATTTCAGCAATACTCGACTGTTCAAAAAGTTCCCTAATGGACTTCTGAAACCAAAGGAAGCTGATAAATCATATATTTCAAGATTTGAATATACATGCAACAAAATCATTTCCTTTACTGATTTCTATAGATTTCTTGTGGTGAAATATGTAACAGAGTGTTATGTTTGTGAAGCGCGTATTTGTGTAACACTGTAGTGCTACGCAAAAATCGATTATTCTAGCTACGAAAGTGCTAAGAAAGTTTCAATACTGAAATCATGAAAAAGTTAAAAAAAAGCTTAAGACTTCCACAATAGACTAGAGATCTTAAGCTTTCTACATACAAGGGCTAAGCAGTTGTAAACATGACTAGAACTTGCTGTAACAATAAACCGAAAACGTAAAATAATACAGGACATAACGCGCTCTAAATTAGAACGTATTCTTCAGTTAGTTGTAACTTCTCTCGCATTTCTGCGTTGTTATTGAGACTTTTTATATATCTTGGATCTTCTCTAACTTCAATGGCTCCTTGCAAGTTTGAGATAGATCTGACCGTAATACAAACATATGAATTTGATATATTGAAGTGAAGCTACCAGCACAGACATAATATTTTCTAGCATTCAAAATAATCAATCATTTCCTACAAACTTTCACTTACCTTTTGCAATTCCTGCATATCACCTCTATTAAGCCCATGGCTCAACTTAAACGTTTTCACCCATTGTTCGTTATCTGAATCTCCCTGAACACCAATACCAGTTATCATCCTTGGCATCTTTAAATCAACTTCTAGATATTTTGCAGAATCTGATGAGGAGGCGCACCACGTGGCTGGATTGTAGATTACTGCACTTCGTCCTGCTTCTACTGGAGATGATGATGATGATGCACTGATAGTACCAATACTAGAAACATCGTCATTGCATGCTGAAAATACACAATCCAACATTTAAAAAAAAGGAACACAGTACAAATTGTACTTTCAAATATTACATAGCACAATTCTCCTCTATCAGATAAACAATAAATGCATCAAAGCAAGCTTTCATGAACAGAAAACGTCTATCAAATACGATACTCCTCACACCAAGATTTGCCAACGAGAAGACAGGAAGGCACTATACAAAGAATACTCACAAGACAGAGACTCTCACCTGGGTGATAACCATACACTTCGGCTCTTAAACATGGGACAGCCGATTGGTAACCAGCAGTTATTGGATTGATTCGTAGAAACTGAGTTGTAACAGGCACAGGAAGTAAATTCATCACAATCAAATTTTGGAACTTGTAATTCCCTGTGAACAGCTACAAAACAAATACAATATAAATCTCAATATGTTATAACTTATCCGTTAAATAGCATCGTGCTAACACACTTCATATGCTTGTAAAACACCACATGAAATAAAGGTACACAGAGAAAAAGAGAAAAAAGACAAGAGTATAATTCTATACTTTCATAATTATTTTCATAATAAATAAGAATTAAAACTAACGATAGGATGACGAATAATAACTGAAGGAGATTCCCGCTCAACAAACACCTGCGCACAAACATTAAATTTCAAAATAAATCACACATAGTTATAACCATAATTTTAATCATATAATTATAAAATGGATCAGCATACCATATTGCTATTTGATGAATCCTTTGCATATTCGAATACTTGTGATCCCACTTCTCTGTATTGCAAATAATATTTGTACGTTCGATCTTTTGATGAACTACCTCCATGTCCTTGAGTAGCAATGGCTGTAACGACCATCGGTTGCTTAAAATCAATTTGTAACCATTCACTGCTCATCCCACCGGCGATACACCATGCTGACCCGGCTTTGTTGAGTCGACCACCTTGAGCAGGGTTCCCATTGAAATCTGAAGACTGGCTTAATTGAGAGTCTTCTATCACTCCACTTTCCAATCCCAGGGGATATATCGTTTTATCTGCAGCTTAATTTGATAACAGAAGAATGAAAGACATAATCAACAATAGAAAGAGAAAAATGAAAGTGCTTTCCATTCTTCACTTTATGTAATGTTTATCTTGTGCAATGCCAAAAACTATTTTAATAAATTGTGGACTTCCCATTAACTCCAATTTGATATAACCATTCAAAGCACATCTATTAGTCTATTTGATTATGAAGAAAGGGATAACGACGCCGACTGATCTATTCTATGAAGCTCGTCTTGACTAATAGTTGATGCAAATATGGTAATGTTGTTTTTCTTTGACTTGGTCTGTACTGCTGCTTTCTTCTCCTTGCCTCAAAGCCCAAAATACTATTAAATCCAGCAGCAAATGGTGGTATCACCTTGGGCCCAATAAGCACAGAAGTGCGCATCAAATTAATGGAAACACAAAATACTTTGTTACGATTGCTAATAAAAATTTGGACAATGTATAACATAATGATGCGATTATCTACTCAAACAGGCCAGATGCTAAATGCCTTTCCACATATGACTTGAATTTGAAGGTGGATCTCCTATAGAAACTTGGACGACCCGGCTCTATAGCCAGTGCCATAACCTTGAAAGCAGTACTTCTGATATCTCCTCTTCCTTTAGTATCAAAACAAATGTTGGAATACATCAAGTGTTGCATCGTTTAGAATGCTGATAAAAGGTCCCGCTAATGAAACGTGTCCTGACAGAAATTTTAAATGAAAATCAAAAGTACTAGACAGCATAGATAACAACAAAGCATCAACACTATGATGATTGCGTAAAAGACGTGATGCAGATGGTGATGCTGATGATTAAGAAAGTGTCCCCCTAGCAATCCCTGCCTTCTTTCCCATTTAATCCCTCCGGAGATCCCACACTCCTCCTAACATAATCTACCATACCTTTGGAGTCTTTGTTGCCATAAAACTCCAAACGAACACAAACATGAGTTCCTGATGCATCACTTGCTCGAAATCTCACATAACGAGCATTAGTTGGTATGTCAAGCCAGTTGTATACGATACCAGTGTTATCAGTATTACCAGTGAAAATCTATGAAAATCATGAAAATCAGACATAGCAATCAGAGAGTGAAAGACAGTTCTCCTTAACAAGTGTGCAATAATGCCATGAATTCTAACTATATTAATGCAAACCTACAACAGGCAACAGTTTCCTCGAATTTCGCATATGATTGCACAAAATAAACATGTCTGAAAGAGGATGACTTGTATTCCATTTGGCCAAAACCATTTATCTACAAAAGGAACCCCAAAACATCCCTGAATGACAACCTCTTCCACTAAATCTCCTACTATTGACTTTAGATACCTAAATCCATTATTACTATTTTGAATCGTGAGTAATGTTTCCAATCTGAGTTGCCTCGTTGTTAACTTTCCTATACTATGAGCTACATAAAACAATTAAATTGATACATCTATGTGGTCATTCTAGATGATCCTGACAGTAACAAGCAAGTCAAAAGTAGGAGAAAAATGCATCCAACTAAAAGCATAACTGATCATTTCTCAACTAGAAATACTTCCAACTAACGTCAAATTCCAATAAACAAAACCTAACTCTCTAACCTGACGATTTCCATCCATTCCTTTTACATCAGTGTATTGTGTTCCATTCATGCTAATTTCCAAGTAATATTTCTTTGGATAATTACCAGCATAGTTGTCGTCACCCTGTGTTGCAACACCTGTCAATGTTACAACTGATCTAAAGTCAACTTGTACATATTCTGAGTAATCAATAGTACCCGTATTTACACTACACCATCTAATACCAGTCAACTTCAATCTTGCTGTGTATGGATAATTGTCTGCAGCATATTGAGATGTTGCAGTGAATTGGTCATTTTTTACAAATCCATTTGACAAACCCAATGGTACTCTTGAATAATCTAAAATAGATGAAAATGATGAGTTGTAGCATGTTGCAAGAACAAATAATGCTGATTGAAAATGTCCAAGCAACTGATAATCAATACAAAACAAAACAGAGTGTTAAAGCAGTTTATCGAATTCGAGTAGACTGTGACACAAATTGATAACGTAAAAATAGACAAAATACCAAGGCCCACTTTATGGACTTTGGTGCCACGGTTGGCAACAAATGCCTCTTCCTCTACGACATTGTCCTGTATTAATGTATATGTTGTACCTGGTAGTTCACCAAAAGGAGGGTGTGGTAAAATGACGAAGATAGTTCAAGTAATGCAATGTTATTACAGTTTTGCATACAATGTGCTAAAGGATGCCTTTTAGATACAATGATTATTGATGAGTTGGCAGACATATCTCTTTAACCTAACTTATTAGAATTTGGAATTACATCTATGGTACGTGTCTTGTCCTTGTACTCAATCAAAGAAAACACAACCGTATTTCAACTACAGAATTATATTTACCAGAGTAGAGAAGTATTAAATTTCTAATAGGTAAGGATTCCCTAACGAAATTGATAAGGTCGTACATAAACAGAAATTTGATAATTCGTCCCAATGTTTCTATTTTAACCCTTTTTATATACCATACCTATTGCTTCTGCACATCCAAGTACTTGAATTCTCATGCAAACAGAGGAACCGCCATTTACGGCTGTTGGCCTAAATTGAACATATCTTGCATATATGCGATCTTTAAACCAATGTCTTGTAACATCAAATCTGCCAATACTTCCAATATATTCCTTTTGAAAGAACAGATCCATTCAGAAGGGCATCATTTCATATTGACTATCTAGACGTAGTCTATGGAAACTTATCGAGTTTAAAAACCTTCTGCAACAAATTTAACTTCCTTATATTAACACTTACTTTTCAGAATAACACAACCACAAGAAATTATTCGTTTTTCAACTAATAGAACACAATATGCTGCATGCCAAAGAATGTTCCTTCAATTTACGCAAAAGTGGAATTTCATAGTGCGAATAGAAAGCAGTTCATCTTTACTTAAAACTCATGTCTATAAAAATAGCTATTAAATACGCATTCGAGTTGACAGCGGCTAGTTCCCGTAGCAGGGGTTTTTGAACATGAGGGAATTTCGATTCATAAAGACGTAACTCCCTTGCTTCAACAAAAATGACTCAAAGCTATCTTTTCTCTTTTAATCTCCTTAAACAAGTTTTCAAGGCTTTGAACTTGGAAACGTGGCCTTATTATCTAAAACTGAATGTGAGAGAAACTAAAAGAGACCTGAGATCGAATGGCACCGAATCGCTGGAAATACCAAAGAAAGAGAGCGGAACTTTTCAAGATAACGCGGCTAGACTATTTAACTCCCTGCCAGATAAAATAAGAAACTGCTCAAACTATAATACTTTTTTATCTTTAGCAAACAAATTTTTAATTAATAGAGCTGAACAATGTAATTAACTTTAATTTTAAGAGACATCCCTTTTTCTGTAAGTATTTCAACAAATTATTTATATACGCAGTATTGTAACTTTAACAGTGAAAAGCCATCTGTAATGGATCTGTTAAATATTCATTATTATTATTATTATTATTATTATTATTATTATTATTCTCTCTCAAATATACTATTAAACATTAAAATCTATCAAAGTTGAAAGGACAAACACATGATTTCACTGATTTAACTACAAGGATATATGAATGTACCAATCATATTGGCCCTGCTGTCTTGACAGAGTTCTTTACAACTAAAGAAATAATCTATGATCTGAGAATAAAAAATCTCCTCCAGATACCAAAAGTAAAAACATCCTCGTATGGACAAAGCTCCCTATCGTTTAGAGGTAGTATACTTTTGAACACTCTTTCAGACAGCATAAAATCGGTTCAAAATATTAAAGGATTTAAAACAATGATCAAAAACTGGAAGGGAGAAAATTGTACCTGTATTATTTGTAAATAAAAATATTGTAATTAAATAGTTGGTGTATATTAGTTTATTTTTGAACAACGTTTTTTACCAACTGTAAATAAATTAGTTATTATTATTATTATTATTATTATTATTATTATTATTATTAAGGATACGACAAGAAAAGAGCACCCGAATAGTAAATACTTACAGTTGCCATTTCAGATATTGTTGTTGAGCTATTCGAGACTCCAATTTTGACTTTTGTCGGCCACTGATCGTTGTCTGTGTCTCCTTGAACACCGAAACCAGTTATTCGTTTGATGGCACCTAAATCTATTTTGATATACTCGTTTGTACCACTAGTGACAGCGCACCATGCATATCGACTGTGTACAACGGAACCATTCACAAATATGGCAGATTGTGAAGATGATGCAGTCAATTTTATTGAATTCATCACTGTTAGGTCATCAGAGCATTCTACATAAAATCAAATATATAAATCTAAAAAATATTTATTATACTTCATCATTCATGTGAAACAAACACTATCTACAAGAGACCGCTTTCTAAGGAAACTACATGCAGATAGCCAAAAAAAGTTAAGGAGCCTGTGACCAATCAAGACTTCAGAAGCAACACTCGCATGAATTACGTGTAGTCAGTGTAGCAAGTGTTTCATAGAGGGGATTCAGTTGACATACACAGTATCGACAGCATTCTGTCCTAACATTTAACACTTATAGTGTCTAAAAAGCAATAAATATGCAATAAAAGTTAAGGTACTTTTGAGGAACTGTTAGCGCTACCAAGAGGATAACAGAGGTCCTAAAATAAGGAGCTTTAAGAACTAGCCAATGCTCCATGTAAATAAATGTAGTCATCAAAAATATTACTTTGGCACAAGAACGATCACATGTATGCATGAATGTATAGTAAATTGCACGTAATACCTAAAATCCCATACATTGATCTATTCAAACAAGGTGTACTAACAGAATGGTATTTATCTCCGCTAAAATTTCTCACAACTGATCCATTTCCAGACATCTTCCACTCATTCGTGCAAAACAAGCATTCGTTTATGGTTGTACGAATTGATAAATATAAAAAGCAAATGATTACCTGGATGATAACCATACACTTCGGCTCTCACACATGGGACAGCCGATCCAAAACCAACAGTTATTGGATTGATTCGTAGATACTGAGTTGTAACAGGCACAGGAAGTAAATTCATCACAATCAAATTTTGGAACTTGTAATTCCCCGTGAACAGCTACAAAATGAAAACAATATCAATCTAAATATATTACAAATTATCCTTCTAAGAGAATCTCGGTAACAAATCTCATGTTCTTATAAAACACCACAAGAAATAAAGATACAGAGAGTGAGAGGGGAGAGATAGAGACAGGGAGAGAAAACGCAAGAGCATAATTCTATACCTCTAGAGTACAAAATTAAAATTAACGATAGGATGACGAATAATAACTATTGATGATACAACCAGAGGAGACTGAACATTAAATTTCAAAATAAATCACAAACAGTCATAAGCATAAATATAATCATAACATTATAAAATGGATCAGCATACCATATTGCTATTTGATGAATTCTTCGCATATTCGAATACTTGTGATCCCACTCCTCTGTATTGCAAATAATATTTGTACGTTCGATCTTTTGATCCACTACCTCCATGTCCTTGAGTAGCAATCGCTGTAACGACCATCGGTTGTTTAAAATCAATTTGTAACCATTCACTGATCCTTCCACTGGCGATACACCATGCTGAATTTGCTTTGTTGAGGCGACCACCTTGAGCAGGGTTGCCATTGAAATCTGAAGACTGGCTTAGTTGAGAGTCTTCTATCACTCCACTTTCCAATCCCAGGGGGTATATCGTTTTATCTGCAGCTTAATTTGAAAATTAAAACTATCAGAAATATTTCAAAAGTCAAATATCGATATGAAACTATTCTAAAATTATTTTTAAATATAACAGTTTAGCAATACCTCAACTTTAAAGAAGAGATGACGTCAACGTGGCCTAAAGGTAATGATTACACTGTTGTTGTATAAGGAACGACCAACCCGCATGTAATAGGCTAACCAAATTAAGGAAATTGTAGTGCAAAAGAGAAAGTAGCTAAGGAACTTGTCAATTTTCCAGCATTTTTACTACTGCAAAAATTCACAACTAAGACGCAATAATTCTGTGATAAAACATATCATTAGCTATATAATGAAAAAGATGAGGAATACAATACAAAACAATAGTGACTTTTCTGACCTTGTAAATATGTAGTACTGAATTATATAGAGATAGCCTTTTCGCAAGAACAACCAGGCATTCTTTCAAGATACATATGTAAAAACTTGCAATTAGGTTATGAATTTGGAGACTTTTCTTCATTATGATATTTAGGCTTGTTAGGTTTTCATATGAGGTTTACATTTGGGCCTGTGACCCTTTTGCAATAATGCGAAGTGGTTCTGCAAAGTATTATTTAGATATAGATATAGATGAAGGCCTTCTTAAGTAAAATTCGCTAAGAGCCACATTGGAAATGTTAGCAAGACAGAAGTACCAAAGTTAATATATATATATATATATATATATATATATATATATATATATATATATATATATATATATATATATATATATATATATATATATATATATATATATATATATATATATATATATATATATATATATATATATATATATATAATTTAAATTTATGCTTATTTACGGTTGTTGTATACTATATTGATTAGATTAATTCTATATTGTAATTAAGTTTCTTAAACATTACTGCATTTTCTAGCATTTTATCGTTAATGGAGGGCCCCTTCAAAAATGGTATTTGCTGAAGGGTTACACTCCTTAAATGTATCAAACAAAATGAAATGAAAATGAAATGACAATGAAATGAAAATGAAATGACCTGCCTCCCGACATGCCCCTATCTCAGTGGTCAGGGATAACTGTAGTGTGGTTGGAAAATTTCCGGGTGCCTCATATTGAATAATCTTCCACTTTGTCCTATATGTCAGCTTTTAAAAGTTATGGTTCATACAAAAGCTTCCACTTTTCCTTCCACAGTCGTAATAAACCTTTGAAAAGCGGTTTACTTCACTTCCTAAGCAGTGACTATATGTTGCTATTCGATCGTCCCTGTTGTCTTTATGGCAAAACACATTGCATAAGGATCGCAAACATTGCCTCTCGCAAGCAAGACTTCCTGTTCTTCATTAACGTTCAGTCTCCAAATATCAATCTCTCTGTTTTCCATCAATTCTCTAGCAAAACTATTTCCTTCTAAATATTCCAAATCATTCTTGTAATCATTGCCATCACTCGAGCGCAATTTTTCGTCGTCAAATATTTTACACAGCAGAACTACGCTCCCACAGTGTAGAATAGAAGTCGCAAAACATATATTCTCCGCATTGGTTCGCAGAAGAGACCAGCAGCAAACTCAAAATGGTTGTGAAACAGAATAAGTCAAAGTAGACTTGAAACTTAAAATTTGAAAGCCGATACATGCGAGGATGCTGACAACCTTTTATGACGACATGCAAAAGACGACATAATGTAGCTGGCATAGGCTACGAGGGTTGTGACTATAGATTTACTACCAAAAGAATTCTACTACGAAAACCCATCCCACCAATGGTTGCTTTTTCATTCAAGTGAAGCTTATATACCTATTATTTCTTTTGAACTAAATTGCTGCATCGCCTTGTGAACTTTTCATGCGCGTGAATATGAAACATTGGAGCGCAAAATGAGCGAATTATAATACTGTACATCTCCATATTTACAACACCTAAGATATTTAAAGCACTCGAAATACGTATACAAGAGTAAGGGACCAAGTTAAGAACTTTTAGTATAACAATGTGTGGCGAAAATAGATCCAAAAATAAGGAACTTTAAGATTATTGCCTTAAAAGCAAAACATATATGTACTTTTTGAAGTTCTTCTGTTATCTCAGGTTCTGTAAGTAAGCTTTTAAACAGTCCTAATTCTAATTTCTTTATGAGTTGTAATAAATGCCTATACATCCAGTGTAAAAGAATATAGGCATTATGTAGCACCATACAAAGCTTGCTTTTGCAAAATATATAAGATATGCAGAGAAATACAGACTATTATAGTATATATGATACTGTATTTAAGTACTGATGAAGATACTACTTGAAAGTTTATACTCAAGAAAAGTATACCAATGGCTTATTTTCCTATCTCTATCCTATGTGGATGAGGCCCTGAGTTAGTTACATGATATTATATATTCATGCATTCCAATACAATAAATTTTATGACATCAATTAAACAAAACTATCCAAGTGGATAATTAGAAGAGGGTGAAAATGAACAAATTCATACTAAGAACATTTGTCACACCTTTTGAATTTTTATTACCATAAAACTCCAAACGAACACAAACATGAGTTCCAGATGCATCACTTGCTCGAAATCTCACATAACGAGCACTAGTTGGTATGTCAAGCCAGTTGTATACAATACCAGTGTTATCACTATTACCAGTGAAAACCTATGAAAAACGATGAAAGATAGACATAGCAATCAGAGAGTGATAGACAGTTCTCCACAACAAGTGTGTAATTATGCCATAAATTATATATAAATTAATGCAAACCCACAATGGGTAACATTTCTTCACATTCCTCATACAAATACACAAACCCCAATATTTCTAAAAGACAATAACATGGATTCCTTTTAGTCTTCACCATTTTTCCATCAAAGGTGCCTAAATGATTCCTGAATCATACTCTGCCATTCACTATATCTCAGGTTTTTAACATTAGATACCTAAATACATTACATGTTTGAGTTTGGAGTCTTGTTTCCAATCTGAATTATTTCATCTTCACATTTCCTATACTATGAACAATCTAAAACAATTCTATTCATGTTTCCTCACACATCTGTCTGTTCATTTAAAATACTGCTACCAACAACTAGCCAATCAATGCAAGCAGAAAAATATGTCCAATTAAAGCACAACTGGTCAATTCTCATCAAAAATTATCTTACCAATTTTAACTACTTGACAAATAACAACAGACACTTACAACACCAAAGTAACATTGGAGAATTATGCAATGTAGACAAAACATGCAAACCTGACGATTTCCATCCATTCCTTTTACATCAGTGTAAAGTGTTCCATCCATGCTAATTTCCAAGTAATACTTCTTTGGATAATTGTTATAGTGGTTATCATCACCCTGTGTTGCAACACCTGTCAATGTTACAACTGATCTAAAGTCGACTTGTACATATTGTGAGTAGTCAATAGTACCCGTATTTACACTACACCATCTAATACCAGTCAACTTCAATCTAGCTGTGTATGCATAATTGTCAGCACCAAATTGTGATGTTGCAGTAAACTGATCATTTGTTACAAATCCATTTGACAAACCCAATGGTACTCTTGAGTAATCTAAAATAGATTCAAATAACCAGTGTTATCATGCTAGAAGAACAAATATTGCTGATTGATAATTTCATAATTTATATAGACATCATAAGTGTTAAATGCTGAGACAGGATACTAAGGACATTGTAGGTTTCAACAAAGACTCGTGTACTAATAGCTTCAACGTAAACTAGTGGCTCTATAGATTGCTAGCAATTCACACAAATTTGACAGCAATGAACGGTTGGTGCCTCAGTAATTCTTGATTGTTTACAATAATAAAAATATCAAAAATTGAAAAAGTCCCTAGGGAGTTTTCCTTCAGTACAAATTACAAAATTTGTTGGCAATGTATATGTTGGATCCTTATAAAGTGGTTGGTTCCTTATAAACAAATGTGTGCTAATGAAGAGAAATTCAATATGAAAAATCATACAAAAAATAGGTCTGTAGACAGTGGGGGGGGGGGGCTGGGAGGGCAATGCCCCCAATTTTCTGCTGAGATTGCATTTTGTGATGCCCCAAATGGTACAATGGCACTACCACTTCATCCCTGCCCTTCCCCATATCTGGCTCAGCTGTTTACAGGCAGGCCTGCAAATTAATTATCAGATTGAAGAACTGCACATGAAACTGTAATGCATAGGTATATTGCAAAATGGTGGAACAAGATTTAACTTGATTTCCTTGAACTGTAATTTGCTAGTTTTGGACAACAATCCATTCTTACCACATAAAAAAGATCACATATCCCCACCCTTCTCATTGCAGTGATGATTACAATGAAGTAAAACTGAAGGAACTATTAGTGGTAGAGTTATGGAGGTGTACGGGAGGGGGGTAAACATCTCTGGATTCTCACAACCACAAGCAAACTACACAAATATTAGACAAGGCTAACAAAAACCAGTGGAGTAGAATGGGGGAAATCTAAAAGGCAAACAGTCTAAAAGATGTGTCCTTAAAAAAGAGTGAGCATGGTCTAGACACCATGTCGATGTTAGCTCTATGAATATCAAGCTTAATGTGATCAATCGCAATTTTCAACCTACGGAATGAGATAAACAAGAAAGGGTGACAGCTGTGAGGGAACATGGACGGTAAAACATGACAACAGATATATAAACGTATTCTTTTCTCTAAAGAATGGCCTTTCTGCGACAACAGATTTATCTCAAAAAGTGCACAAAGCTGACATGACTAACTGCAAATGAACTAGTTCTCGCTTCAGCAAGTTTCCACGATCGAACTCCTGTAGTGATAATACTTATAAATAAAGCCTTGCGCTTGCAAAGATTTAGCGATATAGAAAGCGCCAGTTAAAATGCATGAAAGTAGTCTGAACGAACATAAGTCATAAAATCTTGGAAATGATGACAATTAAGCCTCTTCTCAATTACGGAAGTAAAAACTAGAATTTATATAACGGCGGCCATTGACGTCCTTATGCCTAAAGTAGAATAAAGAGTGTATTACCTTGACATTTTACTTGCAAAAAAGTGAAGAATACAGTGAAAACAAGTAACTTCATATCTTCCTGGCCAAGATGCCCTTCTTTATACAACATTTCATGGTATTCTCTCATGCATAAACGACATTGTATGATCTCTTCCGCATTGCTTGTCAGGTGCTATTACTAAGACTCAATGCTCCTTCTCATTACAATCATCACTTTTACTGTTTCCCTCCGCAGCGACGCATTTCTTCAAGCAAACTTCCTCATGGAACACCCACTACCACTCACGGTTTTGACTGCTTTCTACCGGTCTTCCGGTTGCTATGCATTGTTTCCCGGTTGGTTTCTGCAAAATCAAGTCATATTTTTCGGAGTTTTCCTTAGAATTGTCTGGTTTTCATTCGATTTTATGCACGAAGAGCTTTCAATGAATGTTCTGACGCCTAGAATCATTATGGAGGTACTTTTTATTAAACTGCTCATGATTGTTTTTGTTGTAATCATAGAAGTAGTTGTAACCTATTTCTATGGTTGTAATCTATTTGCCCAGCGAAGGTTTTTCAATTATATTTATACTTTTAGCGAAATTTGGTTGTCTACCGGTTCTTGGCCAAATCTCCCTGTTTTTCTTATGGAAAAATCCAAAATCTCCAGGTTTTGAAAATTCTAGGTTGACAGGTCTGCACCATTACAACTTGGAAAGCACTCAAACTTAAAAAAAAGCACACTTTTGCAAATTCAACATGCCTATAGTCATGTGACTGCGATTTCTTCATTTTACTTTGTCATTCCCACTGTCAAGTAAATATGTAATCTTTTAACAGAACATATTTGAACATGAAATATCTGTGGATTATTTCTGATAACTTGAAGAGCTCAGTTATAAACAAGGTAATATCATTCCTTCCCACTGAATGCAATATCATATTATTCATTTAAAATATGCTATTTAATTACGCATAAATCATTATATAACTCCAGTCTTTTAAAAATTTGAATTTTGTAACAATTCAAAATTCAACTTAAGAAGCATTGGCACCTAGATTGAGAAGAGAATTAGATTCCATTGCCATCGGTATATTAAGACGAGAGTGACGACAAAAAGAAACCACATTTAGATTATTTGACGACTATTCCATGATATTTTACTTAAAATGACTATTCCAAGACTAATCCGGTGTAACCATAAACGTTTCGACTCGTGCTCGAGTCATCTTCAGTATGAGGATACTGGATGAGACCGAAATATAAAGTAAGGGTGGATCAAAAACCACATGATGGGAATGGACGAATAGCAAAGATGCGGAAGAAAAGGACGTAAAGGGAGCACTGGAAAATATAGTGATAAACAACATGTAGGAGGTACATAGCAAATATAATAACAAATAATCTATCGGTATATATTAATCCATCGGTATATATTAATAAATATATGAATAAATAAATAAATGAATAAATGTACATATTTATATTACAGATAAACTTTAAAAAAACGAGATTTAATATGTATATGGACAGAACATGAAATATTACCTTGAAAAAGACCACATATTTTTAGGTATATAGAAGTAGGCCAAAATATATTCTTATTTAGAGTTTCAAACGTTTCGACATTCTTAATCCTCCTTAGTCAACCTATCGTATATGCAGTAAGTGATTTAACTATTGTTTTCCTCTTTTAACTACTGCTTAGTTAATTTGTCACTTGTTGTAATTGCATTTAGCTCTATCCATACTGTACATGGAATAGATTGACGAAAAATGAAAAATGAGCAAAATGAGCAAAATGAGCAAAATGAAAAAAGTACTAAGTTAATGATATATATATATATATATATATATATATATATATATATATATATATATATATATATATATATATATATATATATATATATATATATATATATATATATATATATATATATATATATATATATATATATATATATATAGAAAAATAAAGCATTTAAAATCTAACATCTAAGTTAACAATATATGTATATAGAAAAATGCAGGCAATAGGCTATTATTTAGAGTTTCAAACGTTTTCAAATCTCGAAAAGTTGCTCAACAGTATTAATTAATATTATTAACGAGGAAATTTATTTTTTTATCACCAAGTGCTATATAAATTTATTACCAATGCTATATAAATAACTTTTTCTTATTGGGAAATTCAGATAGTTCGACATACCAAAACTCTTGCTGCAAAATGGTAAAGATGTTTTATCCATAATAAAGTCATATCATATTCAATATATCCATATACAATTATATATTTATTTCGTCTAGATAATTACTACCTTCAAATTAGTATTCCAACATATATATTAAAAACATAAAAGAGAAAATTTCTCGTAAAACATTTGCTAATACACTTGTGATTCTTCTTTGTCCAGATATCAATATTAGTCTTGAATTAAACAAATGTAAGTATAAGGTCCAGGCCAAATGATGCGATTTTTATTCGATTTTTTCCTCGACATTTGATCTCAAAGCGGTTAGTCGAGCATGTGTGTGACCAAACGGTTCGATTTTTCGTTCGACTTTTCACTCGACAAGGCCCAAATTAATCGCAACTGCAGCAATAACCTTAATCGTTTCCCGAAGCTTGATACGCTTAAAAAATTTTACAACTTTCGCATTCATCAACTTGAAATTTTGTTTCCGTTGCTTTACTCATATTGCCGTAACGTGTATCAGCTAAAAAATATTTAATCATTACAAATATATTCCCGCCCACAGAGAAGCTACTGCGCTTGCTTTCATTCGACTGGCTCGACAAGGTGACCAAATGACTCGATTTTCCACTCGACTTTTTATCAAATGAAAAATCAAATGAAAAATCGAATCGTTTGGTCAGGGCCTTAAGTGTGATTGTGAAATTGAACATATCGTCTATATATATGTAGCAAATAGACGATGTGTTGTTTATATGGACACATGGTGAGGAGAAGTTAACTAGTTTTTTAGAACATATCAGTAGTTATCATCAGAAAATAAAGTTTACCATGGAGATGTCACAGGATAGTATTAGTTATTTAAATGTTTTAGTGAGCAGAAACGGACGTGTCCTGGAGACAGATCTCTTCTGTAAATCTACTGATACACATCAGTACTTACAGAAGAGTTATTGTCACCCATGACACGTTAAGAAAGCTACTTCGTACGGACAGACTCTTAGGATTAGAGGGATTTGTTCAGACGAGGTAAAGGCTAGGACGAGGTTAGAAGAATTAGGCAGGATAGTAAGTCAGAAGGCGTTATAGGGAGGATTTTATTAGAGAACAGATAGCTCGCGCCAGCAATTTAGATAGAGCAACGAAATCTCAAAGCATGTTCATATACCTGGAGGGCAGGTTCTACTTGAACAAATGCTGTCGATTCGAGCGAATTTACTTAGTTTG
Source organism: Mastigias papua (assembly GCA_964019165.1). Classification (NCBI taxonomy): domain Eukaryota; kingdom Metazoa; phylum Cnidaria; class Scyphozoa; order Rhizostomeae; family Mastigiidae; genus Mastigias; species Mastigias papua. Next base: position 14,307,184 of record OZ025279.1, on the reverse strand, counting down.
TTTAATTGGAAACTTACCGTAAACACCATTGCATGAACTCCACAGTATGAACGCCACTCTTTCACATAAAGCAATATCTATTGTTTGAGAGTTCGCTGTAAGATCAAAGTTTCCTCAAGAAATACCCGCAATCTTTTGGAAAAACATTGAAACTTAAAACAAAGCACAGTTTTGCAAATTCAATATGGCTTATAGTCATGTGACTGCGATTTCTCAACTTCACATTGTCGTTCTTTGGTTTGGGTTAAATTCTGACAAAACTTGCAAAATGATGCAAAAAGGGCTTAAATGCTCTTTTGCTAAGAGGGACACCGAGTTACTTTTTGGAACTCCAATGGGGCCTTGCCCCATTGGCCAACCCCTGACTACGGGCCTAAGCGTGCGCAGTACCTGGCTGTCTGTGTTACGCTTAGTGTTACAAAAATTCGAACATTCTTGCTAAAAGAGTTTTAAGAAATTTCCAGAACTCAGATTATCAAAGAGCTAAGATAATTCAGAACATGGCAAAAAGCAGCTCAATAGTTCAGACAGGTCAACCAGAAAAAACACTAGACTGCTTTTGGTTGGATATAGATTTATATATTCTATCTGTAGTAAACGGTCAACTTTAGCTAACATCTATTACTAGGTATTACAGCAAAATCACATCTACTTTATACTTATTAAATATATAGCCTTTCAAGCGTTCAAGATTTCATTACTATTTACATACTACAATTCAAATACCAATTATGAACGTTTGAGATAGAAAATTCACCTCAGTGCGCTTTTATTTGCCAGCAACACTGAGAGCTTGCTACATCAGTTTAACAATATTGGTCTTATATTACGCAATATCTGGAAAAGATATTTAATAGTTACATGAGATTGTCAGTTGGACTTTCAGTGACCAGATTGCGAGAAAGTTAGCTCTATTTTATAGCGAAAGATTAATGGATAGATGCTCTTATCTCTTGATATCCTTTAAAGTATGGTCCTTCTTCGATGGCGATATGATATATGACCATCATGGCCACAACATGTAGAATTTCCGTATAGATAAAGTTCGTTAATTTTTATTTTTTGCGGAATCGCAAATAACACAATAATTCAATTAAGCCAATTGGGAGATGTTACAGGAAATTTTATTTGAAGTTTCGGTGGATAGGGCCTGGGAGGGGGGCTAAGTCCCCTTTCTTAGGATAAGGTAGTACGGATGTCAGCTCTCCTTACAATGCATATGCTAAGTTAGTGAATTCCTAACTCAGGGGCGTCGAAACCGGGGGGGGCCGGGGAGGCACTGGCCCCTCCACTTATTTTGCAAAAAATAATATCTGGCACTCTTTTCACTGATTTTTACAGAAGAATGTATTATACAAGACCATTTTTCGCTTGCTCATATTCAAAAAGCTTTGAAAATGATGCTCTAACCAACACAGACAATCAGAACTCCCGACACATCCCCAACCCTCGTTTCTAGGCCCCTCCACTTGTCAAGTCGTTTCGATGCTCTTGTAACTGGATACCATGGACCAAAGATTTCTAGCGCTTTCCACTTAAAGAGTGTGAATGAAACATTGGGTATTGTCGTGGAGGTGACCCATAGAAGTCGCCTAAATCACAGTCCCCCAGCCCCACCCCCAACTTAATTCTTTATGATAGCAACCTGTTGCATCATATGTACATGAACCACACTTTCGCCAATCGATATGCAATCACAAACATTTACATTCAATATTTCTCCGCATACAAAAACAGTACTTCTCACAATTCACTATTATAACTAAATCGATAACTTTTCTTTTTATTATTAAACAACTTTCCAGAGCTGTATGACGACTTGGCAACTGGAAAATCGTTTAAGCTTGTTGTTGCTGTTGTGAAATTACCGGCATCTCTGTCCTTCTTCCCCTCATCTGTTTCTTCTTCGAGGCGAACCAACTCTGTTTGAGTATATTTTCCATTTAAATCACAGTCCAATGATATCCCACACAGCGTCGCTTTCTCTAGGCTCAATTTCTCAGCATCCTTCTGCGCAGAATTTCCATTGCTCTCAAACTTGATATGGGAGGATTTTCCTGAGAGCGAAACATCAAACAGCTCCTCGTAACAATGCAACCACGTGGCATAGAAGGAATGTGTGACGTGCTTTGGAAGGAGAATATTCTCATAGTACAAAGCCATTGCCGATTTATCCCCTAGAAATTATCAAAGATTGAAGTTATGTTTTAGTTCTGCTAATGAAAAATAATGTGCTCACTAAATACTGTCTAGAAGAGTCGGTCGTGACAGTTCTTTCTCACCTCCTCTCCGCATCGAGGTCACTGTGTGTTGCAACCAACATTACCATCATAATCATAATCATCATTACCATTATCATTATCCTCATCATTATCATCATCATTATTATTATTATTATCATCATCATTATCATCAATGAATACCCAATCAGCATTCAGATATCAGTCATCCTGAGGTACATTTAGAAATAAGAAAAATAATGCTGCCCTACTTAAGGATCATACTAAGAGGGAGGTATTAGCTGTGAAAGCCTACAATTAAGTCTATTTTGAACGCACAGATCATGAGATTCAGGCTGATGTGACCTGGGATTTCATTCCATTTTTAGCTCAGAGTAAAAGAAACCTCTCTTTTTATATTCCAAATTAAAGCAGTGATTCAAATCATTGTTCAAAGTTCATTTCTCGTTATCAAGGGTCACTTGTTTGTTATTCCCTGATCCATTCCTTGTTTAAACAAAGCTTATTTTCAATGAAAATAAAGGTCTTACTTAAAATTGACAGCTTCAGTTTGCATTTCGAGAGCCTGCAGTTACTACATATCATGTGGATCTATTTGAAATGGAACCAAACATGACAGCGTAGGAAACTGCAATTTTAAAGGCATTTTCTGAGACCATTTTGTGTAGCATTGGCAACAGTCGTATCACATATGAACGTTTTCAATGGAAGCAGGAATCAAAATTTTACAGAAAGTGAAGAAACCAATTGATGGCGTAAAACCCCTTAATTGACTACAAAACAGCTGCTAATTGATGCGCGCTTAACTTGAAGCAAATCAATAGAATGGAGTCTGAATTCAATATGGTTCAATATGATTCAATATGGTTCAATATCATTGAATCTATTTTCAAACTATAGCAATTATTCAATAATTCATTCTGCAATTTAGTCGCAAATTTATATAACGCATCATTCAGACAGTCTTCTTAGAATTCCCATACCGCAAGAAGCACGGTATAAATATACACCATTCTCTTCCCTAGTTGGCAGGTGATGAGGTTGTGTATACTTGAAAGCTAACATATCAATATCTCGTGAATTAACAGCAAGATCCGTGCACGGACAAATCTCTTAAATTATTCATGTATATAATATCGCAAAGGTAATATCCCTGACCTATATGACCAATATGCAAGTGAACAAATAAACACAATGTTATGTTATCCAAGTAATTTGAAATCCTGATGAGCTAACAAGAATCAAATAAACATCACGGTGAGAACATTGTGAGCAATTATGTGACACAGCCAAACTAGTGTTTTTGGAAGAAATGAGTGTTTTCATCATGTCAAATTCCAGTTTGAAAATACCATCATGTGATATATCGTTGTTAACTGTGGCAGTCTCGAACTGGAAAATGGTTTTTGTAACGTCAAGAGCAGAGTCTCAATTTGGAAAAATTCACAAGCTGGCAGAGTTTACAAAAAGAGGGTGTGGTCCTTCCTGGAAAATATGTAGAGGGCGTGGCAAAAATAGAAACTAGTTTGTTATCTAAATGCAAAGTAATATAGTCCAGTGTTATCTCATAAATGGATGGATCTTAATGAAGATATCAGCAGCAAATATGCTAATTTGTGTTAGTTTTGATGACCTACTTTCAATAAACAGATATGCCCCATATACAAATGCATACCTTCTCCAGTTACAGATCATAGCAATTTCGATATATGTCTTCACAAAGTGAGTCAGATCGGCACTTACTCTAGGGCCTGTTAAAGAGAATAGCAATTCACAGCTTTTCTAGTCTTAGGATTATGGCAGAAGTTAGGGGGAATGATTCGCAAAGCAATCTGCAGAGCGAGTTGCTTTCTTTATGAACGATACTAAAGCAGTCAGGGAGGATAGTTTGTCAAAACTCTCTGATGACAAAAATACACTAAGATAGATATATAAAGCGTATAATACACTATAATATTATACTCTTCTACCATATGGTAACTGTCTTTTAACTGTCATATGGTAACCATATGTTAGAGATGAGAACACACCCATTTTCCAGCTTATACCCAACGAGACCACACCTTTCATCCGAAAACTCTGCAACTGCTCAAGTCATTTACGAAACATTGAGTATCCTTAAGACCAGAATACAGCAGATTACATTTGAATATACTTTGTGGATTGCATAAGCGTGTATTTTGAGCCTAGGGTATCTATAGACATATTTTCTGATGCAATTTATGTTTCTTACCATACAATACTATCTATATACTCTACCTCGCTATGAAGTATTGGGTGACAATTAGCTATACAGTTATAATACCAACGACCTGCAAGTAAAAGAGTAGAAGAATGATTTTATTATCAACACCATTTACTTGTAGTAGCTGTTTATTCTTAGGACAAGAATTAATACGTCACAGCCTGTATGTATTCACACCTTATAGCAAGCCGAGGTAGGGAATATGGGGGAAACTACACCCCACTTTTTGTAGAAGTCGTCGGTAATGTTTTGGCCTTACAGTCAAAGTTTGTATAACGCTCATAGCTTGTAGGCAAATTTATGCCTTGCTCAAACCTGTCCATAAATTCCCTTTGCTACACCCACCACTTAAATCTCCTTGAGCACGCCACCGTGCACACCTATTTATATCACTTATACAAAGCAGTTTTAATCTCAAGTTTTCCTAGATCTAAACTCCTAGATGAATGTAGTGAAACTTGCAAATGTAAAACAAGAAAACAGTACAAAAGTAAAGAAATTGAGAAAATTTATGTCTTAATTTCATATACTTTTATGAATTGTTTCCTTAGAACTTAATCCCAGAACATACGATTAGCTTCGAAATAATGAACGGGGAATGTAAAATTGTGCAATGTCATGCACACCTTTTTATAAATATATACAGCCTATAAGAATATCAAGGCTCAAACTCGCTGAAATTTAAGTATAATTTAGAAATAATGCAAAGCTCAAGCTTCATCAAGGCTCAGAGCCTTTGCATGTTTAAGTTTGCTTTTGAAAATAAAGCAAATGTGAGCTTCACTTATCGGATCTTTCAGTTATGATGCAACTCAACAATTCTTTGGGAGTGTCAGTTATACACTTTGCATGATAAGAATATAGTCTATACGAGTAATAGTGCTCAAAAATCGCTAAAATTCAAAGACAGTTTAAGGATATTCTTATGCTTGAAATAAACAATTTAAGAATACTGAGGCTCAGCAAAAAATTAAGTATTTTTATAAAAGGAGTGTGCAACAGTCCGAAGCCTAGAAGAGTTCGTTACTCGATATGCCGGATGTGCGGCGTAATGATTGTAGTTCTTGAAAAGCGAAGATTGCAAAACAGCTTTATACCTAGACATACTCCTTGCATCTATATCTCACATGCCAGCAGATGTTTCCCAACCATTACATTTGTCGTAGAAGCTCTTAGTGCAAATATCCCAAATAAGTGTAGTTTATTTTAACATCAAATCACTTTTTCAATGTGGAAGATCAACCTAAACCATCTTTATCAGGCGCTCGTATGGTGGTTGTATTTTGACTTTGGTAATTCAAACAATGGCTTGTATATTGATTGAAGATGAATTGTTCAGCGAGAATGCTGTGACTTTCAATTGCAAACCATGTATTTTGGCTGATCTGACAGGTGCTAGAACCTAGATTTGCATGGATCTGTCATAGGATCCCGCAGAAACCCGAGAATATCCCGAAAGAAGGAAAAAAGAAAATCAATTTGGAAATGGTTAAATAGCAGCAATGTTGTATCATGTGACCATGTGGTACAATACAATGATTATATCATGTGACCAGACTACATTCTTTTTATAAGAACCAGTAAAATTGAGGTTCAGACTGGCTGTTCTTAATTTTTCCTGAATTTTGAGGCTGAATTGTTCTTAAATTGTTTTTAAATTATTGGGGTGTAGGCAATATGGACATTAGACAATATGCAAGACAACATTAGATGTTTATGAAACAGATATTAGTTTTAATACTATTAGCAAAAGACGAAAGATATACGTTCTTACAGATCTATAATCTTTGTAAAAAGTCTTGGTGCTCTTACGGCATTTTACACACTGATGATCAGGATGTTTCAAGGACTTAAAATAGAATTACATTGTAGAGCTTGACAAGTTTGATATCAGTTTAAAATCATTTTACGACACTGCTTCAGCCTCAGCTTGTTCTTACTTTGTTCTTAATTTCCCATTAACTTTGAGGCTCGTGTTCTTATTAAAATTGTTCTTATATAGAAAAGAGTGGAGAGCAAATCGAATCGAAGATGGTGTGCAGCAGAAAGAAGAGGGTATTGTTTAGAGGATCTTGCTTTCCGTTGAAAAATAAAATGCAAAGAAGTAACTTGAAATAACGCGGAAGGCTAGATAAACTATTCCAGGTAACTGTCAATACAACTGTAGTGGATGGCCTCTCAAATATGTTAGAGAGTGCAATACTTTTTAAACATGAAATGATATAGGAAATGGTGCAAGAGATCCTTGAAATCTAAGGATGATTTAATCACGCCTTCTTCCAGTCTGAGCAGGAAAGAAAAATCATGATAGATTTTCTAACCAGACTAACCAACAAAAATTGGACCAGACCCACTTTTGATTTCCAAAATGCATCTAGACAGAATTCTTATGAATCCTATCAAAGAAAGTAACGATAAGTACTTCCAAAAAATGAATGTAGTGCCATACATTACCTACAGTCTTGGATCTGTGTGGTTTGATGGTTGGTGAGTTCCTATTTGCGCCATTGGTAAAAGATAAAGCCCTTATGACAGAGTTACGTTTGCTGTGCATATCTCTTTAACCACAGCCTTCGTTATCTATTGATGGTACTTAAGTCATTCGTCTAAGATCAATGGCTTGTTCGCGTACGATCGATCTTAGTACAGTTTAAGTAGACTACAGCTAATATTATTCTTCAACAGCACTTTCTAAATCTCTAGGAACTAAATAATCATGCCTACGTTTTTAACTTAACTTAGCGCATTCCTTAGATATCATGACAAACCACAGACACCAAAGGCATATCTGTTCAAACATTACAGTGTCTCCGATTGACAGTAATACTATCAAGATCCTGTGTACTTCGGTTTGAAGAACAAAGAACGTATGGTTACTCTCCAAATTATTCTGAATAGAAAAGAAAAACAGATGAGAATGGAAGTGTTATTAGAAATACGATACTCTGCTCGCAAAATGGTGTCAAATTTGCAAATATAATCAATCTGTGATACAGTTACCTCTACAGCTGACAGCAACAACCACATGAGAAAGGATAATGGGAAGTGTCTGAAATCAAGCTGCGGAGCAAATATCTTTCACTAAGAAGGAGTATATGTTTGTATGACAACAATAGTGCTGCTTCCAATGCAGAATCTTTGCTACTCGCGTGAAGTTTATTTTGTCAAATACTAGTGTGTGAAATTAGTTCTAATCCATGCAAACACTTTTCAGTGAAAAAGCCCATTTATTCTTTCATTCATTTTTGAGCTATACATTTGCTAACATGAAACCTGAGATATTTTTCACGTCCTGTTTTAAACGATGAATCTCAGCATCAGGTGATAATCCATGTCACTTCAGATTTTAATAAATGCGATTCTCTTCCACGGTGATTTCATAGATAGTTTTAAACTAGACAATTAGACAAGTCCCATGATAATAAGGAGCCCTTGTTTCTGTTGGGGGAGAGGGATTTGTATAGATTGGCATTCACTAATGACGTAACGATTTTTGCAAGCAAGTAAGTGCAGGGATTTTCGGTGCCCATATTCTAAACCCTAGAAGCTCGCTATTCTTAACTTGCAGATTATCAATTTGGATTAGTCTCATGTGTAGGTAATTGTATATTGTAAGCTAGATCAAATCAAATCAAGTCAACCCAAATCAAATTGTCAACTGTATGCGTGAGTATCCCAGCATACAATATGTTGGACTTTAGCTATCCATCTTAGCCAAGAGTATAGGATTATTTTATCTAACTTGCTCGTTTTCCATCTAGGCAGTTGTGTATGTACTCGATGCATTAGAACGACCTGATAGGCTGCTTCTAAAAGGTAGCCAGAGTGACATTTGAACTGGCTGCACCCCATTCCCCAGTTGCAAAGTGAAAGTGCAAGCTGTTCCTACCATAGGATAACATAACCAAAACTAGTAGTTGAAAAAAAAATAAAGAGTGCAAGATAGAAGGCAATGACTTTGAAACTACTTACAGTTGTGATTCATCATATTGTTTGTTCCATGGTTGCGGACTGCAGGTGCTGATATGTCCCAACTTGTTGTGCCAAAAGACCAAAACATGTCAACCTTCTAACGCAAACTGTAGCCTTGCTTCAAACGAATTCGTTGCGAAAACTCGCTTCTCTATTTCGTAATCAGACGAATCTGCGAATCTTAATTCGGTCACAAGGAGGATTCTTGCGAATTAGCCCAGTATAAGACCAGATAAGAAGTAAAATTAATGGTTACAAGAACTGTTGCATAACAGTATTATTGATACAAAACAACGCATTTGCATTGTTCCTGCTGTAAAAAGCATGTCCTATTCGTACATTCGTTTTTTAAGCCTTTACTAGGTGAATGCTGAATGGTCTCTGTTCTCTAGAATGTCGTAAGCATCTGGATTATAATGAATTTTTGCATCATGTGCCATCAATGAGATTCACAGATGATCATCTACCTCGAATAAAGCTCGTTCCAAAAATTACAGTAATCGAAAAATAAGCATGGGAGTTAATGATAAAACGTTATGCACTTTTTCAAAAGCTCAAAGAATTTCTCTTCAACGATAACTTTATAAGCTTGCAAAACGGAATATATACAAAATGGACAACTAAACATATAGATAATCCAGGACTGATCAGTCTGGATTACTAGAAATAAAATATACACGAACAAAGACCAATATAACTATAAACCCAAGGAGTTTATAACTAATAAAAGTAGGTGAAGAGGTGGGGAAATGCAGACGCCACTTGCTCTTTTGTTTATTTCCATGTTTCAGTTCCTGTAAGCAGTTTTTAATTAAAGAAGTCGACACCGAAAACTAAACTTCACACATATATATCATATATCATATATTTATATTTGTATACATATCTTATAGAACTGTAAGACCATAGCTCATTGGATAACGGATGATCCAATCGCAAATATTTAGGAGTTAATCCAAAACGATAATCATTTTCCAACACTTCACGTGTTTGGATCTTATAGAATCTATCTTATTTCTTTTGTAGAGTAGATAGTTGGTGTAAATTAGTACTTAACTATGGTAAACCAACTGTAAATATGTTTTATGATTGATTGATTGATTGATTCATTAATTGATTGATTGAATCTACGAGTTTCAACCTCTGCTGACATCGGTTACAAATATTTCTTACTTGTAGTCATATCCTCAATTGCCTTCAATGAGATCTTTCAAGTAATTCTTCAAGGAGCCTGGGAAATTGGAGTTTGTCGTTCTGTTATCTTCTTTGCTCGTTCATGAAGTAACCGGGACATGTTGCTAAGCAGCAAGTCAAGATATGAATCTTCTTCCCTAACTCCTATGATTAATTCATACCCAGGAAAGCGCAAGACTGATTTAAAACTTCAGGCTCAAATGACAAATTGCCAGGTTTGAAAAATACACAAAAACTAGTGCACTCTTATAGAAAAATGCATTTAAAATAACATAACCCACATGACGTCGATTCCCTGCAAAGAACTAAACAAGATATAAAGAATATATGCAACAATGGTAACAACAAAAGTAAAAATCTTACAATGACGGAGGCCTATCGTACTGCTGAGTGTTACCACCATTACAGCAACTAAGGCCGGAGAAAAATAAAGACTCTCATGTAGTGCCATTGGCAGCAACAACGGGGGAGACAACGAAGGACGTATCCTTTCATTCTTTCCATTTCTTTAATTCATCAGAATTCAAGGAGAAAAGGTTGGAAGGGGTGTGGGGCTTCTAGGAAGTTCGAATCCCGCTCGGGTCAGTTATTTTCTCGTATTTTCAATGTTCATTTCTCCTAAATCCTATTTTCTCAACATACTTTCAATTCTTTGTTGATTCTTTTCAATGCTTTTAGTTACCTTATAGTCATATATTATGTTGTCCGTTGTTGTACATCCGTATCACTTATAGCAACATCATTCAATCACCAAACATTGAAATCACTATAAGCATAATCATTATGATCGTCACAATCACCATCATCATCCTCGTATTACTTTCATGATACTTCGCAGGGGCCTTCAATCGCCTGAGTGAACAGTGGAGTGAAACCATTTCTGTGATAACAGACAAAGCGGAAATTCTATCAATGTCTGATTATGAGCACATCAATGGAAGCTGGTCTAGTCTAATTTCAGATTTCCGTCACTATGTAAACTTACGTCATCATTTAGCTTTGGTCAGCATTCACTGTCACCAAAATAGAACAAGTGGATGGATGTGAAATATGTTGTCGATGAACACAGTGAAGAAAATGAGGACGATAGAAGAACTGGATAAAAAGACTAGGAAAAAAGACGAGACAAAAATAAGATGCAAGAAGATGAGACATCAAGATGAGAAAAAGGTACGAATTAACTTAAAAGCAACCAGCTCAAATCTAAATTGACAACACTGAAAATCATAGATACTAACCAAAAAATACCAGAAGAAATCATGAGAACAATGAATTAGAATGGAGGGGGAGTGATATTAAAACACGAAAACGGAAATATATTTACAAAATGCCCTTATTGTAAAACACAGTTGATTGAACATTAAATTAAAAGTTGTATCATTTATAAGTCAATCAATCAAATTTGAAGATTTCCTTCTATTTCCAACTTAATGTCTTTCCATGAATAGTAAAACTGATTAATAGAAAGGTTAAGTTTTTAGAAGCTCATAAATCAGGTCGGTCATTAAAGCTAAAGGAATTCCTGCGATTTTAGTAATAATCAGAGGCAGTTAAATGCCACTTTGTTTCTTCAACTATGCTAATGGCCAATATTATATCGGAAAGCAATGAAATAGCTTGCATTGGTTTTCTGAGGGTGCACGGTAAAAAGCAAGTGTCGCGGTAGAACAGGTATGGCCTTTCAATTGTATATAAAATGGTCAACTAGTATCTTTTCGACATTGATGCAATGAAGTATCGGTGTCAATCGGCAGCGGAGCTGTGGGGGCTGGGAGGCTGTAGCCGCTCCACTTTTTATAGCAAATGCACTTTAGTACGCGTTTGAGCAACCTCTGTATCCCTGCAATTTTAATCTGTCCACTCGACCCAAAATGTAGCTTCGCCGCCCTGGAGTCTAAAGAACAAGCAAATCTTGGTTGCTAAGGTTAGAAAGCGCTATGAAAAATGACAACTTCTCTTTAGATGAGATAAATATTAGTGGGGAAATGGCAACAGAATACTAGCGGATTTTTCTACTGTGTCTTCAGCCTGGATCTAAAATTTATTAGCCAAATAAATACAAACACAGTAGTTTCTATGGTAAATGTCCTACCGGAAAATGGAAGGAGTCCATCCAGTTTTCAAACTATTCCATTAAATTTGCTCACGCAGTGTCATATCACTATGTTCTGTCAGTCCATATGATCAAACTTCGACAAGGTTGAAAACAAACGTTTATGGTGTCATGACCATAAACATTACTTTGGTTGGCTATGAAAAGTATATGAACCAATCTACGCATGGGTGCAGTGGGAGGTAGTTTTTGGAGGCTTATTTTCCGAAAAGTTTCGTAAATTAAAGTCTCTCAAAAATTGCCAGTATGGTTAGATTTCCGCAAAGTAGAAAAGTTCTCAAATTTCTGACATGCCCTTCAGCCCTCCACGCCACTGTGTCATTGTATCCAAGTAACATATTTTGAAGACTCCTGCTAACTTTTTGAAACTTGATTGTGGTTTTCTTGAGCGAGGAACAGAAGTACAACACTATGTCGAGTAAACTCCCAAAGCGATTCCTTATTTCTGAAAATTGCCTCAAAGACCTGGAAAACACTCGTCACGGCCTCATGCTTTGCGTTTTAAGGACATGTATTGGATTGGAAAAAGGTTAAATGCCTCAAAACGCACACACATTCTAAGGTAAAAGGAGAAATTTTATAAAGTGTCTTCTCCAACCATCTCTTTTGCTGTGTTCTCTTATCAAATAGATAAGCTGACTATCTATTTAGAGATACAACAGGGCAGAGTTGCATCGAATACTTATTTACTCTACAAAGCCCTCGTCAAAATGAGATTAATATAACACTGAATAGTAAAAGGAATAGATAAGGAGTCAATTAACATAATATAAGGTTTTCATTGTAACATAGCAGCCACAGAGACAGTTTCCCTCAGTCGTCCAATCACTGTATTCAACTTGCTGAATTACACATGAATAAGTTGCGGTGGTCCTAAACCACAGGTTACATTTTTGCAGATTTATTTTCTGCTATGTCATTGACGGGGCATGCCCAATTCGAAATAAGCAGGCGATTTCTGCCATAGCAGCACACAGGAGAGGTTTATTGCTAGGCAATAATGTAGGCCTCCATACCAAAATGGGAGAACATGAGCTAAAGGAGGTGCCTCATACTGATAGCGCGGCTATTTCCATCCATGCGCTAGCGCAGGGTGCTCTAGATTGACATGAGGTACAAATTTTTAAGGCGTATAAGGGAGTTAAAACATCCCTACACGCTTTTCTTGTAAGGAACCTACATGTAGAATGCCGAAATATTAAAAGAGCTTATACTAATAAAGAAAAAATTCATAAGGAACTTTTCAACTTGACAAATTTGTATAACAGCAAACAGTCAAGAATTAGAAAGTTGGCTCTATTCGTTTGTAGCCAAGGCCGCATATATCGTGTGCTGTGCTTGTGTCATGCGTTTCATTAGCCTTCTGTTTGGTTGTAGTCTTAGGTAATAGCCAAAATTCAGAATTTCAATCTTTCACTTTTGTCTATATCATTGTAACGGCATCGAATGTGAAGAGACAATTAAGGAACTTTCAGTACTACAATTTGATCATTGGAAGTCCAAACATAAGAACATTTTGTAACTAGATCCTGAATTAGGCTCCTTAAAAAATAAAAAGCGGGTAAATGCTCATATCTGGTAACAGCTGATGATAAAAAACTATTCATGAATATAATAAGACATCTTCAAATTCATAATGCCACCATTTCAGCCTTCATAGTCATATTTTAACAGTGGTTGCACTATCACAAAGTGAATGAACCAAGAGAGCGACTGTACGTAAGTTAGTATGGAAGGGCTGAGTCAGGTCCAAATTCCACAAGAATCTAACCAGCTGATTATAGATTAATGATGACCACTTCTTACTTCGATCCTCATAGATCTCTAATCAAACAATCATGATTTAGCGGCTTACTGGAGGGAGTAATGCCAGCTATAAGCTAGGCGGTATAAAGAAAATACAACCACTTTCACATATTAGATGGACATAAAGTAAAGATAGCAGGATTTCGGGAAAATTTTAAAATGAAAGTGGCATAAAATGAATGACCCTAGGGGGATTCGAACTCGCAACATTGTGCGTAGTTACACGATCTTTTTATAAGAAACAAACTTATAAGAAACCTACCACTAGAGGCGGCCTAAAATTCAAGACATTTTTAGAACTACAAGGATCGAGGTATGAGAACTTTCTGTGCCATCTTTCACAGTTTCAGGAACCCCTTTTCGTCCACGTATTTAACAAGTTTCTACTACAGTATGTTTTATGCGCTAAGCTCTATGGGCACATCTAAAGACAACGTTTTCCGTTTTGCTTTCGTTATCTCTGCGAATGTTTTCATTGACTTAAAACACTTTTAAAATTGTATTATTATTTCATGTCGAGAAATACTTCAGTAAAGAGTACAGAGTAGACCATTCGAAGGAATACAGAAAAAATTGTTCTATCATTGCTGCTTCAATGTACCAAAGTCCTTATTCATTTTTAATCTTAGACTTCCATTTGTATATAGCTGACGCTTAACTTCCAGCAAATACCTGACCAATTAAAGTGCAGCTGTCTTGGATGCTTCACAATTTTAACCTACACAGTTTTTTCAAAAAGAACCTAGCAACAGGTCTAGTTCTACAGGCCGCTTACTTTTGGATCTCCTTTGGCTACATTTTAGTACTAAAACGTCCTTAGTAGCTGTCTAATCTTAACTGATCATTTAGTGCTATAGACATTTCAAATGTTCAGTTAGGCACTGTCTCAATGGTAGTCGCAATGGAAACCTGCTTATGGACCAATTGGTACAAGGATTACACATAATTTATGTGACTTTGCATTACCAATTCTCGATTGCTTGCTGCGATAAGAACAGTAGAAATTGAAAAGTTCCTCGGGGAGTTTGTCATTAGTAGTAAGAGCTCCTTCGAATTTTTTAGCTTTCTAGATGTAGGTTTCTTATTAAAAAAACGGGTATTAAGTTCCATTAGGTTACACAATATTATATTTTCTTTAAGAATGAGGCTACCTTGTATGAAACCCTGACAATAGAAGATAATCGAAAACGTTCATTGTTCTGAAGAAACTTCAGTAAAAAGCTGTTAAACATGCTAATTGAATCATTGGAAACGTTAAATGCGTTTTAATGGCTTTGACATCCATTGTATCTGCAAAGCATACAAGTTTGATTAGAAGTTTGGGGCTGGAAAGTAGCCGAAAAAGCTTCAGTACCAAGTAAAACGTTTCAGCACCGTAGGAAGGCCGACGTTTATGCAAAATACCTTACTGGGATTAAATATACTATTAGGAGCTTCCTACTTAACGAATGATTCTTGTTACACAGAACGGAGCGAGAGAGCAGCAACCCCCGGGATTCGATATGGGTCGGTATAGAAAGGATATGACCAACCGTGATCTTTAGAAAGTAGCGAAGCCCAACTGATTGCATTTAATGCTGAGAGAGGAGATATACATATATTAGGACAGTTAGGTAAAATAAATCAACCAGCAAAGTGATATTAAGTTTGCTTACAAAACATCTGCAAGCGCCCCCTTTGGTGAAGCAAGACAGCCCATACAAGAACCAGTGATCAGACACAAAAGGAGCAAACAGTGTGACCAATTTTATATTACATTCCAGTTGAAAAAACCAACAGAAGTTGAGTCAAGGAGTATTGGGAGAATTGTTCGGAGAGGTGGAAAAACCTTTGAACATTCGGTGAGTACAAGATATCATTATGTTTGCTTACTATGGTTGAAACGGGTACATGAAATATTTAATTGGATGATGTACTTTTGATTCTCATGCTTATAGTTACATGATATATCCTTCCTAACAAGCCAGATATTCGTCTAAGCCGCTCATCGAGCTAATTCGAAATCAAGCTGAAAAGGCCAGGGAGGAAATGGATGGATCAATTCGAATATGAAACAAGAAACATTTGAACAAGCTGTTCATTTGTTTGCATTTTACTAAGCAGAGTAGCTTCAAATCTATCCCAATCATATTTGTTTACTAATTAGACGAGCTACTTGCCTATTTTAGTCGATGCTCAAATGCGATAAGATACTTCTAACTAGATGGCCACACAGTTGAATCTTGAGTAAAAACTACAAGATACTAAGCCTATCTTTATCATGCATGTCTAACTACACCACCGGAGCTACATCCCTCTGAGCTACATCCCTTTTGATTTCCTACTCTTTGCATATTAAGCATGCTTCAGTGATGCAATGGACATGACCAATGACACGAACACTTATTGCATACTCTCGTTGTTTACATGTTTCCTCCTGCAATTCAACATCCTGAAACTTTTCGATATTGCATACTTCCATGTTAATACGGGAACTACTTGCAACCTAGATGAGCTCACCCAAGCCAGCACATAGTTCAAAATTGTGCAGCAGTGGGACGAAATTTGTTTGAATTTGGGACACATTGATACTACCTAGAAAATATTTTATGTTTCATAAGACATGGAAGCCGGTCATTTCTGAGTCTTGCATTGGCAAAAATATTGCACAACTTAGTCAAAACCGAGCCCGTATAAGGTGAAAGATCCCTTGGTGTCAATTAAAAACCCAAACTCTGCTCCTCAACTTAGTATTCCGCCGAGTAGCTTGAAAATTTGTGGATACAACAGCAAACACTCAACTGCTCTACAGTGACAGACAATGTGAAAAGAGAAGATATTTCCTGTAGCGTTGTGGAAAGCTGTGCTCTAAGTTTGTTATAGCTTTTGCATGCTATTTTCTTAAAAAGAAACGTTAAAGAAAATGCTGTATGCTATATGCTGTACAGTGGACAAGTGCTCGATTAAGGAAATGCAAAGATGTCAGCCCATTCCGTGCAGATAGGGCATACGCACAATTACTATCATGTTGCATATGATTGTTATCATGCTGCATATGATTGTTATCATGTTGCATATGGTTGCTATCATGTTGCATATAATTGCTATCATGTTGCATATGATTGCTATCATGTTGCATTCTAGAATTGACTCGTAGAC
Source organism: Mastigias papua (assembly GCA_964019165.1). Lineage (NCBI taxonomy): Eukaryota > Metazoa > Cnidaria > Scyphozoa > Rhizostomeae > Mastigiidae > Mastigias > Mastigias papua. Next base: position 14,290,476 of record OZ025279.1, on the reverse strand, counting down.
AAGTGCACGAGATCTTTGTGATATTTTATTACTTTGAGTGTGATATTCGTTCTTTTTTCATGATTCTGTTGTAATTTTTATGATTTTATGCGATTCAGTGCTATTGGTTTTGGTGACTTGAGACTTTTTTGCAATTTTATCACGAAGTGTACAAAATTTCCCCAAGTGATATGCCGCTAGTTTGCTCCTTCACATACTTTTGCTCACATTACGCTACAGTAACATGTGTGTATAACCAGGTTGTGAATAACTCTACGTAAATGGCATCATGTATGTAGCTCGTTTATAAAGTTTTATACACTATAAGAATACCTAATTCTTCGCTGAGCCTCAATATTCTTAAACTTTTTTTATTTTGAGCCGAAGAATATTCTTGAATTATTCTTAAAATTTAGCAATTTTGAGCATTAATTTTAGTATAGACTACATTTTATAATATCAAAGTGTGTAACTGACAGTTTTTGAAGAATTACTCAGTCGAATCGTAGTGTAACGAGTTCCAGACAGGACACGTGAAGCTCACTCATGTTTTTTTCTAAAAAAACCTCAAATCAGCAAAAAAATCTAAGCCTTGATGAAGCTTGAGTCTTGCATAATTCTTAAATTATTCTTAAATTTCAGAGAATTTCAACCTTGATATTTTTAAAGACATATTCTATAAAAAGTGTGCACTTTGGTATTTAGCAGGTTCTAGAAAACACATCACTGCTATGTTCCCCCAAGAGACAACAGCCCCCTTTGCAATTCGCTACTGTTAGACTGTTCCGAGAAACGTATGAAATTGGATTTGTCGTGTTAGAATGTTGACGGTAAGGCAATTGAAAGGGATAAGATTGTGAAAGAAAGAAACTAAACAGAAGTAAGCCTCTTAAAAGAAATGACAGTTGGTGTTCTCTGCGAACATGAAGTTCGTACGAGGATCCTATTCAAATGCAGATAGCCAGCGGATCATAACCATTGCAAATCATAAGCCGTAAGAGCGGTCAATTACTTTCTAATGACCCTTGCTCAATTGATTATTCTTCCATATATTGGACAGTTTGTATTGCTAGTAACGACTGACCGATCGAAATAAGACGATAGAATTGATACTCAGCTGAGAGGTAGTTACTCGGGGGGGGGGGGGGTATGGCGGTGTCGCACACACCAATGTTTATCTCACTCAAGCACCGTCTCCGGATTGAGTGGCAAACTGGTAATGTCACCCAAGACGTTGCATTACACCGGTCTGTCATTCTTTGGGAGGTACTAACACATTTTCCCTGGGATACCTTGAAGTGGGCCCTTTTGCCTTGCTAGCCACCCTACACAAGTCAGAACACTTTCAAAATAAGCAATTCTGAAGGGCTATCCTCCTTAGATAGTTGAAAATGAAATGATTCCAGACTCCCCCTGATATCATCCCCAATTGATTCACACCCCAGTCGATTCCATGATTGCTTCTCGACAAGAAGCAATAAACGTATCTCTTACGCAATCCCTAACCTCGAACAATCCCACAATCCACTGGTAAGCCATTTTCACACGCAATGAACGATAATTGAGGGGATTTGTAACTTAGCATTAATTTTACGGACGTGGGTTGTAATATGAAGCCATCTATTCAATCAAAACAGTATTGAAATTGCAATAATATAGTTTCAAGGGAGAGCAAAAACCAAACAAAGCCAAATATAACAGGAAAGGCAACTGGTAAATTGCATTTATATTTAACACTAGGGATTATTAACTATTTATGTTATAATGTCTATCACGAAACAAGGGAATATCGAGACATGTTCTTTGTATCAACGCTGCCTTTCTAGTGAAATATTCGAGGATTCAAAGCCTCTAAAATTTGTGCAATTTTAAATCTAACACCTGGGATAAACACACGTTTTTTATACGAACATGGTAAATTAGAAAGCAGTGCTCGGTTGCTTAAAAGTTAGGCAAATTAAATAATTGATTTTTGAGACCATAAAAGCCAAAAAGTTCATATGCATTTGAAACTCAAGCAAGCCAATCATATCCTTTGATATAATTTGCATAAATTTCTTGTGTTAACCCATGCATTCCAGTGCTCTTGTCTGTGTAGTCCCTGTCTGTTTGTGTTACACTATAGCGTTGTACAAACTGCAACATTCTTGCCAAAAAAGTCTAAAGAATGTTTAGTACGGAAATCATGGAAATACTAAGACAGTTTCAATAGTGGATCAAAAATGTTCTTATAAAGTAAAGATGTATCAAAGCATATGCAAAGATTAGAAGATCGTGTAGGTAGAGATTCAAAGCTCAATAACAAGGCCTTCAATAACAATACTGTAATTCTGGCATGAATTTTGCATTCCCTTGATGAATCTGACGTCCGAGCTGGAAATTACTGTCTTGTGTACGCAGGTACTACGGAGCTTGGTCCCAATTTCAAGTTGTGATGAAGCAGCCCCCCTGGGTACTTCTAATTCATCTGAAACGGAGCCACATTCATATGACATGCCAGATCAGGAAAGCAATCCTATCCGCTCATTCGCCAAAGGATCCAATTTTCTAAATTGAAATGCGATAATAAAAGTACTCCTCAAACAGTCGCCGGGCCTATCAAACTTTTGTTCTCGTGACAGCTATCTCATAAAAGCAGGTACCAGAATTATATCGAGGAATAAGATTGGAGCCATGAAATCGAATGAAAATGATGCTATTAAGTAGGAATTAGAAGGCATTCTGTTTCACAAGAACACCATATGACACTTCGTATGCTAATGCTAAGTCGTCCACTGTCTGCAATAGTTCCATATTTAATACGAAATACTAGCTCAGTTGCTGCCTTATTGTGTTCCTTTTCATATCAAAGCAATCGGCAGAATATGGCAGCTGCATGTGCGCAGTACAGTAAAACCAAGAAAGGGGCGCATGCAAAATTACTAACGTTGCAAACTTATACCAAGTTTTTCCCTATAAGGAGTTGCTTCATAAGGGGCCTATATGCAGAAGGACAGAACACTTGAACTTGCGCTTTTAAATAGAAGGCCCCTAAGGAACTTTCAACTTCAAATATTTTATCTCTTCCCAAAATCGAGAATTAAGGACCGTTCATTATTTATGTCTCAGGTTGGGACTGAAGAGAAACGCATATTTGGGTAATTTTTGTTGTAACACAACCTTGCGCATTATAAAAATAATAGTTACCCAACCAATATAGGGCTATTTCTGAATAATCTTCTGATTAAATTTTATTCACCCAACCTTTGAGAGACGCAAAATATAATATACCCAGCCTTAATGCTGCCCGAAAAATCATATACCCAACCTATTTCTCTGAGGCATAAATAATGAGCGGTCCCTTAGGAAGCCAGTTCCATCCAACACGGTCTATGTAAAGGTATTTCATACAGGGTTTTGCGCTGAAACCTGCAATATCTAAAGTACCTTGTCTTAAACACTTATAACGTTCATATATTACTAAACGTGTAGTTAAATCTAAGATCTAGGCCTTGTGCTAGGTTCATTACAAAGAAAGCGTAGAAACTATGAGAGAAGTAAACATTTGAATATTACGACGTTGAGGTTGATTCAGGTAAGCCAGAATTATTGTTGATATTTTGGATAGAACTAGGACTAAAGCACGGAAAAGCGGGAACATTCTTTTAGCATACTGAAAGCTTTTTCGTCCGACACTCGTCAGAGTATGAAGCGTCGGATAACGACCTATATATTTCGGTTCACCTTTCGGAGTGTCCGACGAAAAGAGCTTTCAGTATGCTAAAAGAATGTTCCCGCTTTTTCGTGCTATAGTGAAGTTCTGTAGTACCAAAAAGACTTTTCTCAACTAGGACTAAACATAGATAGCAACTAATAACTCAACACACACAATTTTATAAATTAATTTCCAAACTCCTTCTCTCCACAGAATACCATGCCAACGTCAGATGATAACATTCTGCTACCGAAGCCAGTTATAGATTCGTGCTATGCTTCCATTTTCAGATGCTACCAAGAAATGTTTCCATCCTCTTTCAGCTCGAAGACTGCTCTTACAAAGAAACTTAGTATGACGTACGACCTCAAGAGTTGTAAACTAAAGCCATTCGGAGAAGAGCATTATGGTCTTGCATTTGCTAGGTCACCGAAAAATTCGCCTAGATCCTCACTGCGTGAGAGCAAAAGCAAGACCCCATTACAGATGATGGCAAGTTTACGAAGGAGCTTTCGATGAAATTTTGGTAGTGCTGAAGTCTGTCTGTCGCAGTCAATTAATTTCTATAAATATTGTACAAAACTGATTGTTGAACTTTCAATACTTAAGTTATAGAAAAGAATAAAAATGATGTTGTATTTGTTAAAAAAGGGGGATTTTAAATGAAAATGTAGAAACGGGGGGGGGATCATGTTGTACAGAAGTAGTAGAATAATCGTCGTGTGTAAATTTGTACGGGGGCAAAACCCTGATATTTTGATATTCTAGTATTCTATGCGACACAACAATAACCCAAAATAGAGACTGGTACAGTTAGGCCCGTAGCAAGAGAGTCTATGTTCGTAGCTGTACCCCATGTCAGCAGCCGATCTCTATGTCCCGGCCTCCCCCTCCTCAAAAGCATAATTTTTGCGACTGCTTTAAGTTGAAATATGAAACACGAAAGCCCAATGAACGAAAGCCCAATCAAGCATTGAAGCAAGCCATTTCTTCATGGTTTGCTAGACAGGGATATTTCCGACAAGACGGCTGTACGATATTTTGCTAGGAAAGAGCTTTCACATATAACTGACAAATGTTCGAAAAGGTCATTTCAAGATGTGTAATATCCATGTCCCAAACTAATCCTTGGTAGCTATGGTTCTCAGTGTGTGTTCAAACACTTGATCAAAAATGGATTTCTTGTTATAAATTGTTTCATCATTAGTGATCTATGGTAGAGAGTCTAGTCACTTTCTGTATATCATTCTCTAAGTCTTCTACCATACAGGTCAGAAAAAAATCATGCAATAATTTTAGATTTCTTATGAATAAGAAAGAACAATGATGTAAGTACTTAAAACCAAAATTCTTACTGCCAAGGAAAGTAGTAATAGCTATGTGTCAATGAAATTGCTTTGTCAATAAAATGTACTTTCAGTGTGTTAGAGAATCTTTCCATTTCATTGTGCGATGGTCAAATTCTTTACTTGCAGGAAATTCTTTTACTTGAACATATTACCATCTCAAAAGATGTTATTATTATTCTAAATATCTTTTCTAAAAAGTGTCTTAGGTTTATTAGAACACTTTTGTATAATAAGGAATGCTCTTTTTCCTTCTGCAAATAATTTTTGTAAAAAGGTACTGGACTACATAAAAATTGCTGATTTTTTCAAATGGTTGTTCACTCTATTTCACAAGCATCATTTTATCAATAAAAAATTAACATTATCAAGGAAAACAGGTGCTTCCACAAGGTCATTGGTTGGAAGCAATTCAATTGTATTAACTTCACTGCTTTCATAAATTTGTGGATTAACTAAGTTGCAAAATGCTAGGTAGAACACTCTGCAGTGTTCTTTTGACTTAGCTCTAAAGAGCGCCAACTCATAAGAACATGTGGCCAAATACTGTACTAATACATCTTAATCTAGCTCTTAATTCAAGTGTGGCCATTTTCATGTAATAAAAGATAGAATTGCCACAAAAAGCAAACCTGCAGCATGTAGACATTTTTTACAAAGGCTTCTTGCTACTTATCTTTGAATGCTTCATTCTAAATTTGATTGGCATTTTGCTGCTTCCTCCTTCCTCTTTGCACCAGCTATCAGGCAGTCCTTCATAACAGAATGAGTCCTAATACAACCACTGATGCACTGGTTGATGCAAGCTACACTTCTCTCTGAGTTTACATTTCCATCCTGCACAATGCAAGAAATTTCATTTAATGATGGCAAATACGCAACAGTTATTATCCCTCTTTTCTTTGATTTTGAAATCTCTGTTATCAAAGGATCTAATGCAACATGGTCATTGTCAAAAACAAGAGAACATGCAGTCACTAGATCATATGTCTCTATTCCAGCATCTGCCAGTGCCAAAGATGCACATATTATCGCTGGTGCTAGAATACAGCCAGAATCTTGCAATATTTTAATGTAAATCTCCACTTGGGATTTTGGAAATGCATCTAGGCAAACGGCACACTGCAAAGCTGTCTCTAGTAAGTTAGATATATTCTTTGCCCTTGGTTCTTGAAGATATCTTTCTCTTTGGGAAAAAGGAGCAAATGAAACGTCACAAAGTAGCCTCCCTTGTGTGCTAAATTCAGTCTTTCTTTGCGACTCTCGTGGGCCATACACAGCACAGATCACTTTAGCTCCATTTTTTTCAAAATACGATGATCCTTTGGCTTTGGTGACAACTCCTGAAAGAAGCAAAAGAAACGATATCAAAGTGTTTACTGAGAAAGAGCAAAGCTAAAAGTGACATCATCATCAGATACAAGAAAAACAACCTTTTATACATGTATTGAATTCGATATGACACGTTTAATGTCATTAAATAAAAACTTAAGAATAATACGAAACTATTTATATAAAATTGTTTACCGGTTTTGAGATAAAGTGGAAGACACTCATCTAATTTTCTACCATCTGCCCTGCAACCCTTGTCATCGCACAGGGCTTGAGAATGACTGTCATCTTCTGGTCTGGACTCATCCTTTAAAAAAGTTGAAAGTGGTTTGGTATTTGAGGGTCCCTGAATTCTTTTGCTATCTCTCAAAAGCATACTTGTCTGAAAATTCTTGGCCTTCGACTCAAGATATGTACACGACTCCAATTGGCAACACGAGGTCGGTCATTCTTCCAGAAATACCATTTTGAGTTAGCCTCTATTGCGATCAAAAACAGTGCTTCAGCGGCAAAAATGTCCAGCCTACGGTACTTCCCGTAAACAAACTGCAAACTGGCAGTTGATTGACAGACATCCACCATGGCTGCTACAGTTGGGGAGGAACAGCCAGCAGAAACTGATGATAAGAGTGAGAGATTATATAATGTTCAAAATGTTGCCACGAATCAAATGCTTCAATATGAGCTGACCATTTTCAGCGACTTGCAAGCAGATGATGGCTTGGTAGTAACTGCGAAGTAAGATTCATCATCATTAGGTCACCATTATAGCAGCAACATCATGTTACATGATCACAATTTTATTCTGCCACACAATCGCTGATTATTATGATTAATCAATACTATCGATCAGCATAATCATTTACGGCCGTCAGCATCATCAATCATCATCATTATTTGTTGGTCTGTCGGTCTGCCTGTTCTCCTATTACGCCCCTTGCGGTGTATGGGCTGACCCTGAGGCCAGTGGTCACCTGCAAATTGTTTACAAGAAGCAACTGAGTTGGCTACACTCAGTCGACTCTTCTGTTACCCTAGCAAGCACTCAGCAGAACTGCAGCCTGAAGCTACCGAGTTTGATTTGCACTAAAGCGACCTCTTTACCAACTTCTGTTATTGAGGACTATGGTCCCAGCTGTCCAACCTCCCTGCCCCCTGGTCCCCTGAGTCCGCTACTGTAACTGTAGTCCTGTGTAGTGGCATGTAATGTGCAGTGGTGTAGTACAGTGTTGTGTTGTAGTGTTAAGTTCAAGTGAATGGTGTTATTGGTTTGTTTATGGTTTAAATAAGTAACTTAGAATACATATTGTAAGAGTCAACTGCAGTGGGGACCAGATGACCATGTGTCTTTTCCTGCTTTCATTGACTCAGATTATCCATTGTTTGTGTTATCTGTTTTAGTGTTATAAAAAGTGCCTGTTTGGACTGTTTGCTATAGGGCATCAACATCTTGCCCAAGTGTGAAGCTCTGCAAAGTGAATTGCTATCAACTTAAGGGTAGTCTCTCTGTGTGCCTGCTTGCCACCACAAGGAGATCTCCAACCTAGCTAGCTCTTTATCTTCTTCTGCTTCTGCTTCTTGTTACACCCCTCACAGGATCTGAGACTGACCCTAGGGTCAGTGGACCACCTATCAATTGTTTACAAGATGTGATTGAGTTGGCTGCACTCAACCCACTCTGTTGCCCCAACAGTTACTTGGCTGAACTTCAGTCTGGTCTGCTGAGTCTGTTGTTCACTGCCAGGGCCTGGTTGGACAGTTTGCCACAAGTCATCAACAACTGCCCCAATTCTGAATCTTTGCAAAATGACTCACTATCAACTTAAGGGCAGTGTCTCTTTGTGCCTGCCCACCACCACGAGGAGGTCTCCAACCATGGATGAGCCTAGTTCATCATCATCTGTCTGTCTTTTCCCGTACACCCCTTACAGGGCCAAGGCTGACCCTGAGGTCAGTGTCGGCTTCACATTGTTTAGAAGAGGTGATTGAGTAGGCTACACTCAATCCACTCTGTTACTCCAACAGTTACTTGTCAGAAATGCAGCCTGAAACTGCTGTGCCTGACTTTCACTGAAGGGGCCTGGTTGGACAGTTTGCCACAGGTCGTCAACATCTGCCCCAATTCTGAATCTCTGCGAAATGAATCACTATCAACTTAAGGGCAGTGTCTCTCTGTGCCCGCTTGCCACCACGAGGAGGTCTCCAACCACGGACTAGCATTCATCATCATCATCATCATCATCATCATCATCATCATCATCATCATCATCATCATCATCATCATCATCATCATCATCATCATCATCATCATCATCATCATCATCATCATCATCATCATCATCATCATCATCATCATCATCATCATAATCATATGTTATGATATGTTGTATTGCAATGCTGCTCTTCTATCCTATGTTATGTTCTGTTTATTTCATGTCATGTTTATTTTATGTTTAGTTATGTTGTGTTATGTTATGTGGTGTTGTGTTATGTTATGTTATGTTATTTTATATTATGTTATTATTCATATCACCAACTGAAAGAAAGCTTTATTTCTCTCTTGTAGAGGTCTTGGAATAGAGAGACTGCTCCTATCCTTCATCAGATTATACTCAGACCCAACATTCTTGGTGCTTGTTGTGAATACAACTCCTGAAGAGGAGGTAATTAAAACATTCATAGGCTACAACTTCTATTGCCATTGTATCCCTAAACTTTTCATTTTTGGAATTCTTTACTTCCAGGAATTTCTTATTGATGAATTAAAGTCATATGATGTAAAGCAACAGCCAAAAGTTATTACCAATGAAGTTGGAACAAATGAGAGGTAGTGTATCCTCATTTTACTAGAAATGGAAGCTTTTGGTTGGAGCCACCATCTTTTTAGGCAGTTTCAAGTAGCCACCCACCCCCCTCTTACAATGCTGACAGCTTTATGTATAATCAAATTGAAATAAATGAACAGCAATATAAAAAGCTACACAAGAGAATACAATATTCTTGACTAACAGTCATAAATATAGGATAATCTGGTTGTCGCCTTGAGCAGCCCTTAAAAATGTCAAAAAGCAATAATACAAATAGGAAAAGACTCAGTTATAGTAGCACTGGTATGGCAGCCATCATTAGGACAGAAAAACAGCAAACAGAACCTGTGAACAAATAGCACATTTTATTTGCTTCCTCTTCCTGGCAATCATACATATAATTTCATAGTATTTTATTTTGAATTGAGAAAATCTCCACTTCTTATTTTGTTTCTTATGCTTTCCTATTGAATCTATTTATAATATTCTTTCTGTCAGGGTGTCAGTATATATGAAAGGTGGGGTTCTTTTTGTTACATCAAGAATCCTTGTGGTTGACCTTCTAACAGATCGACTTCCAGCTCATCTGGTTACAGGGATTATTGTTTACAGAGCTCATAAGTAAGTTGTTTATTATTCATTCATTCTACTGAAACCTCAACTAAGGAGCTTAATCTCAAGTGCCTAATTTTGTTGGCAAAATTAGGCACCTTGGCACTAGTTATGTGCACTTTGGCACCAGTAATGTCTATGAGCTCTCTTTTGTTGTAATATCACACTCGATTCTAAGGGGATATTATTTAACTTGCCCTTATCTGAAATTGGGAATAATTTCTTATGTAGTTATTCATATATAATGTTTGGTGGACTGTTCTCTTGCTCTAAAAATATTTATTGTTCTTGCAGAATAGTTGATTCTGGCCAAGAAGCTTTTATCCTCAGATTGTATCGACAAAAGAACAAGGTGTTTACGGAATTTTCAATGTTTATTATATGCATGCAATCTTCTTAGCATAGTCCTGCATAAGGACTTTCAGTACGAGATTGATGATAATTTACATCAGTTTCTAAAGGGAAAATGTTGTCAAAATTAACAGTGAAAGTGACACCTTTCGCCTTGGAAAGCGAAGAAATCATGTGTCGAACAGAAAAAAGGACCACATCACTAATTTTCTGCTGGAAAGTTCCATTTAGTTAGGTTACTTGGCGTGTTGACCGTGCTTTGCCTTTATGACAGTGTTAAAGACATTCTACACTAAATACCTCTATTACCGCATTATGCAAGTCAAGTTAGACGAATGAACGGGTAGGATTGTATTGTTTGCCTATCATTTTGTTTTGATGGTTTTAAAATTATGTCTTTTTATCGAATGACAAGTGTGTTCATGCAATGATGAAAGTTCTTAAATTGTGAATTTAAAAAGATTCGTTTTTTTCCAGACTGGCTTTATTAAAGCATTCACTGACTCCCCTACTTCTTTTACATCTGGTTTCTTTCAAGTTGAAAGAGTCATGAGAAATCTGTTTGTTCGCAAGTTGTTCCTATGGCCCAGGTATTATCTTTGTTGTCTATATCTTTCTAATATTAGCTATCTTTATCTGATTTCTGGTATAATTGTTTTCGATTTTTTATTATTTCTTTACAGGCATAATTCCTATTTGTGATCTTGTGCGTTATTACTTTTTCAGTATTTTTGGTAAAGCAATTATCTTTTGAACCTCCTTATTCTTTGCCATAAATTTGCTTGCTCCTTCAATGGTCTTGTCGTTTCTAGATTTCACGCATCTGTTTCTGATACACTTGAGAAGCACAAGGTACGTGGGAAGCACAAGGGGAATATGTCAATCGTGTGGTTTGAGGCACATGATTTATTGGGACACTAGGAAATTCTAGACTTTTATGTTACTTCTCTTTTTTTCGATTCCAAAACGCCATTTCATTAAGGTTAAGCGTATATAGCGACTCCATTGGAGTTCAAAGGCTTGATGTGTTGTTAATGAGAGAATATCGGTCAGAGCCTAAAAAAGAGTTGTTTACAAATCCAGAATTCTATAGCAAGGTCGATGTGATCTTTCTTGTGAACTCACACAGGACTTGAGCCAACTAAACACTAGTAATTTATCTAATGGGCAAAATGATAAAACTGAATGTTATCTGACAGTTGGTAAATCTTAATGCATATGTAAAGGTAAGATAGTTATTGCCTCTGGGTTGCCGAAATCTTTTGCTGTTTGTCTTTCTTTTTAAAATTTGGTACGCTGTCGTTGTTAGTCAAAATCTGTGCAAGAACCAATAGCACGATTTCAAGCCACATCTCTTCGCATTCGCTATATGTTTAAGGTTCAATATATATGTATACATTGTTATCAGTGGGTATTTTGGGACATGATTTTACACATATCAAACAGTCACCATTAAGGGTGGACTTTTTCGTGAATCACTCTACGGTACGCTGTAAAATTGCCACTGATAAAGTTGCCCTGTATGGATGGTTTTAACATTGCCATTCGGATTTTTACTGCCTTTGCAGGCATATACAACATATCACTAGTACATATCTTAAATTTTATTTATTTCAGTGGCATATTTTCAATCAATAGATATGTCCTTTTTACTGATCAACACATTCCCTAATCTCATATCCACAATTTCGATTTAAAACTCTACAAAGTGACTCAGATCCGCACTTGTTTTAGGCCCCGATCTCGGTAGAAATCAAATCAATGATATCGATAGTTCTTACTCATCGACGTCTTCTTTCATTAACTTTTAATCCTACTTTGATTTTGTGTAAACAAAAGACAGAGATGATTTCTGGTATGATATGATATGATTTATGCTATGGTTCCTGGTTCCAAATTCTGTGTTAGCTACTTGTTGTTGCCCTAGCCAGAAGTTGTTGAACTTCATGTAGAACTTACACCATTGATGACATCAATTCAAATGGCACTTCTGGATTTGTTGGGCTGCTGTCTTCGGGAGCTTAGAAGGTCAAACCCATCTGTAAGTAAATGCTGCGCATTATTTTTCCGCATAAGTAGGCTTGATTTTTGTTTGTTTACCGTAATGTCCGATTGTGTTGATGATGATTATGGTAATGGAAATGGTAGTGGTGAAGATTTTGATAATTGTGATGGTGATGGTTGTGATAATGATGATTATGATGATGATAGTTGTGATTATGATGATGATTATGGTGATGGCGATGGTAGTGATGATGATAATGACTATTATTATCATAATGACGAAGGCGATGATAATGAGATACAAGGTCATCTTGAAGTCTCGACACGTTTTCCAATTCCCCGAAAGCCTTTTGCATAAATTTTTTTAAGGCTACTCAAAACTTTTTCTCAGTTTTTTCTAAGTGTTCAAGTTAGAAGTATCTTCCTAATAAGGCTTTAGGAGTTGAAAAGCTGAGTGTCATCTTGTTTTTGATCCTTTTGATATGATCATTTTTTAGACCGACAAAATTCGCGGATTCATATCTTATTTTATACTATCATTTATAGTTAGATCCGGATGAGATGACTGTTGAAAATTGCATCGGAAAAGCATTTGATAAATCTTTGAGAGTCGAACTAGATACTGTATGGCATCAGTTGGTAGGATTTGTTTTTTTAGCTTTTTAAATTTATTTTCTATGTTATTTATGTTATTTTTAGCAATTGATTTTCCATTCTGTTTTATCTTATTTATCCATGAAATCCAATCATTACTTTAAACAGAAATTGCTTACATCAAATCTCAATTTATTTCCACCAGCACCACAAATATTATCAAAGTTAGGTATCTTTCTCATTTGATTTTTCCCCGTATGTGTCTGTTCTCCATCTCCTTGTCACTCTGCGATCCAATCTTCTGGGATACAACCGTTTCTTTAACGAAACGCGGCCTCTTATATTTAGGCTGAATTTAGGGACGGGTCATTTATTACTTGTAGGTAGGGGGTGGAAGACATTCTCATATACTTGATGGAAGCTTCGTCCCCCTCTCAGATTTACGTAAAAATTTTGGTTCCCACTCCAGTACTTCAGAAGAAACTCCATACTCCTTCTTTTAAAATGCTCTATATTTTGGGTCCCCCCTCCCTCTGAGTGTGCAGAATTTTCGTTTCCCCTCCTGGATTTCTTCCACCCCCTCCCATGGAAGAATTAATGGCCGTTCCCTTACGGCATGCTAATTTAGCTAATTTTATATTCAAAACATTTCAGAGTGGCAAGACGAAGCAACTGGTTTCTGATCTCAAAGTACTGAGAACACTTCTCGTGTAAGCTGCATCCTTTTATTTATGAGAGTACACTTTTTAGGAACACTGAGGCTTAATATGGCAAAATGTAGGGACACTGCTAGCACATGCTGAGATTCACATGAGAATGCTCACAAGTATTCAACTAAATCATTCCTCACAAAGAGGCTCCTTATGAAGGCCGTGTATCTGTATCACTGTTTAACTCTTTTTTCTTGAATTTCCTCCATGCATCATAGCATCACAAGGCTGTTGCATTTAGTTATCTAAAAGCAATGCGCATTTTTGAGATTGAGGAGCCATGGAGCTTACACTAGTATTCCTTGTAAGGAAACGTGTTTACCTAACGTGTTTACCTAACGTGTTTACCTAACGTGTTTAATTTTTACCTTCATTTTAACTGGCACCTGTCGTTTATTTGTGAGCATTTTGCTTAGGAATCTTTTCTTTTTCAGTTATTTGACTCAGTATGATGCTGTCACATTTTATGCTTTCCTGGAATCTTTGCGGTATGTTTCTGTAGATGATTCATCAATTGCTGATCACTTTACGCATCTGATAAATTGTTCTAAATTATTATCAGTAACTTGTTAAGAGTGATAAAGATATTGAGAATGATATTGGTGATGACGATTATAATGATGATATTGATGGCTATGGTGACGGTGATGATGATGATAATAATGATGATGATAATAATTGTTTTCAAACTTCATTTAATTCAATATTTTTTACTACTTGACAACCATACACCTCTCTGTAAGGTAGCGTACAATTGGCTGTCTGCAACTCTAACAATATAGCATAAGTATCTAACAAAAAAAGAAAAAGCAACAAAATGCAGTTGGAAACTAGTGTAAATATGAAATAGATCACAGCCCAGCAAGTCAGGATTGGTCCGAGGTTTATTGCGACAACAAAAGATATAGTAGCTGCATCTGATGGCAATGTTCATTACTTCATTGCTGTCTTAATGACATGTTGTTGGGCAGCTTTTTCTAATTTAAGGCAATCAAGCATTAAGAGTAGTGATTTACCCATGATTCCAAGTGTACTCATTGATAATGATGGTGACATTAATAATGATGATAACGATTGATGATTATGATAATGTTGAAAATGATGATTGTGATGATGTTGGTGAGTAGGATGATCATGATGGTGATATGATAGTGATAGTCATAGCGAGTGTGATGCTGTGCATTGGTTATTTAGTGGCCTCTATTTCGCAATTAGGATGTGCAAATCCTACGAGGGTGCGCTTTTCAAGCAGCTTATCGGTCCTGTGGAACCATCGAATAACTGAAAATGCCCTAACTGATAGCAATTCAGTTTGGGGCAATATCGTACTCATCCCTAGCTGTGAATTAACTTGGATTGTTTGTTATAGGACTGAGGCGCTCAATAACATTACTTACCTAATTATACACTTATCTTTCTTCAATGTTTGCCATCTTACTGATTTATTTATTTATTTACTTACCAACTTACGTACTAACATACTGAAATATTACTAGTGATTTTCGTTATTACACGTTTTTTGTGACACGATGGATGTGAAAGGACTTTGTTGATTACGATGATTGTTGTTATGATGACTGTTGTTGATTTCCAATGATTGCTATATTTTGATGGCAATGATCGTATTGATAACTGTTCAGATTATCTCCGGGATATGATACAATTATAATAATAACGCATAATAATGATAAATGATAAAATTGATAATCAAACATTTAACTGGTCAACTTGTTCAGCTTGTAGTCATCTGCTATATACCAAGGACCTCTATCTATAACTTCTGTTCTGTCACACAGCTCCGGTGTACCACTGTACTTTAGGGAGTAGGTTCGACATTGACAACACGAGCCTCGCTGAACACAACATAACAGTCTAACTCCATTTTGAATGAAACACAATGTTACAGTTTTTCTTTCGCTTCACGAGCATATCAAACGCAACAAGATACTTTTTATCTTGGTAATAGAAGTCATTGCAAAATTGTAAAAGCATACACAAATTTAATTTAGAGTTTTAAAGTTTTGTAGCTTATATCAATCATTTCCTTTGTTGCAGGACAAATGAGAAGAATTCGGTAAATCCAAGTTTATGGCTCTTTATGGATGCTACAAATAACCTATTTATTGTGAGTATTTTGGAAACTTTCGTATTTTGCTAGAATAATGAAAATGATTTAAAGACTATACACATGATTTAGAACAGAAATTGTGAAATGATAGTGTGAAGAAAATGAATGACCCGAGCAAGATTCGAACTCGCGACTCTCGACCTCGTACGGCAATTGTTCTACGACTGAGCACCTTTAGGTCCAATGCACATTGCGACAGAGCTGCAATGGCGCCCCTGTGCAAATTGGCTAAGAATAGAGCTGTGGGAGCAAGTGACTTACCTTGTAAATTATAGCTTGGTGATAGTGAATTCGACATGCGAAGTCGAGGGCAGCGAGTTTAGTCCTGATCGAGTCTCCCATTTTCTGGTACTTTCAGTCCACAGTAGTGATAATGTTTCTTGTTATACTGATGAAGATGTTGATAATAATTATCATAAACTATGTTGGATGCAGCAAGTGGATCCAGCAGCAAGTGGGTACCATTGCTAGGGAGGGAATGGCAGTCGGGAAGGGAATCGGAGACTCTTTCTCACCATGCCGACGGCCCCGGACTTGTTTCCGCTCTAGTAGACACTTATCAACATACAGAATTTGTATATGGAACTAACCTGTACCTCTAGATAAATTTGAATATATGTAAGTGTAGACTGAATTTTTATCAAAATTTTTGTCAGTGGGTTTTCATATGTTGTCTCTGATTATATTTTGTAGGAATCAAGAGCACGTGTTTATGGTGTCGTTTCAAAAAAGACAAAGAAATCTGGAAACAAGTCTGAACTTAATATCGAACCTGACAACGAATCTGAACTCAAGTAGGCTGAGAGTCCATTTTAATTTGCATTTGTTTGTGTTTGTCCTAATTTCACCCATCACCCTCATTTCGACATGGCCTTTGAATATATTTTGTAAAGGCAATATTATTTGTTGAATTCTTTACATGAGCTAATTCTTCATTTATTTATCCAATTTTATCTACATTCATTTATTCATTAATTTGATAGTTCTTTTAACCCTTTTTGAATTGCCCTGAATGATAGTTTTTGTCTATTTGTTTCATGAATTTCTCTTTTTAGGCACGGAGTTGAAGTTGAAGATACGGGTTTGTAGTTGAGCATGATTCGGTTAAATAAACATTGATCATAAATTGTATCTAACCAATTTTCAGAACTAGCCAGATTTATTTACCAAGGACTCTTCGCTTTTGTTGCAGACCATCTTAAAAATGTGCCAATGTCTGCCATAACGAAAGATACAATGTCCCCCGAAAGCTTCAGTTGTTGTAGCGATATAATGCAAGATGTGGAAAATGGCGGTAGACAAAGACTGGCTGTCTGTAAAATAGATGCCTTAAGACTTTTTTAGTTCATTCCCTCTGGTGTATAGAATCGGGGAACGTACAGAATCGGGTGCCTTCTATTGAACTTGCTACTTTCTGAATAGTCTCTGTTTTAGAAGGACGAGTTTGCTCGCCAGAATAACCTAGGAATGAAGTTTTTTTGTATTGCAGAAATCGAGGAATGTCCAAAGTGGAAAGTACTATCTGAAGTTCTTGATGAGATTAAATCAGCTTCGAAGGTTGCAGGTGATTGCTCTAATCGCACGTTTGTATATTTGTGATCAAATCTTAAGCTCATATTTGTTTTGATAGGCAAAAAATAACATAAATTATACGAGATTACAGTACAGTGTCTCAGCAATTCAGTGGTCTTGACAGCTGCACCATATTTAACTTACAGTTCTTTTGCCCAGGTCAGTATTGTTAGTACAGCTTTCTGCTATCTAGTGTGATTTCTGATAAGTGATTGGGTGTTTTTCGTCAGATATTCTAGCTTTAGGTTTCTGCATTGATTAGTCTCAATGCTAAGCTTCCCTTTGCATTTTGCGTTTATATATTGCTTGCAGCTCCCTAGTCTTGAGGTTGCTTTCGTTTAACAAGTTGTTTTTATACATGTTGCAGTCTCTTTACCCTGAGGTTGCTTGCAATTAACTCATTGCTTTAAAATTCTGGTCGCAGCCCCCTTACCTTAAGTTTTGAATATAGCTATTCACACTTTCAAGAATTAGCGAACAGCAATCAAAATTATGTACATGCTGATTTTTAATTATTTCTTATCTTAGTAAGCATAATTCCTTTAATACTCTTCTACATCAATTTTACTTATCTTTCAAGGGATCGAAGGCCCAACTCTCGTTGTTGCAAATGATGATAGGACATGTTCTCAGCTGAGAGAGGTATCCTATGAATTTTTAACGAGGAAGACCCCTTGAATGTCAGCAAATCTGGAGGGCAATCCTCTTTAAATATATAAAATCAACCAATCAATCGATTGTTCAGTAAATCAGTGAATCAATCAATGAGTGAATGAATGAATGAATGAATGAATCAATCAATCAATCAATCAATCAATCAATCAATGTTCTTGAGCAGTTGTTTTATGCTTTTGATTTCAGGGTATAATTCAGAGATAAGCCAGCTGTAGTATACTGAGTGCATTTACTCGACAGATTTGCGCGTGACTTTGAGTTGCTCTTTAGCAAAGCTCCTAACCATTTCATCCTCTCCTCCTATCTGTTTTGAATTAATAAAAGTAAACTGTGGGCTACGCCTTTGATGAGGACCCTGAATGGCGTAGATTAGTGTCCTTTGGTGAGGAGCCAGTTGATCACTGGTTGCAGGAAGAGCAACTCGTTAGCAGATACCGTAATTGATGTCAAATTGACTTTACCTGAACCACCACTGAGCCAAAGTTCAAAGCATAATAGACATTAGTTCAAACTGAGCTCATCTTAGAAAGATTTTTGAAAAACCTTATTGTAATCATGCCTCCTTCAGCTCTGGAGAAACCCATGGGAGCCGTATTGAACGTTGACTGCCTGCCCTTCCATATCTTCCATATCTTCCATATGACAGATTTTACTGGGTTAGAGTATCGTCACCAGTAGCAAGATAGACAAAGTGATTCCGAGTTGACCAATCGTTAATATAACCTTATGTTACCAGTGTGAATAATCCTATACAGGGAGATATGAAGTAAATGCTGAGTCATTGAAAACAGATTTTGGATAGTACCCGTCCCGTTATTATTCGTTAGAATTTTCATACAATTCTATTGTTATTGGGTGTAATTGTAGTATATTTGACATTGATACCATTTTTCATCAGTACCTTGACTCTGGTGGCACTGCATTACTACGTAAAGTGCATGAAAGGTCGTTTGGAAACAAGGGGGAGGAGCCTTCTGGTAAACAGTTTGTTCTTTTTCTATAAGGAGCACGAAATATTACAGTTAATTACTATCATTATGAGGCATACTCATCTCCATCATCATCATCATCATTATAATCAGCATCATCATCATCATCATCATCATCATCATCATCATCATCATCATCATCATCATCATCATCATCATCATCATCATCATCATCATCATCATCATCATCATCATCATAATCTTCATCATCATCATCATCATCATCATCATCATCACCATCACCATCACCATCTGTCTGTCTGTCTTTTCCCGTACGCCCCTTACGGGGCCTAGGCTGACCCTGAGGTCAGTGTCGCCTTCAAATTGTTTAGAAGAGGTGATTGAGTCGGCTACACTCAATCCACTCTGTTACCCCAACAGTTACTTATCAGAGCTGCAGCCTGAAGCTGCTGTGCCTGACTTTCACTGAAGGGGCCTGGTTGGACAGTTTGCCACAGGTCGTCAACATCTGCCTCAATTCTGAATCTTCGCGAAATGAATCACTATCAACTTAAGGGCAGTGTCTCTCTGTGCCCGCTTGCCACCACGAGGTCTCCAGCCATGGGCTAGCATTATCATCATCATCATCATCATCATCATCATCATCATCATCATCATCATCATCATCATCATCATCATTATCATCATCATCATCATCATCATCATAATCATTCATCATCATCATCATCATCATCATCATCTTCATCATCATCATCATCATCATCATCATCATCATCATCATCATCATCATCATCATCATCATCATCATCATCATCATCATCATCATCATCATCATCATCATCATCATCATCATCATTGTCATCATTGGGCTGTTATATTCAGTATTTCAGCAATCTTTGCTATCAGTGACGTAGCTACTAGTGGATGTGGGGTGTCATACCTCCAATATTTACAAATAAGGAGCAAAGTTGGGTAAATATTCGGAAGTGCAATATATTTAGGCTGCATTTGTTACATTGGAAGAAGTTTTTCAAATATAAAATAGGCGATTATAATTAGCTTTTTGGCGCGCAAACATGCGAAGGAATCTCTTATACTTTATTTTTATTGATCTTAGTAGAAGTTTTTAATAACATGTATTGGAAAAATGCGGGCATAAGTTTTTGACACCTCCCTCCAATAGTTGAAGTATCGATAAGACCCTGATTGTTATCCTCATCGTAAAGAGCTTTAATCATCTACTTTGATAACAGGCAATTTAATGGATAAAGTCATTTCTAATCAGTGGGTAGAAGCTACGTAATAATTGTAGAAAATATGATAGCTGTTTTTTTAATAGGAAAAGCTAAAGCCAATAAAGGTAGAAATGCCAGAAAAAGACAAGAAAAACAGGTTCTTATCGCCTTTGATTACATTGCTTTTTCCATGAGTTTTTGTTTGCGAAAGTGTAGAAATTTGAGAAAATGAAGATTAAGTTGTGCATATGGTAGTTGAAATTGACGAATTTACTTAAAATTATGATAAGGAGAGGTTAATGGAAGAACATATAAATTAAAGAGCAGAAGAATAGACAGAATAAAAAACATTTAAAAGGCAGATATTAATTGAAAAAGCTAGTTGAAAATTTATGAGCCTGTGAAAGTATTAGTGTATGTAATATCTGTTTGATGCTTGTGTGATTAGTTAATTCTGTTATAATTTAGGAAAAGGAGGAAGAGTTTAGTTTACAAGTACTTCCAAATAGGATTGCACTTATTCATCCATTGAAAGGAAATAGGTGAGTATTGTGTTGATGAGACTATATGACTGTCATGATCATGATCATGATCATGATCATGATCTCCATCATTGGTATCATGCTAATGATCATGATCATCATGCTCATGATCATAATCGTGATCCTCATGATCATCATCGTGATCATCATCATCTCCATCATCATCATCATCACTCATCATCATTTTCATTATCATCATCATCACTGGTTGGTTTGACAGGGAAGGGGCCCAGGTGGACGGTTTGCCAGACGTCGTCAACATCTGCCCCCATTCTGAATCTCTGCGAAATGAACCGCAATCAACTTAGGGGCAGTCATCCTCATCACTCCTATCAAGCTCATTATGGTGTTCCCTAGGAATTATCTATACTGTTCTTTAACAGCTCCAATCTTCAAGGACCCACTGTAAGCATTTACCCTTGCTATATGCTTTTCAAATCGTCATGCATAATTGGCCTTGCTATTGTATAGATTTCGATTTGTATTGAAGACTGAAGATTTCAAACTCTATTATGTTGTGCGCCTGTTTTTATTCCAAGCGACCCGTACAGTCTCGTGAAGACCTTGACGGAACTCGAGCCTCGTTACATCATCATGTATGATGCTGATATGGAGTTTGTGCGTCAAATAGAGGTTAGTCTCACTTTTGCAACATTTCACATCGAGATATAATAGCAGGCATGGACATAGATTGAAATATTGTTCTGTTCAGTCTTAAAATTCGTTTAATCCATACGAGTGTTTATTTTGAAAAATTATGTATGTGAAGCACGGTGAAAATTCTCGCATCTCAACAAAAATAAGCTTAGAAATTTTTGAAGTCTTGCGTCCTAACAAGAAGTGAACCCTATGTAGAAAAAGATTTTGCCTTTCTGCCAAACAACTTCAAAATTGAATTTTTCCTTCTAGTATCTTATCATTTTTCCATTTTGTTGGTTTTGAAGTGCCACTACGCTAACACAGATGTATGTTAGTTTCTTGCAATTTATGTTGTCCTTTCATATTTGATCAGTAAAAGCAAGAAAGACCTGTTGGATATTCTGTTGTGGAAGAACTTGATTTGGAATAGATCCAATTAAATCTTTTCTTTCCTCCTTTTCCCCTTTTCCCCTTTTCCATCCTTTGTTTATCCTTTCTTCTCTTCTCGGTTCCTTCTTTCTTCTCCTTTCCCTCCTCCCTCCCTTTCTAGACGACTGAGCTTCGCGGCTTTGCTCACTTTTTCGTCTCTAAAGTGAACAGCGCAAAACATAAGCCAACTGTTTGAAAGTTCCATCGAACCGAAGTGTTCGTTAAATGCTAAGAAAGAAAAAAGTCGTAGATTAGCTCTCAGTGGGTGTGATTTGTCTTCAGGTCATAGTGAAAATACATCAGTACTCATTATGCCAGTGAGATGAGATAGGAAATCTGAACGATCTTTTTTGGTTTTCTCGATCTTTCTTGATCGTTATTTTAAGATCTGAACTGAGCAGGATTCATAAATAGGCAATCGATTTTTCACACTTATCTTGAGTCATTCAAATGAAACAATAAAAAAGCGTCTGGCTAATGGAATGCGTACACAGAGGCAATCCACATCATGGATTTGTTGATATTTTTCACGTAAAGCTCCTCGGAATGTCCTTCTCTTGTCTGCTTGGAGTGCTTCACTAGACTGTCCTATTTAAAAGTAGGCCTTTTTTTGGGGGGGGGGAGGTTGGACGTACTTGTTTATTTACAAATCACATTTACTCGATTTTAGTATTTCAAATCATTTCGAGGGTTTCCCTTCGGAGATTCGTGTATTTTGCTCGATGAAACCTATTGTAGCATGATGTTAGGGACCTAAAATTGGTAATGAGTAAAGTCTGCTCCTTCATTTCTACTTTAAGAAACTACCTATGCGAAATTTGACAGCGCGTGGCTGACAAATTGATCGCATTAGCATAGTTCAAGAGAGCTTTCGTTGTCTTGAATGCACTGAGATAGCCATATTAAATTGCCTGAACACGCTTTAATAGAGCGATTGCAACCCAGTTTGCATCGGTTTTTTGTGTTCAGCGTGTGGTTCTGCAAGGGAGGTTTTGCATATCCTGATGAGATATAGGATGGGTGCGGTTGGAACAAACGTTGTTTTGTGCATAATTATTCCAAGTGCATCAAAATTTTTCCCTACGATGTATTTTTGCACCCACTTGCAGAAGTAAAAACAACGTTGTTCATTATTTGAATCTTGACAGTTTGCCTCCCTGTGCTTAGCTCAAGAGCATCATGGGAGCACAGTTGCTTTCTGAATGGGGGTTAGAGATTGCTGTATACTTAGTTTACGGAGTTTTGCGTGATATGTTATGAGCGATATAGCAGAAATTTCTATTTGAGTACTTGGTATGGGTCTCAAGGCACATTTTGAAGCTGTCTAACAGCAGAGTTGGAGGTGCTGGAAGACCAGTTCTTGTTCTGACTGTCCAGAAGCTTGACCCCCGTTCACAACCAGGTCCCAAAACCTGCTACAGCTTATCAAAATGAGGAACCGAGGGTATATGCGAGTGTTTCCAGGAGGATTTTCAGTAAATTGTGTTTGTATGAAGCAGGTGATTGGCACAGATCGATTCTCAAACAGTAAATGCACACGTCTTTTCTTCTGTGACTTTGAATGTCAAATAGCAGGTCTCATCTTATTTTCGGCCAAATTTCCTCCTCAAAACGAGGCTTCCTCTTCAATACGAAGTGCCTCATCGTGTGAAAATTTCTTTGTAAGCAAGAAGGAGATTTTTTATCATTGAGACAAACAGAAAAAATAGTAGCAAGTTTTTAGATTAATAAGACAGATTACAATTTGGGTGTTCAGTATGTCAAACGAAGAGAGGCTTAGCTATACTTCTAGATATATAATTTATTTATCAATATTTCTTATTAAATTTTGAGGGTTCTTCAAATATTGAAGATCCATCTCCCCCCTGATAGCTTTGATAAACGTTCATTTATTGTTGATATACTGGAATCAATTAAGACTCACTGAACAGGTTTATATTGGGCAACTGGTCGCTCTATTTGAACATTCAATTAGCTTAAGTTAACTAGGTAAATACCTGCAAACCTATAAGAGTCATATCCAACCATATTGTGGACTGCGTCGCATCGCTTTTCGTAAAGCACAAACGCGAAACATGTGTCAAGAAACACCTTAAATTACTACAGCTAATCGTAATTTCATCCTTCCGATGGTCAACTCATGTTGAAACAACCAACAGTTCTACTCACTCGCACCATTTCAAAGTTTTGCTATCTAATAAACGGGCTCTATCTCACAAGTTATCATTCATTCCAGGTTCTTATTTATAGCCTATGAAATATAGCTTCCTCCTTTAGTCTTATAATTTGTCTTTTTTTCAAATCAACAAACTCGCCTCCCTCTTCACTTATCCTTTCTCTTTTTCCCTTTGGAGGGGGGGGGGCTTTGCTATAGGGCCCATGACTTTTCCCCTAGATTACTCACTAGAAAGATAGCTCAATAGACTGTTTTTCATTCACTCCTGTACTTTTCACCACTTTGAGAAGTCTATTGTTAATATCGTTTAGTTTTTGATTTGAATATGTCAGGTCTTTGCTCCTTCGTAGCAGCCAATTTTATGTTGACACAGAACTTTGCGAGTTTTCCACTCTATGCTGTTTGAGGTGGAGTGTTGCCAGTTAAGTTTTGCACAGCTCCCAGCAATTCTTATTGACTCAGAATAGAGAAGGTTGTCTCTATTCTTAATGAGTAAGGCCTGTCTCTTCTCTATTCTATTCTATTCTATTCTATTCTATTCTATTCTATTCTATTCTGTTCTATTCTATTCTATTCTCTTACATTCTATTATTTTCTATTCTATTCTGATCAATCTGGGATATTGTTGAAACTATAAATGTTTTACAGATATAGTCATTTATGTTTTCCATGGATAATACGAACAAGTAGCTGGCCCGAAAAAAGATGCATTGACATTAAGTTGAATCTCAATCTGCGATACGAATGTCATGAAAAAGCGTACGCAAATACTTACATTTTTACATGGTTAAAAATTATACATATTTGAAATGAAACTCACACGAAGGTAAGCGAATTAAAAAAAGTGTTAATTGAATATAGCAGCTGCGATCGCGTGCAAGTTCAAATAATATCTATAAGATCCTACCATTGCATATGCACTCATAATGCGAAAAATTCGCAAGAATAGAATGGTATTCGCGTGCTATGATTCTGTTCTCTGACGGATAACTGAAGCTCCTTCAAAGTTTCACGTAGCACTAACATTTGGTCCTACACAACGTAATATGCTGGCATCTGAGCTATGATCGAGGCAATAGCAAAGGGGATACCAGGGTTGAAGGGTGGTAATGAGTTAGTGGATCGGTATAGGCAAGGGATAAATGGATAAGTGGTTGAAATATCGCTGAACTGTAGGACAATGTGTCTCAATTCTTAACCTTCCTGTATCTTTTTCGTTCTACCCTCTCTCTTTACTGATGCTTTTTGTATTAAACATAGAGACTTGGAATTCAGCGTTTATTGCATCTGTTGAGGGGATTAGTTTTATTTTTGAATTCTAAGAGATATACAGAATGTACCACCGATGGTTTCAAATCTCAATCCGTAGTATAGTCTACTTCTATCTGCTGCTGAGATATGACGGTAGGAGGTACTCTGGGTAATCTCCACTGAGACTTGACAACAAAAATTATT
This sequence comes from Mastigias papua, assembly GCA_964019165.1. NCBI lineage: Eukaryota > Metazoa > Cnidaria > Scyphozoa > Rhizostomeae > Mastigiidae > Mastigias > Mastigias papua. The sequence continues at coordinate 14,265,246 of OZ025279.1, read as the reverse complement.
ATTTTGTGTGTGTTTATCTTTAATTTCTTTAGTTTAGAAAAATGATGGTGTTTATTTGTTCCATTACGGTACGCTTATCATACACGCTTTTTCTAAGGAACTGCTTTAAAAGGAACCTGCATGTAGAAGGCCAAAGTATTAAGGGCCCAGGTGCTTGTACTACTTAGGAACAACTCAATAACGGGTGTTTCGATGTAGAACAATTTATCACTGCAAAAATGGAGAATTTGGAAGGCGTTTCCATTCATTGCCATAATTGTCGCATGAATTGTTTGTGATTCACGTAGCAGTGCTTCGCAGAGGAGTTTGATTTGAAGTTTAAAATATCTATAGTCAGTATCCAGTCATAGTACTTAACACATGTAACATCTATATAGTACTATGTGTGCTATTAAGATCAAGGGACTGTCAAGGGATTTTTTATTTACAGTATGAAAAAGAAGCCGGAAAATAGGGCATTGCAAGTGCTAGGCCTTGTACCAGGTTCTGTATGGAAAACGTGCGTGTCCAATCATATCACCAGGTTGCAGTGCGGTTATTTTGATTGGTTCGAATAATTATTCAATCTACTTCTGTTACATGCCCACTACTTCAAATTAACATATATTACTAACTGGTTGCTCATGATGTTACTTTGCATATACATGTGTATCTGGTCATAGAAAAGTGCTATCTACCATACAGCTTATCCACATACACCTTGTGTCCCTGTTAATCTACATAATTTATCCAGAAGTTCCCTGTTTCGTTTTTTCTCATAGTCCTTTATTTGTTCCATGTTTCGACTATCATCTTCCAGATCCTTGATGTATCTTTTTGCCATCTTCAGAATCGTTATTTTAGCTGCTTTTTTGTCGCTCTCTAGTTCTGGTATGTTCTCTCTTAGTTTCTGAAATCGCGAGTGCATCTCACCCCGTCTTTTGCGCTCTACATCATTATGCAGTATACGCACTTCCTTGTACTTCCCAGGGGGTTTCCTTGCTTGCCTATCGCTTTCCTCCTTCCTGCGGCCCCTAAGGGCTCTGTTGTTTGTTGTACTACTTTGCGGCACAATCCCTGGTTCAAGATGATTCTGACTGTATCCATAGTTACATGTATAGGCACTGTTACTCCTCGGGGCGACGGAGCAAGTCCCGGTCTGATGTGTGTTCATTCCATTCGCTTCCCCCTCGCTACTCTTTAGGGCAGTTTGATTCATATTGGCAGTACTAGCCAGACTTATGCCGTTGAAATTCTGCACTTCGTTGCTATTATTGTTATTGTTATTATTGCTTATTAAACCTACATTGTTATTATTATTGTTGTTATTTGTTGCAAATATTTGGCCGCTGGTTCCCGGTTTTCCCAGATTGTCTTGCTGTATACAACTAAAAAAGCTACTGGCTATAGGCATGTCAACGTCAGTATCTTCAGCATGGCTGCAGTCTGACACAGAGTCGTCGCTTATAGGTGGAAATGGGAACATGGTTAGGTCCTCTTCATCAATCGTGTTTTGAATCTTGTCAACAAACGCTGGTGTGTAACTTGGTGGATAATAAATGGCCAGTTTGTACTTACCTTCGTTTTGACGTTTGACAACCACTGGTGTTTTTGTTGATATCATATTTGGCGTTTTTGGACTCAAGAGCGTGACCTCGCCGTTTTCTAGGCCTATCTCTTTTAGGAAGTTTTCTGAAAAAAGACTTGTCGGGCTCTTCGGTGAGAAAAGGGTCACTTTGCTATGTGGAGACTTTAGCCCGAGTTCCATCAGAAATGAATCAGTGAGTCCTTTCTCAGGGCCATTCAACAAATCCTCGGCCCCATTTGCTTGGAAAATAGTATCCCAGTTCTCAAATTCAACATTATTTCTCGAACTTTGACTTGGACTAAAGAGTACACACGAATTCGATCCATACGGAATTTTAAGTCGTCCTCCATCAAAACAGTTCCCATCAATTCCGTTGCTCCATTTTACGGAGGCTGGCGATTGTCGCGGTGAAAGGACAAATTTATACATATGCTCGACATCTTTCGGCGTACCAAGGTCAAACATGTCCTCGCCGAAGTCCTGGACTACAATTTCCGGCGGTTTCTTTTCTTGGTTATGCTTTCTCACTTTGTTTTGTGAATGAACCATTTTGTGAAACAAACCGCCGTCTTTTACGGTAGCGTACTCGCGCCTGATCATCAGGTTCGTATCTATGACTTGCTAACACGGTTTTAGACTCATGAACGTTCTGGTCGAGAGCTACACTTTTCTGCCACATTACGACCTGACATACTCAATATCAATACTGGCAGCAGGTCTTAAAATGATTCCTCAGTTTAGGTTTGTTGAGACTTGTACGTAGTTGCATTTTAATGATCGTTTAATTATTTATGCGAGGACCTGTATCTAAGGACGGGGTTACTTGCACACACTTAGCTCTATCCAGCCACAAGAAGTCTTGTAAAGGAAGCCTATCTTGTATAATTAGACCTACCGGATTATAGAATATTTTCAAAGTTGACCATTTTTGGATAGTTATGCTGTTTTTAGTAAATGCTATGTTTGCATCTGCAAGGACATTTGCACAAATGCATGTTCATTCTTCCCTCTTAGTTCAATTTTTCTCGTTTTGCTTCTTCAATACTTAACTCGTCTTGGTTAAATTATAAAGCCGACCTTGCATTCACACACTTTCATTCGAATAGAAGTAATAATCTAATGAGGCCTTCAAAAGGAAGCCTATTTGCTAGCCAGCATTTTTATCGGAGTTTTAGACTTGAGATAATTTTCGCTTTGGGATATATGTTACACAGCCTACAGTGAGGTGATTACTGTTTATGTCAAAGTTCTTGTACACTTTCTCACTCAGTCTCTCCCCTTCACAATTCTGCCCTTCAATGTTTCTGAAAGTTGTATCATTCTTTGACTTGAATACATGTTTACTCACTGTTCCATTGTTGCCGGCTTTATCTCTCATCAAGGAAGGAGATGTACTCGGAATCCATATGGCTAGCGAAGAATTGAGAACAGCCGGTGCACAAGATTATAGGTAGGAATGCATAAAGCAGATGGCTATTATGTTGGCTACGACAAATGCTTTGATGATTATGATGATGATGATGACTATGACTGGGATTACCATTCAGTTACTTATAGGCAACATTATCATCATCATCATCATCATGATCATCATCATCAACATCCTCATCATCATCATCATCATCATCATCATCTTTCTCCACTTCTGTCACATTTATGCCTCTTACGGGGCTTGAGCTGGCCCTGAGGTCAGTTACTGCCTAAAAATTGTTCGAAGAGGCACTGGAAGAAGCGATCGAGTCGGCTACACTCAATGCACTCTGTTACCTCAAAAGTTACTTGGCAGAGCTGCAGCCCCTGACTTGCTGAGCTTGATTTGCACTGATTGTGCCTGGTTGGACAGTTTGCTGCAGGTCATCAACATTTGACCCAATTCTGAATCACTGCAAAATTAATTACTTTCAACTTAAGGGTAGTTTCTATCTGTGCCCGCTCCACACCACCACCACCACCACCACCACCACCACCACCACCATCATCATCATCATCATCATCATCATCATCATCATCATCATCATCATCATCATCATCGTCGTCGTCGTCGTCGCGTCTCGTCGTCATCGTCATCGTCATCAACATTATCATCGTCATCTCATCTATCTGTCTGTCTTTTCCCGTACGTCCCTTACGGGGCCTAGGCTGACTCTGGGGTCAGTGTCGCCTTCAAATTGTTTAGATGAGGGAGTTGAGTCGGCCACACTCAATCCACTCTGTTACCCCAAGAGCTACTTATCAGAACTGCAGCCCAAAGCTGCAGAATTTTACTGAAGGGGCCTGGTTGGACAGTTTGCCACAGGTCTTCAGCATCTGCCGCAATTCTGAATCTCCGTGAAATGAATCAATATAATCAGTAAGTAGAGCTACTTTTGCAGTGGGACGCCGGAAAATAAAGTATTTAATGAACGTAGACCTATGAACTTATGACAAATAGACAAACATGGTCAATTTTCCTTAGAATAAAGATGCATAAACCAGAAGCCATAGAGAAAAGCAGAGAGAATTTATAACTTCAAATTTTGTATATTGCTCTGCATTTTATTATTATTTCATTACGCTTAAGTTTTTACGTCTATCCTCAGGGTCAATCTTTTAAAACTCACATAGTAGGTTTTACTATCGCCAAATTATCGTACACCAATCCGATTATGGTGATATTGCTGTCCGACTAGGTCGTGGTATTTTGGACGGGACAAACAATACTGCTACCTGCTCAGAGAGAATAAAAAGTTCGATATTCGAATAACTGAATTGCATTCTTTATTTATTCATGCGCTTTTGAGTTGGCTAATTAGTAAATGAGCTAACTTGGATGAATTTATCAAATCACTAAACTCAAAAGATATGCACGAGGATTATATCTACCATATTTTGGATCCTAGAGGCTCGTGAGCTCAAATTGGACAGTAGTGACAAAATCCTTTTAATCCAAGGACTGTGATGTCAGTTTCAGAGAGTACCAATATTACATAGTAGCTTAAAAGCTAATGATCGGATGTTTTGAGCATTTTTTATTTATTGGTATAGCCAAAATCCCAGAGTGCCTCATGTACAATTAACTGAGGTTATGTGATACGGAACTGGTGGCCTGAAATATTGAGCATATTATGGGCAGTTCTGATTAACATGTTTTTGTGTTCATTTATAGGCGAGTTGTTTTGCGCGGTAACGTGGCGGGTGGATTTTGCCTAAATCTGCCATAATTGTTTCGCCAAGGAACAGAGATGACTTTCTGCCATTGCTCATTTCTTCAATGTTTACGCACGCATATCACCCAAAAATTGTTATGCACAGTTTTACATTATGAAATCATATGCATCAGGATTTATCACCATTAACTTTCCAGCAGCAGATAACTTGATTGTGTTACATTATGAAATCATCAATGTACAAACTATTATTTGCATAGGATTTATCCCCATTACCTTTCTAACAACAGATAACTTCATTGTGTTACATTATTAAGTTATCAATGTACAGGCCACTATTTGCATCAGGATTTATCACCATTAACTTTCCAGCAGCAGATAACTTGACTGTGTTACATTATGAAGTCATCAATGTACAAACTATCATTTGCATCAGGATTTGTCACCGTTAACTTTCTTTCCAGCAGCAGATAACTTCACTGTGTCACATTATGAAGTCACCAATGTATAGACCACTATTTGCATCAGGATTTGTCACCGTTAACTTTCCAGCAGCAGATAACTTCACTGTTGTTTAGTGTTTTAATAAATACGCGTATTTTTATAAGAAACTCAGTGGGAGAGTTGAGTTTTAATTGTTTAGCATTTAATGTCTAGAAGTTTCTTAACGGTTTCTTTATTGAAAACGGCATAACAAAAGATAATGATCTTGAACTAGTGATCATTTGAGTAAAAGCAATATATCGCAAAAGAAATCTTGCTACTTGAAGCTTGTGCCTTTACGGGAAGAAATTACATTGAAATTTTGCATTTTAAAATTCAATTTCTTAAATATGTAACTGACCGATTTCATAGGGTTGGAGCGATATAGCACTCCAGTTTCTTAAAATTTTGGCCTTTGTAGCCCCAGTTTCTTATATACAGTTTTCTATTCTAAAAAATGTGTTGTGTAGTCGACAGAACGTAAGTCAAACACGGCACCAATAATACAGATCGGACAGAGTTTCAGTGGACTCTGGTGTGGATTTGTTCCCACCTCTGAGCTAAATTCGAATTACAAACATGATATCTAATTTTAGCTCAATTTATCTTTTCTTTTTTAAACATTTCCTTTTTAATTCTTTAAATGTAGATAAGTTTTTGCCTAGATACTCATCAACGACTGGTTGTTCTTGGCGTGGATCTGTTATCGTGTTCACTTTGAATAACACTACATGATTAATTCATTGTCAATGTTAGAAGCACTTGTAAACCTTTGCACCTCATTTCTTTGACTTCGCAAATGCATTTGGCAATTTTACTTCGCAAGGCACTATCGTAAGCATAAAGCCTCGTTCCAAAAATTTTTTATATGATAATGCAATTGTTTAACTGCAAGAGAGGCTTCAAATTTGCTATGGAGATGCTTGAAATATTCGGCTTAGAGTATTCCATCGGTTATCCACTGTGTCGTTGCCAACCATCATGAAGGAAAAGGGGGGGGGGGATGAAGAAGCCTACTACCTCACCCTTTCAATATTACAGTAGGTAGGGTTTTTAAGCTGTATATTTGTACGCCCATCTTAGTATATTTCTAAGTCTGCAAATCAACTGTATTAGCGACCATTTTGAATACTACGTCTTTGATTGTCTTCCCAGGTGTACAAAGCATCTAGGCCAAACACACAGCTCCGTGTTTATTTCATTATTTATTCTGGTTCTGTGGAGGAGCAAGTAAGTTTCCTTTTGTAAAAAATTCATAGCTTCCTGATGTACAGAATACTACAGAGACGAGTAGTGATGGTTTTTATGACGTCATTAAGGAATATGCCCCATGTGCAGCTTAAATCCATTATTTGAAATTTGTATCCCATCTGAAATTGATTATTATATGCTAGTGGAAGCCTGCATGTAGAAAGTTCATTTCATGCAAAAAAAATGGATGGGTGGCCAAGCGGTGCAGCTAGTTTCCATTAGCTAACTGAAGTTAAGCTTGGCTGTGTTAGGTCAGCAACTGGATTGACGACTTTCCAGATAAACGACCAAAGCGGCTGACTCCGCCGTCCTTCGGAAGGGACGTTAAACTAGGGGTCCCATGCCTGGATGCGGCATGCATAGTAGACCTAAATTAGCTGAAAACGCTAGATATAACAGCCTACTCAAAATAGAAAAATAAAAAAAAAATCCACGAGGCTCAAAAAGTGAACATTTGCCTGTTCAGTGCATTTGGCCTTCTCAGAAAGAGCCATAGTGTCTTCAAACGATCCTGAGCGAAATCACTATTGACAGAACCGTTGCCAAATACTGGGCAAGGGGTGCTGGTAACAGCTATAGTTCTTGTCAGGTTAAGTTTCTTCTGTTCTTGTGTGCAGGAAGCCAACGTGCTAAGGCACTGACGTTCTTGTACTTATGTTGGACAGAACCTTTTCCCCCCAAATTTCCGTGGTTTTATCTGATAGTTTGCTTAAGAAATCTCAAATGTAGACATGATTCATTCGAATTTTGTCTCGCTGTCATTTGTTTCTGTTTGGATGCAAAGACTCCCGTTGCAGCACAATGGCAGCGAGAGAAATCACCCGGTGCCCTTGGAAAAATAGAAACTTTGTTTACTGTTATTTTTGCGCTACACTATATGTATTGGTTGTGCCTCCTGCCTCGCAGAGCCGTAGGACCCCTCATTTGTTCATATGTTTCGACTGTTCTTTATAGCGATATCTTACAACATTGAGAAAAGAGAAGGAAGCTTTTGAAATGCTGATAAAGCAGAAAGCTGTAAGTTTATTTGTTTCTGTTTATGTGCGTTATTTCTGCGTTATCATTGTCGGATTTATTGCAAGCAACTTTACCTTGGCCATTTTGATTATGATAATCACTAAAATTGTTATGTTCACTTTTTTCCACAATTTGCCCACATTATTTACCTTGGCCGACTTATGATAAGCTTCTTGTTGGAAGGAAGTTCGGTATATTAGTAAGTGTATTGAAAATCAACATTACCATTGTCATCAATTTGGTTACTATCATGATAATCAACAGGATCAATCTCATCAATAGGATCACTGTTATCCGTACCATCATCAACATCATGATTCATCATCTCATCATCATCATCATCATTATCATCATCATCATTATCATCATCATCATCATCATCATCATCATCATCATCATCATCATCATCATCATCTTCATCATCATCATCATCATCATCATCATCATCATCATAATCATCATGATTATCATCATGATTCATCCTGATCATCGTCACTGCTATCGCCATTGTCATGAATCGAAACGAGGCTTTCTTTAGTGATTTCATCTAATGAAAGACTCGTATCTTCAGTTTTTAATTCCCCAGTCCCGCCAGATCTATTTCTGACGAGATTTCACTTTCTGCAAGTAAATCAAAGAACCTTCTCATTCAAGCTATACCTACTCATAATAATCTGTGGAGGAGCACTTACGTCGCTGTAATATCATTATCTTCAATTGTGCCCAGTGCTGTGCACCGCACATGTCAGTCCTGAACCTTTTCGCACGATTAAGGGAGATTTTGCAGTGTGCGGATCAAACACAATCAGAATATTTAACAAACTCTATTTCTAGAGTAGGATTGATCTATCTAACTTCATAGACGCTCACCTGTTTTGGTTTCGAATGAAGTCACCTGTGTCATTGGTACCTCAGGCTTCTCTTCCTGGTCCGTAGTTTATTGCTAGCTTTTAAGTCATTAGTTTTAAATCTATAGTCCACAATCAGTCATCAATATTAAATCATTATGCTCTTTCAGTGGTTTTCTTTGAAAATCAATCGATCGTCTCTTTGCCTCTGTTGTTATAACTTTGACTGTTAAAAAACTCACAATATTTTTGTACGTTTGGAAGACCGACTATTAGTTTCATATGAGGGATGAAGCGGTTGGGTCGTAGGAATACTTTGCATTACCAAATAGGATCAACGGAAATGAGGAATGATGATGGTACCTTAACTGTAAAAATGGTTCTGCTCCTTGAACTTGCTAACCTTGATTTATACTAATGAACGGTACATCATATCATAGGCAATGGTTGTTCCTGAAGAACGAGAAGGGAAGTCCGAAATTGCCAGTGAGATATTGCGCGATTCTTCAAAACCTGCTGATAGTATAAGCTCCAGAAAGGGCGGTCGAAAAGAACAGCCCATACAACGTAAGGTGAGTAGCTTACATCAAAATGAGGCTACAATTCAGCAAAATGATTGTTGTATAGCAATACATGCTCAGAAAGCAACTCTTACAATTTGTATAGTGAATATATTCAATATATTTGTTTGGTAGAACTGCTCAGAACAACTGCAAAATATCATTCAATATTTTTTTTCATGATGCTAAGCTGTTTTTACCGTTCGAGCATTTTTATTTAGTGAAAATTTTCGTCACCCTTCTATTCCATTTGTCCGTTCATGCTATTTTCATCTCCGTTCGTTTTTCAGTTTAGTTCTTTCTTCTTTACAACCTTTCCTGTTGTGTAGTTAAATGCTTTTATTCCTAAACCTTTCCCTCCTTCTCCCCTCTCTCGCCACTATCTTCCACTTTAGTTTCTTCCCACCCAGGTTTATTGTGTACCTTAAGTGTGCAACAAAATTATCTATTGTGGATTCATTTTCTGCACATCAGATTATCGTTGATATGCGCGAATTTCGAAGTGAGTTGCCATCGCTGATACACAGAAGAGGAATCGATATTGAGCCAGTAACATTAGAGGTCTGTAATCTTTTGAAATATAACTGATCTGAGCTGACAAATGAGAATGCTAGGGTGGTTACTAATTAATTGAAATGAATGGAAACTCTCAGGCATGAATTGTTGTGTGTTGCTCTGTACAGTGGCTTGTTTTCAAACGTAAACCCCCTGGATTCTTGCATCGTTGTTCAGACGCATGTTACCTCTGCAAGGAATGTACTATTTATGGAATATTATAATGCTAACGTTAGTATGATGTATTTGTTGTTGATTAGATTTGATTTACTGTTACTGCATTTAGAACAGAACAGGCTGTTTTTCATCTCACAGCTTTCACCTTCGCTATTGCTGTGGAGGAGTGAATAGGTTACACATTTATTTATAAGAATAGCTAATTTTTCGCTGAACCTCGATATTCTTAAATTTTTTCAATTTGAGGCTAAGATTATTCTTAAATTATTCTTTAATTGTAGCAATTTTGAGCATAAATACTCTTATAGTCAATATTCTTATACCAAAAAGAGTGTAACGAACACTCCCTGATGAGTTTCTGTTTCTCATCATAGCATAATGACTCCCAGACAGCTCATACTTGTTCTTTTCTCAAGCAGACTCAAATGCGCAAAAAATCTAAGCCTTGATGAAGCTTGAACCTTGCGTTGTTCTTAAAGTATTTTTAAATTTCAGCGATTTTAAGCCTCAATCTTCTTATAGACCGTAGTCTTATAAAAAGATATGCAAATGAAATATATTATTTGCAGCCATGCCAAAGTGAATATGCATGCATTCTCTGTGATCTTATGATCCTTTGGCAGTCTCAATGCCTGCTTAGGCCATGCGGAAGCCATTGAAATGGTGCTGTTTTGAATTAGGGCTGCCATTTTGTCCGTCCAACAGAATTTGTGTGCTATTCTGCGAGCTGTCAGACATTAGTTTTTTGCGAATAACAAAAACAGGTCTTGTAATATGAAGTAAAGTTTCAAGATACAAAAGGAAGTTTTTGAAACATCCAAACTTTCGCACAATAACTTTCATTAGACAGATCTGTTGGACGGACAAAATGTTATCCTAATTCGAAACAGCGCCAAATACTGTCCGCTGTCATTATTATTAGAACGTGGTTTCTAAAGCAGTAGTAAGGACTATGGAGAGTCTGGATAATTTTTTTGTGTTAGGACAACATCTGTTGAAAGAGGAACCATTAAAGTATCTTTATCATCGTTGACCTTTAAATGAGCATATATAGATACATTTAATTGTCTTTGGTCATGAGTTCTTTCAATCATTTTATTTAGGATGCCAGGCATAGTGTCAGGATTGAACAATGTGGTCCATCCAGTCAAAATCAGTCCCTTTGAGTTTGTAAATATTATAAATTCCTCCGAACATGCTGGCTTATTCTTTATTCTAAAACTGCGATATAAATGAAATATTTGGAATGTATGAAGCTGTTGAAAGAAGTACCTTCCTGATTCTTGTGCTTTGAATTGGTACTTATGCCAATTTTGAATTGGTTAATGTTTGCTCAGGTTGGAGATTATGTTTTGACACCTGACATGTGCGTTGAGAGGAAGAGCGTACCAGATTTGATTGGCTCATTGAACAATGGAAGATTGTAAGTAGTGCTATATCACATCAAGTTAAAAATGACGATAACACGAAGGTATTGATAATAGCAGACTTTATCACCTTTAGGAATACATTACACAATTTTTCTAGAATTTCTATACTATTGTTGGGCCTTCTTGGAAGATTTTCTAATTTTTGGCCAATTAAGGTTCAAAGTATATACAAATAGGCTGCTTACATGTGTCTCCTTCTCAGGTACAACCAAGCCTTAGCAATGACGCGATATTACAATAAACCAGTACTATTGATTGAATTCGATCAAAACAAGTCATTCGCTTTGCAGGTAATATTCTTTACATGATATTTTTCATTCATTATTTTGGTATTTTATTGGCGTATGAATTTCATGTTGGTTGTAATTTTCTGCAGACCAACCACCCAAAAGAAGTACTGATGATGTATATTTTATATCAAGTTATTGCTTCTAAATACATAATGGTAGTCAACTGTGTTTATAACAGATTTTCTCTTTTCTAGACAAAATCGTCGTTTGGTAATGAGATATCCATTCAGAATATTTCATCAAAGTTATCGCTTTTAACCATTCATTTTCCCAAGGTATAAAGGATAAATATTGCCATTTCAGAAGCACGAATTTCTTTGTATTGAGTTTGTTGTTGTCTTTGTTTACCTACCCGTATTTATTCTCCTACATGAATTGTTTATTTGTTGTGCTGTTTGCAGCCATTCCTGTTTGCTGTCGGCGTTTCTTTGTGCCCAATCTTCTCAGGGCTTTTGATTTTGCAAAGCATCCTGCCAACGTTTTTAGACAGTGCGAGTTGTGGTGAAAATAATACATAGCTCGTTAAAAACCGATTTAATCTGCACCTTTGTGCATATATTTTCAGAGAAAACAAACTCATCTGTCTTTTCTGTCCTACCTTCTGTAGATTTCACTTGTTTTCATTTAGCTTCATCTCAATAGCTTCTCTTGTTTATCTTACCGTATTATTTTACGTTTTCAAAATATTGAAAAAACTTAATTCTGGGCTGCAAAAGAGGCAGCTTTTATTGTGCGGCTTTCCGTAATCTTTGACACCCGTTGAAAGTAGCTCCTAATAATTATATCTTCCAGTTGAGAATTATTTGGACACAAAGTCCATACGCAACTGCAGAGATTTTTGAAGACCTTAAGGTTCATCTCTTGTTGTATATTATATATTAATGAGTGAAAATGAAAGTACGAGAAAGTATCTGTCTTGAGCATGACTCGAACTCGTAAAGGTTTCTACGTCAAGGACTGCTAGTTCAAGTCCTGCTTAATTCAGTTATTTTCTTGTACTTTCGCGTTAATTTCTCCTAAATTCTGTTGTCTCTACATATTAATGAATATATTTAAATTTATATTAATGAATTTCTATCCTGGTTGTACTGCAAGTTTATTGGCTGGAACGATGAATAATAGATGAGAAAATGCTCCTGCAGATGCCAACACATTTCTTCTTTGGGAATATCATGTATGTAGTATAGCAGTGCGGTCTGTGCATATTGAAGAATCACTTTACTATAGCTTAAACCCCCTTTCTCATTTGAAACGAACAGGCTTGGTCCATACTGTTCTGTTCTATTGTTTTACCATATTTGGGCTAAATGAGACAAAGGTATCGAATGGAATATGTGAAGAAAATCTTGTTTCCTGGTATATATATACCTAGACACACAGCAAGCTAACATATCTTCCATTTTAACTTTCACCTTATTTTTCCTTGTGACAGTTAAACTATCCCGACCCGGACAGTAAAACTGCAATGGCAGTTGGCTTGGATTCAGAAGAAGTAGCGACAAATTTGAAATATAGTATCGGCCCACAGGTAATCATTTCATAGTTTAGTATCAGTCATTTCCAGACACTAACAGATACTCCGAAAATTTTGTGCTTAAGAGAGCACGGGCGTTAATTTTATGATGATGTGCTTAAGATAGCATAGGCGTTAAATTTCAAGAGTTCTTTAGCTAGGCTACCAACAAGGGAAGAGAGAAAGGCTAGGCAGAGAGGGAGATAAGTTTAAGCTTGTTGGTTTTTAACTCGGAAAGAAGACAACTTGCTACGGTTCTTGGAAGGAAGAGGAGGGTAACAGGTTCCATAGTTAACAAGCTCTAGTAATGACTGACGATTTGTGAGATAGCACATGAAAAATGTTTTATAAGTTATTATTGTGAGCAAATGATATGAACTGGAGTCTTTTCTTTTCACGCACACTTATGATTTTCATAAGCACAGAGCACATGTTTTCCCAGATTGATTATTTGATGCATTGTGAGAACTATCAGATGTCAAAATGGGCCTCGTTAATACTTATCCCATGTCAGCACTGACATCTACTCTAGATGTTCCATGGTGGGGGAGCTCGGGGATCTCATCCCCTCTTGTTAAAAAGAGGATAGATTTTGCATGCCTCAGCCTTACTTCAAATGGGCATGCGCAAGTTTGGTGAGTTCTTAACTTGGCAGTACGAGCAAACTCTTTAGTACTGCTTAATTTATATTTTAAGTTAGTTACCTCTTACTTTTTGTCATATCCTCATATGTACTTAAAATTTAACAGCTTGAATGAAATATTATGTTTAACCTGCAATACAGTTCCCCACCTTAACTTTTTTGGACGGCACCCCCTAATCTGATAGTTTGAATCGAACATTGTATATTTAACCTGTAGCACAGCCCCCCGATCTTAAATTTTTAGGGCCCCAACCCCTGATCTGCTCATTTGAATTCAAGCAAAAGTGCTATTAATGAAGGATGTCACTTCAACTTGCTTGCACATTTCGTATCCTCTTTGCTGTGACTCTCGGATTTCTGTTTTGTTTTACCTTTTCTTGTCGTTTTTACCATCAAATTTCCGTCTAGGATATTGTAATTCATATTTCTATTTCCTTGAAAAAAATTTAACTTTTAGGATTTTGTCCAAAAGATGCCTGGCGTAAATTCAAAGAACTACAGGTAATCGTCTTCTGATTTCTCGCGTATTAATTTCCCCATAGTCTCGCCTACCTATCATTTATTTCTTTACTAGATTCATATGTAATGGAATCGTACTGAACGCCTTTTTTATATGAAAGAAGTATATAAGAAGCATGAAGCTAAAATCGGCCAAAAATTAAGAAACGCGTATGGAGCACAGACAGCTTGAAAAACTATTCATGCAAGAAAAATTTTATTAAACTGGTCTAAGATACAAACAACACCTGTCTCTTAAGCGCTTTTAAATAAACATTCTATTTCTCGTCTCACAGTTACCTTATCTGGATTGTTGTTTGTACTGGAGGTTTAAAGAATTTTAGAAAAAACGTTTGAGGCTGTATTTGACAAAATATTAAGAGACACGTATGCTGAAAGTAGAAAGTTTGTTTCTTATAAAAACAGCGAGTAATGATATGCCCTCGTATCTTGTCTTTCCCTCTCCTTCTTATTCTGGTATTTTATATATTGCCAGTAGGATTCACGGCTAATTTAGTTTTACATGCAGCACTATCTCCATGGCTCACGCAACAGTATTTCTAACAATAACAGTAGAGACAGCTTAGTTGTGGCATTGCGAATAGCCATGTTTTTTGTCAAGCATTCTACAACGGTACCTAATGAAGTACTACGAATACACTAAGACCAAATAAATGAAAAGAGAACATCGTTGTACACGCCCACGATACTCGCCCACGATACACGCCCACGATACACGCCCACGACAGATGCCAATTTATTGTGTGTCGTACACATCTGTTTGTGGATATGCACAATTTCAACTCTGAGAAAATTTGAGCAACGAAATTAGAAGAGTTGGGGGGTTACTTTTTACAGGTTATTCTTTTGCAGTTTACAATACATATTTTACTGTCTCTAGGTTTCTCCTTAACAAAGCTAAAGACATCAGTGAACTTGTAGACCTGCGGGAATCTGAGCTGAGTGAGATTTTAGGGAACTCGCAGAACGGTAAATTATTGTTTGAATTTCTACGAAAAGAACACGGGAAGTAGAGTCAAATAGTGGGAATTTCTTGTTTTGATTTCATGGCGGGGAGTACACCGGATAGGTATCTACCTGAGGAAATATATCCATTGATAAAATCTGCAGTCTTGCCGGACACCAAAAGTTGCTGGACACCACAAGTTGCAGGGCATTACAAGTTGCCGGAAAAGCACTTATTGCATTGTAACCAAATAAGTCAAAAGTTGCCGGACACTGCAAGATGCTGGGAAAGCCTCACTAGATTGTTTTCAGATGTCAAGATATGATAGACCTCGACTGTTTTTTGCTAGGATCTAAAACAGATTGAAATTTGAACCAATTTTACGTTGAGCCAATATGCGTATTACTCATGTGTCATCACAACAAAAAATGATGTCACAGTACTTAATGAATAATTAAAGAGGTAAGTTTACAAATGAGCATACACAAGAAATAAGGCGTAAATAGATATGGATTGCTGACTTAAGATTAAATGTTCAAGGAAGAATTATTACTGATGTTTTTGCTCGCAGCTATGATTATCAAACTATTATATAATTAATTACATCAAATTTATAGTAGACTGTTAACTATGATTGAAAATTATCAATAATTATATCTGATATAATTGCAGTTTTTAAAAATGCTGTTGAATCTTTTGAAGACTTAAGTAGATAGTTTAATCTTTAATTTGTTGTGGCAGAACTTCATCGGTTTCACACTTGATTACTTTCCAATCCAGAATATTAGACAACGTTGTTAAAAGAAGGCCTGTGGATACACTTGGGCTTTTACACTATGTCCAGTTTAGTTGCATGCATGCTGAACTCCCACAGCCTCTTTCCAAAGCTGACATTCCTGCCATCTGCTGTCGTTTTTGTCACTTGACAATCTGTAAAATACTCCCCAGAGAACTTCTCGAGGCCTTCCTGCACGGCGCAGCAAATCGTCGTCTGTGCACCTTCCTTGCTATTTTTGAAAAATAACCGTAACACTGGGTCCATTATTGTAGCCAGTGTTTCCAAAAATGGATATTGCTCGAAGAGAGAACGGCCTACCTCTGTCATAACAGCTCCTGGGTGTAAAGAATATGACGTCACATGGTCGGTGGCATACCTCCTGTGCAGTTCCTTTGTGTACACTACATTAGCAAGCTTAGTTATACCATATCCCACAGAGCCAGAATATTTCTCCTCTTTCCCAATGTTATCGAAGTCTTCCATAGTTGCCCATTTATGTGCCATGGATGAAACGTTGATAATTCTGCTTGGGGCTGACTTTTTAAGCAAATTAATCAACATCTGAGTTAACAGAAAATGGCCTAGATGATTCACTTGAAAATGTAACTCAAATCCGTCGTCTGTCTTCTGAAATGGCACCATAAATATTCCAGCATTGTTTATCAAAATATCCAACCTGTCCTCTGAATCCAGTACATCCTTAGCAAATTCACGCACAGATTTAAATGAAGAGAGATCGATTATTTTCAAGTAAACATTTTCACTTCCACTCTCTTTCTTTATATCAATTAGTGCTTTTTCACCTCTTACCCTACTTCTACATCCTATGATGACCTTTGCTCCTCGTGATGCTAGATCGATTGCAGTTTCTTTCCCGATTCCTGTATTTCCTCCAGTGATGATGACAATCTTGCCATCTAGTCTTGCTTTACTGTGGCAAATTCCACCGGCAAAGAACTTATCGGCGAAATACAGTCCAATTGAAAGAAACAAAATAAGGATCGATATTCTTGCAGCTGCAATCATGGTCGTTTCCGAAGGTTCTGTCTTGCAGCCTCATGTTAAACCATATGCAATGATATTGACCATATGTCCATGTATTGCAAACGAGGCTGCTGGGCCTAATATGATTTGAAGTGTGGCGCGGGAAATGGAAACGTTGATGAATACGTCTGCTAATAAACGAACTCAAAGCAGTACCAATGGTACCTATGGGAGTGCAAAATATGGCAATGAGAAATGGGACAATGAGGCCAACAAAAATAACCAGCGTTTGGTATTGGAAGTTATTCTTTGTAGCCTGTATAGCCATAACCAATGTATTGAATTCCTCAAGTAATGACATTTGAGTATTCAGTTTCAGTTTAGTTTCAGTCATTTTAACTGTATACTCACTTATTGCGAAGATCAGTTCTAGACCTGGAAAGATGTAGGCTTGGATTACGTCCATTGTATACTCAAAGTATTTTGGTGCCCACTTTAAACTGTAAATTGGTTTTCTGCCCGAAGTGCACATTCATTGAGCTTGTGCGCCTGTTGTATCAGGAAAATAGATCTTCTTTCCAATTGGGGTCATATGGAATGTATATCAGGTATAATTCAGTAAATGGACAGATCATTCCAGTGCAACTTTCTCTGTTGAAGTCTAGTTTGTCAATAAATATCCTTATTGTTATTATCATCAATTTGTTATACATTGGTTTACAATATATGATAACTACAAAATATACTTACACAGCTATCTAAGTAATTCCATGGTTCCATCTAGGTTGCTAGCCCCCTTGAGCTTTAGCCCCCCTAAACAAAAGCCTCCTTGTATAATTTTCCAGCTCTCCTGGGCAAGACTATTAGACATCCAGCCAATGCAGACAAATATAGGGACATCCAGCCCCCTTGAAAACTTTGTCCCCTAGACAAGAGCCACCCTGAAAATTTGAATATTCTCAACCACCATCCCAAAAATTTCCTAAATCTAGCCTCCCCTGATTTTTAGGGGGGATGGAACCATGAATTTCATTTCTATCATATATGATACAAATGTTTCACAGAAGCATCATCCCATTCAGGGCTTGCGTATGCACCATTTTTCAGTTGTTACTTGTTTACCCAAAATTTTCTTTAAAAATTCCTAATGTTAGGAATGGGTTATCTGCAAGAAGTTAAGAACTATTAATGATCTATTATTAGATAGGGTATTTTGACAAAAGGGAATGTTTTGCTCATTGATTTTAGTTACATTTTAGGAATTCAAATGGAGAACAGCTGCTGCAACATTTTGGGCAATGGTTCTCATGATATTACCACTTGTGATGTTCATATTCATATCAAAAATAAAGATATTTGGAGTTTTTGGCAGTATTTTTGGTATGATTTTGTATTAGGGCTAGTTTAAAGCAATTGCCTACATTAATCTGCATTGCTATGTTAATTTGTGGTAATAATTTGGTATACTAGTTGCCTTTTTTCACTGCAGAAAGATTGTCTTGTACATAGAGGGTTATCTCTCTTCCTGCTAGGACCTATCCTGATATGTTGTCTTAATAAGTTGTAAGCATCTGTATATGAATGGTCTTATTAGAATTGTGAACACTCTGTCACAACCTTTAGCACGAAAATTGATGGTTTCATCTTTGCTTTCCTGGCTTTGCAAAGATTGAAGACTTAAGTACTCCTGTATAGCATAATCTGCATGCAAGTTTTATTTTTCTTATATTACTCTAAAGCCCCAAATAGCTAAGAGGTTGGAATAATAAGGGGAATTGGAAGTTTTGTAAAAATTTAATAAATGAGGGGGCTGGAATAACTGTGGTGGGTGGAAAATTTCTCTAATTGTAATAGCTATGGATGAGTTCCAATAAGCCTATTTTACTCTATAGAAAGTGAAAAGCACAATTTCTCATGTTATTTAATACTTGATCGAATTACAGATACAAGGTAATAAGGGGGGGTCTGGAATAAGGGTATCCTGGGTGACTTAAAAAGTTATTAAGTAGGGGGTGTTTATTTGGGACTCAAGAGTACGTAACTGAACTGTCCTCAGCAAAATGCAGACTTCCAATACAATAGCTAATATATATATATATATATATATATATATTTATGTAAATTACATTCTAATTGTGTTATCTTAGATGCCATTGGACAGATATTGTCACTTCAATTCATTGGATATTTGATTGCTCTTCAAATTTTGTGCTTACCAAATGCACTTATTATTTACAAATGCAGCCAAGGTATGTACCTCATATGCATAAAAATTCCTTCATTTTGAAAATCATTAGGTACATAGAGCTCAATGAAAAGCTTGAACTTCTTTTAAAAGCCTTTGATGCAGGGCTTCATCAATAATGAGAATTTATGAAGACAGGCTTGTGTGGAAACATTTAGAGAGTCGATATTTTTGTATTGAACTTCATATAGTAAATAAATATGCCATATGTATGTACCAAATTGGCAGGTAGGCTGTTAATGTCTTTTGCCTTTTGTTTTCCCTTACTTGGCTTGTGTTCTTACTCTTTGGTCTCCAATAAATGTAAGGGGATGTTGGAATAATAGGGGTAGGTCGGACACAATTTTGAAAATTAGCAATCAGAGGGCTGGAATAGATGGGGCCAGAAAGTTCTGAAAAGGATTTCTAATTAGTTATAGAATGAGAATAATACAAAAGTAATGTAAACACAATGCATGAATTAGCCCCAGAAATCTTAGCATCATTTGAAAATCATCATCAACTAAACCCATGAAAATAGGCTAAATCATCTTTATTGTCTTTTACACCTAGGTCCCATAAAGTAGTATGAAGGGCAGGGGGTTCTCATAAGCTCTGGGGGTTGGACATATTTCAAAAATGAACAAGTATCCCCCATTTATTAGAGAACAAAAGAGTAAATGAAGATCTTTTTTTCTCCGTTTGTGATACTTTTGTGCCATGTCACTAGTTTATTAACAGTTGAAAAGGAAAGAGACAGAAGTAAGATTTATGAAAGTAGGAGTGACCAATTTGGGGAGATTCTGTGTTTGTCTTCTTCAAGTAGCTATGATATGTATCAAGTAGAGTCATTAAATCATTTAAGTCAAAAATTAATTGTTTATCATTTGATATTTAGTCTGTGTTCTTCCATTTAATACCAAATGGAATGAGATTATGCATGTATGTTATCCAAGACAACTGGTCTGGGTTTTGCTCATGGCTATCCTTGGCCTTCTATATGCTGCTCTCTTTACAAATGCAATCAACAGTATCATCATAGTGGATTATTGTAAAAATGAGTGAGTCCTGTTGTTGTATTATGATTTTTTGCTTTGTTTACTGTGATGCCAAGTCAAGCATTGTTTTTGGTACTCCAAGCTCACATAATTTTCATTTTTGACATGTAATGGAGAAGAAAGATGTAACTAATATATGTGGATTCCATGCTGTAGGCTCCCTGTGACTCTTCAAAACCAAACTGTTAATTGCTCATCATCATCAACGGGTAGTTTGTTGCCGAACAGCCGTGGCCCTCTGCACGAATCGCCTCCATCTTGTTCTCTCTTGAGCCTTCCTCTCAGTTTCAACCATCGTCAACCCGCAGATCTCCTTGATGTTGTCACTTAGTCTTGTCTTTGGTCTTCCTCGCAATCTCTTTCCATACACCGAGCCTAATAATAGTGTCTTTTCCAATGTATATCCTTTCCTTAACTGGTGTCCGATGAATGTTAGTTTTCTTGAATCCAAGATATTATTGAGCCGTTTCTATTAATTGCTAGGAGAGCTTAATTTGTCCTATTTCTTACCTCAATGATGCCTTCTCCTGCCCAGTTACCTTGTATATAAATTGTCTACCAACTTATTTTAGGATTTCAGTGCCAAACATTGAATGATTGCCAGCCATTTCATTTTTCCATCTATGATGTAACTCATAGTGTTGAAAAGAATCTAATGTTTTCTTGATCTCTATTTAATGTAAGTCCCTGCTATGCAATATGCAATACAGTATGCTCTCAATGACTGCAACTCCTGCTTGGTTGGATGACTTGTATGCCCTCCCCCTGAAACATCCTGTAAATCCTCATATACTTTCCTCCACTTAACTGGGACAGATTCCTACTAAGTTGGCCTAGGAACCCCTATATATATAGTACTAACAGTAATTTCATTCTGCTTTACTGGGACCAAGCAAAATTTGATCTCATTTTTGTGAATGAGTATGCATTGCAAGTTATATTAAGTACTATATTCGAGATCACAAAACATCAGGCAGTGTCATTGTAATCCTTTACATTTTCTTGTTTTACTTCACACTATTGAATGTTGCTTTCCATTCAGCATAAATATGGAAATACTATTAAAGAGTTCATAATGCATAATATGGGAAGAAGAATGGGAATGATGGCAAAATGCCCATGGCAGATTGATGCCTATATTTAAATCATATATGGGCAAAATGAGGGTGTAACTAAGAGGTGGCGTGTGGCACCTGACGTGTGGCCATTTCAGTGGTCAAAAGTGCCAAAATTCTCTTCTTAAGTGAGACTACAACCATATTTCATCTACCAGTCCTAATTATAGAGACCTCTGTTTCATGGGGAAACCTGCTATCTGGAACTGATTTTGGATTCACCCTGGGGGCTCCATTTATCAGGAGTATTCTATATGAATTAATTGCCATGTCCCTCAGCCCCCCTGTGGCATTGTCTCAGGCTAGAAGATGTAGCCAGAATTGCTTGCTTATGTTAATATAAATGTTTCTTCTTTGGACTGCTTTTAAAAAGATTTTTCCCTTTTCATTAGTGCAGCATGCTCCTTGTCAACAACAACTTCTTTGCTTGCATTTGGATCTCTGCAGGTAAGAATGACAGTTAGAGATTGTTTGATTACCACGAGAAGCTGCTTTGCAAGTGAAACTATTTCAAATTTGAGAAGTAGAGAAATTAACTCAAAGAAAAATTTTATTGAAAATCTTCTCTGCAAGTTTTGAAAGTTGAAGAGACTTGTGTACATTTGTGTCCAAAAATTGTTTCTCATTTATATTATTTCCATTGAAATATATTTCATAGATATTTTTTGGGATTATTAGGTTTATTTTGAGATGACTTGGAGATAGCTGTGAGATAATTTGAGATTATGTGGGACATGGAATAGCGTAGGGCAGGGGTGGGCAAACTTTGCAGTGCAAGGGCCATATTCACAAATTCTAAGTCTTTCAAGGGCCGCATAGTATGTTGCCAAATATTTTCTCAAGACACAGAGTGGTATATAAGCACTGAAACACATATATTTGGAAAATGAAGTCACGTAATTACCAACTGTTATGAAAAGGACAATGTCAATGAGAATGTCATAAACGAAGCTATTTTTGCTTCCTAACAGTTTTTGGCGGGCCGCAAAAAAGCACTTGGCGGGCTGCATGTGGTCCGCAGGCTGTAGTTTGCCCATCTCTGGTGTAGGGAGTAAGTCATGATCTGATTCTGTTTCCATATAAGTTAAATATGTTTAAACATTTCAAGATTATACAAACAGCTGATTCCTTGGAAGAGCATCTTCTGTTACTTTTCTCTTGAGAAGAATTGTCTCAAAATTATCTCACGTTACCTCATAGTGGAAACCATGCTTAACTGTTGTTTACTTCTCATTGTTTGCTTCTTTATGTCCGATGTGTTTTCTTATTTGTCCTAGTGATGATATTAAGATGACATCAGACTGTCACTAAATGTTACTTTACGTAATAAACGTTACCAATTAAGTGTTACTTGCATTAATAGAGGCGTGTTTTGATATTGGTTGACACCATTTTCCACTGCTGGCATTATTGTTGCCATTATAATAATCATAACTATCATTATCATGACAACACGTCAGTTGATACATTCTTATGTCTTCCTTCATACGATATTCAGAATTCTGTCTCTGTAGGGCTTTATCCACGGGATGTTTTATTTTACAAGGAAAGGCTATGTTCTCACTTTCCCTGTTATTCAGGTACGAGCACTCATCTTTATCTTGATTTGAAATTGATAGCATGGTAGAACATATGATGTCATAAGCAAATGGCAATTTTAAATTCACCTTCGTACTTCTATACCTCATGCAGTTCATATTATTTCTATTTTTCTAGTCACTCTACGGTATACGTCAAATTTGTTAATTCAGGCTGTCTAATGTGAACCTGTTGGTTGTTTTTCAGAGAATAGCCAGTGTTGCTCGTGCCCTATGACAACAGTGTATATGTTAAGGCCTGTGCAAGTGATCTAATTAACATCATGTCCTGAAAATTATTGGATCGTTTGCACACTGCGTTAGTGCATCTAACATTGCGTTTGCAATGGTAAAGGGATGCATGATAGATCAAACATTTGGTCCAAAATTTCATTATCATTCATTTGTTGGTTGAAATATTAGAACGTATGCGTACATACATATTGTTGTTTATTCCTATGTGACTTTCCAGATTTACTTGGATTTACAAGTGTCAATAAATAGCACGCTAGCTTAGGACGCCATATATTCTAACCTGTATCAAACGTCCTCTTAGAAACGAGACTGGGCCTCTTACTACACATTGCATTACTAGATATACGCTCGCGCACTGGATTTTTTTTCCCGCCAAATACTGTGTTTATGTTGCTTTTGATTTTGCGCCAAAAGTGATTCGATCTCTGCAAAAGCGCAAATGATAGGTAAATGTTAGGTACTTTTTGCACGCTTCGTAGAAATCAAACAGCTTTGTGTTTGTACTTAGAACATAACTGCTACACTCCATTAGGAATTTTGCTCAAGATGGGGGAAGGGGAAGGGGGTGAAGCAAATGATGAAATACTTCAGGAGGAGTTTAAATCAATGATTACGGTTGATGACATGGGGAGGGGTGTAAAACAGACATTGGATCTAAGGGGCCACCATGTCTAAATATTTAGAGATGAAATGAAATATTTATTTATTTGAAAATGACCGAAAACATGATGGCATGGTATGTGAACGGTCCCCAAGATACAGTTAGCAGGAGACGACATCTGTTTCAATAGCTCAATGAAAAAAGTTCTTCACCTTCCTATGGGGACTAGCATACTCCGCCGGGGACTAAAACCTCCCAGTCCCCCCATGGCACTACCCTTGTTATTATTCAGTACAACAAACACGGAAGTCGCGGCATTGGCTGCATACTTCATAATTCATTTTACTTCCCTTTTCATCCATGACATATGTTTATGGTAAAGAATACTTGTCTAGTATGGATTACTGGGTTGTCAAGGTCAAGCATTCCTAGTTATTTGTGGTCTGGGGCAAGGTCCCCTCTAGAGAGATCCAAAAAGTGATTCGGTGCCCCCTTTAGAAGTAGAACACTCGACCAAATTTTGCATCATGTTGCTCAGGCTATCCATGCCCCCCATAACAGAATCATGTTAGCTATGGGCCTCGTTCTTGGCCTAACGTGGTCCGCAGAATGGGCGTGTGTGCCTTCAGCTTTTTGAGAAATACCAGGACTATAGACACCAGGACTATAGACACAGAGTACACGGACACTGACCATTGTTGTTGGTTTTGAAAAGACTCCGTGCTTCCGTTGTGCTGTGATTCACCGTATATTGTACTCAAACGAGTGATCCTGCAGCCCTTCTTTGTGGGCATCCATGCGTAGAATATGGTTTCAGCTGTGCGAATATCAATCCTTATTTCCTTTATTTCGCTTGGACTGTATTTCGCCGATAAGTTCTTTGCCGGTGGAGTATGCCAAAGTAAAGCAAGACTAGATGGCAAGACTGTCATTATCACTGGAGGAAATACAGGAATCGGGAAAGAAACTGCAATCGATCTAGCATCACGAGGAGCAAAGGTTATCATAGGATGTAGAAGTAGGGTAAGAGGTGAAAAAGCATTAATTGATATAAAGAAAGAGAGTGGAAGTGAAAATGTTTATTTGAAAATAATCGATCTCTCTTCATTTAAATCTGTGCGTGAATTTGCTAAGGATGTTCTGGATTCAGAGGACAGGTTGGATATTTTGATAAACAACGCTGGAATATTTATGGTACCATTTCAGAAGACAGAAGACGGATTTGAGTTACATTTTCAAGTGAATCATCTAGGCCATTTTCTGTTAACTCAGATGTTGATTGATTTACTTAAAAAGTCAGCTCCAAGCAGAATTATCAACGTGTCATCCATGGCCTACAGCTTTGCAACTGTCGAAGACTTCGATAACATTGGGAAAGAGGAGAAATATTCTGGCTCTGTGGCGTATAGTATAACCAAGCTTGCTAATGTAGTGTACACAAAGGAACTGCACAGGAAATATGCAACCAGTAACATTACTTCATACTCTTTACATCCTGGAGTTGTGGAGACAGAAGTTCAACGACATTTGTTTGACCAGTATCCAATCCTGTTGAAGATGGTTAATCTCCTTAGGCCAGTGCTGAAGATCTTTGTGAAAAATGCTAAAGAAGGTGCCCAGACGACGATTTGTTGCGCTGTTGAGGAGGGCCTCGAAAAGTTTTCTGGGGAGTTTTTTTCTGATTGTGAAGTCTCATCGAGTACTAAAGCTGCACAAGATGAGAACTTTGCAAAGAGATTATGGGATTTTAGTATGAAAGCAACTAAATTAGATATAGATTAAGAGAAGTGAGAAATATACAATATTTAGTGTACATGTGATCTAAGTATAGTGATTTATTCCAATCAGAACCTAAAAGCCAACTTTGGTACGCAAATGCTCTCTTCCCAGCAGATGAGAAGGTTATCTGGGGGTCAGGGCACCTTTCACACGTTTCACTACTGGACTGTTGCCCTTATAGCGCCCTCTTCCTGGCCCCAGAAAGAAATAAGATTTAAGGATTTTGCCCTACTAGCTATGGCCTTGCTTGAACATTTTGAATTGTTTTCCTGAAAATATGAATGGTCACAAGTCAGTCTGGACTGAGCTCAAGAGTTGGGACATATTGGAAGACTCCTCCCTTGGGTATACAGATGAAACCCGGTTACAAGTGGAAGAGGGCCTTCATATGGGCTTGGCCCAAATTCAAATTCCCTTAAAACATGTCTTGGGCCTTGTTGGTTATGGCCTTAGCACTGATCTACAGTAAATTCAATTTGATAGAATATGGACTATCAGCATATCAAAGTTTTGTCTTTGTTCTTGGTTTGTATGCTGCTGGTTTCCCAATTTTATTGATTAAAAACCAGTGCCAGGATCAATGATTCCATACTTAGTTTGATTATATACTCAAAATGAAGCCATTTAGCTCACTGTTATTTGTTTAGAATTTAGTCCAAAACTAAATCAATAAAATTTGGATATATTAGCTCTTTTTACATTTCAAATGAAAACCATACGGGTCATTCACAAAGAACTTTGGGCAAAAATTGAAGTCTTAGATCGCCCTACACTCTTTGTCAGGTGTTTTCTGTATTCAGGGACCCCCTCCCCCCTCCCCCTTCGTACATCCATCTTTTTCATACTAAAAGCTATTTAAACAACTATATATAAAAGATGTAGAATGTTTGTTAATTTGCTATTCCTGGTTGAAGAGAACAGACAAAGAACCGAACAAGTCATGTGATAATGCACTTCATGTCTACAAAGTCAGTCTCTGTGAATGTCTGCTTCATGGACGTTGCAATGTCCATAATAGGTGCTACGTCACTCGTTGCTACTTCATCGTCATGAATTGCTGTTTCGTCCTTTGTGACAGTCTTCATTGCCGTCTTTTAGTGACCAGTTATCCTTAGGTGCTGTCTTGTTCTGACATTTTGAACACCTGAACCTTCGCATTGCATATACATATATGTACCACCCACTCCCCCTATGTCCGAGTTTGTCCCAATTCACGAGACCCCTCCCCCTGTGCTCGGACGCCCTTTAAGTGCGAAATGCCTATTAACATTGGTAGGGCTTTTGTAAGTCTTTCGGGGGGAATGGGTGGTACATTAAACATGTCCCCTTGTCCCTGAAAACCGCCAGTCTGTCGATCTGCCATTATGAAGATTGCTCAGAAAAGAAAAGTATATTTGTTGCTACAGGGATTGCTGCCCTGCCTCTAAGGCTAGTGCAGTATGGTCCTTGATTCCCTAGGTCTAAGACCCCAGATTCGTCATTCCCTGTTCCGTTATTACAGATAGTCGTTTGTTGAGATACCAACGGCAACCCAAGGGACTGGTCATATATCGTTCGTAGATTGATAATACAATGGTTCTAGCTGCAAGAATATCGATCCTTATTTCCTTTATTTCGCTTGGACTTTATTTCGCCGATAAGTTCTTTGCCGGTGGAATTTGCCACAGTAAAGCAAGACTAGATGGCAAGATTGTCATCATCACTGGAGGAAATACAGGAATCGGGAAAGAAACTGCAATCGATCTAGCATCACGAGGAGCAAAGGTCATCATAGGATGTAGAAGTAGGGTGAGAGGTGAAAAAGCACTAATTGATATAAAGAAAGAGAGTGGAAGTGAAAATGTTTACTTGAAAATAATCGATCTCTCTTCATTTAAATCTGTGCGTGAATTTGCTAAGGATGTACTGGATTCAGAGGACAGGTTGGATATTTTGATAAACAACGCTGGAATATTTATGGTGCCATTTCAGAAGACAGAAGACGGATTTGAGTTACATTTTCAAGTGAATCATCTAGGCCATTTTCTGTTAACTCAGATGTTGATTGATTTACTTAAAAAGTCAGCTCCAAGCAGAATTATCAACGTTTCTGGCAAGGCTCATATGTGGGCATCAGTAGTTGATTTCGACAACTTAGGAAAGGAAGAACTTTATCGAAGTCGTGTTGCGTATGGCCTAAGCAAAATAGGAAACATTGCTTACACCAAGGAACTTCATAAGAGATATGCAACCAGTAACGTTACTTCATATTCTTTACATCCTGGAGTTGTGGCTACAGATATTCAGCGACATTTGTTTGAACAATATCCAATCCTGTTGAAGATTGTTAGCCTACTTAGGCCAGTGCTGAAGATCTTTGTGAAAAATGCTAAAGAAGGTGCCCAGACGACAATATGTTGCGCTGTGGAGGAGGGCCTAGAAAAGTTGTCTGGGGAGTTTTTTTCTGATTGTGAAATTTCATCTACCACTAAAGATGCTGAAAATGAGGACTTTGCAAAGAGATTATGGGATTTTAGTATGAAAGCAACCAAAGTAGATGTAAGCTAAAAAACATGAATACAAAGTGTAATATGAAGATACATTTCCTGGTGGTTTTTTGTAGTCTGATGTTATTCATTTTGTCTGTCTGTAGCAGATCGCAAAGTTTCAAGGGTTTTCGACCGTTGTCAAATAGCAAAGTGTACGAAGAGATCATTCTGCATTTTGGACCTTGAAAAGGTTAACCTTTTTGCTATGAAATCTATTTTTCACAGCAGTTTGGTGTTCCTGGCGACGAAGAGCTTGGTTGGCGGCGACGAAAGCCTGCTGTTTGCAGGAAACATTTCTCACAGATTTTTGTCGATGACGATGAGTTTTATATCCACCTTGTTATTGTGCCATAAATGGACCATAGGATCACGTAATCTCGGTTAGAACTCGACTAGGACATGGAATATTAATAGCATTTCGTTTATAGTCAACCTGAACAGCTTACTCTTAGGCTCCAATAAACAGGGAAACAGGGGGACGCGTATTAATTTTTCAGGTTTTTTTCCGACCCCCCTCGGTGCTTGTTAGGATCCCCTTGATTAGATATAAAGGAATGTAAAATTGTTCGAAAATTTTTCCTTGAGAGAAGAATGTTTTCTTTCACCGTCTGAATATATCTTTGATTTTTTCAAAAGCACAATGGATTTTATAGATAGCATTGTCATTGGGTTTAAGAAATATATTCCGACCCCCCCTGTTTATTTAGGCCCCCCGTGTATTAGGTTTTGGAAATATTTCCGAACCCTCCTTGTTTATTAAGACCCCCCGTCTATTAGGAACTTAAAAGTAGTTCGAGAATATTTTTGTGCATTCCTGTACATGGGTGTTCATGAGTTTCATGAGAAGCATTATTCATCAACAATCTGGTCAGTTAAACGTTCTTGCGTGTTTCTTGCCTTTTTCAGTAAAATACGTCTCCCTTCTTACAATTTAAATACAAATTAATAGAACCAAATACTAAATGTTATTGCGAATTCATACAATAAAACGTTTCTGATTTACTGACGAACAAAAGCAAATTCAAACACTGATCAACTTAAGGAGATGACTGTTCTCTTGACTGTTGGTCGAAAATTTTAGATAGAAGCGATTGTCCTTCCAAGCTTTTTCCATCCATATTTGTATCATTGATGGAATGTTGACGGGGGATCATGTGTTTTCTTACGTTTTGCGTCTTCTAGTTTCAAATTGTCACTTGTAATTGGTCCGTGTTATTGCTGTGATTGGCATTATTATCATCATCTTCATTGTATTATTGCCAACACCACCACCATCATCACCACCACCATCATCATCCGTCCGTCCGTCTATCCATCTGTCTGTCCGTTATCACGTTTTCTCCCTTGCCGTACCTGGGCTGACCTTCTGGTCAGTGATCGCCTGCAAATTGTTTAGAAGAGGTGATTGAGTCGGCTGCACTCAACCCACTCTGTTACCCCAACAATTACTTATCAGAACAGCTGCCTGAAGCTGCTGAGACTAACTTTCACTGAAGGAGCATGGTTGGACAGTTTGCCACAGGTCGTCAACGCCTGCCCCAACTCTGAATCTCGGTGAAATGCCCGCCCGCCACCACCACCATGATCATCATCATCATTATCATCATCATCATCATCATCATCATCATCATCATCATCATCATCATCATCATCATCATCATCATCATCATCATCATCATCATCATCATCATCATCATCATCATCATCATCATCCACTAATAGTGTTCTGTGATATGCTAGATTTACCCCTTTGTTTGTCTCTAACATGTATTTAGCTGTCCTTGTTCAATTGTCTTTTTCTTTCCTTAAATCTGCAACATTCCCAGGCTTGTACTGAACTCGTCATAATTGTCTCTTTGACAATGTTGTTAACGGCTTAGAAGTCTTGCTCCATCGTTTACCCGCGTATTACAATATCTGGTCGCCATCTCGCTTATCTGTACGTTAATTTGTTTATACAACTGCATTAGATGGACGTTCATTTCTTTCTGATCAGGAAAGAAAATTCTTCAGGATAAAGGATAGTCTACCATTATGCTTCAAGAGTGCTATCTATGGTACAACTGAGGTAACCCAAAAATCTCTTTGATGATTACAGAATGTGTTCATCTTTTTGTTTGTTTGTGGAAAAAGTAGGGAGAAGGAAGGAAGTTTGCGTTATGATGTGAAATGATGTGAAATAACTAAGTTGTGGGCAATGATTTGTGCCTCTTAATTCCAAGAATTTTATCCTCATTTCTTATTATCTATATTGTATTATCATTATTGCTTATTTCATTCTTATTTTCCAAAATATCAACTTTGTGGTAAGTCTTGCTTGATAACCTTGTTGAGAAGTTTTCAAGATACTAGACCGATTATAGTTTATACGTGATTGCAACCTTCCTGTTGTGGCCCATGAATTTCAAATCTCCATTAGAATATGAGTTGAGCATTTTCATTTGTGTAACCTGGGTTGCATTTGTTGGTTCCATTCTCATATAATTGATTTGACATGAGTGGGAATTGTGATCATTACGACCATTTGACTTGTAAGATGTACTTTCCTCGTTTTATTAAGTAACTTAGTTGTCTTACTGCGTTTTTGATAAGTAATTTGGTTATCTTATTTCGTTTTCATCACGCTCTTAGTAAACATAAATATCTCATTCATTGATCGTGATGTATTAGCGTTAATTTGTTGTTGGACCTCAAAAAATGAACTTATTGTCACTGGTTCTTTCGTCCTGTTTACAACCTCTACATCCACGGATTTTTCTATTTCTCGTAGTCGATTAAATTCTTCTTTTTACTACATATAGCTATAGGTGAGTCTATTTCAAGTACTATTTTCTATCAGTTGCTTTTGAGTTTCATATCTTTATAAACACTGTTAATTCTATTTTTACGCTGATGCGTATTGTTATATAGAGATGTGCAGCTACTGAGGGGTGTGTAGGTGTCAATCCCCCCCCCCCCCAATATTACCCGCCAGTGAGAAAGTTCAGACAAGTGCTCGGAACTACAACTGCATTATATTTATGTTGACTTTGTCACTTTGGAAGAGTTTAATTCACTGCTAAATTTTAAGTGAACTACTGTAGATAACTGTTGTGAGCTGAAACCTGCCAACAAATCTCTTACGCTTAAAATATTCATTGAATTTCTTTGAAGTTTTACCTATATTGTGTTGGGAACATTGAAGCAAAATTTGGACACCCCCGCCAAGTATCAATATGCCCCGGGGCAAACATTAGGGTATTTTCACGCAGAAATCAAAGACCTGCGTGTTTTAAGGTTCTTTAAGAATACTCCTGCATGAGAGACCTCAGGGCGACCTGATTTTGAGATCGGTTTGAAGTTTGACTGTGTCCGCTGATTTCGTTTCCCCTCTCGCGTACATTTTCAGACCGGTTTGGGGCTCACCTCATTTATTACTACGCACATTCGAATTTCATTATTTCCATCCCACAGTGCCATTTACTCTTGTGTGGAAATATCATTTCGCCTCGAGATAGAGGACTTTTCTGCTAGCATGAAGAGTTCAAGTCGATCTGGGAAACCGAATTGAGTTTAAAGTTTCATTCTGGAAAACCAAATCGTCCTGAGTTTCAATTCATCTAAGTCATATAAGCTCTCCAAGAACGTCGACCACAGACCAATTTGAGTTTCAACCCGACCTGAGTTTGCTCTTGTGAAGGCTGCCTCAATGTGTTTTCTAAAACGAGGCTTTTAAGACCTCACAGTGTTTACTCCTGAAATGTATTATTACATTACTTTTTTGTACTTGCCATTTATTGATTTAAACACTTTTATTCTCTTATCCTAACCTTAAAAATGCATTTTTTTTGTATAGAAAGTCTTCTTTACGTCATGATTTTCTTAATTTCTGGACGCAGCCTCAGGTACATTATTATTGACCGTTTAATGAAGTTTTTCTACCTGTTTTCTGGTTTTACTGAAGGCGGATTTTCTAATATGAAAAACATACTGGCAGAGGCCAAGATATGTTACTTTTTGCCTTTTTTTATCAACTTCAGAGGACCCTCATGGAAATCACTCTCGAGTGACTGAGGCCTTCCTCCTTAAATATTTGTATTATTTTTATTATTATTATACTTGGTGTTTTCGTCGATTGGTGCAAACAGCAAAGTGTGATTTCAACGCTAGCAAGTTGTTTGAAGTATCAAAACAACAAAATCAAACTCAACTCTGTAAGAAACTACCATCAGTGTTATTTTTAGTTTTTTGCCAATACAACACCGCATCATGTATAAATTTTCTTCTTTTTACAGCCTCTATGTCATACCCAACACGCTAGCCATCTTGAATTTATCATTTCTATGGATCTGTGCAACTCTGGGCGTCGCAATCCTAATGTCACTAAAGATCAACGAGAATATTTGTAAGATCTTCCTTACTCAGGTAATCTTCTGTTTTGTTTTAAGCCTCGGTTTGAAGCTAAATTACAAAATGTAGGATTGAGGACAAGGTGGATCTCAAACCTCATGCTTCACTTTAGGATTTCAATCACTGTTCAATGTTCAGTTTTCAACATGTGGATATATTTTCATTATTTATTTAAAAGCGGTTTCCCATCTTTGCTGGATTTGCCACTGCTTATTTGAAGCATTCTTTCCCTCTCATTCCAGGAATATTCTTTCATTTTGAAGTCAGATTTCATCCAAGACCATCGTCTACTGTTACAAAGCTCTCTTCTTTCCAGCGATAAATTATTACAGGTAAACCACCATTGATGATCATATTCCATTATGAAAACCACTCGTTTGATGAAGTCAAACACCTTTAAGTCACCAATACCATATTGTAATTCAGGGGCCTTGCACGAAAGCAACAACATCTACTGAAACCTGCTTCAACTTGCTAGTCGTTACTATTCATAGAATAAATTATTTTCTGTTTTTTATTCGGATTTCTGTTTTCGTCTACTGCTGCATCTGATTTATGCTTCATAGCATTTAGCCTTCATGGATCTTTGCAACATTGGGAAGTTCGATTCAAAACGAAGGAAACAGATTTTTGAGATTACTGTCCCAGGTACTTAACTTGGTGGAGCTTTGCATTTTGAATTAATTTTTTCATCTCTCCTATATCTTTTACTTTTTATTTTTTATTTTTCTCCTATACAACGTGGTTGCATAGTTGTGTCTATCTTCTAGATTTGCTTTGTTTTTGAAATGTTTATTTTGTAGTTTCATTCCACCTTGGACTCGTTGCAAAGTCACACCTACCAATGTCTCCTCTCTTTTTGCATCTTGTACCCATTTTTCGTATATATAATTATATAGATATTCCAATTTCCTACTCTTTTCTTCCTCTTCCTTTGCTTCATCTATGTATTTGATATGATTGTAATTTGTTGTTTTATTCTTTTGCTCATTTCGCCATTCATGTTAGTGTTTTTTACCTTGATTTTCTTATGGTAGTCTTACCATTCACCGGAAGACAATCCTCCTTATGTCATATCCAATCAATTGTTCGAAAACATCAGCCTATGTTCTTCTCATTTAATTGTATTTCAAGGTGGACATCCAGAAAACTGGAACCTGGTTTTGAATCAGTGTTTGTTGGTGATAGAAGAATCGACAAGCAGGTTTCACAGAGCAAATGAGGAAGAGATGAAGATTAGTCAAGCGAAAGCTAATGACATGTCATGCAAGCACCGTGTTGCTGCAGCTCGTAAAGGTGTCTTATCTTACCTTAAATGATATGGCATCTCTTTATTACGTTTCTTATCTTTTATTGTTTTATTTTCGTTTTGTTCCCACTATAAAAGATCTTATTTAGGGACAACCTACGTTGATACACTATTCGATAGATAGATAGATAGATAGATAGATAGATAGATAGATAGATAGATAGATAGATAGATAGATAGATAGATAGATAGATAGATAGATTGATTGATTGACTGATTGATTGGTTGATTAGTTGATTGATTGATTGATTAGTTGATTGATTGTTTGATTGATTGGTTGATTGATTGATGGATCGGCTTATTGTTTCATCATGAGAACGATTTTCTATTGATTGATTGATTGATTTGATTGATTTGATTGATTGGTTGATTACTAGAGTGATTAACCTATTTATTAATTTGTTTGTTTAATTGGGTAGTTGATTGTCAGAATTGTGTTTCAGTGGTTTACGCTTATCATTTAAATGATGCATCATTTCAATTTATTTCGAGTCAGGATGTCAAGATTCTTCATCATCAAATACACTATTGCAGTCTCTCAGTGAGACAACTGGGAACCCTTTACACTCCTATCCGTCAAACGACTGGAATTCGACAGAAGGTTAGATTCACATTCAATTTCTTAATTTTGTTTGCCAATTTTGGACTTTGTTTTCTCGACAAAGTCCAGTCCATAACCATCCGTCTTATCAATAATCCAAACCTCGCCAAATCTCTTCAGTCTCTCTCTTACTATCGTTCGGTTGTAGATCTTTCCATTTTTTACAGATACTTTCATGGAGATTTTATTCCGTTTCCAAACTACCAGAAACTCTGCTCACTCATACCCATTACAATTAATACAGTGGAACTTCTTTCCCTCCTCTCTCCTTTCCTGGCATCTTACAACTTTCCTTCTGTCAGATCTAAAATCAGCAAATTTCATCTTATCTCCCCCTCTGCTCATTCTTTCTCTCTTTCTCCGTTTGTTGATGACTTTGCTGTAGGCTTTAGGGGCTTTCGCCAGCAGAAGGACCTGATTGTCCTATGTTATTATCAATTCGTGTGTTTTATTCTTTCTTTTATTCTTTCTTTCTTTCTTTATCCACAGAAGTGGCTTCAGATAAAACTCATGATCAGCAAAGCTCCTACCAGAGTAGATTGAAGGTAATCCGAATATGTTATAGCAGGGATATTAAGTGTTACCCTATGCTTTTGCATTATATTGACGTGAACCCCTTCTACATATAAAAAAGATGAGAGAAACAGTGTAATGAAGCTTAGAGTTAACTCACACAGAAATGAGAGTAATTGAACAAAAATACAATCTAGGTCGAGATAAATGGAGAGCAGTTGAAGCCAGCATAAACGTCAAATGCTTGAGAGCTCTGATCAAGTCTATCTTCTCCCAAACTAAATGGCCAATCATCATGCAGGATTTTGACCACGCATATGTTCCATAGCTAAATTTTGGCCCATTTTGTTTGTTGATTGGTCACTTAGGCTGGGAGAAAATAGACCTGGTCAGAGCTGCCAAACATTTGGCCGCTATGCTACAGTTGCACAGCATAGTTTGTGGCAGCAGTGGATCCAGAGAAGGCCAGTGTGTCATGGCCCCCAAGAGGCAGGAAGTCAACATAGTTTTACTATTTCCTCCTTTTGAGCCAATACATGACTCTACCCGCATGCCCCCCCCCCCAATGATCAATGCTAGGTCCCCCTCTGGTTTGTGGATGAATATCTAGATAGCAGGTATAGCGGAAAGTTAACGTTCTTGTTAGGTCATTTGAGCTGCTGATTCGTCGGGTTAGAGGAAGTTTTCGATCAAAATTAGAATATTTAGAGTGCCAATGGCTAATTCTTTGCATTTATTTCTTTTCTCTTCTTAGTTTCGTTAGGGCTGCAAGAGTCTCTTATTCTCTCGAGTCCTTCACACCTTGCATTCTTCCAGTGTATATTCCTCGTAGGAAGGTTGAATATGTAATTCTGTTTTGTTCTTTACAGAAAGCAACACCACTGAAGGATTATTCAATCCTGTCCACCTGGTTCTATGAGGTATGGTATATTACTGAACAATAGTCACTCATCTTGTCTTTGTCTATTGCCACACGTTGTGCCGCATTACACGGAAATTCAATAATTATTGCATCGTACATTGTATGCCGAGTTCCTTCTAGTTTTGTGTTATTGTGTATTGTTGTATGTTTGAGTCAAAACCTCCTTTATACCATATACTTTTGTGAGGTTCTGTTTCTTTATAACTTCTCTGTGTTGTATACTATTGTGTTATTTCTTTTACATATATAAATATATATATGACATAACATTATTTTGTGCAATGCCTTCTTCTAATTTGTTGTCTTGTATTGCTCTTTCTTGCATTCGATCCAACTAACCTTCATTTGACTCTCATTTAGTTTGATTATTCCTCTATTGCAGCGTATTGAATTCAAATCAGAGTCTCTATTTCAAGATTATCAACTTGTTATTTGGACTCTTGAAGGTAAAATTTTATGTGTTTTATTCATTGTGATGCACTACTTATATTATGTATAACTTATTTTTGTTTTTCTTTACTTTTCTTTACTTTTTGCTTATGCAACCAAAGTTGAAGCAATAGTTTATATATATATATATATATATATATATATATATATATATATATATATATATATATATATATATATATATATATATATATATATATATATATATATTAAGGGTAATTTAGGTTCTCTGCATTGCAGATTATACTGAAAAGACAGGGTCGCATTTGCCAATGAACTTCTGGGCTCGGGCCTAAGGACCCCTATTGTTCATAAAGTTAGGGGCCCCCGGAGAAATTTTTATAGGTCCTTTGAAGCGTTGTTGAACTCAGTCTTTTGTAGTGTAGAGAAGGAAAGTGTCATTTATTTATAATAACTGAAAAGGTATGCAAGTATCGTTGTCTGAAATAAGATACCTTGATAATGAGTAATAACCTTGTGACAGAAATTTTTTAGGTGTATGTTAAGGGGTCCCAGTCACTTTTGGGCCCAGTATTCCTTAAATGCCAAAAGAAGACTGCAACACGCCCTAGACTTTGGCTCCTTATGCAATGCCATAGAGCCAATGATAGCATGCATATATATATATATATATATATATATATATATATATATATATATATATATATATATATATATATATATATATATAAGCATGTAGCATCTAAAGAAATGATAGCAGAGCATTCTTGATTCTTGAGGTTTTATTTTTCAGCTCTTTCTTCTCTTGTGTCAGCCTCATATCACGAGGATACGTACGGTATAGTGCAAAGGGTAAACTGATTTATTTTTTTTATCAAGTTACGACAAATATCTTCACCAGTGTTGTATCAATTAACCTCCTGATGGATCTATGAGAATGTGCTAATGGAACTGGTAGTTTTAGGGGGACCAGGGGGGCAATTGCCTCCAGAAGTACGTTGCTCAGCATATTGGTATAGAGTGGGACGATTCTTGTGACTAAAATGTTGATATTCGACAGATATAAGTTGCAAACTCTTTGCAGATCTGCCACCAATGCCTCTTATTGAGATTTGCAAAAGTCCGCCACTGCTTGATGATGCAATACATGCTTTTGGATTCTGATGTTGTCTCTTCTACTCTTCGCTGCGTTTTCTGTGCGTTTCTCTGCGTTTTCTCTGCTACTTTTTGTTGCAAGATCAGGATGGTATTCTTAAAGTCTTCTAGGTATTCTAATAGTCTTCTATGAAATTGATATTCTGAATTCCTAAATATTCCTAAATATTTTGATGTTGGGAATATTGATGTAAAGTTGCCTATTGTTGTGTAGCACGTATTTTTTCACCTTTCTCAAATGACGTGGCATTTAGGGAGCGGTAATTATTTATTCCCCGGGGTGGGGACTGAAGAGAAAGTATTATATTTCTTCACAGAAATTTTACCCCGCCATTTGCTTAAGTCAAATTTTCTTTACCCCACCGAAGGAAAACAGTAAAACGAGGCTTCTTTTGTGCTTAGATATGATGTATACTTTTACACTATCCTTGTGGTCAAAAAGTATTCTGCCACCCCACCTAACACAGCTTATTTTTTTCAGCTGCCCCACCATTTTATCTTCAGTCCCCACCCCGGCGATAAATAGTGATCGCTCCCTTATCGGCAAGGTTTATACGTGAGAAGTCTGTACAACAGAGCGACTCATACACCTTGAAAAGAACTCGTTAGTATGATGCACTTTTCTTACTTTTCAGTTGAAGTTATTTTCTTTTTTTGCTTTTCATAGACCTTGCCTCAAATTCTCGTGGCACTTTTGTCATTTCTTGAGGTAAGCATAAAAGTTCATACTCCCTGAGGTCATTTGAGTTTCTCGAATTAGATGAAATATCGTCAGGATTGCATATGACACCAATATGTACTCTTCTTTTCGTCACATTTTTGTTTCCACTTTGACTAGTCACAGGAGCCTTTTGGGCTTGTCACAACAGAATCTGAAAGGGCTTGAGATATACCTCATTCCCTGAAAGAAAACAACTAAGACTCCCTAAAACACATGATGAATCATGCCTCCCGTTGTATCAATGATTCTCTATTCTTGTTACACGTTGTGCGTATAGCTTGGAGTTTCATGTATATATCGAAAGATTTACTCAGTTCTTTTTATGTCGCGCGTTTGCAGACTGTTGAGCGGTACTTGAAGAACAGTGTTAAAGACGAGCGTGCTCTTACTCGCAAGATAGCTGAGTTCAAGAAACGAAAAGTTTCGTCAAACAACGCCTCGTCGTACAAAATCGGTAGGATTGCTTTTAAAAAAATGTTTAATTCCCTGATAATGTGTTCTCAGTTAAACAAGCAACTATATCTTAGAGAACTTTTTTCCTTCATTACACCCTTTTTTTATTTATGTTGATTCAGGTTATTTCCATTACTCGTTACTTTCCTTACAGAAAAATTGCAATTTTTTTAATACTGCACATTTCATTCTGCTTAAAGAGCATGGAATGAAATGACATACGTATCTTCTTGTGAGCCTTTACACTTATTTGTTTTCAAGATATTGCTCTGAAGTCACATGGTATTCTAAACTGCAAAATCACGCGTTTTCTGTTTCTATTATAAAATCTTACTTTCCATTTTTTTGAGACCGACCCTAATTAGTCCCCCTATCTTTGGACTTTTTGATATAACTCTTGCATTGACAGCATGAAATATGGATACCGTAATGCTTCGATTAAACGTTTATTAATTTTTAATTTTTTGGATATTTTAGGGGCGTTTACTCGAAGGGGCGTTTAAGAGAGGGAGGCGTCAAAAAGAAGGGGGGCCTTTAATCGAAGCATTACAGTAGGTGGACTGACAACGGACTCTACTTTTGAGAGAAAGGGACTGTTTAATACTCCTGAAATGAAGCAATTTATTTCCAAATACGTTCGTCAATGCTTAACAAAATTTCATATTTTACAGAGAACTATTCCATTTCATTATTGGTATTCCATGGTCCCCCTTTTCCACGTTTTTAGGATAGTTTAACAGAGCGACAATATTCCAATCGGCCAGATGATTTATAATGTAGATGCTCAATGTTCTCTGAACGAGTTTTTCCAACTTTATTTTCATTTGTCATTCTTCTCTTGCCAGCTATACAAACTTCAATATACAAAATCACCACACAGTTCGGATCAAATTTAGAGTAAGCTGATGTCTTTTGATTTTTAGTTGTACTTCACTATTCCTTCATGATCTCAATTGACTATACTGCGTCCCCTTTCGTTATCGTGATTAATTGTTCTCCTCTGTTCGAAAGAAGTCCCAGATTTAGAAAACCAAAGATTGATTAACCGTGTTCAGTGATGTTCAATCGCCTTTGGCATTGGGCCGATCGGATTGTAGGCTACTTAGATGTGCAAACATTCCACTACTTGGAAAAACATACTTCTTCAGATCTTGGCCAGCCAAATTCGCTTGTGGCATCGTGTCGGCAGTTTCTACTGAGGCAGAAGAGAGTTTTTACTATGGATAAGGAGGCTACAATATCATAAGATATTCCTTAATTGTTGTTCCATGTTGTTGCAGACAGCAGCTGAATTATTGTAGAACCTTATAGATTGTTATTTTGCCGTAAAAATGTGAAAACTATTTGAGCTCAATTTTAGTCGCAAAGAAATGGCCCAAGAATGAGTGAATTGGGTACATTGATCTATGGGCAGGTTTTTGGTACTTTGCAAGTTTAGACAGGATCTAAATCACATCATATCTGTATTATATGCCAGTAGATGTTTGTATGGGAGTGATAGGCCCCGCTTTACTCTCCTATTTCGCTCCGATTTGCATATGTTCCAGACTGCCACCAAACTGGCTCTCCCCACAGGTTGGGTATTACCTGGGCTAAGTATTCAAAACCGAAGATTGTCACTGATTGTAGGTTTTCTGGTCATATAAAAGCCAGGAAGTATTTTCAATATTTGATGCAACGAAGATAAGCACTACTATTTCTCTCAATTCAATAATGAGAGCATTCCCTTCTTCCTCCCTCCACGGTCGCAGTGTCCCTGTTATAAGCATATTTCGTTGTTTCATTTCAGGTCAGTGCGAATCCCAAGAGAATTCAGAAAACGGCTGGACTCTTTTGTAGAATTTAGGGATTGAAGACAAAAGCCCAGAACGTTTGTTGTTAATTGCTCTATTGGTTATATAAGCAAAAATAAACCTTCACTGCTCTTTATTGGATCTTTCTGGCTAAGGTTGCATTATCTGGTGTTTTAAGACACGCCTAGTAATAACTTCATCGCCTTATTGTTTGTATTTCCCTTTAACCGAAACCGAGGCCGGAATAGTTTCATACAGGCACTGAAGTGCCGATTTCATTCCTCATGAATTTTATGATACCTCGCTAAAAATGCATGACTTGTTTGCCCTTTCTGTCGGTCTTCATTGTTAGACGGTTGCAAGTATTTTGTAAAGTCCTTCCATTGTTTTGCTTTAGCGTAAGGCGGAATGTTTGCAGATGATGACGTTTCTTTTTGTTTATCCCTTTAGATTGCCCGAGTATCTATGATAAGTCCTTAAAATGCCGTGGATAGCAATGTCCTATCATATTTGCTTAAATGTCATTTAGCTGAAATTTGCCAGTCATTTTTACAACGTTTGCAGCATACCTTATCAGCACTTATCATCGTCCCTACGTCAGAACACATTCTGAAATTGGGGTGGCAGTATTTGCTGAAATTATGTTGCAACAGGACACATCGCTCATATCAAATGAACTTAGTTCTTTTGATAGCAGTTGAAACACCCGAAAAAAGTTGTATTTGATATAGAGGTTTTGCACACTTTTTTTAGCTCATCAAAAATAATGTGTCTGATGGCTCTACACAGGGAAAGAAAACTGGCAGGGTTTGACAGCCTACTAAGTCAGTTTTGAATACTACATTGTAATAGTCCTGAGGCTGGGACAGTGTGACCAGCGATCAGGGGAAACAGGGAATTGTCAGGGAATTTGATTTCTGTCGTGTAAATTTGTGAAAAGTAAGAGAATTTAACAGAAGTTTGGAAAAAATCAGGGAATTTTGTAATTTGTACTTTTTCGGAATTACGATCAACGGATTCTTTAGATTCTTGCAAGTCTAGTCCGACGACATATTTGTTTTCAAGAATGTTCTGCTAGTTTAGTTTTTAAAGAAAATTATGTAATGCGCCTTTGGGCCGTGGCGATAAATGGGCGCAATATAAAAGCCTTTTATTATTGTTAACCAAGGCAAACAGGAAATCCTTCGTTCATAACTCGTACACCTTTATCAGGATCCTAGCTTTTCCCAACCAGTACTCTTCTGCATGGCTTCAGCACCACTCGGTACCTCTAGTTTTCTATCCAGTTTTTAAAATCTGTTGTCACAATTGCCAGGGCACCTATAACAGCAGGAACAACTTGCACTTTTTCAATTTCCACTGTCTTCCAATTTCCCTCCTCAACTACTGATATTTCTCAGCTTTTTTCTCTTTCTTTTTCATGCATTCGTCTATCAGCAGGTATTGCTATATCTGCTATAAGATTAGTCAATAAACGAATAAAACTGCCAATTTTCTCTAGCTTGCAATAAATATAGGGTGGGAGTGACAATTTCAGGGATTTTGCCAAGTTAGTTAGGGAAATCAGGGAAAAATCAGGGAATTTAGTAGCTAAACCCACTGGTCACCCTGAAAGAATGAAGTGAATTTCTTTGATACCGGGACAGATGTTTTGCCCATATTCACCGCTTCCTATTTCCCAC
Organism: Mastigias papua; assembly: GCA_964019165.1. Classification (NCBI taxonomy): domain Eukaryota; kingdom Metazoa; phylum Cnidaria; class Scyphozoa; order Rhizostomeae; family Mastigiidae; genus Mastigias; species Mastigias papua. The sequence goes on along the minus strand of OZ025279.1, from coordinate 14,223,453 downwards.
AATCCATGGATAAAAATTGCTTCCCATCGTAAAATCTGTTTCATGTCAATCACCTTTTTTGCGTTGATCGTCTGCAAGCCGTTTTTATAAATTATTGGTGATCAAGTTAAATTTCTATATGATCGTCCTATTCAAGTTTTTTGAATACCAAATAATGGATTCACAAGCTGAGTTTGCTAGTTTCATCTCAGCAGAAGTATCTCGATTTTTCTTGAATCTATTTCCGTATAAGTAACCAAGTCATTTCGTTTTATTGTGACTCCTTGTGCATGTAGTGTTAGTGCATTTTAATATACTTCGTTATGTTACACAATGATGAAAGCTTAGAAATTGGAATGACCTGATGTGGTTTTTCAAGTCAAGTGTCTTCTCACCTGCTTGTCTCCTTGGTTTTAGCCAAGTATTAAGTATGATGTTCTCAAGACCAGGTGACCCCTCTGTTTCTTAATTTGACTTTTCTCGGTAACGTTTCCGAAATTTGCCTTACAATCAGCACACAGGTGGCTATCAAAGTCGAAAATACTAGAATCACTTCGCAGAAAAGTAAACGACCTTGGTTTGACTTTTTCCATTGGTGATTTCTCGCAGCTGACTGGGAAAAGATTAATTGACACTGGAAAAATGTACCGCCTGTCCAATGCGCCTGTCAAGATTTTACGAATACGAGGTTGGAAGCTTATGATCCCCTCCTTCAAGAATATGACATCTGTTACTAGCAAAAGCAGAATGATGGAAACCTGAAGGCTAGGCTGGGTCAAGATAGAGGATATAGACGTAACCAAAGAACAGATATCTTATATTTTACTCAGCAATTTGGTTCGACTTCTAGATTGATATATTCTCATGTGGCTGTGTTTGTAATTTCATTTTTAACGGAGTACGAAGACATGTAGGGATTTAATCGAAAGAGCTGTTTCGGTAACTGTTAGGAATAAAACGCTATGCCGCTTCTTGGCTGTTTTCGCGGAAGCTCGACTAAGGAGACATTATCTGTTGTCGACTACAGTCATTCAAATTTGCTTACGGTTCCGCCGGACATCTACGAACATGCTGTTTCCTTAGAGGAATTATATTTGGATGGAAATCAGTTGCAGGAACTCCCAAAGGTAAGTGTGAATTGCGAATAAAACACTGCAGAGAGGCGTAGTATCATAGTTAAATACTATTAGAAAGTTCTGGCTATTTGTAACTTGATAACTTTCTGGAGAAGTGCATTCTCGCCTTTTTCTGACACCTGAATTATCTATAATTTATTAATGTGTTTTATGAGGGACTTTGGCTTGCTTGTTGCTATCCCGTTGCACAGCTGATGTGAAAATGAAATTTTGTGCTTGGTAGAGAAGCCTTTGAAAGTATCGCTCGCATATATTATATACATAACGATGATTTTCTACGAGGTTAAAAACTTCACGCATTTGTGATTGAAACTAAGGTTATTCAGCGAGATGAATAGAGACAATAGGAAATAATCTGCCAAAGACCAGAATAACCAAACTTGGGAATATTTTCGTAAATTTTTAGTATGATGAGGTGACAACAACTTGATTCCCATAGACAGGAAACAATGAAAGATTTCTGTTCGTCAATTTCGATATTGTGTAATGTTGTTGATTTGTGTATTGAAACCACGGTTGTCCATGATGGGGTCCTGTGCTTTGCTTCGGAATATTATCGTCTCCTTTTGCATCGCACAGATGCCAGAAGTATTTTTGTACATTGTGAAACAGCAGGTAAAAATTCCCTTAATTGTCAAGTCAAGGAAATACGCAAGAGGTTATTAATTTCATTTTCTACAGAGTTAACAAAAGAGACATTCTGTAAGTTTTGTGGTTAGAAACCACAGAAGTGAATTTTGCTACACGAAATCTCCTTATACTAATAGTTAAGGCCCATTACACATAGTAAAACAGTACGTTGTGCGATTAATTTTCGAATTTAAGTTATACCTACATAGATTTTCATAGGGAAAACAGAATGGAAAAATCCGCTACTGATGACTAGTTTGCCTAATGCAAAGTCGTTTGTGAGTTAATGACTGTTGATACAACGTAGCCTGTCCATGGCTGGTGTGACATTTCAGGCATGCTTAATAACCATGCCATCTTATTTGCCACTTCATATTGCATTGAGTTTAAAAAACGTTTTGCTTTTCTAGCATCAGGAACTTTTTTGGCCAAAATTTGGTTGCTTTGTTCCTATGAGTGATTTCTGCACACTGAGCCACGATTTTTCTATGCATTCTCACTTTTGTTATGTGCTCTCATACTATTGGATGTTTATTGTATATATTAAGTTATTATTCACAGACAGGGACTTAAGTGCCTACCATACAATTGCAAAGCTTGTATATGTGACCCATGAACCTATTTCTTGGTCTTGCTTCTTTATTTTGGACCTTGATTTTTCAAAAGTAATCTATTGGACCAAAGTTTGGAGAAGAATGTTGGACAGCTGAGCATTTGAAGGTTCAGTTTCTCAGCAGCTATCATTTGATAAAATTGTTGTCTTTAGATTTGGTCTTGTGATCTATTTGAGACCTCTCTAATCTGAGATTGTAGACAGGTCTGAATGGCTATGAGCACTTGAAAATTGCAAGACTATGCAGCCTGGAAGATGGGCAGAAAAGGGGTTAACAACTTTATTGAGAACTGAAAGTATACATTACATTGCATGGTAGAAATTTATATCTGCATAATACCCAAGGTTCATTGATGTGGGCATTATCAAGGTCACCAAGAAATTGTTGATGTCCATCCCCTGTAAGTCATAGGAAAATGCCCTTTTACTATACAGAGCTCTGACATTTCTAGGTAGAAAATGGCAGATGATGCGATTCATATATACATGTGAGAAACTTCAATAGACCTCTTGGCTATTCTGAATCAAGTGATCTTTCAATACACTTCATAGAAACTTTGAAATTTGACAAAAGTGATCTAGGCTCTAGAGCCACATTACTTAGAAAGTTTCTCAGGGGGATTCAGGCTCCCAAGCCCCCCCCCCCCATAATTGGTACCTATGGGGGTCAGTGATAGAGTACTTGACATGCAAAGTCAAGAGTTTCAAGTCATGATTCCATTGGTTCACTCATTTTGCCCCACAGTTTTTCTTAAAGCCTGTTGTATTTGCATACATCTATAACTGACTTCTCCATTCTCTTTTTGCTTTAGGCATTGTTTACTCTTCAGAAGCTACGCAGACTAAATATAAGCGATAATGAAATTCGTGCATTGCCAACAAATATATCAAACCTGGTCAACCTGATTGAATTTGATGCAAGTAAAAATGGTAAGTCAGATATAAATTCTGTTTGAAACATCATTGGGATTCGTTGTCACTATATGTAAAGTGCTGAACCTTGTGATCCTGGTAAAAGCACAGATTGGCAGGAACCAAAGGGCACTTTGTTGCTGGTACACTTTTCGCCTAAATGGGATTTTGATCTTGCAGCATTTTTTGTGACCAAGAGACTTACCTCAATCCATTTCTTTCTTGGGTGCAAGAGGAATCTTGACAATATTTGGTTGTCAAAAATAGCCATAAGTAGAAATAATCAAAAACCACAAAATACCATGAAAACCTGAAGATAGTTGAGTTAATAATTAATGGCATATAAAACATTTAATATATTGTTTTACCACAATAGAAAACATTGGCATCTGTAGTTGCTTGACATTTTGAAGCTAGGCTTAAATCTGGCACTGTTAATTGACTGATTTTTAATTACACTTGACCTGTACTTTAAGATAATTTGTAGTGATTGATAGAAATTAGCCAACAAAGAAACTCATTAATTTTATTATTTGTGATTTAGCAGTAAGATTAGAATCAGTGCTACCAATTTTTCACTGTGAACAATCTGATCTTTGGAATAATTGAACTTAATCATTGACTCCAACTCAGACACCAGACAAGTATCAGATTAAATTTCCATCAGCTGTTTAAAACATCAGTTACATTTGGAATTGGGAAGTCTCTCAGTACTTAATGAATGAACCAATAGCTCTTTGGTTTATTCTCTTGGTCAATAAGTAGCGATTTTTGTACCATCTCAGTTTATGTGATAGTACTATCATTAATCAATCACTCAATCATTCAATCACTTGCTCGAATCAGTCAACCAATGAGCCACTCAATCAATCAATCAATTGATCAATCCAGTTGCTAGTTCCTCATGGTAGGCTTGCATGTTCCCATGGACAAATATCAGAAGTTTACAGTTGATATTCATGCATTATTTATACATGGCACTAAATCTGTCTTCCACAACAACTCTGTCTTCACAGTTCATATTCTTCAATCAGTTTATAATTTGATTGATCAGTAGCCAATTGATTGTTTGATTGGATGGGTGATCGATTCATTTGTTGAGTGATCGATTTGTCCATTCATTCATCCTCTGGCCATTGCTGTTTAGTGATGTTATGAGAAATATTTCAGCCAAAATGTTGTGCTTCTCACATTCACAACAGGAAATTCATTAGCTTATCATCTGCGATGAAATGGTAAATACGAGTCAAAAGCATGTAGTGTGAGGATGCGTCAACTCAAGACATATTCGATCCCTCTTTGTCGCAAGAAACCTACGTAGTACATTGTCAAGGGCCAGTCAACCGAGTCTCTTTACTTATTAATATCTTAGTATTTTCCAGCCACTTCACTGGCATTCATAAAATTTTCTTGGTTATGTTATGTGCAGTTGATGAAGTTGAGAGCAGATGATAGGGTTTTTAGTCTAAGCTGATATATATATATATATATATATATATATATATATATATATATATATATATATATATATATATATATATATATATATATATATATATATATATATATATATATATATATATATATATATATATATATATATATATATATATATATATATGTACAACTAGGCATCTATCAGACTTAGAATATCAGTACAAATAGAGTTGATTGTTTTATTTTGGATTCCATGTGCTATCGTGTATATAGGGCTCCCCGACAATATTTTTCATTTAATTGCACCGGGGCACAGTGAAAGCCCTCGTTTGTAAGTACTGGTTATTTTGATTCTCTTAAGTTATGTTGTTGTTGAACATTTCCACCGATTTCTTGAAGACCCCTATAGTACATCTTGAAGTTAAAGTTACTTTGCTTTAGGGGAGCATGTCCATTTGTGTCCTGTTGTCATAGAGACACTCGTTTTCCGCTTGAGTTCATTATTTTTGTTTGTAAGTGAGCCGAAACTGTCGCGATCTATTCCAGATCCATGTGTGCTCGAGTTCACATCAGTGAATGATGATGGCAGTTTTAAAGGTCTTAGTCGCATGAAGCCTTTGATAATTGCGAATAAACTTTCTGCTTTGTGCTGGTCTATGTTGAGAAGAGTTGTCCCCCATGGTCACGAAGTGTGTTTCAGTAATAGCTCCCATTACGGTTTTAATCCTGAAGCTTCTACAATGTTGTTTTGTCCATTCCTAAAGGTGTAACCTATATACGTTAGGGCTAGTGCAGCCCCCCTCCAAAGCCTTTGGGGCCTTGATGGATCCCCTCAGAGGTTTTTTGACCGGACAGGCATTTCCGTTATTTAATGTGAAAAATGATATGCCAATATCCCTTATCTGTGTGAGGTCCATTATTGTGTGTTTTGTCCATAGAAACCGTCAAGCGTCTTTCTTGTCTAGATTTAGGAAGATTCAAGCTTGAAAAGCCCCTGAACCACGCATTCTTAAGGACCCCCGAACCGTTTCACTGCGCCACAGACCATTCCACTCTTTTGCCCTAGCATTGTTCGTAGTCCATTTAGTGCATAGCAGTGTCAGACGACAATATGCCAGCTCTAATTTTGAAATATTGAATTGACTTATTTGAGGTTTCTTGGAATTGCCGGAGAACATCAGAGGGTTAAAGTCATTAGAAGTTTTTGACGCAAGCGTAAACCCGCTGGGATCGTAAGTTTTAGACATATTGTATTTTTGATATGAAGTGATAACGCTGGTAGAGCAAGGAGGAGAATTATCTTTATGATGCAGTTTATAATAGGTTTATCTTCGTTGTTTTTATTTTTTATCACAGAATAGAGATTTCCCATTGATAACTCAGTTCGTGCACATAATCCTTTTACTTGAAAGCAATGAAAACTAGGAGATTACATTGTGATTACACAATGGACTTCATAACCAGTTTGTGAACATTTGAATCTTATTATGATATCATCTTATGTTTAAAATAATTGTCTTATCCTATATACTTATTATCATATTGTTGTTATTGCTTTCCCCGGGCATGGCACCACTGAGAGGCTTCAACCCCCCCCCCCACAGATCTTTGCCCAAGAGTTTTTCCTGTAAATTTTGATTTTTATGTTAGATTTTTCCTGGATCCACTCCTGGGCAGCATACTATTTTAAGTTACCTTTTAATCTGGGAGGTGATGTTTACTCATTCTAGAGTGTAAATAGGTTGTACTACGTCGAATTCAACTTTGGTGGGTCCTCCTACGTTGCTAAACAAAGTTGTAGGAACTTTCACCACACCGGTCTTAAAGTTTAGAATAGCATTCCAAATGAAGTTAGAGAGCTCCCCTTGCTCCATCAGTTTAAATTGGTGCCTGGCGATATTTGCAACTGTGATCAATTTTCTCTACATCATACTGTTGTTTCCATTTTATTTCCATATCCTGTTGTTGTTTGTTATTGGTCTTGCAACCCAAGTTACTCGTCACGCAGTATTTTATAGGGTATGGGTGGTCGGCTACTCCACTTAGGCCCATTGGACAAAACGGTGTCTGGAAAAGCATTGTGTAGCAACAAAATAACCTTTCTTCTGTTTCCGTCTGTTTTGGTCTTCTTTTTGTCTAGATGAATCATAGAAATGAATCATCTTGTCCACTTGGCACTAAACGTGGAAGTCGAAGACCATAGCCAAGCCATCATCTTCATCATCATCATCACCACCACCATCATCATCACCACCATCATCATCATCATCATCATCATCATCATCATTATCATCATCATCATCATCACCACCATCATCATCACCACCACCACCATCATCATCATCATCATCATCATCACCACCATCATCATCATCATCACCACCATTATCATCATCATCATCATCATCATCATTATCATCATCATCATCATCATCACCACCACCATCATCATCACCACCACCATCATCATCATCATCATCATCATCATCATCATCATCATCATCACCACCACCATCATCATCATCATCATCATTATCATCATCATCATCATCATCATCATCATTATCATCACCATCATCATCATCATCATCATCATCATTATCATCATCATCATCATCATCATCATCATCATTATCATCATCATCATCATCATCACCACCACCATCATCATCTTCATCATCATCATTGTCATCTTCATTATCATCTTCATTTGAATTTTTATCCTCACTTCATTACTCCTCTCTGATGGTCTTTCTTGTTATTTTTAGCCTACCCGATGGATTCACTCTTCTTCTTAATCTTACATACGTTTCCCTTAACGATACATTCCTGGAATTCTTACCTGCAAACATCGGAAGACTTTCTAAACTCGAAGTATTAGAAGTCAGAGAGAATCACCTTACCTCACTTCCAAAGTAAGTGTTTTTGCAAATACCAAGTATTTCCAAATTTTTCGATAATCTGACCTACTTGCCGTATGACCAAGCTCAATATCTATACAAACATTAAAACAGTTTCCTTTCTTGTTAATGAGATCAGCACTGTATTCTATATATCATTAAAGAACGACCACTTTTGAGTTTAGTACGCAAGTACAAGCCTCTTTTCTGTAGAACACATATAAGTGAGATTAATTTTGCCGGATTTGTCTGTGAGCGCCAATGGTGACTGTTAATACGCATGGTTGCCACAGAACTAGGGAAGCCTGGGGGGAGGGATAAGTCAGTTTTTGAAAAAGTCACTGAAAACCTGAAAAAGTGAGAGAGAACTGTTAAATGAGCATACAATTCAAGAAGAAGTCATGGAATAATTCAGTCCCAGGTTTTTATGGTAATATTGCTAGGAAAGCTTAACAGCTAATCTTCTGTATGTTGACTTGTGTTTGGTAAGCTACTAAAAACCTCAGAATACATGGCTTCTTAAATTTACGTTGAATTTCAAATTTTGAAATAAGTACCAGCCTATGAGTGCAATTTCAAATATTGGTCAGGGAAGTGTCAGGGAATTTTCGTGTTCATTTTTTGCGGCGACCCTAAATACGATTGGTTATCTATCACACTTATTGGACTCTATTTATCTTGCCAATGGCGTCTTGTGTAGCAGTAATTTAGAGAGGCTTCAACTATCTTGAATATATTGTTTTCCAGAAAAGATGAAATCAAGACGTTACGGTTTTGCCCTTATGTTAAGCATGTGTATTCATTTCTTGAGTACTTCAGTTTCAAGGGCTTTTAAGTGATCTCTTAGGCTTTTGAATGGAGCATTCCTTAGTTTTATGCAACTGTTTTTTACAAGGGTTGTCAGTGGCTCGTACAGCGCGCTACCTTTTTATTTCTCTTCATAGGAATATATTACAACTAAAGTTGTTGCTATCTTTTGGATTTCGTCAATAGCAGTTGTCAAATTTGTTTTATTTCTATCAAATGTGCTTTGGTAGTTGGCAGTAATTCGATAGATTTCTAGCCAGGGGACTTGCAGCCAAAAGAAGTATTTTATAGTTATCAAGATTGGGCAGGTTTTCCGTTGTGATTCAATTTTTTTGACCTGAAAGTTAGCCCCTCTTACTGTTTCACTTGATCTTTGCGCCATTTTCGTCACCATTTAGTTTGCTTTCAAAAACCTCGGCTTTCTTGGTTTACCATCGTCTAGTGTAGAATTCCTAGGTAACGAAACTTTTATGTTGTTTTCTGTCCACAAAACCGTAGGGTTGTTTTCCTTTAGGACAGTTCAAATCCTCCTCAGGGAATAATAGTATCAGCTTGTTTCAAATTCGATCTGATTGTGAGAATTGGCTCTCCATAGACAGCCCGTATTTCAAGTTTGCTCTGATGATGACAAATCAAAAAGGTTCGCTAAACTGTCTTTCTTCGGCCTCTCTTCATGAATAGCCTCGCATTCAAATATGATATTGAGTGAAACAGCATTACACCATTGAAGCATAATCATAGTAGATTTTATGGTACACTTAAAATGTTGCTGTTTTGTGATCAATTTTCTCTCGTATTTATCCTATACCTCTATTCCTTTGCCTTATATTCCTGATCGCAGTTTCTCTTATTCTTGCTCGATGTTATTATAAGATTACTTGATTTTTTTGCTGAGTCTTAGTGTTCTTAAAATTCTTAAAGTTTTTGATCCGTAGATTATTCTCTAAAGAACAGAACAATGTAATTATAGTTTTGCTTTAATCTAAAAGCATTGTTTTGCTTTCTAAACAAGGCTGAAATGAATAGTAGTCTGATTCTTGATGAAATTTGAGCCTTACAATATTCTTAATTTGCTCTTAAACTTCAGCAACTTAAGCCTTAGTATTCTCATAGACACTATTCACATAAGAAAATGCGTAATGAGAATAAGACTCACTATGCGTAGACGTTTTCCTGTCTCCTTTCCTATTCATCAATACTCTAATTATTTTCTGCCTGAATTTTTTGTAAAACCTCATTGTACCTGCCGTTGCATTGCCATCCTTTCGATTCACATACACGAATATAGACTAAACGTAATCTCTCTCACATTTTTTTTATATTTTGGTGCCCCATCCCATTTTTTTCACTTCGTGAATATGAATGTGTGTTAGGCAAAATCGATGTCGTGTGTTTTTCTTGTGCAGCACAAGAGTTAATCAGTTCACGTAAAACTCAATAACTAATTCTCGTTACGTAGCTTTGTGTACCTCTGCTACTAGCTAACAAGATGGGATTCTGCTATAAACGGAAAATATCAACTCATAAATTATTGATTTTTTCCTTTCTTTCTCATACTTTGGACATTTCATCAATTTTTCTCAAGCGTAATTAAAGAAAGTCATTCCTGTGTTATTGCCGTTTTTTTTGTGAAGCATGGTGTTTTTGAGAATGGATGAAATATTGTCTCATATCAATTGCTTAGTTGAAGGTGTGGCATTTGTTATGTTGCACTATTGATAGATTATTGATAAATGCACGAGTTTAATTTGGTCTCGTCTGCAACACGGAGCTTTCATTTATTGACTTAAACGATTGTGATGCGATGGTTTGTTCTAGAAACCCACGGAAAACCGTGTATGTGGACGCTTTGCATACGTTCAAAGGGGCGAATGATGAAATTAAAGGCATGAGCAACTCCTAATTCGGTGCTCAAACGCTTTGTATTTATAGGAAACTTTGGTCAGCACCTTGTACGCATAAGCTTCTTAATATGGCATGAAAATTTTGGCACTTTAATACTTAAAGTTTCGTAGTTTTCTTAGTTTCTTATTTTCGGGACTTAAAATTGCCTTATTGTGGCGCTGATGTACTTTCGCACCTCTCAATGACTGAAGGGACTACCCCTCATAGTTATATATCATTCGATAGCTTTTCATCGGTACATTCATATGCTATCCCCCTTTACCCCATAGGGTTAGGGTTGATATTATCAGTAGGGAAAGAACTAGAGTCGGCGTTAGTTACTTCGTGTCCGCCATTATAACTATGGTACGTAGTTTGCTGATATTGATAATGGTGTAGACGAAATAGCTAACCCTAACCCTAACTCAATGGGGTAAAGGGGGTTACATATATATGTACACATGAGGAGCTATGGAATGGTATATAAAAGTATATTAGCGCCCTTATTGTTTGAAAGTCGAGCATTCTATGCAATAGGCCCTTTGTTGGCTTTTTTAATAAGTTAGTTTACATTATTTATGCACGGGTTGTCGTGTTGTTTTTCAAGGTGTGTTAGTTTTGAATAGTGATATGCAAATAAGATAGGCCTTGTTCTCACGCTATGCTATTGACAGACCGTTTAACAATATTTAGATTTTTTAATTTTGATACATGGTGATAGGAAAATTCCTGTGAGTCATTCATATATCACAAAATCACGCGAGTCTCGGGGAAGTTTCAAAACATTTTATACTTACGCAAGAGGACCCTAACGCAAAAAGTAGGATTATGCAATCAACTCCGTTCTTGGTTGCGTGCGCTGGCAATTACGCACCCAAAATTCAAATGTCAAACACTTTATTAGATTTCTTTGATCCGAAGTTGCGCAAAACTCAAAGGCTTGGCAGCCAGGATCGCCGAGAGACGGCAAAGATTGGACAAATTTCCCTTGGGCCCAAGCTTGGGAATGGCCTGTGGAGTGGCTGCATAAGTTATGAAATGGTTCTATGATGACATCACCAGGGCCCCGTTTTTTCCATTTGCTCCATCTGTTAGGAGCTGGTGTGGAAGTAATTCAGATCTTAAGTAGCTGAACTATTCTACGGGGGGGGGGGGGGGGGATTTCTCATACATGATCTAATGTTGGATATAGCGTTATCACGTATAGTACCCTGTTCACACTCATATCTTCACATGAGACAGGCGGTATTTTTGTCAATACACAGTCAATACAACTCTCCACCTTGGCTTGGCCGCATGCGCTGGTAGTGTGAATTTCACATGATCGCGTATGCTTTCGTTATGTGTCATTGCGCTCAAGTGGATTTATGTGGCCTTATTATCATCATTATTATCATCAACCATCATCATCATCATCATCATCATCAACCATCATCATCATCATCATCATCATCATCATCATCATCGTTATCATCATCATCATCATAATCAATCTCACCATCATCACCATCAACTATCATCAACTATCATCAACCATCATCATTATCATAATCATCATCATCATCATCATCTTCTTTTTCTTCTTCTTTATTCTGTTACGCCCCTCACGGGGACTCTATTTCCCCAATAGTTCCTTGACAGAACTACAGTGTGAGCCACCGAACCTCATCACACTCATCATCATCATGAACTATCATCATAATCATCATACTCACCATCATATGTATCATGCAATCAATAAAATTGTCCCCATTCTAGAGTCCTTACTCCAGTGCTTATCCAATCGGGAATGTATAAAGGCCGACTTCAAACTTTTTTATTTTTTTATTTTTTTTCAAACTTGAGATATGGCCCCAGAGCTACTTAACCAGACATGGTTTAGTCATGCTTCAATCTGAAAATGTTGATTCCGAATAGTATTAACCCTACATGTGTTGGAAGAGATCTTTTTTATCAGCGCAACTGATATTGTGTGGGCATATATAGTACGGTCCCATATGACGGATTGTTGTCTAGAGCTGATCTTATGATATTTAAGGCTAGATTTGGAAACAAAGCATAGCTCATTTTACTCGTCTCTCGTTTGTATGTTATCGAGTTCAAAAACTTTTTTTCATCCAGGGTTGAGTTTACTTACCTGTTCGCTGTAACCTTTTGTGGTCAGAGCTTTTTGTAGAGTATCCTTTAAGTGTGCCATTGTTTATGTCCATACACATGGGTAGCTGCTGTTTGTAAAATGATAGAGAGCTCTAAATCAGTTCATATCTTTTTGTGCAAATATTTACTTGATGGCACGGTTATTGTATGACTTATGTGAAAATGCAGTCATATATCATCTAGTTTCTGCGCCAATTCGCTCGTATTGTGAATGCCCCCTTGTATGTAATGGGCACTGGGTATGACATAAATATTGCGCCCAGTGGTGTCGTTTTCAATGTGCTGTAGATGTTTTGTAATTGTTATTGATCTTGTATTAACAACAGTGCATAGAAAAAACATGCAGTCTTATCAATATATTGATCGTTGCACATGAATCACACATGATTTAACAGAAATTGCCATGGCAAACTTGCCACTTTGAGGACTTTGAATTTAAAAGTTAATGTATTTAGGACGTGACTGTAAGACAGATAGCAGTGATGATGGTATTTGTAGTCATTTCTTGACTACATCCTTACAGCTTTTCATAAACAGACATACGAAGCTTCGCGATTGACTTGTTCTCGTCTGTGGTCCTGGCCACTACACTGAGCTGAATATCTGGTGAAATTATTACAAAGACGATATTGTTATCATTGTGGTAAAAATGTAAAGGGTTGGCTGTTTGAAATATCAGAACTGTTCTTCTGAAGTATACGTTAATTTTCATACAGAATCGCTTTTTTATGAGCCCGCATGTAGGCCATAGAATTTAGGAAACTTCTTTTAGGTAGGGCAAAATCACTAAAGAGCTTTTGAATTTGGAATGTTTCTGTTACTGCAAAAACTGGATAGTTGGGAAAGCGGCCCCAGTCATTACAGTCAAATTCACGTGAATCCTGCGACGCATGTGGATTTGTGTCGAATCTTATAGGATCTATATTATCTATTCTTACCAGTTGACACTTGTAGCGTCTATATAGTGCTAATTATGAAGTTAAAGTTCTGTGGAACTACAGTGTGGCAAAAAGGAGGTTCAAACATAAGGAATTTTAAAAATGATGCCTTGAGCTAAGCTCCTTCATAGATTAAACGTATATCCCCGGCGACATTTATTTGTGATCAGAAATTGATCCGTGACCCAAGCAAAGTTTCAAGGCGTAAGGAAATATTAACCGACGGTGGGGAAAAGTATTACAATTGATTAAGGGATTTATCCCCGTTATTTCAACATCAGACTGTGTGACCTAAGAAGTACCGTTTTCCCTGTCTTTATATTTGACAAAACGGTTGATAGTGTTAAGTTAATGGCAGATTTCGGATGATGTCATCTAAATTTTGATTTATATGATTTTAACATGAATTAGTTTGGTGGTATACCGTAATACCTGCTTTGATAAGAATCCAGTCACACATGCACTGTAATCTCTTTTAGGAAATTAATCTCATTTCCCCACTTTGCTGAAGATATGACGAGATGAAAGAGCATTCCGTTTCGGAAGCCTTGACCTTATTCATTGGGAGATGGAAATATTTAATTTTGCATCTGCTCTTTTTCATCCAATCCTATTGGATTAATTAGCTGCTTTTCTTTTGCGATTAAATGTCAAAGAAATTGTGATGAGATTTTTGACGAAATCCTTCAAATTTTTACGGTTTCAATAATGAGCTTTTCCCGTTTTAATTAATTTTAAATTCATAATTCATAGTGGCTTTTGCTCAGAAATTTGCTGCTTAGATGCCATCAGTCTAAATGTTTCTCGATTTTTAAAGGTATTAATGACAAGGATTGCTCATGTTTGGTATGACTTGAGCCACACTGAATCTGATGAAAATAGCTAGTTTGATTTGTGATTGGGCTGATCGCTCTGATCGCTGAATATGTATATTATCCAATCACAGTGCAAAACAGCCTGCAAGTGACTTATATTATCTGCATCATTCATTCAATCAATCAGTCAGTCAGTCAGTCAGTCATTCATTCATTCATTCATTCATTCATTCATTCATTCATTCAACCATTCAGTTAATTATTTAATCAGTCAATTCAACCATTTAATCATACAATCATTTAATCAATCAGTCAATCTGCCAGTTGGTTAGTCAATCAATTGATCAATAGTCCAATCATTTGGTCGTTGTGACTGATCAGTTATTCAGGTCATCAGCTCATTATATACAACCAATTAGTCACATTAGATCTTTCAGTTCGATAATTATCCCCATCATACCTATCAACCTTTTCCAAGCAATCATTTCATCATCTAGACTGATTAATCATCAGGTAACAAATCAACTAATCATTCAGCTGATCGATGACACAATGAATCAATCCATTGTTTATGCTCTATGAATAATCACTTTTTGATCTACTTGATTCCGTTGTTTACAGATTTCTCTTTCGTAAAATTTTTCTGTGATATCCTTTTAGATCCATGAACCGATTAACTCAGTTGCGTAGGCTTGACATTGGAAATAATGAATTCATGGAATTAGTAAGTACCTCCTGTTTCCTAGTTTTTCCCTTGGTTCAATTATTTCAGATTTTGGAATTGATTTAAGATTGAAGAACCTTCGTGTTGATGAACATCATCCTCTTGTGCACTTGTTTTCTTAAGATCGAAAGGAAAGAAATATTATTGTGAAGTCAGAATTAAAAGTCATTTTCCCGTGACTAGTATGTGCCTATAGAAAAACCAACATGCTTTATGGAGCTTTTTGAATGTTAAAAGACCAGACCCTCGTTATAGTTTGCATATCTTTAATATCGTTATAGTTTGCATGTCCTGCAATCTTTAATGCAATGGCTAAAGCTCTCTTGTCTGATTAAGATCGTGAGCTTTACTTTCCATTGTCATAGCCTGAAGTGATTGGAACTCTAACAAAGCTGAAGGAATTATGGCTTGACTGTAATCAAATATCAAGTTTGCCTGCGGTGAGTTTACCAATAGTGAATGACATCTTCATTCGCAGGTTTTCAAATCTAATCTTCCATTTCCAGATTTATATCCCACCTATTGCCTACATATTGGCCTCTGTTAGGGCAAATTGATACCGAGGCTCCCAGTGGCTTTAAAGAGGATTGGCTAAGTAAATTACTGTTCGACTTTCGAGCTTAAGAAGATTTGAATTTCGAGGTTCTTCTTTGGCATAACTTCCTAATATTTATTGAGAACATTTCTTCCAAAATTTTGTTGACTTATAATCTTCCCAGTATTTTTGCGTTTATGGTTTTGTTGAATGGAATAGGTACAAATGTATATAAGTGTTGATATTGTCTGTACTTTCTACCGCTGGTAGACATTTGAAATAAAAACATGGCACTTTGCTTAACATAGCATAGACACGTTTATTTTACACTTTATTTGTTTCATTTGTTGTATGTTTGCGGTATTATATTCCTTGCTTGAAATAGGAAATTGGCAATTTGAAGTTTCTGGAAATTCTGGATGCTTCTGAAAATCGAATAGAATGGATTGCAGATGAAATTGGCGAAGCAGATTCGTTAACAGATTTGAACCTTACAACTAATTTATTAACTCATATTCCAGAAAACTTATGTGAGTTTTCTTCTTTACCTATCATCAGATTTCTAATTGCAACTTCAATGATCATACTTGCACGAAGATTCTTGCGTGTTTAGCCTACTTTCTCGACAGTTTTGAAATCTTTTCTTTTCACTAGGCATATTTTACTTTGTGATTCCGATTCTATGGAGTATATTGTATAATACATGTTGTGTTTTTCAGTTAATTTTATTGTTGTATTATTTTGTATTTTTTTTTGCCATACGGTATTCAAGTTTGTTCATTTGATAGTAGTTATGTTTATGCTACATTATGTTTTTCATTTCATAGTGTTCTACTTTCACGTTATATTAGGCTGTTTTCCATGTGTTGTGCTATGTCATGTTGTCTTGTGTTGTGAAATGTGACACTGTGTTACACTGTGTTGTGTTGTCATTTGTTATGTTACGTTGTTTTAGGTTATGAAATGTTGCTTTTTGGTATGTTATGTTATATTATATTATGTTATATTATGTTATTTTATGTTATGGTATGTTATGTTATGGTATGTTATGTTATGTTATTTTATGTTATGTTATGTTATGTTATGTTATGTTATGTTTTTTTATTTATGTTGTATTATGTTGTATTATGTTGTATTATGTTGTATTATGTTGTATTATGTTATGTTATGTTATGTTATGTTATGTTATGTTATGTTATGTTATGTTATGTTATGTTATGTTATGTTATGTCTTTTCATATTCTTGTACGCTTTTTTACATTGCTAGTAGCTTAGAAATCCTAGATTATGTCATGACTCTATCAAGCGGAAAAATCTTTTCTTCCCTTAAGTTGTATATAACCTTTGGGTAAAAGCCCGGAACTTCTGTGTAGTCATTCCTCGTGTTTTTTGGCAACTCCTTGCAGTTTGTTGTATAGCTACTGCCTTTTCACATGATATTCAGGCCGTCGGTTATTGATTTTGCCATCTTTGCGCAGGTAAATTGAAAAGACTAGAAACTCTGCGAGTTGATGACAATCATCTCACGAGCCTTCCAACATCAATCGGAGGGTAGGAATTTTCAAATTTTACCATTTTTCCTCAACTGTGTAACTGTATCAGTCATTTCTTCAGAAAAATCACATGAATGGAATTGATATTTTGCGCCGTTAGCGAAAACAAATTGCTATACATCATTCTATGAACACATTTGGTTACCAAATGTCAACCCACTGCGTTTACGGCATTTTACCCTTACTCGTCTTGAAGCTGTAAATTATGATAAAGTTTTCGTTCATAGGATTTTACTATGTTTAGAAAAAGGTGGAAACTTTTTTCACACTGAAATAAGAATTATAGACCTTTAAGAAAGTTTCTATTTTTTCCTTAAATTTTGAAATGATTTATTTACAAGAGACGAAAATCATGTAGTTTTTTATAGTAACTTGGCAGTATCATCTGCGATTTTAATGTTGTGCTTTTCCACTAAAGGTTGTCGAAGCTTCAAGAGTTAATAGCCAATGGCAATGAGCTCGAGGTTTGAACTTTTTCACAGTCCTATACATTTCTTAATAAATATAATAATCATACACGTTTTATAAACCATAGTAAATCTTGAACATTTATCATGTCAGGTCAAATTATAATTTTGTTCGCAATTTTTCAGAACCATGAGCTCTGTTCGCATGAATTCACTGTCTCCTCATTACCAATAGTGCACGAGTGTTTGTCTTTTATGCAGATAGATATGAGTAATTTCCGATGCAATGATCAAATATTTTTCTTGTCCTTTAGACTTTGCCACCTGGTCTTGGCTTATTACGGGAATTGATCACACTGAATTGTGATGAAAATTTTATCGAATCCATTCCACCAGAAGTAAGATTGATTAAAAGTTTACCGTGCGTTATTACATTTTATAATATAGTGATATCACTTTATGCATTCATTCATTCATTCATTCATTCATTCGTTCGTTCGTTCGTTCGTTCATTCGTTTATCAATCCAGTCATTTATTCATACATTCATTCATTGAGTCATTCATTCATTCATTCATTCATTCATTCATTCATTCATTCATTCATTCATTCATTCGTTATTTCTGTTGCTAATTGGGTCACTCTCTAGATGGCGATTTATTAATTGGCATTTCTTATTTATTTCTCATTTTATTGTACCATTTTAATTTTCAATTTATACTTTTTAAGTTTTCAGCCTTTAATTCATTTACCCATCATATATTCATCAGTTATTACCACCTCATGAATTGACAATATTTACTAGAATATTTGCTAATCATGTCAGCCTTTTGACAGATTTTACTTTGGTTCCCTTAAGTTTTCTTACTTTCCTCACAGATGGGAAGTTGTTGCAAGTTGTCAGTGCTGCTTTTGCGAAAGAACAAGTTGGTTATTTTGCCAGATGAAATCGGAAGACTAGCAAATTTAACTGTTGTTAACCTCAGTTCAAATGCGTAAGTCACAAATTACTGTCTTCATAAAATTTTCCAATCTATTTGGTGTATTTGATCAATGTCCGTTCAATTTGTATACAGAGGAGCGGAACGCTAGGTCGAAATTAACATAGGAATAAATGAAAAATTGCAAACAAAGAATTACTGTATTAAGTTGCGAGGAAGTATACCTGAGGGATAAGAAAATTTTTAATTAGAGAAGTAGGAAAGGTGGCGACTAGGGAGAAGATGGGTGTTCAAAAACCACTTTTATTGCCATCTATGATAGAAATTGACATATGCATATATTTTCCAGACTTGAGAATATACCGTTCAGTATGATGAAACTGAAGAAGTTAAAAGCCTTATGGCTTTCAGAAAATCAGGTCAGTATTTTTTCCAGTAGACTGAACTTCAAAAACTTGTTATGTTGTAGAGTGCAGTGTTTCTGCGAATTTTTTGGTTTCTTTTTTCAGAGCCTCTCTTTATGTCGTGTTTTCTTTAGCAAGTTAGCTGAAGTTCATGTCAGCGAAGTTTTCAGGCAGCAACTAAAAACTTCCACGTTTAGATTATGCTATTTGCATAGCATTTTTCGAATAGGATTGTAAACTAGATTTCTGCAATTAAATTCAAGTGTCTGAAAATGAGGAATCATTTGAAATTTTTAAAAGATCATAGATTCAATCCATTCGGCTAGAAGATATAAGTCCATATTGATTGATCAAATTTGATAAAATATCTCCCCGTGTAATGATACCAATATGCTTAATTTTGTTCAAAGTATGTTTTGAATGTATTTTCGATTTCTTGGTAAACGAGTTTCTTCAAATTCATTTCAGTCGAAGCCTTTAATACCACTGCAAACAGAATTTGATCAAAATCAAGAGAAAAGATTTCTTACTTGTTACATGTTTCCTCAGCGTTCTCTTAGTGATATCGAGGCTGGTATGTATGATTTGAAAGTGTGTCGGTATTTCGTTGTTTGGCTCGATTTTTAGTCCGAAGAGTATCTTCTCTTCATTTTATTCTCAGAACACTAGTATATATAATATAATAACTGAATATGTACAAATATGTTAACAATAACATTGATAGTCAAAATGTTCGTTTGAGTTTCACATTTTTCGATGTGAATCTTCACCAATCAGGAACATCTTCATCTCCACTTATATAAATTGAAAGGTCTTCAATATAAGAAAGGATATTTTTGAATGTCCGTTTTGTCATTATGTAAAAAGTTATATATATATATATATATATATATATATATATATATATATATATATATATATATATATATATATATATATATATATATATATATATATATATATATATATATAGTTTTGCACAAGTGAAATAAAGCAGACACTCTTCAAAGAAACAGGCATCTATTTAGTCTTTTTGCGCTGTATAACTATTCACTACTAAGTAGTTTCTGCCTTCTTCAGAGCAACTCATAGTTTATGTCTAATCTTTTGTGACAGAGAGTGTAACACGGTCAGACGAGAGGAGTTTTCATGCTTCACTTTTTGAGGAAGAATGGCGGAAAAGAACATCAGTTAATTTTGATATTGATGATGATGATCAACAAGTTGTATGTTATTTTCATGTTTGACTCTACTATTATATGATTGTCTTTTATGTAGAATAATTTTGTATTCAATAATTTGGTGTTCAATTTTATTTCTAACCATTTTGTTTTCACTTGCCAAGTGTATTTAGCATAACCTGGCCGAGATATTGGCGTTCACTGATCCTCAAATGTAGCATGGAGTGATCTTAGGAGGTACAAATTTCAGCTGCACTTTTTGGTGCTCTGTTACCATGCCAATTCATCACTCTTTGTCCTTCTGGCAAACAAGTATTCCTTTGTCTTTTCTTTGTTTTTAAGCAGAACCTGCAGCATTGAAATAGTTTGAGCACCTTAGTAGCAGAGAACTTAAAAGAGGATGCCTGACTCTAGAAAGTATTAATACTCTTAAATTTATATTTGGATCTCTTAGTTAAGAACTAAACCAGCGTATTCATGGTTGAAAACCGGAGATAAAATCATAGGCAAATTCATTGAGACCGTTTGCAAGGCGTTGCAGTTCAAAGCTTTGCCGCTTGTGGATTAGGTGCTATTTCAGTCTATATACGAGGCGCGATCTCTCTGTGCTGTGCGTGATCTAACGATAACTAAAAACGTGCTCTGTCATTATCCTGTGTCGGTAATAGGAGCTTATTGTTGGAGCTGATTGAAGTCAACTACATTCAAATTAAGAAGCGGGTTATTTCAAAATATATGCATACAATGATAACTAGATGAATTTTGGAAGAAATCCTGCTTTCTATTTATACAAGTAAACAAGCAGTCCATCGTCCTCAACTCTGCGCTGTCTTGAGATTTTTACTTCGGGGATCTTGGATTAAAATAAGTTCTGCAGCTAGCATTATGTTTCATGGAAATGTTGTTTACAAAACTATAATGTTCCCCTGAGAACTTCAGATTGTGTTTACTTTTCATGTTAATCAGGCCACTTGAGACTACACTGGTGCCAATATTTTTGTATATTATATACATGTTAAATGTCCATTAGGTGCTCTGCGCTATTCATTGCCATGAAAGAGGCCGTCAGGGAGGCATCCTTTGTGCAGCGCATCTCTTGATGGAAGTCTGTATATTATTTTTGACATTCCTTTACGCTAAAAAACGCAAAGTGCACTGCCCTGATTGTGGGTCTCAGTTTTGACTAGTTCCGAACAGTCTTGGTTAGAATTTTTAGTCCTTGTTTTCTAGCGCATCATAGCATATATTTATTTTTTTAATGTTTTTTTTACAGTAGTATTAAAATTCTAAATAAGACCAACTGAACTAAATCAAGTCTAAAAGAGAAAAATATCTTACAATGACAGAAAAGAAAAGAAAAAGTCTGGTACTATTTTCTGGTTATATGCATATTCCGGCCTACATTATCCGGAAACTGAAGCTTACTGCCTATTCCAGATTGTCTAGTGGTTTTACGGCGAGAAGTTGAAACGTGTTCTTTATAAGAATATAATCATTTTTGAGTGAAAGAATTGTTCAAGAATGAATTGAAAATTAGAAGAAGGCTCTAAGTAAGAGGAAACATTTGTCGTAAACATATATCAAAGAGAAGTAATTCCTTGTGTTAATCCCAGGTAGTTCATCTTTACAAATCCTTTTTTTCTTATTGTTTTCCTTCTTCGTTTCAGATTCGCCTTACAAGACAACCCACTCCTTACCCAAAAGATATTCGCGAAAAAATACAGCACTATCGAGACGTAGCAATTGCTAAGCAGCACATACATAGAGGGGAGCTGCCCCAAGTTTATGATAACCCTTTGATGCGGGAAGATGATCAGCAGGTATCCTGAATTTATTTTATCTTTTGAGGGATATTTTCAAGTGTTTTTTCTGATATTTCACGAAGAAGATAATGATGAGTGCAGTGGGAAGGTGGGAAGTAAGATTAAATCAAGCAGGGGAAATCAGAGCAAACAGGGAAAACATAATCAAGAAGGGGAAATCACAGCAAACAGGAAAGATAAAATAAAGATGGGGAAAGCATAGCAAACAGGAAAAGCTGGAGGAACTTGGGGGCATGAACATGTACCCAGTTCTTTCCATTAATGTGTCCGAATTCGAAGAAAATAAATTGAGAAGGGGGAGATCTCTGGCTAGATTCAGTTCTTTGTTGTAATATCACTGCTCTTTGTACCATGGCGTTGCCACTAAAGGCCGTTGTCCCTGAAGGATGTGTTCCATAAAATGGTACTGCGTGTTCGTGTCCTCGCCAGTCTAAGAACACTGAGTGTCAATGTTTTGCAAGGACTTAATATCTTTGCTAGTATATATCAATATATCATTATTATTAGTATAACTTTCGTTTGAAGCTAGCTTAGAATGACTGTAGCTGTAATTGCTAATTACGTCCAGCTATTTGGTTAGAAGCTTTCTAAATTATTAAGATATTACAGAAAAGATGTGTAATAAAAAGCCATAACCAGAATGTAGTACTATACATACTCGACAGGTACATATCCGGTATTTATGGCATTTGTGGCTTCTTCATGTATGCACTCCCTCTCTCACTCACTCACTCACTCACTCACTCACTCACTCACTCACTCACTCACTCACTCACTCACTCACTCACTCACTCACTCACTCACTCACGTGATCGCTTGCTCACTTGCTTACTCACACTCACTCACTCGCTCACTTGCTCCTTCTCTCACTTAATATTTCCTTCTCCTTCTTTCCCTCTTCCCTTCTAACTCTCTCTCTACTCCTGGTCTTTCTGCAGTCAGCATCTGTTTCACTTTATTTTTCAGCATAATACGTCACCAAATGCAGCCTCCAATCGAGATACACTTGTTGCTGACTCTATTTCTGACGATGGGTCGCGACTTTGTGAGGAAGATAAGCTGGTTAGAGATCTGCAAACGTCAAACATTCACCATGATGGTGACTTAGCAAGCAAAGTATCGCCTATTCATTCAATGACCGGGTCACCTAGGGTTGGTATCTTAGTTCTTCCCCCAGTGACCTCTTCTTTTTCCACCATATTTTCTATTAAATTTATCGATGCACTGTACGTTTGTTTGATTTTTTGCTTTTTTTAACTTGACGGTAGTTTTCATTCACACATATTTTCTACGTTGACGATTCTCTTTGACCTCAGACATGAGTATGTATTGACTTTATATCAAGATACATTGAATTAGCTCCTGATTAGAAATTCCGTTTGTCATGATTTCCCTTGCGCGGCTATCATTCGTTTTGCTCATGAAGGTCAATTGATTTTCTCTTAGTTGGAGATTAAATGGGAATTAATTATGCATACTGTTTGTGGGGAATTTTGATGCACCGTAAGAATTTGTAGCTGAAAACTTTAGGACAGTAGAGCAATAGATGTTTAGGCTACAGTACTTGCGCTCTGACACCCAGTCATACATACATCTCGCTTGTTTTCCACTATTTGATTTTGGTTTTGTTTGTTTGCTTTGTTTCCCACGTTTGCTTTGTTTTTCCTGTTTCTCCTGTTTTTTGCGTTCTTTCTGTTTGCTTTGATTTCCCCTTCCTGATTTTGTTTTCCCTGTTTGCTTTGATTTCCCCTTCTTGATTTTGTTTTCCCTGTTTGCTTTGATTTCCCCTTCTTGATTTTGTTTTCCCTGTTTGCTTTGATTTCCCCATCTTGATTTTGTTTTCCCTGTTTGCTTTGATTTCCCCTTCTTGATTTTGTCTTCCCTGTTTGCTTTGATTTCCCCTTCTTGATTTTGTTTTCTCTCTTTGCTTTGATTTCCTCTTCTTGATTTTGTTTCCCCTGTTTGCTTTGATTTCGCCTGCTTGGTTTGATGTCCCTTCCTGTTTGGGTTGTTTTTCTTCCTTGCTCTTTCGCTTTTCCTGTTTGCTTTGTTTTCTCTGTTTGCCTTGATTTCCCCATCTTGATTTTGTTTACCCTGTTTGCTTTGATTTCCCCTTCTTGATTTTGTTTACCCTGTTTGCTTTGATTTCCCCTTCTTGTTTTTGTTTTCCCTGTTTGCTTTGATTTCCCCATCTTGATTTTGTTTCCCCTGTTTGCTTTAATTTCGCCTGTTTGATTTGATGTCCCTTCCTGTCTGCGTTGTTTTTCTTCCTTGCTCTTTCGCTTTTCCTGTTTGCTTTGTTTTCTCTGTTTGCCTTGATTTCCCCGTCTTGATTTTGTTTTCTGTGTTTGCTTTATTTTCGCTGATTGTTGTCATTGATATTCGATAGTTTCACAAAGTAAGAAGAGATGTGAATTCGCCCCCATTACCAACCAGATTAGATCATACAACTGTAATATCTGATTCTCGGACCAATCACCACGATGATAGCAACGAAGACTACCAAGTTGATGGTTTGAGTGACGACATCAATCCAAAAAATGTCAAATCAAGTGCTGATTCGGGCCTTGGTAGCACAGAAGTTGTCAATGAACAACAGCATTGGAGAAATGGTATTCAAGTTACAATACGCCTCTTTTATACTCAACACGAACTAAGTCCTTAAAAGACGTCAGATCGTTGAATGTAGGGATTCTGCTCTGTTTAGAAATAGATTTAGGACAGATGCCAAATTAATCGAATAAGCAAGAATGTTGATGAAGACAACCACGTCGAATAGAAAGTTTGTTTATTATTTTTGCCATCGTTCTAGAGCAGGGGTGTCCTGAGTATGGCCCGTGGGCCATTTGCGGCCTGCAGTCTAGGTTGTATTGGCCTGGAGCAAGGCTTTATAATTCATTTCAAATTGTAGGCTTAATTTTATTTTTAATTTAGCAATACAGATTGGATATTTGGTGTGTGGCCCGGCTCCTTCTTAATTTTTTTGATTGTTTGGGCCTCAATAAGAAAACTGTAGACGCCCGTACTTTAGGCCCTAACATGTTGGAACGGATTTCTTATCAATTACCCTTTTGCATAATGAAGTCATTATGGACCCGGTCCGGATTGCATCCTGGGAGTGGTAGAATCAGTTATCGATGGTCACTGGACGTAAATAATCATCAAAGTTATTACGTAGCGTTGTTTGTTTGCTTAATCAGAATGTAGGCAAACCTGTATTCACCAGGGATAATACATGGTTCCAAATTTGTCTCCAGTAATATGACTTTTGAATATCGTATGTATGCATGCTCGAGCCGTACTTTGATCCTGTAGTTAAAACTATTTTCAAAATATTCATTCGTGTTTTTCCAGGTTTTTCTTGTATTTGATAGTGCGTTTGGTATCGTATCATATTTGCATTCTTGTGTAGTTTTTTTTATTGACATTGATGTTTCATTTTATTGTAGAATGTCCTGCAATTCCAGAACAAGGTGAAATGGTGAGTTGCAATTTGAAATATACCTGCAGGCATACTTACGAATTCAGATATTATATTTTATATCAATATTAACATATACATAAATATTTATCGTTTCTACTTAATTTGCATAGATTTTCTATGATATCCTCTGTATTTCACTGTTATATTTGTGTAGTGTCTGTCTGTGTAACATTGTACTGTTACGTAAATTCAGCTGCTATTGCTAAGACAGTTTTAAGAAAGTTTCATGAATGAATCACGGAAAAGCTAAAAAGGTATAGTTTGAGTACTGATGAAGATTTTAATCGAAACGTCTACTTACAGAAAAGTATATTTGTGGTTTATTGTTTTTATACAATTTATATACGTTATGGATGCGGCTTAGGATCAGTTTATATATATATATATATATATATATATATATATATATATATATATATATATATATATATATATATATATATATATATATATATATATATATATATATATATATATATATATATATATATATATATATATTTATATATATATTTATATTTATATATATATTTAAAAAAGAACAGAAATTAAAAACGCGCTGTAGCAACTTTAAGTTTCATGTTTCTAATCATCAGGCTACATACAAGAGGCCTGATGATGAAGCCTGATGATTGGAAACATGAAACTAAAAGTTGCTACAGTACGTTTCTGATTTCTGGTTTTTCTTATTCACGGCTCATGTAAGTATTGAGCACTGTGTACAGACCTAAGTTTTCTGTATTATTATTGGTATAAATATATATATTTATATATGTATTTATATTTTGTAAAGGCAACAGGATTTGGAAGAAATATATTTATCGTTCCATGGGTATTGAAGATTTTATTTTATTTATTTTATTTTAAAAGTATTTACCCATGGTACAAATTCAGTCTAAATACTGTTTTACAATTGGCCCTGCAAAAACTATTTACAAAATTAAAAAGTTGCATACTACAAAATTTACAATAAAAAACGGAATATGGCTAAATCAAAGATGTATAAATGTACAACAATACGCCTCATTATATATAAAAGGATTATTTTTCTTTGAGTTTGGACTTGAAGGCATTGATTGAGGGAGCCATCTTTGTATCCAGATCGAGACTGATAAGATGGATAATTGAATTTTCTCGTGTTTAGTCGTAGTTTCATTGAAAATCACGCGTGCGGCGATGTATCTGATGTCTAAATAATTAAAAAGCCTATTTTGACGTCATCATTAGGCGTTTAATATGTACTGATACCAAGAAAACTATTGCACTATATCTGTTGTACTATATAGACATTGCGCTGACAATTTCGTCACAGTACAGTTAAGTAACTGTCAAATAGAGAGAAGGGAAGTTGTTTAGTGCCGAACAGAACAAAATAAAACTGATACAATGATCTGTATTGATAAAATAATCAATAAGGCTGTTTCGCCTATTATTCGAGACTGAACAACGCATTACATTATCTCTGTCCATTGTTGGTAGATTAATTTCATTAAAAGTTTCTTCAGCATTACGTAACCATTTGTTACTTTGATGTTATCGACGTATGTTAACGAGGTTGCTGGTGTCAGTGTCCGTGTCATTTATCAGAAGGCTTGTCAACAAAGAGTTTTTTATGTGCTAGTTGGAGATGTCTTTTTAACTCTCTTGTGTCATGTCTGGAATTCTGGATATTCATGTTGGCTGTTTGATGACTGTCGATGTCATTTGATTTAAGCTGATTTTTATTGTTTAACTGAGTTGTGCCATGGTGATGTGAGCTGTAGATAAGAATATAGCGTTCACTGTTTTTTCCTCAACTTTTTCCAATTTTATTCTCACCTCTCTCAAGGATACATGTAGGCGATTTCAAAGTAATTATCTGCTATGTAGCGCAAGGAAATTACCAAGAAACGTGTTAATGTTATTTTTAGGAGACTAATGCATTTTAGAGCTAAGACCTAAATCACTTGCAAAATGACGTAAAATCCAACATGATGACGTTTTTTGATATCGAAATCAAAGGAAGAACTGCCTGGTTTTTCAATATGTGTTTAGCAACAATTGAACGTGTTACGCTTCTTTACAGTTCTACTCTTATCGTCTTTTTTGGTTCCTGTAGTTTCGATTTTGTCATATAAATTCATTTTCTTTTACTCATATGACTAACCACAGCTGCATTCCAAGTGCATTTGACACAAAGCGCGATAACTGCATTTTGGTCGTAGTTGACACATGATCAGCTTCATGATATATCTTATCTTTCTCTTTTTGCCCCATTGATATAAGAGTAACCTGGATATATTTTCCTTCTTTATAGAATAGCTTTTGTCCATATTTGGCTATCCTTTGCAGACCCCTCCCCCCGCATGTTTTTCCTCCGGAGATTGATCTTTCTGCTTGGAATTAGAATAAAAAGTGAAAGTTTGTCACGTGTACGATTCCGTACGTTGGGGAGTTGTTGTCTTGGGTCATTGTAGCAGTTTCAACAGACATAAACATACAATTAAGTTCTGCCAGTCATTCTAAAGATGTCATCTATGTATTTTCCGACGCATTGTATCGCCAAATATCGTGCTATTTTTTTGCGTAATTCTGTATCAATAGGCACATGCCAAATTTCGCGATCATCTAATTGATATCATCGGCTTTCTGCTTTCTCTTCCACAAAATCTTATTTCTAATTAATTTGTCTTTTCTCGAAACATCTCAGAGACCCTTGTGGTCAAGGAGCCTTTATCAGCAGAATTATTCAGCTGTAGAATACGACAGGACCTTGAAAAAGTTTAATTCTCGTTGAGTAGATCCCCATATTTCTTTTGAAAACTCTGCGACTATTATAATCTCTTAAATTTTTTCTTCTCCTGTTGGAAGTTTTAGCATGAAACAAGTCGTTATTTGACGGAATCATCATAGGCTCAATGCGACGGTGTTACTGCCTCGTTTACAGGTCGAAGTTGGCTGTCTGACAGCTACCAAACAGCGTTCATGCGGAGGATGAATTTCAAGGACTCAGAATTCGCTTATAGACACCCGCCTCTTATATGATATTTCGTATGATTTGCTGAATGGTTTTGGGAAACAGAAATTCGGACGTAGACCTATGGAAATGCGGCCATCAATCGCCTTGAAAACATGACTCATCAGTATTTTAACTAGCTCATAAGTACCTTACATGATGAACATATTTTCCCGTGAATGAATGACAAATTGTTCGGTTGCATGGTATCCGTGAGTGAGGCTTGTTGATGCACAGTTAACCACGTTTTCTAGGACGCCATTATCATATCTTAGCTACCCATCGTTATCTTTACAGTGATTCGGTAATAGAGAATATTATATTTTACATTGTTGTGAAGGACCCATCCAAGCTTGCTGTTAATTTTGCTAAATCTATGAACTTCCTGTGAATCTTCTTACTTGAAAGTTGACAGTACTGTTTGTTCTCCTTTTTTGATACGGGAATCCTTGTCATGCATTTTCATAAGTATTTTTCAGTTTTTCGATTCATTCTATCCTTATTTATTGTCCTGCTTTTTATATGTTTTCCCCTCTTAAGTTATTTCTACCATTTCTACTTTCTTTACCTCATTTCTTCGACATTCTCAACCCCCAGCTCCTCTTCCATTCTAATTATAAAGCCCTTATCTCAACTGCATATTTTTAGCACTTACCCCCGGGTTTTGCAGCTGCTCTATATATGCTGCGTCAGTCCCCCGTGAACACAATACACAGTTGTCGTGTGTTGCCTCATACAGATTGTTTTGCAGACCACATTGCTTTTCTGACCATGTTACCTGAGTTGGCTATGTCCACTTGGTGTGTTTGCCAGGTATGTTTTACCTTCTATCATTTAACATCAGCGTCAAATTGTTGGTGTTTTACACTATCTTATTACTTCGTCTTCGGTCTGTTTTAGCCAAAGATTTAACCGAACTGTCCATAGTCGTACTGCCTATGATAAGTAAAGTGTTGCACCTTGTCGACTTTCATGTTGTGAGATCGTTCATATTCTTAGTTCACTCGCAGTATCAAAGTTGGATTCCTGCTTTCTTGTAGTTTAGGGCAATTTGTCGGCCAGCGACGTTTTTAGTATTTTGTTCACTTTTCTTTTCGAAAATACATGTGACCTACCTATAAAGTAGTGGACTTTCTGTTGTAATAATTCGTTGAGGTTTTTATTCACTCAGTACTGCAAAATATATTTGATCTGTTTTGACTACTTTTACAGTTTACATTCTTGAGCAGGTTCATAATAGTTATCCGTTCAACATCTCTATCTTCTCACGGTGTTTTTACTATCTGGTAACACACTTGAAGTTTAACATTTGGGCAAAATATCACAAGTTCTGTAATGTGCTCGGGACATTTCAAAAGCGCCTCAGAGCCTAGTTCACTTGTGAATCTTCCTCTAGTTTGGGTTTTCCGAAAGACGCACGATCTGGAAGTGATTTGCAGTTAATTTGTCTGGAATGTTTCGTCTGAAAACTCGCGTTTTTTAGTTGATTACGTAACCTTGCTGTCTTTTTAGCATAGTACTCGCCTTGATGCCCTTGCCATGTCATTACAAGCGCCCGTTCACCCCAAAGTTATTTTATGTCCAACTCATCAATAGACTGTTTATCAACAAATCATCTTTGTTTATAGTGATGGTGATGATGATGATGATGAATGATGATGATGATGATGATGATGATGATGATGATGATGATGATGATGATGATGATGATGATGATGATGATGATAAATGGTTATGATGATGATGATGATGATGATGATATGATGATGAGTGATGATGATGAGTGATGATGATGAGTGATGATGAGTGATGATGATGGTTGTGATGATTATGAGCTGATTGAGTCAACAGGTTGATAAAGTATGCCGGTTCTTTTTTTGCCATCTTTATTATTTACCTTAATCATTTTTGTTTGAAGCATTTTATTCAGGGACGGATAAACATTGAGAACATTTATGTTTTTAGGTTGAAAACAATAACAGATACTTCTTTAGCTTTCGCATCATGTTTAATTTACAACGAGAGAGTTTGTTTGTTTCGAATGCTACAGAAACAGGGTATCCTATAGCGTACAAACTAGTTGCGAAATCTCCCACCAAGCCGTTAAATTCCCCCACAAGTTAGCCCATGCTTCCCCATTAGCAAGTGCCATTTCGTGTAAAATTGTTTTGAAATTAACTATGAATAGTCTCAAATTCATGCTCGTGTTTCAAACTACTTTTTCTTTCTCTTTGTCTCATTACTATCCATCAATGTTTGGTGTACCTGTACTACGAAATTAAGATAGTGAAATTCACGAGGGAAATTCTTTTGTAGATCCTCATCCCTTCCCTTTGAAGCACCTTGTGACTCAATTTACCACCGCCGAAAATTCCCCCATAAGATGCCCTGTGCAAATACGCTGTGCTCCAACCATCTGCATAGTCAAATTCACTCTAGCGTACATCTTGAAAGTAAAGTCTCTGTGCAAGCAAGTAAAACGGTTGGAAACAATCTCGAATCCACCTTTCAATAGGAATTAGATCTTTCATATTAATCGCATTGATTTACATCTTTTTATTACGGAAAGTCTTTGCGGTGATGTCTGCAGATGATTTTTCAGCTATTTTTTTCAAAATCCTCTCTAACTTCATTAACTCTTCTAGCTAATTTGTGACAGCTTTGTTGAAGAGCACTTACATGATTAATTATTCCCTGTCTCAATAATATCAAAATATATTCTATAAAATATTAACATTTGATTCGCTAATATTCTGGTATTCGTAATGTCATATGAACCTTTACTACTATAAGAATGTCATTCAAATAGTATCTTAAGTTTTTTCGGCTTTTGGCTACTTTTTTGAAGGCAATCATTGTCGCTAATAAGTTCTACTGAGAAACGTAACATTCTGTATCGTTATATACTTTGAATAAGTAAGACAAAGTGAGGTGGCACTTCTTGAGACCTACTGAAGTACTATAACGTGTTGTTTTATATTGAGCAATATAGTTTCAATAGTTAATACTTTTCTTAGAATTGTTGCGATATTTTAGTTTGATATTTGAAACCTTTTGAGTAGCTAATTGACTGATTAGTTGATCAATTCGTCGATTTATGATGATGATAGTGATGATCATGATCATGATGATGTTGATCATAGTCATTGATTGGATGATCTCAATGATTTTTAAATTCACATTTTTCAGTTCAATACTGATTTTGCAATGATTATTCTGATATTATTCATCTTTGTGATAGGATTCAGATGGTTATCATTCGTTGGTGCGTTTTTCTTTCAGTTTCGTATCGTCCTGAAGAAAAACCCCCACCTTGGATTCAGTATTGCAGGTGGTTCTGGTGCACCTCCAAATCCATTCAGGCCTGGAGATCAGGTAATTGTCCGTTTATTCATTCAGGCTTTATCCATTTGTTACGAATTTTGCTCTTTTTATCGATAAGTTGCATCTGCAAAAAAGCTCTGTATTTTTGAGATGTGAATATTCTTGGCGTATGTTAGTAGCCCAACAGATTAAAAAGACCTGTTCCTTTACATGAGAAGAGGAATTGCCAAAGGACTGTCAGTGTCTTTTATCTTCTGTGTTATGGAAAGAAATAGAGTAGGCTTCTGATGTTGTTTTTTCGGAGGAGATACTTCATTCCAAAGAAACATTGTTATCCCCTTGGATAAGTAAGATGCCTATTAGTTGAAGTTGTGGATGAGATATTTGCATACTCTTTTGTTAGTTTTATTGTTATTTACTTTATGAAATGAATGTATTTCTTCTGCTTATACTGTCCTGCTGCCTTTAAGAAATTGTAATGCAAAACCACAAGTGCATTTGTCATGAATGAATTTTGCTGTTGACAGTAATCTGCCGTTAGTTGGTTAATGTTCCTCATTCAACATCCCCCCTCGGGTTTGAACTTTGATATTTTATTTGATCAATAATTCAACAAAGTTTGATTCCCTTGTTGTTAACAGTTTATTCACAGTTAATTGTTTTTACTCTCAGTCATAGTAAAACAGTTCGCCTCAAATTTCATACAATTCAACTAGTCAAATTTCTCTTTACTTTAAACTTTAGTCAATATTTACCATTTGGTGTAGAATTTGTTAGATAAAACTTTATCTCTTTGACATAAAGAGGACTTCATTATACCGTTCTCAGCTAAGCTGCATAATTCTGTTTGTGACATTGAATACAATGACTGTTTACACTCCTTCACAATCCCCAACCAGTAGGTCTCTTTTCAGAGTATCCATTGGGAGTTTCTTTCACTCGTTTATTCCACCCACGCTGTTGAGACCTAGTCTGTATCAATACCCAGAACAATGTCTCATTCATCCAAAGTTTCATATGATACCACAACAAATCCATACCTTTCAACCCATTTAAAAAGTAGAACAGCTAAGTTTTACCTAGGGATTTCCTACAGAATCTTATGAGAATTACAGCGCAATTAATGCTTATGTCTTTACAATGTCTATAATTGATGTGATATGTGCCAAGCCTTAGATCAAAATCACCGTAATTTCAAATTATCCCGTCTCTGAGCGATAAGTCTTATGAAAAGCCCAATGAAACTTTCAACTTACGATCTGTTTTAATTAACCACATAGGAAATTTTGAAGAGCAGTTTTTTAGTGTGGCTTTGAAAGCCAAATTAATTCTGCGCAAATGCTGGGTATTTTTCCTTTCTACTTTGCAAGTTCAGCAATTAAAGTATACATCCGTCGATACAAGTCTGCCCTGTATTCCCTACCTGCTGTTTGAGGTAATGATTTGACCCACACTGGTCACCTGTGCTAATACTCTCAGCTAGATAAGACAGGTTAGAGCGCTGTCATTACGTGAAATGTGGTGTCATGGGGCTGCTACGTTTTCCTATCAGCAGATTATGCTATTTAGCACGAATTCACAAGGTTATGATATCTTTTCCAGCTGCCTCTGCTGTATTTATCTTAGGCCTAGGGATTACTAGGGAGTTTTCTCTCAAATTTGCCTAATTCACGTACGTCACAACTCAGTAATTAGTTTTTGTGTTGGCGTTTTTTGCTACTAGTTGCGCATTTACCAATTTCTGGATCAATTAGGACACTTATTGCACGTGAGTTCACCGTGATCTGAAAATCTATTTTTGAACGTTGCATCAGTTGCTTATGTAATACACTCTATCCTTTTACAAGAAAACATTTATATGGACACTAGTGATAGATTTGCTGGAAAAGAAAGACCACGACTAAAACATGCTCAGCCTGAGATGAGAAATTGAAAAGTAAAACATATAATTGAATTGATTTTAATAACTTACTGTGACTCTGGTCAGATTAGACTGCTGTACTGATATTTTTCTGTCTTGAACGTTGTGACTTCCTTACGAGAGATTCTTACAAGTGGATTCGTACTTCGAGTAACCTTAATGAAGGTGTTAGCAGTAGTTTCTGAAGTGGAAATGTGTGAGTATTGGCAGTGTTCGGGCATATACTTTCAGGAGATACTAGACTGGCCTCGTTATTAAAAGTAGCCCGACCGAATGTCTTAGGAAAATGTATACGCACTACATGTTGCTTCTCAAATATTTCCATACGATCACTCGTCAAATAAGAACAATTTTAAGAACATTTAGGCTTATAAAAATTATCTCGTTTTTAGAGCTATGTTTTCTGCTAGTTTCTTTATAAGAAAGACCCTTACTTCCCAGCAAAGTTGCATAACCAGGCATTTCAGTTTGTCATTAAGAGAGAGGGTGTGCATGACTTCATTATCCAACCTTTAGAGATGTAAAAATGGTTTTTGTAAATTATCAGCAAATATGGCGATTTAATCCCAATAGAGCATGCCTGTGTGACCAATAGCATAAATAAATTATGTTTTTGTGGTTTGAATCTTATCACAATTAACTCCTAAATGGAAAAACTCAATTGCAAATTCACTGCTTAGCCTTCCTAAGGATCCTGCATGTCTCCATGATCCCGTTTGATTCGGTGCTTTGCTACACTATTGTGAAACTCTTGTCAGAGAGGATTTGTTAACATAGGCAATGCCATGCCTTATTCGAGTTGTCAGGCTGGAATATTTCAAAATAAAACTGAAAGTTTTAAAGCAAAGAATTATCCCTGAATACACAGTAGATCAGAATCGCTACTATTAAAAACCACATTGCCTTACAATTCATTTTGCTACATGCATGTTCCTTCTGTAGAATCGCAGTTTTCAGCCCACACGTTTATTTTTGATTTGAAAAGAGTTTTGTTAATCTGCTTTCCTTTAGTTTTGTCTTTTATTTCGCCAAATGCTAAAGGAATTGATGCGAAAATTGGGCTTTTAGAAGAAATCGAAGATTAAGCAATATGTTTGACTGTTTTCTCTTCTAGATTTCTACACAATAGAACTTTTAAGTGGTCTGTAAATTGTAGCGTTATTTTGTCAAGAAATATCGAGCTTTCTGAGTGAAAAAGCTCTACATGCATGCCCACTCTCGTCTCTCCTTTGTATCTTGATTCACCTGGACCGTTTCTGCTTTCATAAACGTATTCGCTCGAATGTAGCAACGGATGTTGTTCAGCTATTGCCCGATTTTGTTTTTTAATCTGAGGCTAGTAGTCCTCATATGAGTGAAATAATTTCATTAAACACACATTTTGCTCAGCGTGATTGGTTTTTTCCTATCGTGTTTTCTGACTGAATGCAATGTTGTTTTGTTTTTTTTGCTGTAAATAAATACAGCCTCGCTTGTAAACATTTTACGACAACATCCTTTATTCACAGAGTACATTTTCTATTTCAGGGAATATTTATCACGAAAATACTACCCGACGGACCCGCAAAAGGAATTTTAGAACCTGGTGATAAATTACTGAAAGTACGTCTCTTTTGCTGGACGCTTTTATGTAGAAATCTTGACTCAAGAACCGAATTTGGCATTATTCGCGGTTTACTGTTGGAGTTCTTTTAATAACTTTCTCAGTTTTTATTGGCGTCAAATTTGCAAAAGTAAAGCTGATTTATAGAAGATGGTTATAAGAAAAGCATCTGCTTTGAATTTGTCGTAAAATGAAGGAAAGGAGATGTGTATTTGTTGTAAAATGAAGGAAAGGAGATGTGTATTTGTCGTAAAATGAAGGAAAGGAGATGTGTATTTGTCGTAAAATGAAGGAAAGGAGATATGTATTTGTCGTAAAATGAAGGAAAGGAGATGTGTATTTGTTGTAAATCAAGAGTGGGGCTCGTTGGCAGCTAGTCTAAAACCTGCTTAAAGAATTATTCCATCAGCTTTTTGTCTTGGAGTACACTTTTACAAAGAATTTCATGAAACCATGCTTAGATATGTTAATCCTATTTTCAGATTTGATATCTATGGTTTTTTAAGATGCAGATTGATGTGATTAGAAACAAATTTGATGTGAATTATATGTAATGATGTAAAGTTTGAATCATTGTGGCCTCTAAAGTTACTAATGAAAATAAGAAACGAACTTTCTCCCTTCAGCCTGGATGTTTCTTAGTATTTGTCAAATCCAGCCTTAAATGTTTCTTAAGTATTTCTTAAATTCTTGAAATTTCCTATAGCAGCAAGGCAACTATGAGACGAGAAATGGAATTTTTAGTTAAAAACATTTGAGAGACAGATGTTGTTTGTATTTTGTTTCCAGTGCAATGAAAAATTTTCTTGCATAAACATTTGTCAAGTTTACTTTTGAAACACAGCCTGCCTGTGTTTCTTAATTGTTTCTTCATTTTTGCTTGATTTGAGCCTCATGTTTCTTAAATTTGTTTTAAACCTGTTACATTGGTTGCATCGAAGTATGGAAAATTCTACCATTATAGTGATTTTAAATTGAATGGAGATTGGTTCATGTTTTATTTTTTCCAGGTTAACGGATGCGATTTTACTCAGATAACACACTCCGAAGCGGTTGACGTATTAAAGTCATGTGATACAGTAGAACTTATTCTTGAACGCCCATTGGTAGATGAGTAGCCTGTAGTATCACATGATTGGTTGTTGTATCATCTATGATTTTATGCAATCCCTTCAGAGCGGCTATCATTTCATCAACTTTTTTTCAACAACTTGATGGAAACATTCGGTACGCATTTGGCTTTCATTTACATCTTACTCGGAGATGCAAAATGGATAAAATAGTTTGGCCGGAGTCAGGAAATTTGGTGTTTCCTGAATATAATAGGATTTTAACTAATAAATACTTTTAGCTTTATTTCGTTTTTTTCACATACACTTTTTTGTGAAGTTCTGTAGTACACGTTCTTTTTTGGAAAGTATTTTTGGACCAAGGCTTCTTTAGCTTTCTTATGATTTCAATGCTAAAAGTATAGTGCTACACAGGCTGACAGATACACTGCACAAATATAACACTGAAATAAACAGACTATCACATGAAATCTGTACAAATTAAATAAAAGATATGATTGCCTTATGTGAATATTTTGAATTTAAAAGTATATGATTTATCGGCTTGCTTTGGTGTCAGAAATGCAGTTCTGAATTTGCTTAACTTTTTGAATAACCGAATACTACTTTCCTATTTGCCACTTTCTTCTAAAGAAACGTGTACTTCATGAATTTTATCAATGGTATATATAATTTTATAGGCAGAGTGTAATGTTAGTTTTCTTTAAACTGTGCCTAATTTCTAGTTTTTTTTATATCAAGTACCGATGATCGAAATAAATAACGGCGACATATTCCCCCCTCTACCATTTTAATTTTGTCCGTGGTTATGTTATTTGTCTGTACGTCTAATGACCTGAACGACTCTGCTGTATGTCCAGAATTACTCTGAGTGAGTCTTTTGAGTGCTACTGGAGTAATATGCGATTTTGTATAACATGTTTTATAATTCTGCTTCATAGTGTTTAATATTGTGATTATCATGTGAGCCAATAGCTGCTTCATTCACGCCCTCCTGTAATTAAGTCAGTTAAAATTTAAGCAGAGGCTAGTAAATTGACATTACGATGAAGGAGATTTTTTGATTTGCTGATCCCAAGACAAAGAAAGAGATTTCTCAAAAAAAACTCATCCGTTTGTCGTTGCCATCTTTATTTCTTCGTCTGTATTGTTTCTGAATACACTCATCTTTATTGAATTTTACAGGAGACTGTTCAGACATTAAATTACTTTATTATCTTTGAAAATTACAAGAAGTAGACATGATGTTATACAGATCCAGATAGATATGTAATTTTCACTGATAGGGTGTATTTTCACTCTATGTCATAATTTTTGTTTTGGAAACCAGACAGTGAAGTATTTCATTTTGATTCTACGCAGTAAAGATGGGTGTCCTCGATGGTGGTTTTTTATCTTTTTGATTTTACTT
This sequence comes from Mastigias papua, assembly GCA_964019165.1. Taxonomy (NCBI): domain Eukaryota; kingdom Metazoa; phylum Cnidaria; class Scyphozoa; order Rhizostomeae; family Mastigiidae; genus Mastigias; species Mastigias papua. Next base: position 14,185,870 of record OZ025279.1, on the reverse strand, counting down.
CAAATGATTTTGTGATAAAGTAGAACAATTGCTTTATGGATAATATGATATTCTTAACATCATTTACAATATCGTGTACATAAATCGTAGTTAACATCATCGTATTCTAACACAGTTTGATCTCCACGACTTCGATTAGGGAGATTGTATTCTTACAGTAAACCATAAAGAATAGTTTTAGAGCATTTAAATCTGACCTTTTGGATTTCCCAAGATGGATATTCCCAAGAAAATCGTTTGCCGATGTAGGTAGTTATGGGTTACCCCATGAGGAATAGATGTATTGAACACCATGAGATGCTGTTTGTACAATTTCAAAAGTCCAATTAACAAGGTTGTGAGGGCTCCCATTCGACATCACTGTATAAATTCCCCAGCTCTCTTAAGTAGTTTGCATGTAAGATCTGACTTTTTCCTACACTTACGTGTTTAGATTAAACGATGTATTTAACTTTAGTTTAGCCTCGTGAACTATTGTATTTACTTGAAATGGTATATAAATATCCGAGGAAACTATACTGTTTTTAATGTCTAAATGGAGCGCCGTCCAAAGACTTGCGAGGACGGTTATTATGGAACCCTTTTTACCCCCACAGTCCAATAAGATGTGGCTTAAGCCAGGTTTCCATATAACATTTCCTGGTAGGCGATGCATCGGTGATGAGCAAACTTTAATGGGAACAAACTTTAATGGATATTAAATCAACTCACAGCACATGGCTATTGTCGACATTTCGGCGATGCAGACTAAAAAGCTGAATTTGATTCAACATTTACGAAGCATCAACGACGTGCCGTCGACAGATAACTCTTAGTGTTTCATTTCATTTATTCCATTGCATTTCATTTCATTTTATATTCTTTGTGGTTTGCTGATTTCCATTAGAAGTTTACTCGTCGCCAACTGGAAAAAATATATGGAGACCAGGCTTTAGTGGGGGCGAGTAGTTTTCTCGAATTTAAGGACACTGCACTTGTAGGAGTAATTCCACCTGCGTCTGTATTAGTAAATGTCCAGGTCTGTTACGTAGACTGTGCAGATTCATTGTAGCACTGTATAGTAAAGACGAACTCAGCTAAAACATTTAATCACTAGTCAGCCTGTACAATGAGTTGGTGATGTGAGATAGATAGGACTTTTGTGCATATATCATATGTTTCTTTTCATCGAAATTTTTAATGCAATACATTGAGAACAGTTCTCCTTGCATATTTGTGAATGAAGTGCCATTTGAAGGGACCTTTCTTAACACTGGTGCAGAGTGAGAAAATTCAAGATCTTTGCACCTGGCGTTTGCCGAAAAAATTTACTCGCGAAGGAGTCGTAGGACCGGCTTATGATTACCTTTCAAGCTGTTTTGTTTTTGTATTCCTTTTACCTCATATATAATTCATGTTTTTAGAAACAGGCAATGTGCAGACATCTCATACTTAAACTCCCAATAAGTGATTTGTGGTTGCAATTTGCAGTTTACGATTTCTGGATCAGCCATAACGTATTCCTGGATAATTTACATTGGGCCGTAGTTTGAATTATTGCATTGGACAGTAAAAATAACTGGAATTACCCTTTATATATTCTATGTGGAAAAAATATTATTTTCACTTTCAAGCTTGTGAGAAAAAGGAGGTGCAGGCCCCACTTATCACCAGATAGTGTTTTCATTATACCACCTTGGATGTAATCTTATTTCTTAATTTAATAAATCCCTTTATCTCTTGATGATTATCGTAATAAATGTAATCTTTGTTATTGTCATTAACTTGGAATTTCATTACTCTTATATTTATTTCTGTATATATAAGTAAATTTCGGCTTCTTTTTTTGATAATTATCTCCTATAGTTATATAATGGAGTCGGTTTTTTTGTAGAACTCTTGTGCTTACATGTTTAAAATGTTATAGGTTGATGACGCAGTAAGTGAACTGTTGCTTGTTTCGTAAGAGAAAAGCTGGAGCTACTGAATTGAATAGAAAGAGAGTTGGAAATTACTGAAAATTACATCAACATTCTTTTTTGTATAAAATTCTGGCGGATTTGCATGAATCACCAAGCGTTGATATGATATACAAATACTTATGTTTCTAATTCATTTCGTCTTCACATTTAATTATGTATTCTTTGGAACAAACAGAACAAACTGGAATAACGAATTCTGCTCATATATTGTGCAAATTCATTTTTCTCGTTTATTTCGCTTCTACTACAAAGGCGCCGACGACAACTCACTACTAGTCGAGTATCTGTTTTACTACATGAAAAGTCTGAGTAAATCTGGGAGAAAAGGTTCGTTAACCTCAAGATGTCAATGGCTACAAGAAATTTTAGACAACAGTACTTTCATCGACGAATTTATGCTATAGCAAGAAAGAGAAAAATGAAAGAGAGGAGACACTGGGGCTAGCTAATATTCATCTGCTTTTAATATACTGTATGTTTATCAAACACTAGCAGTTCTTTCAATGAGCTTTTCTTTCGTTCTTCTTTTCAATGTACGGTAAACCATCATCAGCACCCAGGCTGACGTATGCTTTAGCAAAATCAAAATTCCTATTTGAACTCAAAGCAAGCTAATTGTGATAAGTAGTACTGAGGGATCCCAAGATCTCGCATTACTCACATTGGTCAGATATGCAAGCTAAAAGGCGTAGCTGTATTCAATACTACTGAGAGGGGGTGGGTAGCCGGAGTAAATTCTCGGGGCCCGGGTCCCGACAAGGGCCTGGAAACATGTTGCAAATGCCTGAATTGTATTGTAACATTTTTTGTACATTTTCCTAGATGTGTGCCTAAACATTTAACTATTCTGTCAAGTTTTAATTCGGGAGATGCTTTTAAGCTATTCCAGAGCGTAATATTTAAACTATTTTCTGTCACATGGAACCTAACCATAATGTGATCCTCCTACATTATCTGCTCCCAAATAAAAGCTACATGGCATGTTAGAGTGAAATGTTCTTAATATCTTTCTTACTTCAAGAGAGACTTATTGCAAATAGCTGATAAAATGCATGCAGCATATAGTCCCTTAGACATTCGGCTGGCAGTGCATGTGAAAATGCTAAGCTCTGTTCTCATTTGGAAAACGAGGCTGTTGTAACAGGACGACAGCTATGATGCGACAATTTATAACACGCAGGAATGTTGTGGTGTGATTGTTATCGCTGACTGGAAATTACACACTGCCTTAGTTAGCCAGTTTGTCAGACACTTAAATCAGAGTATAATCTTTGTGTTTTTAGTAAAGACATTTGAAAGCACTGCGTAATTCCAAATGCGAAGTACAGATCTATCGAAGACCACTGACACAAAATCGGTGTAATATCAAGGACCAGCTTGACTGAAAGGAACTGGTGGATGCTTTCCATTTTGTGGAATTAGTTGTGAAGCAGATGATCTTTCTTAAAAGCAGAGACTATATTTTTTGAATACAACCTTACAGGCTAGATGATTAAGATTTCATCAGGGAAGAAGAAGATCAAAAGGATACTTGCTATTCCCGGCACAGCTGCTGGGCGACACTGGCGAAGGAAGGAAGATAACAGAGATGGATCTGTAAGTAGATGCATTTTCAATAGTGATTGTCACTTTGACTCCATCCACTTAGTCGTGCAACACCCTTCAATTTGTTTTGCAAGATCTAGTACCTACTACACACGACGCCATTGTGTATGACAAATAAAATTACGCTTTATTTGATATTTTGTGTAATAATAATTGAATAGTAAGATTGCTAAGTTAGCTTTGATCCATTATTCGTATAGCATTTTGATCCATTTGCTTTCACTTGTGAGCTAATCAATTCATTGGCACGTGCTCTTGTTTTTCTCCGTCGTGAAGAAGCGATTTTGTGGGATTTGCATTCAAGGAATGAAATTTCGGTTGGCGATAGCTGTCCATTCATTTTTCTCTTAATAAATAATTTATCTTTTAGTGACTAAAGATTTTTAACATTTTAATTTTTATTGCAAGCTATTTCAAAGATTAAGCATTGAAATGTATACTTTGGCCATTCATTTGATCATTCTGCTGTAATAGGCCCTCATTTCATGGTGTTTTTATTTCGCTCTTTTAGCTGGAAGGAATGGGCAAGCCAAGTGTTTATCATGCTACTGTCATCATTTTCTTGGAATTTTTCGCATGGGGTCTTCTCACCTCCCCATCGATCACAGTAAGATATATTTTAAAGATCTAGGCAAGGTTTATGTGTGGTTTAATTGCCAAGCATTTATGGAATGTATAACTACTGCACAAACAGGGCATTTTCAAGAAATTGGAACTGCATCCTTAATGAAAGGGGTTTTCTGGATCTGGGAAGGCATGGTTTAATGAAGCATTATGAAGTTTCAATATTTTAGTGACCATCTGAATCAATTATTTTTAAAGTGAACATTTGAAATGTGCATTTGGTGATTGTACATAATGCACACTCAGAAATTTTCCACTGCACACCCAAAATCTTGGACAAAGTGCCTTATTTTCAAATGGGGCTGCCAAGTAGTGCAGAATGGTTGTTGGTTTACTTCACACCAGAAAACCTTTTTGAAAGAAGTAGATATTTTTGTTATTAGGAATGTTATTATGCTGTATTTTGAAACTGACCCTTAGCAGTTACAAAATGACTTGTGTATTAAGTTGCAGTTTTCTATCAACCTCAATGAATTGATTCTAAGATTTGGCAGGAAAACTGTCACCCACACATCAACCAATGAGGTGTAATTCAGTTTAATTCAATTCAATTCTGCTATTACAACATCAAGGAATGGATGAAACTGTCTTATGTAGAATGTGTAAAAAAGGCTGACAACAGAAAACAATGGCAATCCTTGAAAGTCTACCTGCTGAGAGCAGATGACACTTGATCATGATTGCTACTATTGCTATGCTACACAAATTACTTTAAATTAATGAAAGTTGCTAAATATCAAGAAAAATATTGTAATCAATAAGTATGATGCTTGCATACAATAACTGCTAATATAAAATTATAGAATTACTAAAAATTTATGATATTTTGTAATTGCAGATGTTTTAATGTTTTAAGGTACTTGGAGAAACATTTGGAGAACATACTTTTTTGATGAATGGTCTAATACAGGGTGTCAAGGTAACTATATCAATATTTCTTTTGCAGTTTTATCCACCCTGTTTTCATAGGTATACTTACAATATTACAAACATTGCTTTCTTGCAGAAAGAGTACATGGTCATATCCAGAAAGTGCTAATTCACACATCTAAGAGGTTAAACCTTTGTTGGTTTGAAATGATAAGAAATTTTATAGAATAAACAAATAATAAATTATTTGCATAATTTGTTCTTGTTAGCTACTAAGCTTGATCATAAATCAATCTGATTTGTTTCAGGGTCTTCTGTCATTTCTAAGTGCACCTCTAATTGGAGCATTATCTGATGTCTGGGGTAGAAAATCATTCCTTCTTGTGACAGTCTTTTTCACTTGTCTTCCAATTCCAATGCTTAGATTCAATCCATGGTAAGCCATTTCTAGTGTTTTGTTTGAGAATACCTTTGATCATGATTCCTTTATAGTTGCCAATAGTATATACTTCATAAACCTTTCCATATACCAATATGTATTCTGGTTTGCTTACATTCACTTATGACCTAAAAGTTTTATTCTTATAATCATATGAATTTAGATTTCATTCCTATTTGTCTAAATGTCAAAAATTATGACTAAAAACTCCTTTTTTGTTCTAACTGGCAATATGTGAGTTTTGAAGGGGCTTTTTGTTCATTAGCTTGGGGTTTAATTGTTTTTTGGTATGATACTGCTTTTGGCCTAAAGTAATGGACCTTTTACCCATGGAATTTTCATTGAGTTTCCATTAACTATTATGTTTGAGCTTACTGGTTATCAGGATAAGTGCTTGCTTGCTCAAAGTTCAGACTTTTTTTCCAATAGAAACATCATATTTTTTATCTGTTATCCTTGGATATGGGAGTTGTTCTTCATGACAATGTTTTCAAGTAGTGACACTAAAGTTTCCCATAGCATATAGCAATTTTCATATTTTGAGCCTCTTCCTCTTCAGTGTACTTATGGTTACTGCTAACTCCAGATATAAGGTGCTTAGAGGGGGGATTCAGTCCAAATTTCAAATTTGACATGTTTTAGAGTATGTTGTAAAACCCAAAGATCTGAAATATTATAAACCTTACTTTTATACTTTTGCTCAAAAACCTTATCCAAACTCTTGGTTTGTAAAGTAATACAGAACATCATAGCAAAATAATAGCACATATGCATTTTATATCTAAAATTTCATATTATAGTAATTTCATCTGGCCATTTACATTTTGTTTGGTTTTCTTGTTTTCAGGTGGTTCTTTGCGTGTGTTTCAATTTCTGGAGTTTTTGCAGTAACATTTTCAGTAGTTTTTGCATATGTTGCTGATTGTACAGATGAAACTGAAAGAAGTCAAGCATATGGACTTGTATGTTATCAGATAATATTTCTGCGCATTCACACTATAATCATTGTCTCATATAAATTTCTACTTTTTATAAATGATTGATACATCACAAGAGAAGCTTAAATATTTACGCACTATATGTCAAAAGGCGTGCTATAGGGTGTTGATTAGCTCAGATTAGCAACTTGTTACAGCATAGTCATTTATTCTATATTGCCAGTTGATCCATTAGGAGAGGATTTGTTGCCCCCTTGTATCTGGAAGACATACTTACCTTATTTTAGAATTTACAACAAATTGATTTTGAAGTCAGTTATTTTGATCCAAGAAAGAGTTGCCTATATGATTTTTGGTTTCAAAGCAGATGTCTTTTTGGATAGTTTTTGCAATTCACGCCCTAATGTGATCTGTTTGTTTAGATTTCAGCAACATTTGCAGCCAGTTTAATCACAAGCCCTGCACTTGGAGCCTATTTAGAAAAATATTACAATGATACATTTGTTATTGCCTTGGCAACAGCCATTGCACTGTTAGATGTACTTTTCATATTACTGGCTGTACCAGAATCATTGCCAGAGAGAATGCGGCCTGTCTCTTGGGGTGCACCAATTTCATGGGAACAAGCTGATCCTTTTAATGTATGTATTTTTATTCTTTGATACTATTTCATATTGGTATTGTCTCTCTCAAGTTTTTTTACTTCAGTGGAATTTTGTGATGAAAGGGTGCTCTCCTTTAAGGTATTTGACTTTTATGCTAATATTAAATCTAGAAGTCACTTTTAGACAGTAAATGAAATAGCTAGGTGTAGAATTAGAAGATCTTAGGCAGGCATGTTATTTTACTCTCAAAGAACTAAAATTGTCATTTATTTCTTCCCACAACTAATTGTACCATATCATTTAGCTTCATTTTCCTCTCCGTGCTTTGAGCCACAAAGTTGGTGTCTTAATGTTTGCAAAGCTGGAAAGAAAGTTCTAGGGTTTTGCTTGGTCAAATTTTTACATTGGAATACTTACATCATTGTGCCACAAATCAACTAAGATTTCCTCATATACCTAGAGATGTCCTAGCAGAATTTTAATGCATTTCTTCAACTAATTAATGTCTGCAATTTCTCTAGCCCTCATTGTCACTTAATCATTTCATTTTTCTAATTTTCATATTGCTGTAGTGTCTCTTTTATTCTAATTTTCTGGAGATTTTCATCTGTAGGGTTATGCACTTTGTATATACCGTATTTACTCTAATAGTCTCGCTGCGGGATTAGCGTTTCAACCTAAGAACAAAAGGCGGGATGATTTGAGAGGCGGGTATATTGGAGAAGCGTGATTATTTTTTCAATGCCTTGAAGTCTAGTTTGAGGATACCGTTTCAGCAAATTAACGCTCTTAACATTGATTATGGCAAATCAGACTAAAACCATACAATTTGAAGAAGGTTCAAAACGAAAAAATTTTTCAACAAAGTAACAGAACTAGAGCATTACGTCAAGAGTGTCAGTTTAGTAACCGTGATCATGCCTGATGACATGATGCTAAGTTTTCATTTCAGGTCGGTACAAGGCACTTGAAACGTAAAATTGAACATTCGAAACAGAGATTTGAACATTTACTCTAGTGAATAAATTGATCCAAAAATAATTTATACAGCAATCCCGCGTGCGGGATTATTGGGGAGGCGGGATTATTCTTTCAATCTATGACAAAAAGGCGGGATTACTAGAGAGGCGAGAATAAAAGAGCAGCGGGAATATTAGAGTAAATACGGTACACACCACAGTGGACAGAGGTGGGCAGAAGGTGTGTTTTTGACATAAAACAGAGAATGGGAGTCATGACCACGTGTAAATATGCAGAAGTTCACACACTGTCAATACCGAACTATGTCCTTGCCTATCAAAGACAATTTTGTAGTTTTCTGTATGTTTAAATCAGGTTGGAAGTCATCAGAAGCGTTGATAGCCAACAGGGGTTGGCTAAATGTGAAAGTACATATGCAGAAAGGGGGTAGTGTAAATTGACTATGCTTGCACGTGAGATAGAGGATGGATTAAACACTTTAAAAAATTTATGTATGTACTCTGTGAATAATCCCTTTCCCAGTAAAATGGCTGGCTTAATTATAAGACATCTTACCACAATTTGAGGCTATTATATTGCTCCATTATTGAGAGGGAGTGGTTGTACTAATCATTTTATTCTCCTGAAAGCATACCTAATTGAGCCCTTCTACCAGTTGTAGTCATAGCGTTAGACTCAATGGTTATAACAACGCAGCTCATGCTTGTTTATTTTTTTTTGTTTTTTGTTATCAAATATAAAATCTTACAATAACAAAGTACTTTGACACTACCAACTACCAGACTACAATACAAAGGCGTGACCCAGGGGGAGCAAAATACCATGACTACCCCCTGGGATTGAACATATACCTAACTACAATTAACACTACAAAGCTAAATACGAATACTCGATCGCATTTCACATTTGATGCCAATAGTTAGATATTAAACTAATTTTGTTTAGAAACCCTGGTTGTAAAGTATATCAGGTATTACGGCATTACGGTAGGTTTAATTTTTGCTAGGCATATTGCTTCACTGGTATCATTTTCCTATTTTTCAGTCATTGAGAAAGGTTGGACATGACACTGTTCTCCTACTACTTTCAATAACAGTCTTTTTGTCATATTTACCAGAGGCTGGACAATATTCCTGCATGTTTTTGTACCTGAAACAGGTAATTTTGGTATCTTTCGAACTGCATATGTAACATCTGAATTCAGCCTGGGAATCTATGTTAACTTTTGTCATCGGTTGTTAGAATTATTCTAGGGGATGAAATGTAGTCACATTTCCGCTTAATTTCATACTTTGGATCCAAACTCGCTGTTTCTTGCCAACGTCCACGAGTGCTTATAAATCACAGGACGCTTTTATATCGGCTGGAAACAGCGAGTTTGCATTCTAAATCCGAAATTAAATGGACATGGCCCTTTACCATACGAAAACATTCACATTGCAATTCAAATAGCACTGGACTCTGCACCCTCCTCCTCCCTTTGCTTTTGAACTTTCTTTTACTGAAATTGAACAGCATTTGAGGAGTTACGCTGAAATCTAACTTGAATGTACGCATTTCACCAGTTATCCTTCACATGTGAATCATAGTTTAGACCTTTGTTCTTGTTTCATTTTGAGCTGTTAAACAATTTACAGATAGTAATTATCATTAAATATTTATCGCTTTTAATTTTTTATTCCTAGTAATTTCATATTCATAGTTTTAAAGCACTTCTGTCATCTGTATTTTTATGTGTTTTTAAAACTTTCCAGATTAGTCATCATTTTATTTAAATAATTATTGTGCAAATTTAGTAAAGCAAAATTTTTGAAGAGCTCAATTCATGTTTTTAAACGGGCTAGTTTAGCTGGGTAAGCGCAGAATTGTAAATGATAATGAGTTTAAACATCTCATGATATAGTATTTGTAAGTGCAAATAGTTTTATGTGCTTATAGATATCGTAATTCTTCTCAGATGAATTTGAAAACATAACTAAGAAGTAATTGAATAGTTTGCAGCAGAAACCTACTTTTGTTGCAATGGTGTAGAGACATATCTACTATACAGGGAAGACTCTTTCAAGTGTAAATGTCGTGGCAGAACAAAATGTTGACGAGACTACGTCCTGCATAATCCTCGAAAGCGGTACCAATGCTTTCTTGTAAACTTATTGAACGATGATGTATTTTGGTAGTAATGGAAACAGCTGTAGCCTGATCCTGCATTAGGACCCTATTCTGTTATCCAAATTTACGTATTGACATTACCTAGAAAATATATTAAAATTACATCATTCCTTTGAAAGCTAGAGTGCTGACTGAACATGCTTGCACCCCTGCTCTTCTACCGTCGTCCTTTGTTATAAGATTTCATCATTATTATTGTTATTATTATTATTAAGTACTCCTATCTGAGTTGTTTGTAATGTTCCTCCAAGCGCTCTTTTTGCATTATAGTAGGCTTGCCTCCATAGACTGCTGGCTACATGGTTGTGTTTTGGTTTAGATCTAGATATTTCCTTTATACAGGTTTCTTCGGTTCAGTTCAGAAGAGTCATGTAACCATACCATACCGTTCTTTTAGTTTGGTGTACTAGTCTGTGAAATTCCTCTTTTTAAGTAATTTAGACCTTCAATTTTATGCTGTTTTTATAGAAAGTGATGTTTTATACGAACAGCAGAGCAGATCGATTGTTTTAGAAGTGTTATGGAAATGCTGTCACCATAGACTTTAAAGTTTTTGGCTGCATTACTATGACGATTAGCCATTGTATGTAAAGGCCTGATAACAGACTAAATACGATAGCAGATGATCCGTGCTGTTTTTCTCCGTATAAGTTGCCAAATAGATATAAACCACATCAACAATTTATAATGGAATTTTCGTCTCATTTTGTATTTAATTTCATAGGTCATCGGATTCGATTCTGAAGACGTAGCTACCTATATTGCCATAGTAGGACTTTTATCTGTTATCGCCCAGGTTAGTAACCATTCTTCTTCCTCTGCTCGTTGTTTTTTAAAGGAAAACAGTTTATAAGAAAATGAAGCTCAAAATGCCAAAATCTTAAGAAAATGTTAAGAAAATCACGAGGCTTAAGTTCCAAACTTCACCTTTGTTACGTGCCAGAAATCGATATTAGCTCATTCTTTGCAAGCTCCTTTACATAGATCGAAACTCTTCTTTGATAGTCTGGGTTAGCAGAGATCAAAATTTTTATAACAAATAATGGTAACCCTTTTTAGCCAGTTTAGTCCAATAGAAGTTAAGAAAATGTTAAGAAAATATTAGCCTCAATTATGGGAAAAGTTGAGAAAATTGAGGCTCAGACGACAAAGAGGTTTTCTTATAAAAGAAGACGTGTATATTTTTACTCATGATTCATCTTCTGGAGACAGATATCTTCTGCAATCCAAGCTAAACTTCAGTATTTAGACCAACTGTGTTCCTTACTTATATTCAAAGTTGATTCTGAATGCAATTCTGTCTCACCTTTATCATTGTTCAAAATCATATTTCGTTGTTATTTCCCTGTTTCATGAACATTTTGCCCTCCCTTCACCAAATACATCTAATCTCACTTTCATTTCGTTCTTATAGACATTGGTTCTTGGTGTGCTAATAAAGACTTTAGGAATAAAAAATTCTATTATGTTAGCATTATCTTTTCAAACAATGCAACTTCTATGGTATGGATTTGGCACTCGCTCATGGTAATTATCAGTGTGTTTATTTACTCATGCATGCAAATGCACATGCAACACCCCCTCCCCAACACACACATGTAGACACACAACACATACATGGAGAGACACAACACATACATGGAGACACACAACACATACATGGAGACACACAGCACATACATGGAGACACACAGCACATACATGGAGAGACACAACACATACATGGAGACACACAACACATACATGGAAACACACAACACATACATGGAAACACACAACACATGCATGGAGACACACAACACATACATGGAGACACACAGCACATACATGGAGAGACACAACACATACATGGAGACACACAACACATACATGGAAACACACAACACATACATGGAGACACACAACAGAGACACACAACACATACATGGAGACATATAACACATACTTGGAGACACACAACACATACATGGAGACACACAACACATACATAGAGACACACAACACGTACATGTAGACACACAACACATACATGGAGAGACACAACACATACATGGAAACACACAACACATACATGGAAACACACAACACATACATGGAGACACACAACACATACATGGAGACACATAACACATACTTGGAGACGCACAACACATACATGGAGACACACAACACATACATGAAGACACAACACGTACATGGAAACACACAACACATACATGGAGACACACAACACGTTCATGGAAACACACAGCACACACACAAACAAACAAACAAACAAACAAACAAACAAACACTGGCTCCTCCATTCTTCCTACTGCTGCCCAGACCCATTAATATTTATATTTAACTTCTAGAGAGTTTCTTCCTTTTTTAGGATGATGTGGGCTGCTGGATCATTAGCTGCAATGTCAAGCATCGCGTATCCTGCAATTAGTGCCATGGTATCATGCAATGCTGATGCTGATCAGCAAGGTATTTATCCGCTAGAAATGGTACATTACTTTTACAATATGGGTTTTTTGAAGATTATTTGGTACGCTCTTTTTGCAGAGAGTATCCTACTGCCTGGTTAGATAATCCCAGCCATACCTTAGGGGTTATCTTACAATCAGTAGCAATTGTCAGAAAGAAATATGATACTTTGATGATCATTTTTAGCAATTATTTGTGACTGTGTATTCTTATATTTAGTACTTATTCGTAATTTTCCATAGTTTCATCATTTCAAAGTTGCCTTACAGTATTTTTAAGTACTTTTTGAAGTATTGCACCAAGAATAAGCAATTCGACTATTGCATGGGGGATACGCTCTTGTGCAACATTCTTTAGGTTTGTTTTTGAAATGATAATGTTGCTTAGACTGGATTTTACCAGCACTATTTTGAATGAACTTTTGATCAACGGATCTGTTTACTCTCTCCCTCTTTTTGTAAAGCAACGTATTCCCTGTTTTTCTGGTAGTCTTACTGCATCCAATGCCATCTTACTAGGGCCTGCGTGTCCGTTTAGAATAATGTACCTCCTTCTGTGTTTTGCATTCATTTTCTCATCTTTCAACCACGTGATGTGATCTTTGCTCTTGACGTCGTTGTAATCCCGTTCAAGGTGTTGTCCAGGGTATAGTGACCGGTATACGAGGCTTGTGCAATGGAATCGGCCCCGCTTTGTATGGCCTGATTTTCTACTTGTTCCACGTCGACCTCAGCGATAAGTCCAGCCAACAGGAACATCGAAATTCAACAATGATAGAAAATTTCGATGCAGACATTGTGAGTATTTTTTATTAGTTTTCATACTCGTTTTTTTATTTTCATTCACTTATTGTTTGCAACCTGAACCCATTTTGGAGGCACTTCAAGCATCTTACCTCATATGTATTTCCTAGTTGGCTTGAGCTATAAATCTCTTATGAAATTGACCATATGAGAGTCAATATTTGTCATCGCCTTATCGATTACGTTTATGTATGGATGCATCTTTGCTTTGAAGTTTAACTTAAGCAACTCATTTGATAACCTGCCTCTAGTCAGTAAGCTCTGTTTTTATGTCTATTTAAACTTTAGTACATAATTTCTTTGACCGAATTTGTTCCTTGAAATTATTTAGGAGAGTGTAGGACCTACATTTTACCAACAGAAATGGGAATGGTTCTCATGATTGAAGAATATCGGTTTACATGAGATTTCACGAATATTTTTTCTTGTGTTCCTAGAACACAAAAGCTTAACTGATTTTCCCACAGAAATGGCAGATTTGGTGATCTGCCGGCAGAATTGTAGGTACGGGCCGTTGTATGACCAAATGTGGCTGACTATGTGGAAGGAGTTCAGTATTTATGTCTATTCCTGTAGATTTTGCTGCTTGAACATTTGAGTGAATGCCAATGATTCGCTTGTTGCTTTGTGTATTACCATAGTGAACATAAACTATTGTATATACGTCCTATTTTGTTCTAGACAACAACGATTCCTGGACCACCATTTGTGTTTGGTTCCTGTTTAGCCCTGTTGGCAGTCCTTGTCGCTCTTTTTATCCCAGATGCCAGTGGTGTGGCAAGTATAAAGAACGTTAATTCTCCAGGAAAGCAGCGACAACGATCCAGGACGTCTCAAAGTGACTACGAAAGCGCAACAGATTCCACGTACTTTGATCAAGAAAACATGCGCTTGCTAGCAGATGAAAGTAAGCCCGACTAATTTGTGTGTAATGATGAACCCTACCGATTAGAGACATAACAAAGTTTGGTTGTAAATAAGTCCGCTAGTTTCAGGTCATGACGATCGCTTTCAGTTGTGTCGGATAATGAACTGTCAAAGAATTAGAGCCAAATAGGATTTGACATTTCATGAAATCAGACTCTTGTAAAATTGAAGATGGCATAATAGGTTTTTGTGAGAAATTCAATCTTAGGAATTCATTTTATGCTAAAAACAGCATCCATATTGATGGTAGCATGACCCCCTTAATTTTTGCTGTGGATTTAGGCCTTAAGAATGTACCTAATGAATTGTTCGCGTGATTTGTGCCCGGCTCACTGTTATTTCATTGAGGCTAATTATAGAAAAGACTGAGTGCAGCAGTACGTCATAGGACTTTCAACGTTTTTGTTTGAGAATATTTAACGTTCCAGGATGGAGGTGGCCTTTGACCGTGGTACTCTCAGATTTACAAAAATGCCAAACGGAAGTTATTGACAACATAAATCTTGGACAGAATGACCCCCCAGTTACTCATATTTTCCCTCCCTCTGAATTCCTCAATAAAGAACCTACCCCCCTTTTGTTGTTATTACGTTCTGCGGGTTTCCAACCTGGGCTAGTCCTTTTTCACTTTTTATCAATCTTAGTCTGCGATTCCTTAAACTAAAAAGCCATCTTGTATTTATTTCCTGCTATGGTTTATCTATCAAAAACTCCGATATTCCTTAAGTTACCTTTCGATTTTACCCCACCCCCCAGTTATTCAAGCTTTATTTTTACCTTTCCCCCCTTTTGCGTTCGAGAATTATCCCCAGGGGCCATGTTGCAACTCGTTTCCTCTACATTTCATTTAGAAACTGATAAAGATTTTGAATTCTATTATATATAAGATTTATTAGTAAATGTGATCTTTTGTATTTAGTAATTGTAGGATCGAAAACAAAAATATTTTATGTTTATTTTTAAAGTAATCTGATGGTTTTACAGCCAGTCTGTTATTACGAACAATATATGCCATAAATCACCTATTGATACGCGCTGCTCTAAATATGTACTAAATATGGCAGTCGTTTCAATAAGGAACTCTATTGATTTGTTGTACAAATAGCGGTAATGAGGTTGGATGGTTTTCAAATTTCTATAGTAGATGCGAGTTCTTTTGTTGGAATAATTGTTTTTGTCCTATATCTTGTCAGGTATTTCTAATCAATCTCCCTTTGATTTTATCATAGTACTATGACCGACTGTGATTTCATGGACTGTGATTACTATCCAATATGTCAATGATATATGAATCACTTGTGCACTACACAGCCTATGTTATCTTTGCTATCAGTTCCCCCTTTCGTCACAGTTCCTGTGGTATTTTTCTTCTCTCCCTCACTCGCTATGGACATCTATGTCCTTTAGTGGTCTTTCCTCTCTATGTTTACATCACTTTCCCTCCATTTTTGCCCGGTTCCTTGTGATCTGGATTGATTCGCCACCCAGCTCCCATCGTGACATCACACTTCACTACAACGTTAGTTTCCCCATTTGATCTCCCCCCCTGCTGCAGCAGTCATGTCATGCACAGCTGGACTTCAGCTGCGATAAATCACCGGGGTGTCATCATCGTATTCTGCGCGAGCCATAGAGCTGCTTTGTATTGCTTTGTGTATGAGGTTTATGTGATACTCAAAGTGTGATCAGCTGTATCTGCTTTGCATATGGCTGCAGTTTAATCAAGTACAGGTTTTCCTTGGGACAGCAGTCGTGTATGAGCAATATGCACTCTCCAGTTCGTCGTCGCACATCGAGCTTTTTCAACTTTGAGGAATATGGCATCAATATTCGAGGAAAGCACACGGCGCCGAGCTTAAAAGGTAATTTTCTGGTAACCCATTCTAAAAAGCCTGATTCGCCAAAGCACCCACAAATGGCAGAAACAGAGACACGACATGTATCATCACGTCACACTAAACAGAACACTTACCAGCTTGATCCAGAAACTTTGTTTTGCCCGACTATAGTCGAAAAGATGTTGAAAGAGAAACTCGAATTTCTTGAGACAGTTGATTACCGTCCGGATACAGCGAGGGCAACCTCAAACGACCTTGCCAATGCCATAAGATTGCAAGTGAAGCCGCTGTTCCCTCGCTATAAACTTGTTGTACAAGTGACGATTGGTGGGAAGGGGCACCAAGCGATAAAAGTTGCCAGCAAATGTTTCTGGGATACCAAAAGGGACAATTATGCATCATACACAGTAACAAGTCGAGATCTTTTCGCCGTCGCAACTGTTTATGGAATATATTTTGAATAACCTCGACTTTGTAGATTTTAAATGTTTAAGTATAAGAACTTTGGCAACACATATTAGGCCTTTGTATTTTGAGTGTAGTTTTGTAGAATCAAATCGCAGAGTTATGCTGATATGCCTAATTTCAGGTCACATGTCTGCAGAGTATACATTAACAACAGAGAATGTATTTCCTGAAGTGCAATACCTGCACAAACATTCATATTATTATTATTATTATTATATCTAAGGGCAGAACTCAACGAGATCACGCGTGTGGAAGAAACTTTCTTGACCGTACTAACAGTATACCAGTCTAGGTACCTTTCGGTGCACTTTTCTGCAGTTCTACTAATAGTTTTAGTTTTTGCGTTCAAGGCCTACATGTTGGCGTGTAGTCTTCCAATGGTGTAATGTATATTCTTTCGTGCGTGTAGTTACCATACTCTGCAGACTGATAATGATAAGTGCCTACTCGTTAGTCCCGAATAAATGTACCCCCGCTTAGTAGTTTTTTGAACAGAATACACCCAGGACATCCTTATTCCAAATCCCCGGTCTATTATTTTTGAGCCTGTAATTCGGCTTAGTATTAAGCTACATGAAAAATCACGTTTTTCATTTTGTTTAGAGCTGAAATGACTTATGAAACATACCCATAACTATTATATTTAGAGAGATTTGCCACCTACCCACCCCGTTTACTCCAGCCCCTCTCTCCCTACTATTCCAACCCCTCGTCTATTTGGGACTTACGAGTAGAGCTGTAAACTGAGAATTCATTTTGTACAGTAGCTACGTTGTTAGCTGACTAAGGTTAAGACGTATAGATAATCAGATGGCCAGTATATAATTGTGTATAGTCGATTGAATATTTAAGATTCCAATTAATTTCACATATCTAGAGAGGTTTCACTGAGTAGTCTTCGCGATCATTAATTGACCAAAATAGGCTCTGGGATATTAGAATCGTGCTTTCGACCTTTTATGCACTTTTGAACAGCTTCATAATCCAAGAGCCGTTTCTCTTGTTTTGATTCTATGCGAATTTTACGCCTATTGTGCATCTAAATATGGGAATAAGAGCAATCTTAGAACCATGGAACAGAAAGTAATCAGAAGTGAGCTTCCACTCAGCCTTTAACAAAGCAATTATTGTTTAATACATTATACTAAAAATAGCAGAGATTCTCTAAAATCCCTTCTCTGCAAGAGAGTAAGCTTTGTCATCAATTTGTCTGGTACCCAGAGCTAAAAGCAATGCCAGCAAACTCAAGCCACGTGCCCGCGCAGATGATAGGCCTTCTTTCTACTGTGTAGATGGAACTTCCTCAATTGTGACATCGTCTTCTTCCTTTTGCTGGCCATCCTGTGTTGCATCGTTTGTTTTCTTGCCAGTCTTTGCCTCTTCTGTCAGTTTATCCAAGTAGAGCTCGTCTAATTCTTCAATTTGTAAACCTCCAGTTGCATCCTCGATCTTTGGTAGCTTCGGTACTTCTACAATTAGGAAGCCATCTTTAGAAAAACTGGCTTTCACTTTATGTAAGTCTGTGTGTTTTGGTAGCAGATATTGGTATCTGAAAACGCTTCTCTCCGAGCATTTCTTACTCTCGTCTTGACAGCTCTTTTTCCCAGAAATTTTCAAAAATTCGTTCTCAACTTTCACTGATAGCTCCTTTCGCTTGAAATTCTTCAAATTCATTGCAAATTTGAATTGCTTCTCGTCGTTTTTTACAACACGAGCAGCAAGTCTGGGAATTGTAATATCCTTTTCTTTTCTTTTCCCGACTGTCTTACAACTGCTGTCTTTTTTAGCACCCTTAGGCTTATCACATTCCTTTTTGCTTGATGGCAATGTCTGGTAATCGAAAAAATCGTCCAGATCATCATGATCGAAAAATGGATCATCGCGAAAGTGATCATCAAAGTCTTTGCTCATCATATCGAACGTCGCCCATGGTCTATAGAAAAATGGATCATCAAAAAGCGATAGCCTAGGCCGTCTTTGTCGAATGTCAAGAGTTCCTTCGCTGAAAGTGCAGTGCAGTGCAACCAAGATTCCAAAACAGATCAACTTCATTGCTTTAGGTAGTAAGACTACAAACAAATACACACTCTATGCTCAATGGTTTCTCCAACTGTGAAGCATTTTATTCACAGGACAATGTTTTTAAGTTACTCAACTACACGTGGCAATCGAAGAAAGGATGTAAACATAAGGATTGCTTCTACTGACGAAACCAGGAAACGTGCTGCTTTGCACACGCTCCTCCCGAGCAGTATGTCAATGTGAGGCAGTGATGTGATTTACAGTCTATTGAAATCAGCACGGTACAAAGAGGGAGGGAAAGGCCAATGAACTTCCCTGGGACACAGTTTCATATACATCCTAATATTTCTATCGTATGAGAAAAGAAGATGCTAATTATGACATAAGGAAGTAAAGAATGTTAGAAAGAATTTTGCTCAGAAGTATTATGTTCTATATGTCTTTTGAAGACACTATTTCTTTATATTTTTGTCACTTATTCTATGCTTCTACTAAATACTGGACATTATGTTTTACCATTTGCTACTATTTTGGCGTATTATATCAAAGACGTGAACAAGCAGTAGAAATACTGGACTAATACGCACCATTTTAACGATGCTTCACTCCATAGAGTGAGAACGGTGTGAGAAAATGGCGAAATGAGAATAGTAGAAGTGCATGGAAATCAGGTGTGTGACTATATGTGTGACTATATGTGTGACGTACTGGTATGTCTGTGTGTCGGAGGCATTGGTCTGAGGTGTCCATTGAGGTGCTACCTCTGAGAAGGAGATAAACTCATCTTAGGAACTTGAATCCAAATGAGGCTATGATGGCTGCACATGGGCATGGAAATATTTAAAGCAGAAGAGGTGTTCAAGGACGATTTATGCATTTTCAAAGTATTCTGGCTTGTTAGACAGTTTTTTAGCATAACATCAACATTTGCTAGTCATAGAGCACCCAAACTCAGTCGTGGGAATAGATCGAAAGTTCACGTAGTTTGATTTCAAGATGGTATTAAAGAAAATCGACAACAGAATTCGAGTGTTGATTGAAAATGGCGTTTCTGAAAAGCATAGGACAATGTTTGTAATTGTTGGAGACCATGCAAAAGACCAGGTATTTACATTGAAAAATTAAAGGCATTTTATTTGTCAGTCAGATACTTCTCTGTAGAATACAGATTTGTTGAAATTGCGCAGACAGTGGTACTTGGTGGTAGCTAGACTGCGTTATTTAAATTTGGCCCGGGGAAGCTCATTGTTAGATGAATTTTTACATATTTAACGGTTGTGGAACTCACACGGTATTTGATCTGACGCAGGCTCATTAAGATACCGCTAATAGGGCTCTCCCAGTAAAGTAATGGGGCGTGTGCGAATGGAAGCATTCAAAGTATAGGGAAGATATGCCTGACATTTCCCATGCACTATAAAGAATGCAGTCTGGCCTGGTAGGAACATTTGCTGATTGAGCTTCCAACTATAACTGTATTTGGTGCTGAAATCTCTAGTTACTGAATTAAGGTTGCAGCTGAGCAATGATTCGTTGCTTTGCAGCTGATATTTGTTGAAATTCCCTAACAATATTTACTTTTCATGGTTCTCAAGTCAATTTTTCTAATGTCAATTACAAATCGCGAAATTGGAACGGGTTGCACAGATATCGACTTTAAGATTTAGATTTATATTTAGATGTATAATATCGTAACTGTTTGTGTTGTCTTCTTTATGTTCTGTTTATAATGTCTGTCATTAGCTGCTTGACATATACAATAAACCATTGTAATAAGGCTTTTGATAGAAAATGAAATTGAAATTGAAATTGAAATTGAATTATTATCTAACTTTGTTGGGACTCTGATATTTTTGCAGGTTGTCATACTGCATCACATGTTGTCAAAGGCACAAGTAAAAGCAAGACCCTCAGTTCTTTGGTGTTACAAAAAAGAGCTTGGTTTTAGCAGGTAGATAGGAACTCTTGACTTGTCTTCCAATGCCTGTATGCTTACTTCAAATACAACCTTAAGTTATTGATATATATATATATATATATATATATATATATATATATATATATATATATATATATATATATATATATATATATATATATATATATATATATATATATATATATATATATATATATATATATATATATATATATATATATATATATATATATATATATATAAACTAAACCTAAGCCGCATCCACAACGTATATAAATTACATAAATAGAATAAACCACAAATATACTATCCTTTAAGTAAATGTTTTGATCAGAATCTTCATCATATATATATATATATATATATATATATATATATATATATATAGACATAAGTAGCCCATGGAAAGTGAATCATGTCAGAATCATTTTTGGGTTTAACCTCTGCTCTACTGACAATAAATGTCACATTCTAGATGCAAACAACTCATACTGATCTTGTTTGATATACAGATGCTGATGCAATTGTCCATGAGTGCTATAAGATACATATGACTCTGAGAATGGAAACTGAATTATTTTAAATAAGCTATTTAGTTCTTTCAGTTCTGTTTACCTAGATATATTACCTTGTCTACAACCAATCTCTGTAGATTTGATCTAAAGATTATTCAGAAGTGGAATAACCCCTGCTTCCTTAGTAAATAGGAGAATGTCCTCTTTTTGCTGCAGTCATAGGAAAAAGAGGATGAAACAGTTGCAAAAAAAGCTAAAAAGTGGAATACTGGACATGAAGAAAGATGATCCATTTGAACTTTTTATAGCAGCTACAAATATAAGATATTGTTACTACCATGAAACACACAAAATTCTTGGTAATACATTTGGTATGCTTGTGTTGCAGGTATGTTTTTAGTGTAGAATTTTAAATTTTGCAAAGCATATTACAGCTACACTGCTTAGTGATTGCATATCAACACTGCAAGAATGTTACCTTGGGGAGTAGTGTACCTCAGGGCTGTGACGATAGATGAATCCCAAAAATTTGCTCAATGACTAGTAAATTATAAGTTTCATAATATGGATTTGATTACCATGAGAATGTAGCAAAGTTTCAAAGTATAAAAGTATTGGAAGAAAGTTAATGAGAAATTTCTTTGCTAATGCCACAATCATGACATGGTCTATCAAGAATATGGTCTACAAAGACTAAGGAGATTTCATGGGAAATTGAAACTATGGTGACTTTAATAGGTTGATTTGCAATGTACATATCATTTAGGAATGTTTTTGGCCTACTTGATTTTGACCGAGTAACATGCACATGTAATGCCTTGTTTCATGGGATTGTTTAGTGCTTCTTTCCTTCATTGTTGCATATTCATAGTTACAAGTTTAGATTTGAAACAGCTTTCTGGGCCCATTTATAGATGAAATGATTTTGGTGATTTTTCATTGAAATATTCAAGTGCTGAAAGTAATAGAAATAGCTGATTTGTGTCTTTTAGGATTTTGAAGCAATTGGCCCCAATTTATTAGCAAGAACAATTGAGACAGTTGAAGGTGGTGGGATCATTTGCATACTTTTGAAAACAATGAAATCACTGAAACAGCTGTACACTATGACCATGGTAGAATTTTTGTTATATCAACACCATATCTCGATGATGTATCTATTTTTTAGTTTCTGCAGGCTTGCATACTTTATGATCATATCCTCTTGGGATTTTGACCCAAACTGTGCAAAACATGACTTATTGGTCCTTATTTTATGTAAACATCACAGGGTGAATTTGGTTGATTTTTTAGGATGTTCATGCTAGGTATAGGACTGAAGCACATCAAAATGTAGTGGGAAGATTTAATGAGAGGTAAGTTAACTCAACCTTTTCTACCTGTCATTAGGAACATTTTCATTTTAAATTTCCCCATGAAAGTTTTTTAATTAGCATAGAATCCTGCAGATAACTGAACTTGTTATCCTTTTAAGAGTATGCCATACCATAACCTTCAGTTAGGACGGAGTGATCAACTGCTGAATTGTATTGGCAGAAGGAGATTGAGATTTTTGACTATGTTCATAGAAGAAATAGGATTGGGAAAGATTTATTACTGGAATTGTGTTTGGAAAACATAGAAAAGGAATGGTATAAGCCAGAAGCAAAGATAATATAACATAGGCATAAGTGTGACAGGTTTTTTGGAAGGTGCTGAAAAAAATTAGTGGCGACAGTTTGTGATAGATGCCATGGCAAATGAGCCAGTTGATATCCAGTCAATGATATTGATGATAGCAACATTTAGAATCCAGATATTGCATTGGTATAACAAAGTTTTGTCATGCAGTTTTCTTTTCTGCTTGTTTACTCCACTCTCCGTTTTTTGCAGGTTTTTGCTCTCACTAGCTCCGTGCAAGAAATGCCTTGTGTTGGATGACCAGCTTCGAATTTTGCCTATATCAACAGAGAGTCGAAATATCACACCAATTCCACCAAAATCTAAGGTTTGAGTTTTTTGCACTATATTCTAAGGGTTGTTCCAGTAGAGTGTTTTCTAAATATGTGATCTTCTTCTTAAGACTTATTCGTGGCAAGACTTTTGACATGAACATCACATTAGGAAGTGGTGCCTGGAATTAGCTCAATATATTAGAACTAAGTTGATGAGTTAGAAGACCATACCATGAAATAATTGCTTGTTTAGAGGAAAAAAATCGCTGTCATCGAAATGTATCATCTAATGGCTCGAAGCATTCAACATTTGGCGCTAGAGATATGCAAAAGACGTTTTTAGGAAGACTTCTTGCTCTAAGGAGAGCGAAGAATTTTCAACAAATCTTCGTCAGAATGCGGTAACTGTGAGCGAAAAGTTTCTGGTAGTTTAACATCTGTCCTGCTTTGTTCTCATAATAATATCTTGGAATTTTCAGGAGGAGTCGTATTCTCCAGAAGAAATAGAACTGAAGGAATTGAAAGATTCTTTGCAAGACACGCAACCTGTTGGATATTTAGTGAACCATTGTAAAACTGTTGATCAGGTAGAAATTCGTATTCAATATGCTCCTTTGTGACTTACTGCTTTATAAGCTGCCCTTCCTCCTCACCAAACTTCCATTTTTATCAAGGAATGGAATCTTTCCATTCAATGTATTATTTACTTCATGCTGATGGACCCGTAGCCTTATCCTTTTAGCCTCATTTTGTCGATAGGCATAGACATATTACTTGCAAAATGTAGGAGCTGTTTTGCTGGTTATATCTGAAATTTGTATGTACTCTTCTCTAAATGTATTCCCTGTCTTAGGTAGGATCAAATATCTACTTTCTTTTCTCATTTCAGGCAAAGTGTCTGCTAAAATTTATCGAAGCTATATCAGAGAAGACCCTTCGTACAACTGTAACTTTAACGGCAGCTAGAGGAAGAGGAAAATCAGCGTCGATGGGCCTAGCCATAGCCGCTGCAATTGCTTTTGGGTGCGTTTGTTTTGCTTAGTCGGAACATCTTGATAGTCTAAACCCACACGCTGAGCCCATTTTGTTTCAAGTGACCGAAGTGGGATTCGAATAGCTTGTATCAAACTAAAATCAACCCTGAGCTGAAAGTAATCACTTGTTGGTCGTTTACCTTAGATATTCCAACATATTCGTCACATCTCCAAGCCCAGAGAATTTGAAAACTCTTTTTGAATTCATTTTCAAAGGATTCGATGCTTTGGAATATCAGGTTGGTATTCTTGTTCAATAGACACTACTTTCCAACTTGCCATTTATTGCTTGGAGAGAATTTATAGTTATCGAACTTCGAGCGTGAATTGTATTCATATTTCTTCTGATGAGAAGCGTAGAATCAATCAACTGTCGAAACAATTTCAAGACTTTTGTGTGCATTTGAGGCCAGTAGTTATGTAGGAAGATTTAGATGTAACAGGGACTTTGAAAGCTGTCTTTTGACAAAATTTGCAATGAATTCATTTAGTTATTGAGCTGTGTTCCATTTATTAGAGTTATCACGAGGTAAAGTTATTTTTGATCTCGTTTTTCAGCTAGATTGGAGAATAGATTTTATTCGTGCTTGAGAATTTCAAAATAGTAAGAGAATGCGACGGATCTGTTGTATACTGAATGCACTGTTTTGTTCCGAAGTACTTCTCATCCGAAATTCATTAGAGTGTGAAACGTCAGATGATGACCAGGTGGTCCTACTTTTCTGCTCTCTTTTAAACTTTTAACCAACGTTTTATACTCATGATGAGTGTCGGACGAAAAAGCTTTCGGTACTTCCGCTTTTTCGCAATATCAAATTTCAATCAGTGAAATTAGTTGAATTGAATTAACCAATAAAGCATTGTGTCCGTCAGGCAATCAATCATTTAGTCGATCAATCAATCAATTAATAATCAGGACCTGAATTAATCAAGAGGTGTGCTAATCAGTCTGTGATTTATTCACTCACAAAGCAACTTCTAGTTTCAAGTTATCATTCTCACCATTCGATCATAATTTGAATAACTCTGAATTATTTTATCATTGATCAAGTTTGATCAAATTCTCATTTCCTTTAGTCAGTCAAATATGACAAAATCCAACGTTTTTGGATTACATCGTGTAGCCTCTTTTTACTCATTTCAGGAGCATTTAGACTACGAATTAATTCAATCCACAAATCCAGATTTTAATAAAGCTATCATCCGAGTTAACATTTTCAGAGAACACCGTCAGACCGTTCAGGTACGACTTAATTTCTGTGCTTGAGTTTTTGTGTCCTTCGTCAGTATGTTCATTTGCCACTTAATCTTTTATTCTTGCTTTCATTTTCTTTTCCTATCATTGCTCCCTGTCTAAATGATCAAACTTGAGAGTCTAAATAGGTAAATAAACAGACTGATAAATTTTTTATGATGAATTTATATTGCATTTATAACCTTTAAATATATATATATATATATATATATATATATATATATATATATATATATATATATATATATATATATATATATATATATATATTTATATATATATTTATAATGATGAAATATGCGAATCGATGAGATGATTGTTTGAAGATGATTAAACACTATTTCATTATAATATGTTTTTTCGTTAGTACATTCATCCTACTGATGCACATAAATTAGGCCAAGCTGAACTTGTTGCCATCGATGAAGCAGCTGCGATTCCCCTTCCATTCGTTAAAAAGCTGCTTGGTCCTTATCTCGTTTTCATGGCGTCTACGGTTAACGGGTATGTAATGTTTATTATGTTACATACATATTTATTATGTTAATTCATAAGCTCATAATGTTTTATATAGGTTCGTATGTAGTTATTGTTTGTCTTCTTCTTGCCAATCTAAACTTTCTTTCTTTTGGGTATTTCTTGATCTATTGTCGTCCATTTCTAGTTACGAAGGAACTGGTCGATCTTTGTCATTAAAGCTGATCCAACAATTGCGAGAGAAGAGTGCAAATGCCAGTTCCACTAAAGCAGCTGGCAATGAAAGTAAACCAGATGCTGCTACACCGGGAGGAAGACTACTATGGGAGCTTACATTGAATGAATCTATAAGATATGCGAACAGAGATGTTATTGAGAAATGGTTGAATGAGTTACTTTGTTTGGATGCAACTGTTGTTCCAAGAATTAGCTCTGGGTGCCCTGTACCAGAGGATTGTGATCTGTATCCTTCATGATATGCAGAACATCGATTTTAGATGTTGCAGGCCCGTATCCTAGGGGTGGTCTAGGGGAGCAAGGCCCCTCCTGAAATTCCATAAAATGACTCGTCTCTAAACTACTCTTTGCATTGCTTTGCACTAATTGTCAGACTTAAGCCTAAGTCATGTAATTCAATGCATTTTGGACACTACTGGAGGCTACCAGGCCACACTGCTGATTTATTCGCACTGTGCTCGGATTATTTGTTTCCCCCCTTAACAAAATCACGTTGGCTACAGACCTGAGTTGTTGTTGCTGCATAATTGTTTAATGTTGCTTATTTCTTGAATGTGTAGTAGTGGCGTGGAGTAGAGGTAAATCGAAATGGAGACAGGAATGAATAGCAGTCACGGACTACCGTTCAAGAGATTGCAGAAAGGAAGTAGAATAAAAGATACATAATCATGAATTAATGTGGAAATAGTTACTGATACACTAATACAGAAGAATATTTGGGATGAAGGATTGTCAGAAGTTATAGCACATGCACAATTAGTCAGAATATTAGGAAGTTAGTTAGTTAGAAAATTAGAATTCTCATTAATAGTTGATGATTCCTTGATAGTTTTAAGATATTATATTAATAGAGACGCTCTGTTTTCGTATCATAAAGCATCTGAGATATTCTTACAGAGAATCATGTCTCTTTATGCTGCTTCTCATTACAAGGTATATATCTATCTTGTTGTAATATATTGTCCTCAGTGCGAGGCTGGTCCGAATGAATATTTGCCATGCCCATTGACTTAGGTAGCTGTTATTACAATAACACATATTGAGAAATATTGAGAAATTCTACCTATGGCAGTTTAATTAAGCTTGTCTATCCAAATTTGCTGAATGTACAAAAAATGCTGCATCACCTTTGGTGTAGTTAAAAGCTTTGCAGAATGAAAAGGAGATATGACTTTATGTTTATCCAAGCGAGGCAATGACTAGACCAAAGAATTTCACTCCTTGCATTGCATCAAAGCTTTTACATTTTAATTCACTAAGAAAGAACGTAGCTCCCGACCTCTGCGGAGCCGTGTTATTAGCTTTGTTACTTTGAAGTGTATTACAATTTGTCTATAGAACACTCCCGACGATTTGCAACTCATGTCAGATGCGCCTGCCCATCACCTTTTCTGCCTTCTTGGACCTGTGGACCCAGCAGAAAACAAGCTGCCAGAAGTGCTATGTTTTATACAGGTAAATATTACATAGCTCAAGGTTAGGACCATAGTTATAGAAACTTTACTTTTAACTGTAAAATTCACTTTTAGAAAATTGAAAAAGGACAGTGATATTTTATATGTTGTTATAAATATTTATTACGTATTTATATAGTCTTCTTACTTCAAATGTTACCTTGATCTGTTAGGTCAGTCTTGAAGGTGAAATCTCTAAAGACACTATCATGAACAGTCTTTCAAGAGGAAAGAGAGCCTCAGGGGATTTAATACCTTGGACAATCTCACAGCAGGTGTCTCATCTTTGGATTCCTTTTCTTCCCTTTCCCTCCTCTTCAATGCCTCTTTTTTCTTTCCTCAATTTAAGGATGCAACACGTTGGCTCACTTGTGCCTTCCAATTCGAAGTGAAATTACTTTTGCTTTTTGGAATTATTGTAGATCCATTATTCTTTTCTTATCCTAGCTTTTTTTATGGCTCATTCTATTGATCAGAGTACTGTCTCTTTATTTAGTTCAACGACAGCGATTTTGGTAGCCTTTCTGGTGCGCGCATCGTGAGAATAGCAACTCATCCAGATTTTCAAGGGGTAAGTACGTAATGGTTCCTTAGTTAGAATTGAGCATGGTAATAATATTATTCCATCTTTCGCGTTATGTCCCCCATTTGACCATTCCGTCATTTTCCCATTTCGTCCTTTCGCCATTTCCTCATTTGCTCATTTCGCCAATTTTTTGTTTCGTCATTTGACCATTCCGTAATTTTGCCATTTCGTCCTTTCGCCATTTCGTCATTCGACCGTTTCATCATTTCACTATTTTGCCATTTCGTCATTCGACCATTTTGTCATTTCGCCATTTCGTCATTTGACCATTTTGCCATTTTGCTATTTCGCCATTTTGCTGTTTCGCCACTTCGTCATTAGAGTATCGCTGATGGAATTTTACTAGAATATGAACATGACTTGCCCTTTTGCAGAGTTTGCTGCGCTAAGCTCCTCTCAGATCTAGCTTTGTTGGGAATTTTTCTTGTAATAGCAGATAAATTTACGATTATCAAAGGCCTAGGTGATACGTACGATTATCAGATGCCTGAGTGGTATGTATGATTGCCACCTGAATTATTCTTCCTGCATTTTAGCCCACGGCTCCTCCTTTTTTGCTACCAGAACTTTATATGAAGTTTTTGCTCCTAAAAACAATAAATACGGGTTATTGATGGTTTGTTCGGGTTGTCAAAGCACACGATAAGTTTCCCTCAATTTTGAAAGGCCATTTTGTGAGAAGTAGCACCGGAAGAGATTTACATGCTATATTTAGTGGCGCTTCTCTTCCGTTCTGACTTTTCAACCCTTTTGCGAGTATCTCTTAATATGCAGCTGCAGCATTTGCAATTAAGCCCTCTTTGTTTAAGAATACAATTTCCCATTTTCAACCATTTTCCACATTCTTGATTTCGATTTGTTGCTTTTAGATGGGGTATGGCAAGCGAGCTTTGCAGCAATTGATAATGTATTATGAAGGTAAAATGCCAAATTTGGGGGAAGACATTCCAGCAGGAGAGCAATTGGTGGAAATTTCCACTGAGGTAACTATGTTGCATTTGTCAAATCGTTATAATCAAATAAATATCTGAAAACTGTGAAATGAAAAGAGGAATCTAATGTTTCATGCATTTGCTTAAATTTGAGTTTATTCATAACCGTTTTGTTTCTTTCTTTGGATGCTAGAATCGGTAAGGAGGTAGTGGTTATCGCTGCTCTGAAAAGTTACTATTCATGTGATAGAAGTAGGCCTTTGTAGGCCTATATAGGCCTTTTGTATTTCCCCATCGTCCTTTCAGGACGGTCGTTGTTTCTTGTTTGTTGCAATATTCGGTCAGCATATTGGAAATAGTTTAAAGGTGGTTATCTGAGGTACAATGCGTTCTTATCCGTGTCGATCATGTGTGTTGTCTTTAAGTTACCCGTTAAATAATCCAACCATAGCATACAAAGATCATTTAATATCTCATGATTAAGCTATCATTCACTTTGGAAGCAATGAAACTGAAAGTTCATTGCTCTACCTTAATTCCGTTTGTTAATTTGTTGATAACTTATTTGTCTTTAAATGCATTACACCTTTGTCTTTAATGCTAGTGTTCTTTCCGCTTGCATTTGCTCCTTATTACTGTACACCTGCAATTAATAAATTTACCTCTGTTTACGCTATTCTTGATGGGAGATTGTTGTTTTGGTATGCTGTCATTTCTTTCTGCATTTATTTCCTTGGTATAAAAGACCAATTTTGCAGGCTTTATTTCCTCTGGGATTATCCCAGATTTTTTATATGCCGTCTAAATTAGAACTTCAAAAAGAATGTAATATATCATTTAAGATGTAAACGATTTGTAATTGTGTTTCAAAGTTCATTAAATGTTTTTCTTCATCAATAAGTACTGGCAGTAAGTTCATTTCACACTTCTAATTAAAATGACGAATTGAAATTAAATTGGCTTTGTTTTATGTTAATTACATTGCACTACCGTCCTGCCAGGTCACATGTCCCTGGAATGGATGAAAAACGAACGAGTTACATACTACACCCGCCTTCATGATAAATATTTCCTTTGCCTTGTATATATCATATGTTCAACGGTAGCAGCTACATGAAGAGCTGATCAATAGTGCAGAAGATTCGCTTCATCTTTGTCTTCTGTTGTTTCTTCCACATTTTCTTATATTTTAGAGTGGTGATCTCCTTAAAGAGCATATTGAACCAAGGAAAAACCTCCCTCCTTTACTGTCAAAACTGAATGAACGATCTCCAGAGAAACTAGATTACGTTGGTGTTAGCTATGGGCTTACTGCCCAACTCTTAAGGTATTTTGCAACCAATTTTTTTATTGGATTTTTGCTGGCCAGTGTTCATAATCTGGTTTGCAATAGAGGAAATAAGAAGTAGCGCTCATCAAAAGCGAACTTGATTTTAGAACAATTATTTTAGAACAACGAACTATTTGTCTCATATTGAAATATTTTTTGTTCGAATGTTGTAATGAAGTTCGAAACAATTATCGGGTTTGGTTCATGTTGGCCATCTGATGACCCTCTCTCCTTATGAAGACATCCATGCACCAATACCAAGCCTCACTTTGCAATTACTCAAGAAGCATATTTTTCGCAATATTGCTGTACGGTACTGCTCTCGTATAGGTATGCTATAATGGCCTCGTATTGCTATACGGTAATGGCCTCGTATTGCTATACGGAATGGCTTCGTATTAACAAAATACTAAATTGATGGAAGAAGTTTATATGAACTCAGATCTATTTTCTATCTTGCCCAATTGTTGTTGTCATCTCATATCAAGATTTGTAGCGTTTTGGAATTAGGTCTAGAGTATTTCGTGCTTTTTTAATTTTCAAAAAGCATCCACATGTGATCATCTGCTGCTGCACGTTTAATTCCTTGTTCATTTTATTCATAATTTTTCTTTGTAGGTTTTGGAAAAAAAACTATTTCGTTCCAGTTTATGTCAGGCAAACAGCGGTTAGTGACAGTTTGGATTTTATATCTTTAGAAATCACAATCGGTGATCACTTTGAATATGGTTTTATATGTTTTATATGATGCAGGTAGATTCTCAGAATAGAATGATTTCTAAGAGCGGAGCTGTGGTATAGTGGTTAGAGCATCAGCCAGACAACGTCGTGCTTTCAAACCTAGGCCGACTCATACCAAAGACTTTAAAGATGGTACCCACTGCTTCTTTTCTGGGGTTTGACCTGTAAAAATAGATCAGAAAGTTAAGCACACGGAGCTACCAGTGGACCAGCCCCCTTCTGTAGTCCCCTCTGCATCAGGAGACTTATTACTTTGGGCCACAGTAAACGGGCAGGAATAGACAATTCCCAAGGCGCCTTTAGCGTGGAAGGACTTTAACGTTGACTCTTGAGATTCTATGGTACTTTATTGGTCCTCCTGTTGGTGAGAATGTTTACAATTTGCTATTTTAGAATAATTTGACAGGTGAACATACCTGCATTATGTTACGGATGTTAAATGATGAAGATATAACGGACCAGAATGAAAACTGGCTTCAATCGTATTGGATTGGTAATTAACATTGTTCTTCTTTTGTATAACTTCTCTCTTTGCTTTATTTCAAAGCATAGCACTTTTTAAACTTCATAGGAAAACTCCTTTTTCAGAAAGCTCAGTCTTCCTGATGGCATAATCGTCCACTCTACAAAAGTGGATCACAATGCCTCCCTCAAATTTACTCCTCTTTTCGTCGTTTTCATCCTGATTTTTAACGAAGTTTGACAACTCTATCATAACATACTGTACACTATTTCCCTTTTGTTAGGCAAGTTTTAGTTTAGATGCATTAGTATCGAAACTGTCCTCGGTATGTGGATATGTGCTACAATCTCATTGTATCAGTTTTTCTTTAGATTTTAGGCGGAGATTTATTTCGCTGTTATCATTCCAATTCCGAGAATTCCCAGCCTCGTTAGGACTTGGCGTTTTGCAAAACAAATTCACCAAAGACGATAGTTTCACAGGTATTTGCATATATTTAAAAAATTTGTCTTACTTTCACCGGAATTTAGTCTTTTTCTAGAGTATGATCTTATTATTTTTCTTACTATAAGAAAGTGTTTATTGTTTGAATTGGCCAATGATTTGTTGATATCTGTGATCCTAAACTTGTGAACCTTTACCTGTGAACTTTAACCTGGGTCCCTTAACCTGTGAGCCTTAACCTCTGAAAATTTACCTGTGAACCTTCACCTGTCAGCCTTAACCTGTCAGCCTTAACCTGTCAGCCTTAATCTGTCAGCCTTAACCTATAGTATAATATTTGACATCAGATACCAAAGCTTGTTCTTATTTATTTTCTACATCCAATTACTCGTTTTTGAGATGTTGTTCTTTTTTTATATCATTTCCCTGCAAGCCAGCATTTTCCTCATCATGTTTTCCGTCTTTTCCTTTGGCCCTTGTAACAGTTCATTGTTGATAATTCTTTTCAACGGTCTTCCGGCTTCTCCTAGAAATCCCCAACAACGTGCTTGAGTTAATTTTTACGAAGTACGATTTACGAAGACTGGATCTCTACTCAAGAAATATGGTAGACTATCACCTCATTATGGATCTCATTCCAGAAGGTCAGTTATTATGTTTTGGTATCAGACTGTTCCTTTTTATCATAAAAGTAGTAAGATTATGCAAACAATTGTATTATTTTTGACAAGGAGATAATATAATAGTAATAGACAGTAAACTGTGACTTTTAAGTATTCTTGTTTACAGATACTTCTTGCCTTTCCAACCTCAAAATAAGACTGTTTGACTGGGTACTAAATGTTCTCTCGTGGCGTTACGTACTAACTTAGGCCTCAGACGTCGTGCCAGAGCCAAGCTGTGCCAGAGAAATAAGCTCTGACACGGCAGTAGCATGATGTCTGAATCAATCAGTAGTTTTAGCTCGAGCTAAACTCTTGGCACGACCTGCTTCGCAGTGGCACGACACTAGCGCAGCGTCGATTCAGATGTCGAGCCAGTACCGTGCTAGAACTTAGTTACTGTATTCACGAACAGTCGCTGCCGACTCGTCTCGTTTCCAAGATTGATGGGTAGAATTTGCAACTGAGGCCAAAGATATGCGGGCCATGTGCATGACAAGTACGGCATTACATCTGAATCAATCGCTTGCCAAGTGATTGCTGGCACGGCACGGCCATGGCATTACGTCTGAACTATGCCTTACTTCCTTGCTTATTTACACATTTGTTACTAACTTACTTATGATCTTAACTTTTTATTTATTTGCTTGCTGAATGGGAATCATTCATGTTAATTCCTTGTTCTTATTTTTTAAGATAATTTTCTGATGTGATCAGTATCTATATGTTTTTTATTAAATGAAAAGCAGCTAAGACATTTTTGGCTTTCAAGACCAATTTATGAAAATGGGTTCTTATTATGATGCCACTATGGCAACTTGTATATATTTTCGTTACAATTATAATTTTCCTTTTGACTGGTATATTCCAAATGGTGTATTAATTTGTTTATTTACTTTTATACTTAGAAAGCATTTTAAATAGCTTTTTGACAGGACAGTTTGTAGATCAACTTTGCATTGTAAACTTTACACTGTACAGATAATTTGAAATGAAATGAAATGAAATGAAATGAAATGAAATGAAATGAAATGAAATGAAATGAAATGCTTAATCATACGTTCCTTTTTTTATACGAGCCTGATAATTTTAGACGAGACTCGATGTTCTTATTTTTTGATAATTTTAGACTCAAATGTTCAAGACTGACGTTTCAAAATTATTTGATAAACTTCATGCAGTATGCAATTTCTAGGACATTATTTCGGGCTACTTGTGAAAATACAGGAACGGATGCTGATCTCTATTAACAAAATCATCAGATTTTATTTGCCAAATGAATGTGGGTAGTTGATTGGACGTCAAAATGCTCATCTAAGGCAGAGCATGCTTCAGCAGTGTTCGTATCTTTTTGGCAAAATCGGTTCTCAGTATCCTTTTAAGGTGTGTTCGTATAACTAAATTGAGTGTACAATGTGTTTTTGTCATTATTCATGCTCATTTTTTATTTGTTCCCTTTGTTTCTCATGTTTCTTTATGGCAATATGCTTTTGTTTTTAGTTGCAAAGTTGTACTTTTCAAATAGAGTAGATTTCAAGCTATCTACAGTCCAGTTGGTATGTTTGCGATGATTTTGCTCTAATTTTTTGAGCATTTATTTGAGACCACTCTGTCAAAACACCAATTGCTATGGCAAGCATTACTCTTCCTAAAGATTTTCATGTGGCACTCTTCAAGCTAAAGTACTTAAGCATATTTCATGGAGTTTTATATACCATATGAAGTATCTTTCTCCTATTTGTGGTTTGAATTATCTTAGACTTTTCAGCTTATTTTATACTCAGGCAATTCTGCTTGGCATTGGGTTGCAACGCAAATCAGTTGACGCTCTCGAGGTATTCTTTGAGATGGGCCGATGCCTGTCTACATTTTAACAAATAAACATACACAAACATACACACACACACACACACACACACACACACACACACACACACACACACACACACACACACACACACACACACACACACACACACACACATATATATATATATATATATATATATATATATATATATATATATATATATATATATATATATATATATATATATATATATATATATATATATATATATATATTAGAAATACACCTTAGGAAAACGACAATTGCTTTCAATTTGTAAAACATGTTTCGATTGCTTCGACAACCATCTTCAGTTACAGAATAAGCATATTACATGGTGCAAACGATATAAAGGCAAGTGATTACTCCCTAGGGGTCTTACAACAAAAACTATTCCATTGAGATAGAATGCGTCGGTGCTTAAAATGAAGGTTATAATATATCCTATGATAATACCATTGGGTGCCAAGTGCTTAGAATGCGGGCTGTAGTATGATAACAAAGGGATATACCTGGGGATATGGGACAATTAGAGTAGGAGCAAATGAATAGGCAGCAGATATATGACAAAAAAAAAGAGACAAAGAAACAAACAAACTAGATGCTTAATGTTAAGGTGCTATGTGTCTATAACCCTCATTTTAAGCACCGACGCATTCTATCTCAATGGAATAGTTTTTGTTGTAAGACCCCTAGGGAGTAATCACTTGCCTTTATATCGTTTGCACCATGTAATATGCTTATTCTGTAACTGAAGATGGTTGTCGAAGCAATCGAAACATGTTTTACAAATTGAAAGCAATTGTCGTTTTCCTAAGGTGTATTTCTAATATATTACTGCTGAGAAACTTTGGTAATATACATATATATATATATATATATATATATATATATATATATATATATATATATATATATATATATATATATATATATATATATATATATATATATATATATAGCAAGAGCACATTTTGTAATTGACCAATCAGCGGATTTGTTTACATAAAATTATTATCCAATCATGTGCCTCCATTTTTACCTTGTTTCTTCATTTCGCCATTGTGAAACGGAGGTGCTGTGGAGAATTCATGCCTCATAACTTTTGCCCCGGAAAAAAATTTACGTTCATTTACAACAGCGATTTTTTGGCTACAACTTCGTATCTACATTTCTCATCGATATCTCCGAGCCCTAAGCTGAGCTATGATCCGTTACAAAAATATTAGACATTGCGCACCACCCTGCCATGACCTCCCATTACACAGGTCCTCCATGAGCACCCCTTCACCAAGCAAGCAGTAAGGAGTTTGTTTTTTTATCTAAAAACCGTTGAACTAGAGCTAGGTATGCCTAATTATCCTGAATTCACTTCTACTCTTCTCAGATCTGGGTTGGGTACGCATAGTTCTGAAATTATCACAGCTAGGCGTCATGTTGGTACCCCTAAAGCTGGATGATAACAATAAAGTGACTTTTAGAGCAAGAAGTTGAATCAGCATAAGCCTTTAGTTTCACTTTTGGGAATTCTGCTTGCTCGTCGACTTAGTTTACATTTCCCGCTCAAAAACTAGTATACGACAACAACATTTTCAGCATCAACAACCTTTTAATTCAATGCAATTCGCCTCAAATCGAATCTACCACGAGGAGTTGAAATGAAAAAGCTGTTCAGGTCAGTGGTATACTTGGACGCCGCCAAGTCCAAATTTGCTATATTAATTGCTCTATCCTGTCAGATTCAGTTGGACAGCTTAGAACACTTGTCGTCAAATCATCAACCTCAAGATCTGAACAACCATAGCCGTAATCAAACTCGTGATTCAGGTCAATTTGGTATACTGCCTCCGTTGCTTTTTTTGCCAACGTTTTCATCTCAAGCTGTACGGCATGGGTGCACTTGGGGCAAGAGCTGATATTTGGAATCAAGCAAGTGATATGGTAGGAATGGCCAGAACCACGAATTACTCTGCAAGTTGGACTTTCATTACACCTGCACTGATCTTTCATATCACATTTCCTGAAGCAGTTAGGAAAGAAACTAGCTCAATCAGTGAAAAGAAATGATTGATAATTGTTGAGCTTGTTCGTGTAGTACATTCGAGTCAATATTTTCTCATTGTTTCTTAGTTTCACTTTGTTTAACACATCTATCTCAAGGAATCTGAAGAACACAAGTCTATACCTTAGGTTATACTTAGGTTATACTAGATTTAGAAGGGCTCACTCTTCTAACTTTTACTGAATATTCCTTCAATGAAGACAACTTGAAGGACAAAGAACTGACAAGGCCAATCACCAATAAATGGATCAAGAAATTTATTGATGTATACTGACAAACCACTTTCTACTGTAGAAGATATTCCAGTGCAGAGTGGAAATTCTCAGGAATGGAAGCTTTATGCAGTCCACTAGTGTACAGTTTGCCATTGACCTCATAGCTTGTATGTCTTGAATTTCCTTCTGTTTGCAATCATGAACATGAAGTCTGCTTCTTTGGGACTCAGGGTCAAAGAACTTTGCTTGAAGCCAATCTGGCATTATATCAACATGTGTTTTTGAAAGAGATGATGTACACCCTTGTAGAAGAGGCTCAAATAGAGCTAACTTTGCTGGTGGTGAATCCTGATCAGCATAGCTATGTGGTTTGATGGCAGGCATTGTTGGAAATTTTTTTACAAGAAATGTTGTCATATGGCATACTTGAGTTGGCTTGATGATGATGGGCGATGATGGCTATGAATATTATGAAAGTCATCTATGAAAAGAGCTACCATGTAATTGTTAGTAACAGCATCCTCAAAAAACTGGTGAACAGTTGCAATATGCTCTGAAGAAGGTTTTTTTGTTTCACTGAGAACTGTATTAGGGTGTGCTGTAAGCCCCATATTCCTTAAAGTTGTAATCTCTAGTAAATTTTCAAATATCTCTCTCTTCACAATAATATCATTTTCAACAATATCAACTTCACCAACATCTGCATAATACATTTTTGTGTGTGATTTGGTTTTTGCTTCCTCTTGCTCCATTTTCTCTGACCCTTTTTCTCCAACTGCTATGGCCTCTTGTTAACTTATCCATATTTTTTGACTAGGACAGCTTAGTGTGTCTGTTTTTTGAGAATCAGTGTCTGTGTCATTTACACTAACCATTGCTGGTTCATCATTCTTCTTATGATCAATCTATCTCAAATCTCCAGTATTATCTTCTGCCCATTTTAAGTCTTCATTTTCTTTTTCATATTTGTCATTAATGGATTGTTGCTGTAAAATGTAGCTAATTTAGAGAACATTATTTAGATTTAATTATTTTGATCTATACAGTTACCTTTCATCTAACATATTACAAGAACTTCTTCTGCACTATCAACCTCATTTAAGTGCTGTTACTCAATTTGATTTTTCCATATTTTACATTTGTGTTCTTCCAGTAGCTGCATTTATTTTTGCACTATGTAAATTTTACTATAAACTAGTTAATATTGGCATACACATTCTTGTGTTATACTCTTTTGGTACATAAAAAGTATTCTTTGTCACTGAACAGTAGGATTGAAAAATATTTACCCCTCTCCTAATTACACATATTTTTTATAAGAAAGTTAAAAATGACCCCAGTACTCAAATGCTCTTAGTATTCTGGCAATTCCAGTATTCAAACTTTCCTAAGACTTTCTTGGGGCAAAAGCTGAATTTCTTGGTTAATAGAACTCAACACTGTACATAACACATGTTTTTGATCTGAAAATTTGGGACAAAATGAGCCAGAAAGGAGAACAGATGCAGAAAACCTCGGATATTATGAATGAAATCTCAAAAAAACAAAAAGCTACAAGCAAATGATTTCAACACCATCAATTTAATCAATTCCAATGTAACAAGTTGTTGAAGTGCTTTTCCTGACTAACTCTAACTGGTCACAGGATGAAATTTATTCATAGTTTTGCTTGTTTGTCTTTATTGGGTAAAAACAAATTTTTAAACTTTCTTAGGTTTGCTGAACCCAGTACTGAACTTTTGTTAACTTTTTGACGATTCGAATACTACTTTCCTATAAAGCACTTTCTTAAAAAATACGCGTATGCCCCCTACTATTTGGTGCCAAAGAGTACGATGTACGTAGAAGTTATTTGTTTACAATTAAATGGAATGTTGGACAATGTCAAACATGTTTTATCTTATGTTTTTCCTTTTGTAAAAATCTATTAAAATCTCTCTTATTTGGTGCCAGTTCGATGCACTTCGTACAAACACGGACAACTTTATTGGCTCTGAGGCCTCTTGCAACAGCCAACTTCCGAAATGCTTGCAGATAACGATTTTTCGGTATCTTTGACTCTGTAGTGGTGTAGTTTTTAGTTTAGCACTATTTAATATGGCTGGTATTCGAACAATATGGTTTGGCTTTCCCTTATTACCTGAATGCTACTTCCATGCCTGTAACCAATGACGTTCAGATTTCCCGCCAAAGTGGAAAACTGTATACGCCATAAAGACAGTCGAGGACGGCCTTAGACATTACGAGAGTTATAGAGGTTTGTTTTTGTCATAACTTCACTACAGTGACCAGTTTTGATATACCTGGATTAAATTATCAGCGTAGGACAATCTAAACATCATTTAATTTTGAACATGGCTATCATCCAGCTTTAGGGGTACCGATATGACGCCTAGCTGTGATAATTTCAGAACTATGCGCACCCAACCCAGATCTGAGAAGAGTAGAAGTGAATTCAGGATAATTAGGCATACCTAGCTCTAGTTCAACGGTTTTTAGATAAAAAAACAAACTCCTTACTGCTTGCTTGGTGAAGGGGTGCTCATGGAGGACCTGTGTAATGGGAGGTCATGGCAGGGTGGTGCGCAATGTCTAATATTTTTGTAACGGATCATAGCCCAGCTTAGGGCTCGGAGATATCGATGAGAAATGTAGATACGAAGTTGTAGCCAAAAAATCGCTGTTGTAAATGAACGTAAATTTTTTTCCGGGGCAAAAGTTATGAGGCATGAATTCTCCACAGCACCTCCGTTTCACAATGGCGAAATGAAGAAACAAGGTAAAAATGGAGGCACATGATTGGATAATAATTTTATGTAAACAAATCCGCTG
This sequence comes from Mastigias papua, assembly GCA_964019165.1. Lineage (NCBI taxonomy): Eukaryota > Metazoa > Cnidaria > Scyphozoa > Rhizostomeae > Mastigiidae > Mastigias > Mastigias papua. Next base: position 14,146,187 of record OZ025279.1, on the reverse strand, counting down.
ATTGGTCAATTACAAAATGTGCTCTTGCTTATATATATATATATATATATATATATATATATATATATATATATATATATATATATATATATATATATATATATATATATATATATATATATACATATATATATTTAGATGCGGGATGCTGGCTATATATTTCGGCTCATCCGACGTTTCGTACTCTGACAAGTGTCGGATGAAAAAAGTTTTCAGTATGCTAAAAGAATGTTCCCGCTTTTTCGGGCTATAGTGAAGTTCTGTAGTACCAACAGACTTTTCATATATATATGTATTAGAACATTTTATGAGCTAGTTCATCGTACATCCCTCGAGTCTTCCTGCTTTTCGTCCATGCAATTATTCAATCATTTTACTTTTGATCTCCTTTATTTATATGTTAATTTCCTATGTTTGCTAGATCATCATTTATAATATTTAATCAGAGCTGAATACAATCCACTTGCCATTCCTCCCTCTAGTCTTCTGCTTTATCTACGTATTACGTAATGATTAGCTTTTAACGAGTACAGTCAATGGTGTAGATTGTAAAAACATTTTTTCCGCCGTATTGGCATTTGATTTTCACTCTTTTAGAAAGAGCTTGAGTTGCCCAGCAGCCAGATTCTGGGACTTTTTGCAAGGATCATAAAGAAAGCTACTCAGGTAGTATTTCCTCTACAAATCTCATAATTTCGTATGTTTCATTTTGCTAACTATCATTAGTTATTTATGCGTAACCCATAGCAACTTACCAGATGCCTCAGAGTTGGTGGGTGTTGCGCAAGATGCAACTCCAGATGTTTAGGTGCATGATATTTTTAGTCAAAAGATCTCAGAGTTCCTTCTTTATACTAGCCGATACGAGTTTCAGAATAAGCAGCATACTTTTGATATGTTGCTAACAGCTTCAATTCGATCGAATCTTACATTAAAACGTGAAAAATTGTCTTTGATGTACAAATTTATATAGGAAAATATATATCCTTATTACTTATTGCGTTTGAAAATTGTTGAAGTTTTTTCATGATGCCTATTTATGTCTTTAAAAATTTGTTAGTGAGTGTAGCTTTTGAGTATATAATATATATATATATATATATATATATATATATATATATATATATATATATATATATATATATATATATATATATATATATATATATATATATATATATATATATATATATATACACACATATATTTACATATTTTTCTTAATGTATAGTCATCAAAAATAAATGCGTATAGCTTTATTGTGATGTATTTTCCAGTATCTAAATGGAATAGTGGAGAGGGTTGTAGAAAGATCTTTGGCTCCAACTAAGCCTATAGTCATGGAACCGACTGCTAAATCTCTCGAAAAGGAACTGGTAGGTTTTGTCATTATTTACGGCAGAAATTTCGTTATTTGTGTGATGCGCATTAATGCCACACTGTCTCGTTCATGCTTGTCTTGTGATTTTGTCAGTCACAATATGGTACAAAGATTATGCTAATAGTGAGATAGTCTTCTTACCGATCACAGCAGGAAAGAGAAAAATCTAGAGGTAGGGTATACAGGTCCCCGTTTTCCAACCTTTTGCAACATTCCCCCTTAGGTGAAGTGCAATGAAGGAGATCCCTTTCACCAAAATAAAGTTGAGCTATTTTTGACTGATAATTGCTGGGGATCTTTAGATGTCAGTTTACAATCCAAAAGACAGTGCTATTTCATCGCCATCTATTTTAATATTTCAACATAAATTGACCAAGACGCAAGGAAATCAAATCAGGGTTTGAGTAGTTGAGTTGCGTAGGCCGTGATTGTTAAGGCTTACCACAAAGTCCAGTAATTTTGTGACAGGTGATAAAAGCTTCCCGTTTTCCCCTTAAAAGTTGAGTTTCCTCCCAAGAGATGAATTGCCATCAGGCTGGGAAGAGTAGGTATAGAGTATTTGTACTATGGTAGGTATAGAGTATGGTAGATAATGCACTCTGGCGTGACGCAATGGCTAGGGACAGACATGGTCCTCTCACGGCACCCAGTGATCTGGCAAGCATTTCAGTCAAGTTTGATATAATTCGGCTATTTCCACTTATAAAACCTGACTTCATTCAATCTTAATTTATTACAATTTATTTCGTAGGCAAGCGATTCCCAATGTGTTTATGGATTCAATGTGAATCTTTACTCTGCAGAATAATGAAATGAATTGAATCAATTATTTTTGTCTTATTTAGGACGAAGCTGAAAGAGAGTTTAAGGACAAGCAAAAAACTGAAATGGAAAAGTTAAAATCCCTTGACTTTACCGAGTGAGTTTAGATTGACCCTTTCATTTCATTTAGAGGTTGATCTTAAACGAGATATTTTATTGCCTCTTGTGCATTTAAGGCCAGATGTTGAAGGCTGGAATTCCCATTTAGAACCGTTACGATTATTTTTCTCTAAGCAATTAAGATTAAGCGGAACAGGAATGGGACACTTAGGATTTCGGATAGCAGTAAGTAGAGCAAAGTACATGGTATTTAGGACTCAGTCTTTTTGTGACCTCTAAGCGCAGTCATCTGGCATGCTTACTATATAAAGCTACATGGGATTGCCTCACTATAAATTCAGTTTTAGAAATAGCATGAAAGTTGTTGGTGCAATGTTAGACTTTGGCTTGAATCCAAATTTGTTCTTCTTCTTTACCATTGTAAATAACTATTGCACGTGCTCAATAGGGGATATTTGCTGGACATACGTTGTTTTATTATCCCATTGTTTTATTTTCTGATTGATTGGGTGATTGAGTAATTGATTGATTGATTGAGTAATTGATTGATTGAATGATTGATTGATTGATTGATTGATTGATTATGATTTTGAGTTTAATTTTATGATGCTTTTACACTGTTGAACATTCAGCAGTGTATACTATTTTGCAATACTCTGTTAAAAAATCAATTACGAGTTGATATATGAATTAAATCCAAAATATGAAGTTATTGCAAAAAATATCAATTAATTTTAGTATGTGTAAGAAACCTAAGTGTAATGTTACACGGAAACATTCGCCTTTTTTGCCTTACGGACAATGAGTCTCTTTATTGAACTGTTTTTTCGCCCTCTGCCCCCCATCAGATTTGCTATCTCTGGCAACGACGAAGAGTGGAATACCGCTTTAGGAAAAAGTAAAGCCCCAGGGAATGTCAGCATTTCAAGGTAAGATTTCGAATATAATTTTTCCCTGAATTGGCAAATTTCCTTACAATTTTTAATGTTTATTTTCCATCGAATGGTCTGTTGAACATATAACAACAAACCTCCTTTAATATAGTAGTGTACATATGACCAATTGAATAGCAACAAGAAAGAAAGATGAGTTTATTGCATAAATACTTCTGGAGACGTGCAATCTTTGACACGGAGACAGATTATACACTTTTACGTCCTCATTGCAGTGATCATCATCCTCTTCAATATAGGATTTCCCCTTTTACTGTCGTAATTAAGGACCTTAGGCATGCCAAAGAAGCTCAACATAAATTGGTTGAAGCCACCAAGGAGTTGTATATCTGAAAGTTCTATTGGAAACACATAATGGATATCCTCAAAACTCTAAGTTGCTCCTTTTCATGAGGATTTATATCTGAGTTAGATGTTGCTCACTTGTTGAAAGAGGAGACGTTTTTTTGGCTTTTTGTGTTGATCAGATTGACTGTATGGTGTTTGATAGTTCTGTGACCGAAAGGATTTTTTTCAGTCTCAAGTGATGTCATGGTCCTCTAGGTGATAAGGGATATATTCTAAGCATTTCTTGTGATCTTTGTTGCATCAGCGTTCCTTTTCATCATATGGGAACAAGACTTTATTTACTTAGAAGCTGGTTGCTACACAGTATTCGTGGTTATGGGATTGCGTGTGGAAGATTTAAATTATTCGTACTCCTCTTCGAGTCTCTAGTATTGTATTTTTCTATATTCCGTTGTCAGCCTATTACTGAGCCGAGTGATCTCTATCATTGTATCTCAGATTATTTATCTCTCTTGTTGCGTACTGCTGCTGAGTGTTTTGTCTTGCTGTTATCAGATGTTTCTCTTCGACCTTTTCACACATACGTTTGTTGCTGAGGACGCTTAATCCCAGCGACCCGTAGATTCCAGCATCCCTGAACAGATATCTTCGTCGTTCAATCGCTTTTAAGCTCACTAACTGGGCATTTCCATTTGTGTAGTTATCATCTGTCGTTTTGAGGCAATCTGGGATAGCGTGGTTCTGTTCATCGCGGTAGAAAGAGCCCGATGTCATATCATACAAGTACACATCTTTGCACGTCTTTCTCAGCAGGAGTTATCTGATTACCCCTGGAAGGAGCATCGCAACCTTTCAAGTCAAGATTTGGCGGCTCGTTTTAAGATCACCTGCTGAAGATTTGATCTGAATTCAGCTAAATATCTTCTCAGGAAATGTTGCATTTTTCTAACTTTCCAAGGGCCAATCAAAACTTAAACATATGATTTCCCCCTTATACTAAGACCCAGAGACTTGAAATTTTTTGGAATTCTCGCCAGTGAGTTACTTAATGGATTGTCATTTTCTGTACAGTGGATGCATATTATATCTCATCATCTTTTCAACTTTTCAAATTGAAATCGTATTTTCATGTGTTTCCCCTCTTTGTTGTGCCAATCCATATAGAACTTAGGAGACTGGGCTGAAAGTGCATAATTTCCCTTTAACAGACGCTGAAATTCGTAACCGGCACTTTGATTTTCTGGGTATTTTCTGGAGAACTGTATATTTATTCTTTTGCAAAATTGATATGAATATGGTGGTAAAATAGAGTCACACGATGTAACTTCAAACTCAAGAGTCGAAATTATTAGAATTAGTTTGCTACGCCAGAGTTCAATTTGTAGCAACAAGAACGATCTTTTAGAGACATACACTGATTTCTTTGCTGCTACCACTGTATTTGATAGGTAATTGCCAGCGTAACATCTATATATTTCTCTCTTTTTTACAGTTCTAAAGAAAAGAGAAAACAGACTGTAAGTTATTTTGTTTTTCAGCACTTTTTATCAGTTTTGAATGCATATTGCTCTGAGGCTGCCTCGCCCTTTCCTATCACTAGTATTCTTCCCTCTATCGGTCTTTGATTGTGTAGTTATTTTACGTTCATTGTCCATAACCATAGCTTTGCCGACGTACACGCATTTGATTGATTTCTTCATCAAGTTCACTTTTCATGAATTAAATGACCTATCTTTATTGACGATTGATCTGTGTGTTGGGGAGCTTCTCTTAATGGCGGTATTTTCCTGTAACACCTGTTCGACTTTGGATAAATGTATCGTCGTCATTGTTACCGCGTCTTTGGTTCCTGTTTATGCCATTGCTGCTCGCGCAGTACCCGTCTGCGCAGCAGAAAATGTGCCTGGGGGTTCATTCTGGAATTTTATCCTGATTTAGAATGAGTTTCGTGGCTTTTTTATCATATCATTGATGTGAGTTGACAAGGCAATTTTGTTTCGCATCGCTTATAATTATCTAGTCATTTTCTCAACTCACAATGCGCTAGTTTTTTTCGTTGGAAACAGGTGTTCCTGAACTTATTCTTGTTCAAATGTTTGAAATGTTTGCGCCTCTAAAATTCTTTAGATTTCATATGCTGTCCTGGTTGTTTTCAGTACCTTGTTCGTGTTTTCTGGCTAGGTCTGCTCAGTCGTGTTTTTGACTCATGTTTTTTTGCTGATGGAGAAGACCCATAGGAAAGAACATTAGTGCTGAGGTCGATAACCGTAAAAGGAGAGCCATGTCTGTTTTGCATAGCTGAAATCGTTTGTATTTTCCTGTCGATTTATGATTTTTTAAGTCAGAGATCGATGTTGTCACAATATCTCATCTACTTTCACCAGTATGATTAAAAAGTCGAGAATATCTGTAGAGTGTTTAGTTGGAGCTTTTTGTATAAAGATAGAGCTGTTGGGAAGACGACCCGGATAGTTTATCAACATATGGGCGTGACATCCACTTTAGGTTTGAATTTTACTTTGTATGACCCATGAAGCCATCGGCGGTTTAAAAAATTTGTAACTATTTTTGAAATGCAGAGAGCTTTTGTGAGAATTAGCGTTGTCAATGAATTCTCTCACGACATGAAACAGTGCGTAAATAGTGCACAGGTTCTCCAGTGTTTTTAACATGTGTTCTGTTGTGAAATCCGCCTCTGGTTTATTTGGAGTACTTTCAAAACAATATGTACTTTATGTAGATGATGAATAGCAGCGTAGTTTCCAGTTGCAGCAGATATAATTGTGCTCATCAGTACCCTAATGTTGTAGACCTCTTGAATCGATGAAAATCACTTATTTTAAATACACAACGTGTTCTTTTACATACACCGTTTCCTTTAAGAGTTAGCTAAAGCTAGAGTGAAAGTCTGCAAACATTCACAGCTTCTTGAAGTTTTTCGATGTTTTACCAACAGGCAAGCGAAGATGAAGTGAAAAAGATGAAAAAAGCAAAGAAAACTAAGATACATAACAAAAAAGGTAGATGAATCGTAAATTCGATTGTTTGAGGAATATATCTAAAGAGAAATTAAAAGCAGTTGTTACTTGTAGAGACAGAACTGATAAGTTTGTAAATCAAGGGCTTTTATTGAAAGCTTTGTAGAGGTGCATTTTTTGAACTAAAATCGAGCAAGTACAGTTTTGTGTTTATCTTGGGGTAATTGTCTTGCAACGAAAAGCCAGCTGTTGTCCGTAGCAACACGAATAAATGTCACATTTTGAACAATGTTACAGAGTTAACTGATATCGAAAAATCCGCGCTTTTTGAAAATATTTGAGTCTGGAATCCGGTGAAAATAACAAAGTTGCGTGAAAGGAACTTCCATTTGCCACAGTCTGCAGATGTTATAACTCGAAATATTAGACTTGCGTTTTTAGAGAAAGTGAAGCTCCTTCAGAATGGGTGGTTTTTCTTACAGATATAGACTGGCTCACAGATTTTCACGAGGGACTTCTGTGATTTTTTACGGTGGATGATTTTGGTTATTTCATCCACAACTGACAGCGTGATTGTTTAAGATTGCTTTCACTTTTTAGTCAAACCAGGGATCATTCTAGGCTGAATTTACATCTTTAGCTGAAAATTGAATTCTTGAATAATTTTCTCATTTCTTGGAAGTGATTAACTGTCTTGAAAATGGATTCTGTTTTCACATGACCATGACAGCAAAAGTAGGTTTATTTTCATATTTTCATTAGAACTCAATTGATACGAAAATTTTGGCTATACTTTGATTTACTCCCCATGTTCCTTGTAGCTTGTAGCTGAAAAGTTCTTCCAAATCCATCGATTTACTTTCCAAATGAAATCATCCTTTTTCTAATCGAAGGAAAGGCAGCAAACCCATCCAAGAGTATCCTCAGAGTCAAACTTAATCTCGTTAGCCATAGCTACACAGAGTGAATTTTCACAAGAATCGACGGGCACATTGTACGTCAAGAGCCGTAAGAATATGAAAAACCAGTAGCCATTTGTCATCATTTGTTTCACAGGCCTAGATATCAAGTCATGGACACCAAAATATTCAATAAGCAATCGATTGAAAGTATTGTTAAACGTTTATTTGTGTACTGAGCAATCTTTCAATAGACCTATGTCCTACAAAGAGTGCTCGCAAGTATTTGTCTTTTGCTTCAAACTTAGTATGAGATTAATCACACTTTTTTGTTATGACAGCCAATGTTGTTTTATTTTGACCTTCATTTTTTTCACTTTTATAATCGATCCTGTTTGGTCATTTAGCAATGTCAAAGAAACGTTTGTTCCTGTGTGTGCGCACTTTGACGTCACTCCTCTGTTTATCAGATATGCAGCTAAAGATCTTTCTGTATGTTTGCAATTTATTATTGTCATACAACACAGTACAGCTGCGATAAAATAGAATAGTGTCAGTGAAGCGCTACTGTCCCATCATATCACCTAGAGCTTCGATTTTTAAAATATTTCACTCGTTGTTCCGTACAGGCTTTCGTAAATATATGCATGTATATACGTATATATAGATTAATAGGCCTACACATACATATCTATATATACATTATATATAAACATATATATACATTATACATAAACATATATATACATTATACATATACATATACATATACATATACATATATATATATATATATATATATATATATATATATATATATATATATATATATATATATATATATATATATATATATATATATATATATATATATATATATATATATATATATATATATATATATATATATATATATATATATATATATATATATATATATACACACACACACACATATACATATTCATGTACATATACATATACATATATATATATATATATATATATATATATATATATATATATATATATATATATATATATATATATATATATATATATATATATATATATATATATATATATATATATTTATATAAATATATATATATATATATATATATATATATATATATATATTATATATATATATATGTGCATATCTATATGTATGTTTGTATGTAGCAAGATGTTTTCCTTGGTTTTTATTGAGATGAGTTTATCTTGCAGAAAAAGCTTTTGCTCTTTCACTTTCCTAATCCAACTGTTGTGGAATACAAATACCACATCAATGATCATTTCGGTAGATAAGCCACTTGGCCTCTCTGTTCCTATAGAACCCCGCATTTCCTTATCGTGCACGCACGTAAGTGTTCTATAGGGCAGGCGATCCATCTATGATTAGATGGCATTTATCAGGGATACCCCTGAGAAGGCGCGAATCTACTTGTAGTTTGTGAGCTGAACATTTTGAGTTGATCGCATTGGATAATTCTCCTTTTGTCTGCTAATCCTGAATGACTCTTTCTATTAGCTATCTCAGAGTTAGTAGCTGTAGGTGGTTTGATATGCTATGACGTCATTTCTGAAAAACCTGAGGCACAATTAAAGTGTAAGCTTGTTTGATTTCCAATTGCACAAGCATTCCCGATGTTTGATATTTCACAGAACCACGGAGCTTTGTATTCAAGTGTTCCATGATTATCTAATAGTCCCTGAAGAAAGTTTGGCGAGAAGTCAGTAGAATTTTTTTGGATTTTTACAATCACCTATTTGCTGGTATTCCCTTCAGCTGTATCACAATCATCTTATCAGTTCTATCATAATAATCAGCATATCCTGAATCATATCATCGGTGTTGTTTTGATCGTTGTGATACTTATTATCTGTCATTTTGCTATCGTTAATTATTATAAGTACATCATAATCATCTTCGCATGATAAAAGCAATTTCTTGGTCATTATCAATAATAATCAAAACTTTCAATCACAATGTTCTGCTCTGCTCTGCTCTTCCCGTTACGCCACTTATGGGACCTGGACTGACCCGAGGTCAGTGATCGGCTTCAAGTTGTTTAAAAGACGTGATTGAGTAGACTACACTCAGTGCACTCTGCTACCCCAACAGGTACTTAGCAGAGCTGCAGCTTGAAGCTGCTGAGCCTGATTTTCACCAAAGGGGACTGGTTGGACAGTTTGCCACAGGTCATCCCCATCTACCCCAAATTTGAATCCCGGTGAAATGAATTACTATCAACTAGATGGTAGTGCCTTCCTATGCCCGCTCACTACCACGAGAAGGTCTCCAACGACGGACTAGCTTTAATCAGCATGATCTCCATCATCATCGTCATCATCATAATCAATCATCATTAATCATCTATCCCAATCAACCCAATCACCCTAATCAACTAGTTATCATAAACAGCACAATAATTCTCTATTCACGATCTTATCTATCTTTATCCTATTCAATATAATGCCTTTCAACTTTGCCTTCATTTCATTATTTTATTTCCAGCAGAATTGCGGACCCGCCTCCCAGCAAACAAGCCGCTTCTGGTTAGAAAATTAGCTTCACCGATAGATTGGTTTAATCCATTTATAGCCCTTGATCCAATCTCATCCTCTGAACTTACTTAATCGTCAGAACTTTAAAGACGGTAGGTTATCTCGTTTCTAAACAGTTTATGCCCTATTTGTTTCTTGGGCATGCTTGTAACTTGGACTCGTTCCAGGGGTTTTGAATACAAGACTCAAATAGGTTTGAGTTAAGTTAGGCTGTCTATTTGTCATCATGATCATCACAATCGCTATCGTTACCATCAGTCTCATTCACTGATCAGTGGTCTCATTATGTTATCGTTACCATCAGTCACATTACGCTAATTTGATGCATGCATCATGGTCATCACCATTGCTATCGGTACCATCAGTCTCATTCACTGATCAGTGGTCTCATTATGTTATCGTTACCATCAGTCACATTACGCTAATTTGATGCATGCACCATGATCATCACCATCGCTATCGTTACCATCAGTCTCATTCACTGATCAGTGGTCTCATTACGTTATCGTTACCATCAGTCACATTACGCTAATTTGATGCATGCACCATGATCATCACCATTGCTATCGTTACCATCAGTCTCATTCACTGATCAATGGTCTCATTACGCTATCGTTACCATCAGTCTCATTCACTGATCAGTGGTCTCATTATGTTATCGTTACCATCAGTCACATTACGCTAATTTGATGCATGCACCATGATCATCACCATTGCTATCGTTACCATCAGTCTCATTCACTGATCAATGGTCTCATTACGCTATCGTTACCATCAGTCTCATTACGCTAATTTGATGCATGCATCATGGTCATCACCATTGCTATCGTTACCAGCAGTCTCATTCACTGATCAGTGGTCTCATTACGCTATCGTTACAATCAGTCACATTACGCTAATTTGATGCATGCATCATGATCATCACCATTGCTATCGTTACCAGCAGTCTCATTCACTGATCAATGGTCTCATTACGTTATCGTTACCATCAGTCACATTACGCTAATTTGATGCATGCCAAGCAACAGCAATGCAACTGACATAGGTTACCATAAAGTATCTTTGAGATTGTACAATGGGCTTTATTAGCTACTATTACTGCATGCTGAGAAGCAGCATTTATTACCAAGACACCAATTTCCCATAGGTATTTTCACTTCTTTATACTTATGGGTGATTGGCCGTGTTTTTTCATAAGTGCTACGTGCTTCCAACCTGACTTTTATGCTAGTGTCAGGTGGCAGGGAAGACTGGGATGATTACATCCAATCAACAGAGTGAACATCGAGTTTTCATTTCGCAAACCACTTTGCTTACTGCCTCTCGTAGATCTTTGAATATGGCTCTAAATCTTGCATGAGTTTGGTTTGATTTTTAGACTTTAGGATCATGAAATACTCGTGTTGTGGTTTTGGTCATTGGAGTTTTAGTGAAGCTTGATCTTCCAGTATTCTAGTAGGTTGTACGTGTACTCTCGTTGGCTGACACAAGGCGCTACGTTCTCTTGTTCTGTAGACACTATATGTAGGTAGCGATGCTCAGAGTGAGTTTTCCCACGGATAAACAATGAACGCTATATATATATATATTGCCTCTGTTGATATCATTGCTGATTACATCAATATGATCACTTGCATCATTAGTTCAACTGATTTTTGATCATGTACTGACGAGGTGAGAAACTGCAAGAGATCCAGTTGGACCATAGATTTTATGGCTGTTGCTCTTGGATTTATCTTTATATTTTCCATTGCTAGTTAAAGTACGTTGGAACTTATTGATAGCTTTTGGTTGAAAGGTTTTGCATAATTGAAAGAGCAAATTTAACTTAGCTGTTAGATTCTTCGTAGAGAATGTGACATAGTACTTCGTCAAGCTAGATTCAGAGAAGGCGTTCGGAGGACAAAAACAGCCTTGCGCAATCATTTGGATTGGATAACTTCGTCTACTGGACACATCTTTTAGATCGGTAATTTTGAAATTGTTGCACCCTTGACAATTGGAGCTGTATGTAATATGGATGAGAAGCATTTCAAGCCAAAAATCGAATACCTTCCCACATACAGGCTGAAGCCATGCAATGGAACAGTTTTCAATGCCATCCAGGTGCAGGAGGTTGCCCAGGAGGTGTTGGATAAGAATTTAACTGGAGTCACGTACGAGGCAATAAAGTCGCGTGAATTGGCTTGCGATCTAGCGAACGAAATAAGAGACAGGGTGAAAACGCTCAATCTCAAAAGGTACAAGGTTGTTGTGTATGTTCAGATAGGCAGCAAGAACGGCCAACATGTATTTGTGGCTAGTCGTTGTGTTTGGTCGGAGAAGACCGACAATTTTGCATCTGCCTCGTTCCAGAACAGTCATTTGTTTGCAATTGCTACCGTATTTGGTTTGTATCAAGAATAGCCCCTTGGAGTCCAAACTATTCTCGCAAATTTCTGTCATATTTCATTTCTGCATGTTAGTTGAGAGAGGCAAATATGTGTGTTGACTTCAGATTCTACTGGCTCAGTTCTGCTTTGAAGAGGCTCGAAAAACCAAAGTTGTTTTGGCGGTGATTGAAGAGCAGCTTTAAGTACAATTGCTTGTTAAGTGAGCACAGCGTTTAAGTCAAAGCAGCAACTTGAAATTATGCTCTGTCTTGTAAGAATACGTCATTTGGTAGGAATTTCAAATCATTAAATGATAAGAGTGTTTCTTCCCAATTCCAGACTGTTTCTTCCCAATTCCAGACTGTTTTAAGCAAAGTAAACCACTTTTATGCAAGTTGTTATACATTGTTAAACAGGAGTTCATAGCTAACTTCGTTCCTCTCAGAGCGAATCAGAGCTCATTTGCGGATTGATTACAGTAGATAATAAAGTAGGAGAATGGGGAGAGAATTTCATTGGAGAATATACGCTTGAGCCATAACAATGCTGGGAAGATAGCATTTGCACACTCCTAGTTCCACCGATCAGTGAGAATATCAATGTTTACTGCAGGCGTTGCGTAGGCCTGACGAGTGTTTGCTTTTTCATAGTACGCTTCCTTTTTCCTAGCAAATTCGCTGATGCAACTTGACAATTTATCTTCATTTTCTTTCTGTCTTGTCTTATGACTTGCTATTCGCTTATGTCGCTTTTGACTTGTTTACTGTAGGAGAATTAATGGACATCTTTGGTTGCAAAAGGAGGTCATATACAGTAGAGTAGATTTTGATAATAGTTCACGGGACTGACAAATCCAGCACCTAGGTCAAGCATACTATAGTTGAATGACTCAAAAGAGAGATGCAAATAGAGATTACTGGAGAAACAATTGTTCTGACTGATCCCAATAGATTCAATTTCGCCACATTTGGCGTTCTTGACAGTAAGCCGCTTCGATTCCGAATGAGAAGCGATTCTGTATGTGAAAGGTTGACTCTTGTGCGGTTTTGATTTAAATTCGTTTGCTCCGAAACCGTTAATCACTGTTGGCTGTGTGATTTGCTCCATGTTTGTTCTATGTATTTGCATATTTTTCTGTAGGTCTGGGTCAGTTGCATTCAAATCCCCTTGTATCTTCAAGTTCTCTTAGCTATTTTATATTATTCTGACGTAAAGTCGCATAACTTGGTAAAGTAGGCCTAAAGCAATCTATCCCAATTTTATAGTTCATAATTTCTTCCACTCCACTTCAACCACGGGTTTCTGCTCCAATCTGTTGATCCGAAGGATGCTCTCTGTTACTTTAAAATGGATGCCGGAATCAAACCTCCTTCTTAAATCTTTTTTTAAGTCTCTGTATGAATATTCCTTTGGTCAGAGTGCAATGCTGTACCTGCAAACTGAGTTGAACTACTTTTCCGAAGTTTTGCGATGTTAATCAGCAGCTCTACGCATTATAATACACCTCTCCCTCTGTCCCTATGGACTGAGACAGGAGGTGGTTACTCTCGCCGCCCCCCCCCCTTGCTGCAGAGGTCCTACTGTATGCCTTCTTTACATAGAAAAACATAATCAATGGTTCTTGATGTAGCTTGTGCGATATTCGATGTTTGTGTGCAGTGATTGTTAGATCTACGAAAAGTTAAGGTTTCTATCTTTTTCAAATATCTTCAACGTATGCCCGCGCAAATTTTTGAAAGTCCGAAAAGCACTGTATCTTGATTTGACAGCTCTCTCTTAGTACAGCATAGTAGACATAAGGTTTATTAGGCTTTTGTTACTCACATGTCCGGCGGGTCAGCTCAAATTCTCAAGTATAATCATCAGTATCTGTAAAATCTCTGAAAAGGGGGCTGACTTTCATCCTAAATCTAGGACAGAGAAACTAGAAAAAAGGGTGTTTTTGAGAAGAAGCAAACTATTCGAAAAGGGGCATTTCTGCATCAACTCAGTGTACTAAAAAGTAACTTATCTCCAGCAATCTGCTTCTACATTTGTGCAATATATTCGTCAAGGAAGGCATCCATACACTTATGCATGATCAACACTTTTGCTGGGGAATACGTCTATATATTATGCTGTGGCAGAAACTAGTGAGTTGAAGACATAATACAAGATAGTTGTTCATTTAAGTGTACTCATGTAGGTACGTATAGAGATCAACAATATGATCGGCTATCATTGTGATGTGAAAAGAAATAAAAAAGAACATGAAATACAGTCATTTCTCTGAGTTTTGCCACTAGACGTATAAATATGACATCCTTTCTTTTCTCATGGTAATAGAAGGTAGAAACTGCGATATTGTGAGTAATCAATTTAACTCTAACAAATTTGAAATAAATGATTAGGCTCCTAAATGAATGAAGGCATCCATGCCAGTTCCACATTAGCATGAAACTCACCAACATCTCTTCTAGCTTCAAGACAACTAAACTTGCTTGGTCATTCACTGTAAGCTACATATGCATACATGATTTCCAATTTGTCTTTTAAAACAATTGTTGGTCAAAAAAGGCTGTCATCTGTCATTGCAATTGCATGATCTACTCCATTTTTAACAATTTCACTACGGCGCGGTCATTTAATGGGTGCGGTTTTATTGCCGTTGTTGCTGTTGTTGTTACCTTTGTGCTTTGAAATAGCTTTTGTGATGGCAAATAATATCATGGGCACTTTTTTAATATAAACTTTTAGTGTGATGAGGTTCGTTCAGAAATTGAGGAGGCTTATTCGAGAGCATACCCCGTAAATTTTATCAACTATACCAATGGGCTTAATTTTATCTCCTTGATTTTCCAAAAAATGATATAGTTTTTCCTTGACTTCAGAGAAAAGGGGGTGAAATATGAGTTGAAAATCAGAGAAAAGGATCAGTTGTCTGAAACCTTCGACGCGGGTGCTTACACTTGATAGTGAGAGCTGACCCACTGAACTCACATGGTTGTTTTAGCTAAGTTGGGGATCACGTTGTTTAGGCACTGAACAAGCCCTGGAGCCCAGAAGCGGTGTTACCTTCACAGATGCGTACTCTTGGGTGCCTAATACAAGGGGATCTTAATAGTTTGGGGTGGGAACTTTTTCAAAAACTAATGAATGGGGGTTTTATTTCGAAAATGCAAAACGAAAAGACTTATACCTGACAAATAATTGACATGGGTCTTTGACGTTTGAACTTACTAAAATTAATAAGCGGGAGATCTCAATGTATATTAAGTCCGGGGATGGGAAAAACTTGAAGAATTAATTAGCGTCCCCCCTTGTATCAAGCACCCGAGAGTAGGAAGAGAGAAATTCGATCGAACAAGTGGTAGAGCAGAATTCATGATGCATGATGTGATGTGATATACGCAAGAATTCATGATACACACCCCATGTGATCGGTTTGAAGGAAAATGGCTACCTCAAAAATTCCCTTAGTGAATTATTTTCCGTCTTTATTTTGGGGGGTTGATGCAAAGACTCCATGTCCCTTTTGGCCCTTTCTTCTATTTGTTTTCTTTCATATTCAAGTTGCAATCAGGACTACGACTATTATTTGTATTAAAACAGTCGTAATCTAGTGGTCTAGATCACAGCTATAAACGTTAGATACTATCCATTACAGTAAGACCTCAAATAGTGCTTGGCTGTTACCAGGGTCCCTATTTGGGCCTTTACCTTAGTTACTGACCATTTGAGTAATCCCTTTGATTATCTCTCCGTTCATATCTTTTAATGTATACGTGGCAGGGCTCTTAGTTACTGACCATTTGGGTCACTGAAACAATCTTTAGATCAACACGTTGAGATGAAATGTTATCGGGAATTGAAATCTCCCTCGTTCTCCACCCAGACTGTTTTATGAGTAAGATGTTGACTATTTATACGTTTTCTATTTTATAAGAAACTCGTTTATAAGAAACTAACACTAGACTGCCCAACGATTTAAGAAACTCTGGTATTATGCGAAAGGAAAATTTAGAAACTAAAGTATAGACTGTAGATAGTGAGCCTTTTTATATACATTTTTTGTAACTCTTAGTTTACTTGGTTTTTGTTTGGAACAGATTGTATCTTTCGATCTTGAAATTTTTCGTGACGATTAGCGTTTTATATCCGCCCGGAAAAACAACCTTCTATTGTTAGGTGCCGATCCCAGTTTCCTATCAAAAAAGTCGTGCATGATCAATGTCTCTGTGTTTCTGATCCTTGACTTTTCACCAGTAATTTGAGCGCTTCACTTTACTGTATAAGCCTTTTTTCATAATAACTCCCCTATTTCTTATTCCTTAATCGCCAATCTACACCTGACTTGTTCCAGATCTATTCACTTACAAGTGCCTACAGAATGAAATGAGAAATGACATTTATTAGATTTAACACTAACGAGCAGTAAAGTCGTTAAAATGCATTAAAACAATGACATGATTATTGCTGACTGGTTTTAGTTGGCCTGTTATACACACTGTGAAGTAATTTAAGTCGAATATTAACGTGTGAAATAACTTTTGTACACGTTTTACCCATTCTATATTTCTGTGTTCTGTGACAATTCTGTGAATTGGTAAGGAATTTCGCACTTTGAGTCTCAATGGAACTGTAGCTTGTCACGAAAAGAGCAATTTACAGTAGCATATGTTCGCCGAGTGCTAGATTTTCCTGCATATTGCATGAGAAAGTGAGTTGGTATCAGAATTAAGTTATACGCTTGTCACGTTGGCCTTCGCCCGACCGCGCCCACTACTGGCATGTAAAACTCAGATTTTGGTCTGGATTTGTTCATGGTTTCCCTCAACACCGGACTGGACCGGACACATTGGTTACGTTGTAAGCAATGCCTATAGACCACGGAGAAAGACTGCTGTATTTCACTCTGTTTGAGGCAATAAGAGCCCTAGCTTGATAGGCCGGGGTGGCTGTATTGTTCGGATACTGATACCAGAGGTGCAAGTGAGGGAGTGTGGGGGTTGTCACACCTACAAATAAGTCTGAATTGAACTTGGGTCACGTGGACTGACTGTTAGGATGTTTTCAATTGTTTACGGGAAAAGTTTGCGGCGGCGCCATGGGTGGACTGGGCCTTGGGTGGACTGGGCACATGTCAGAGTTCTAGCCAAGTTCATGGCCTATAGTAAAGATTTTTAGTTTTCCGTTGTAAACAAGGCAGTTTGTAAATCAGTTAGGGTCCATTCACAAAGGACGTCCGAGCACAAGGGAGGGAGGGGGGTCTGGTGAAATAGGACAAACTCGGACATAGGGGGAGGGGGTGTTTGCGCATTGCGGACGTCCAGGTGTTCAGAATGTTGCAACAAGACATTTTTACTACGGTCCTATTTTGGATTGATCCTATCATCCAAGTATATGTTATTGCATTGGCGATTTATTGCTTCATGGATAGCCAAAATTCATGCCAAGCGAAGGCCAATCATTTATGAAGCAGCCATTCACAGAAACTGACGTCCTACAGTAGACGACGAGTGAAATAGATGGACGTCCAACCAAGGGGGGAGGGGGGTTGTTGGAAACGGACAATATCGGACAAAGGGGGAGGGGGGTCTAAAAATTCAACTTTTAACGGACGTCCTTTGTGAATGACCCCTTATATTAGCTGAAAATTAACCTGTATAAAATTTTAAAATGAAATTAAATGAACAGTCTATAACGGCTGGCACCGCCCGTGACGGATGGTGACAGTTATTGAAAGATCAGTGACCGTGAGTTCATCTTTTGTTTAAAACATCTATCAATGATTTGCATAAGGCGCCATTGAATGTAGTACATTAGAAAACAGCCTCGGCTTTTGACATCAAATTTGCATTACCTGGTCGCATGTTCCCTGAAAGTACACGCGAAACTTCCTATTGTTTTTATAATACCTTTGACGGCATGCCTAAGTGGCATGAAAGGATGTACTCATAGCGTGAAGATACACGCAACACTTCAAGATTGATGACCAACACTCCCTCTGACGCATTGTAAAAGGAAATTCTATGTCAATTCGTCCATCAGTGCCAGACTGATGAAACGAAGCGGCCAATGTTAATATATATATATTTCAATATTTCAATTCTTTATAGGAGGGTAGCTCTTCAGCAATGCTGATTTTCAAGAGGCCCTCCACTTAAAAAGTTTACAATTTATTAAAATAATAGCTACTTAAAATACCTAATTACCTAATTACAATTTTTCAGTCGATTACCTAAAGTTATTAAAGTATATTAAAATCTAAAACAAAATTAAACTAAAATGAGAATAAAAACCACTGCTGAAAATAGCCAGATTTACATAAAAGAGGCTTTAAAGCTGGCCAAGTTTACGGCTTTCTTTGACTCAACTGAGAGGCTGTTCCAATATTTCGCTCCTCTGAATGAAAAACATCTTTGACCAGTTGCAGTTTTCATTAGTGGTAACTTTAGGTCATTTGAAGTATTTCGCAAGTTGTGGACAGAGTTTTGAGAGTTTCTCGAGAAAAGTTCGGTCAGATATTGTGGAGCATAACCATTTAGTGCCTTAAATACCATGATTTTAGTCTCAGAACCGATCATTTCCTCAACTGTTTGCCAACCAAGACTTTTAATAAGGGGCGCGGCGGAGTCATCATAACGACCACCAGTAATTATTCTAGCAGCCCTGTTTTGGAGTCTCTGCAAGCGGGTTTTTTCTATTGAACTACAGCAACCCCAGACAGAGCAACAGTATCGGAAGTGCGGTTCCACAATACTTTTGTACAAATTGATCAGGGTTGTCGAAGGGACGAGGCTCTTAGAATATTTCAGAAAACCAATAGCTCTCGAAACCTTCGACACGACATATTTTATATGTTCCTTCCAATCAAGGTTTTGATCGATTTGTACACCAAGGTATTTTGTCTTGTCAACTATGGCTAGACTATTTTCCCGAATTTTAAGATCAAATGTTTCATCAGAATTTTTGATGGATCTATGCTTAGATCTTGAGCAAATGAGCATAGAGTGAGTTTTAGCGACATTTAGCGATATTTTGTTTCCTTTTAACCAGGTCTCAAGATTCCTGAGATCATCATTAATATCCTCATTCAGCTGAGTCAAATCCTTAGATTTGTAAGAAAGGCTAGTATCGTCAGCATACATGGAAACGGTTGAATTATGAATACCACTTGGAAGGTCATTGATGTAAACAAGGAATAGAAGGGGGCCAAGGCACGAGCCTTGCGGTACACCAACTTCAATATAGTCAGTTTCTGAGTCCATACCCCCAACCCGACAAAATTGCTTTCTGTTTGAAAGATATGATTCGAACCATGTAAGTTCCCTGTTGCGAATGCCATAATGCATTAGTTTTTTGCAGAGGATCTCATGGTCAACTGTATCGAAGGCCTTTTTCAGGTCGATAAATACTGAGCCTAGAAATTGTCCTGTGTCAATTCCCTTGTACCACTCGTCAGTATTCTTCAGTAAACAGGAAACTGTGGAATGGAGTTCTCTGAAACCAGATTGGCCCTTATAGAGAAGGCCGCCCCCGTTTAGATATTGGTATAATTGATTGAATACTAGTTTTTCAAAGAGCTTCGATATGACAGGAAGGACAGAAATAGGGCGATAATTTGATTTTATAGCCTTTTCGCCATCTTTGTATATTGGTGTTACCCTGGCTGTCTTCCAACTGGCAGGAAATACGCCAGTTTTAAGAGATAAATTGAAAATGAGAGCAAGAGAATTCTCTATGGCTGGCAAGGCAACTTTTAGAAAAAAGCTCGAGATACCATCTACCCCAGAGCCCATTGTAGTTTTGATCTTGCCAATTGCTTCTCTAATATCTTGCAGCCCAATAGGTTTAAATTCAAACATTAGATTTCCTTGGTTCAGTTGGTACTCACCTGACAGAAGAGGGTTGGGAGTATCCTCAATCTCCTCTGCAAGGGCTTTTCCAACTGAGCAAAAATACTTATTCATAATATCGGAAATCTCTTTCTTATTACTAATATTCTTACCATCTTGTTTCATGAGATTAATATTAGTAGACTTGGATCGTTTATTCATCAGCTGATTTAAGGTTTTCCAAGTCTCTTTCATATTACCTTGGGAACTTTGAATTTTTGTAGTGAAATATTGACGTTTTAAGTCTATATTTAGCCTATTGACCTTGTTTCTTACATGTCTATAAGAGGCCAGCAGGAGAGGGGACCCAGACTTAACAGCTGCTTTCTTGAGCTTATCTCTGCTCCTAATTAGTGCCTTAAGATCATTGTTTATCCATGGGCAGTATTTCTCAGAAACACGAATGGTTTTCATAGGGGCATGTTTCTCAACAATATAAGAAAAGATATTTGTCCATTCTTGTACGAGCGAGTCTAAATGGTCAGATTTACTTACAATTTGTTCCCAGGAGATGCTAGCAACATTAGTTACCGGTAGTTCTCTGGCATTGTATTCCTGCTCTATTGACAAACAAAGCCTGCCACTTTGTGTTGATGATACCAGATCTTCCTACAATTCAGCGATCACATGCGGTGATTTTGAAACAATGTGTATAACTAAATTACTGTTACCATAGGCCATTCCGAGGCCATTCATGTATTGACATTTCTGTATGATACACACCCCCTACCGCTGCATTGCCTTTATGATGGTTGTAACAGGATTAGCGTGTTTGACGTCATTCTGGAGTGCCCATTGACTCATTTATTGTTTTCGTTTGAATCCGACTGAGGACCAAGCATCTTTTGCTGGATATACACCATGGATGCAAATTTCGTCCTGAAGTTTTTGTATTGTGATATTTGTCCAATCTCAAAGAAATTTGTTTGTATATGTGAACTAATCAAATGCTAGATAAATCTTATCCACCAGTTCATTCACTTATTGTTCATTATCGCGCAATTTCCAGCCCTACCCAAGTTAAACAACGACTTTCGTTTCTTGTAATCAATGTCATAAGAGCCAAGGAGTTGACTCTGCGGAGGCGACTATCCATCTGTAAGATAGAGTAATGACTTGTACATAGAGAAATTCGTATTACTTTGCTTTGCATCCTAAAAACCCTATAATGAAGCACCGTGTCTACATCTATCCTCGCCGCACAAAGTTTCAGTATGACATACTCCTTGCAAGGCATGACTTTTGACCACGGTTAGTAACAGAAGTAACGATGGCATGATCGATTTACGACCATCGGCCTTCAATTTGCATAACAATGCCCGCAACCGCATGTCCGCAAAATAATTAGAGAGGCCATGTCCTCAATTGAACTGCGCGCCACTTATTGCAATGAATGCGTGCACTGAAATATAATTACCATCGGTCTAAACAACAGTCATTTTATACCGTAAGCCCTACACAGTCGTGCTGCAGGGAAATATGCTGGTTGTTACTGCCGCTCCTAGGTGAACGAAATGCTTCACAAGTGCAATTGCTGAGTTGCTGATTTCGATGGGAAAATCGTGTAATTTGATGGTATATTCCTGTATGATCTTGGTGTAATCAGTTGAAGGTCTTATCAGCAGAAAGTTAAAAGTGTTATCAATAGCTGGTTTCTGGGAAAAATAAATTTGCATTTCACTTCCTTTAATATGAGCGATCAAATGCTTGAGACCTTATACACAAGGGAATTTATGCTCGGAACAAAGCACGTGGTTGATGAAGACAAGGAAAACATTGAGATCCAGAATGAGTTCAGAGTTTTTCGCGATTATCTTGGTTTAATTAATCTTATTCAACCAGAGGGCTTCAACACTGGTAGGGCACCATTTCACAGCCCAAATGGCAAAGAACGATATTTCGAAGACTATACGATAAAAACATCGATCCGTAAAAGGCTGGATAGCATCGACTCGGACAAGAGCGAAGCATCTTTAGGAAGTCGTAGTGAGGGGGAAATTGGCATGATATTTGATTCCATCAATTCACAAGAGTTTAGACCATTCAAGCCTTCAATTATTGGCGACGCTTTGGCGAGAGCAGAAATTCTGTCCAATAAAGTCAGTGGCAAGCTGGTAAAAAAGGCAACGCAGAGTTTACTACCCAGCGAAAAGCAGAGAGGCAACCAACGCCAGGTTTGTGTTTTCTGCCGTAACAATGGTGAGAGTAAGGAGTTTTACAGTGGTCATACATTGAAGGACGCGGAAGGTAACACATCTTGTCCAATTCTGAGAGCTTACACTTGCCCCTTGTGTAAGGCTTGTGGTGATAAATCACATACGATTAAGTATTGCCCTAAATACACTCCAAAACCAAAAGACAAAATTTTGCCAATTTAGAAATGAATTACAAGTTAATGTTTATTATTTATTAGGAATAAAGCTTTCAGTTGAAAGTTGGAACGAAAATTTATATCGTGGTTTAGTGTCCTCTTTGGATAACATGTTATGGACTGTATTTAAAATTGGTTCTCTGTGTACATTGTAGAAGGTGAAAGATAAAGTGTTCGGTTTGTTTACAGCTTGTCAGAATCGCCTTTACATAAAGCGCCCTCTTGACATTTCACAAGTACCCTAACGTAGCAATCTTGTTTTCAATTCTAGCCAATGTTTCTCATATTCGGTATGTTAACGCAATGAGAGTTTCCCGAAGGTTGTTTGATGCTATTAGTTTGAAAGTGCAATACATCGTCTTACGGTCTAGCAACATCCATAGGAACTTTGCCGTCATTAATTTTAATTTTGCTTTGATGGGTTTCTGGTGGTCATCTATCGTGCTGATAGTCCGTACCTTTTGCAATTCATAACCCCGAGAAACATTTCACAATTGATTCATTTCATATGCCAATTTGTAATATAAATGATTTATGACTTTGCAATCCCGAAAAGTTCACCTCGTTGCAGGTATTCGTAACATAACGATATTCATCGACGGTCCAACAGGTGCTACCCTGTCAACTTCTCCTCAAACAACCTTTCACTTAAATGGGTGAAAATGTAAAACAGGAATTACCCACGTCGAACTGTGATGTTTAGCTAGCGAGGGTGTTGTTTGTTGAGACAAACAGAGTTTGCCTTTTGCTGACATAACTGTGCATGAATATGTTGCTGGCTAGCAGTAGATGCGAAGTGAGGGAAATCTCAAGTGGTGGCCCATTTCATGGCCGAAAGATCTTAGTAATTTTTGCCCTCAGTAACGACCCATTACTCAAATCGACATTTTCCGCTCAGATAATTGCCGCTGTTGGTCAAAGGTGTACCGTATGTTTTTAAGACATTGTCATGCATTATCTGTCAAATGTTCTGACTCGATTTTCCATTTCTGTGCCCGTTGTCAAAAGATAAACAAAAAATTGATGAAAACCAAGCGCTTGGGCGTGGGAGTGAATCAATGGTGCATTATCGACTCTCTAGATAAGTCCATTATGTGGTGAATTTCCCGTCTCCTCAATTCTCAAATCTTGCGGCCTGTCGACTAAATGAAGCTTTTCAAATGTGCGCTGAATAGGCTTCTACCAGCAAGAGCTCAATATGACGGCATCCGGTTACTGGAAGTGGTATGTTTCCTTTTCTTTCACCACAAACAA
Organism: Mastigias papua; assembly: GCA_964019165.1. Lineage (NCBI taxonomy): Eukaryota > Metazoa > Cnidaria > Scyphozoa > Rhizostomeae > Mastigiidae > Mastigias > Mastigias papua. Next base: position 14,122,361 of record OZ025279.1, on the reverse strand, counting down.
TGGGTCAATCTGACTTGAAGTTGAATTCGTGCAAACCGTTTAGTTTCCGTATAGTATTTCTGTGCCTTCAACTTGATTCGCATCATCCAGCTATTACACGTTGTTGGATCTCATTTCGTTGTGTGTAGAGAGCAAGCATGGTTTAGTTGATATGTGTAGTTGTAGTAGTCTTCCTTTGCACACACCCATCCCCGTGCCCCATCTCCTTATAGCACTATCTAGAACTGTCTTGTATTAGTTACATTTGGTTATCGGTTATTCCAGTGTTAAAACTGGCCTACCTACCTCTTGGGTTTGAGAATTCTGAGACAATCTCCCAATCAGATTGACCACCCGTTGAACTTAGAAACCAGACTCCAAAAAGTCACCCCAAAATGCCCCCCAAAAATGCCCCCCAAAAAAGCCTCAGTACTACGTGTTTTATGTAAAGGCTTCATGTCTATACTAATTTGTCCAAGTTAGAAATCTTGTGATTCAAAGGCCCAACAAGCCCTTCATCTTATTCCACCACCACGGCCACAGCAAAAAGCCCGAACACCATTATTAAGTCCACATCCATACTTTCCATCATTGACAGCTGAAAATAATGGTGGATGTCACCCTAGAATGCATTACCTTTTAATCTTGTCCATATATCCTATTTTCCTATAGCTAGGTCAAGCGCAAATGCAGCATTTGTCTACGACAAATTTAATTGTTTGCAGCCTGAGCATATATTCCAATCTAATACATTTTTAAGCAAAGGAAATCAAATTGCTTTAAGTAGTGAACGAGACCTCATTTGTTCGTTCAAAACATGAAACACTGCTCACACTGCCCAGGCCACTTGTTGGGGAAAGTGTCAATCACACTTTCGCAGCACATTTAAGCATTTCCGTTCCGTACGATGTGATTGCTTTCCTTTCGAAGTTGCATTGCACATTATCTACACTACCCTTCGGGTCGCATTGTCTCTCTGATCGTGTTGTCTTTCCGATTGCGCTGTCTGATGTGTTTCAACGCATACAACAATATTTAGGCACATTTTTGTGGAACTGATGAACACCTCAGAGCTAGTAGGGTAGAAATAGTGATTGGAGATCTATGATCGATTTCGTAGGAAGGGGGACACCTTCAGAATTTCAGAATCGTCACTTCGGCGCTTCTATATCATTGGGCGACCCATCAGAATTCGAAACGAGGCTGTTATCCTGAGCAACCCTTTTGAATTACGTTTGCTTTCGGAGAGAGAAACCACATATTCGTTGTCCAATTTTTATTCAAAATGAAATTCTTTTTGTTTTCTACGTTATTTATTCTTCTTTTCATTTAAGTCATTTAAAGTATTAATTTCATTTTGAAGTTAGATGAAATCTTAGATATTACTTATTTGGATTTAATTATAGACATTTTATGAGATTATATTGAGGAAGAACGAGCGATATTTCAATTGAAAACAAATGAACATTACAATGCAATTATGATAATATTACTTCCATTATTGCTAAATATGATAGTATTGATAATAATCAGTGACGCCTTTGTGATAAAGGACTCACTGTTTGTAGCATTTTTACGTTTAGGTAAAATTTTCAAGTATATCAAGTTGTATAGGAATATAAATTGGACTGTATCGGTAATGTAACAATGAAAAATATTAGGACATTTGTTGTGGCATTACTGTACTCGAGTGCCTCTTATTCGTGTTGCTCTACCTCACATCCAGACAGTTTTGTTTTGGGGCAGAGGTTTGAAACTTGCGGCTATTGGGCCGGCTGTGGCTCTTTTGATCAGTCCATATGGCTTGTAGATTAGTTCTGTCCGGCATTTCGCAACACAATGACTAATGCCTAATTTTACTCACATTTTGTATTACTCGTGCAAGTTGTACCAGCCATGTAAGTAGATATAGCTTTAGTATAGAACGAAAAGGGGAGGACATTCTTTTAGCACACCGAAAGGTGAACCAAAATATACAGGCAGATGCGGGTACACATGATATGATGAATAATGCGTCTATTTGGCCCTGTGATTGGGCAATTAGCACCTTACATGGCCTCATCTTACTTGATATTAATTAGTTTATTTAATAATAAAATTAAGCTGCACTGTTATTGGGGGTGAAGAAGTAAGTTATTAGTTAGGGGGCTCTTTGCGCAGCCACATTTTTATAAGAAACTAAGAACTTGGTCCAAGTAGTTATATAAGAATCCTTTGCCGACACTGTTTCAGCGCTTTTTTAAAGACATAGTAGGTATAATTATGCGTTGTCTAATAATAATCGTTTTATTTTTGCAGTGTTTTATTTGCAATACGCTGGCTGAGGGTGGGGGAGGGCTGAGCCTCCCTCAACTCACAGCTTGGGGAGCTGCGCTCCCCCGTGCCCCCTCTTCTACACCACTGACTGTTATCCATCTACAACTAAAGCATCCAAACAACATCCTAGTGAATCGTGTAACCGATTGTCTTTTAGGCCTACCAGCCTCTTGTACACGTGCCATCTGCATTCCATATCATTGCTTTTTTTCTTCACCCTTTCTTCTTATTACTGAGGTCAGGAAAACGCATCAAAGGTCCTTCCTTTTCTTGTATTCAATTATGCAGCCAAGATTCAAGTTCGTCTTTCTCCAGTTTTTTCGTGCAGACCTCTCGGCTGAGTGTTGTCGTGCCTTTCTATATATCTGCTTTCTCACTGATATTGCATGTTAGCCGAACCCAATGACTTTCACTTCGTAATTGCATCTTGTTAAGATATTGCTAGTCGCCAGTTGAACAGGTATGCAAACAATGAGTTTAATTGGATACCTGAACGGCAGAAGAGAATACCGTCTGACATTTCCTTAGTTTATCCCCAGCCCTTTTTTCATTTGCCTTTTTCAGTTGTCTGAGGCAGGTTTATTGGAGAAGCTGATCGTTATTAGGGTTCTCTCTAGGTATCTAAATCCATAAATATAAATCTATATATATATATATATATATATATATATATAAATATATTAGAGCTGCTTGATAAAGGCGAAAGCTGAAAGTGACCATAAGGTGCTAAAAACCAGGGGAGTTAAAACAAGCCACTGTGGTCTAGTGGTTACGACGCTTGCCGGAATGCGAGAGACCCTGGTTCGATCCCAGGTGGTGGCAAATTTTAATTTTCTCCTGGTTTTTCTGAGCATTATATCAACCTTTCTGTTTGCACCGAAAAAAGAAGAAATCCTGGTTACTCGCTAGCTACTGATTGAATATATATATATATATATATATATATATATATATATATATATATATATATATATATATATATATATATATATATATATATATATATATATATATATATATATATATATATATATACATTAAAAAGCTACAACCAACCAAGTAATTTATAAGTACAGAGAGAATTCAAGAAATAAAATTACACCATCTCAAACGTTTCGGCACAAGCCTTCATCAGTAATATTATACCAGCCACATTTTGCGCATTTAGGGAGTGGTCATTATTTGTGACCGGGGTGGGAACTGAAGATAAAATGGTGGGGTAACTGAAAAAATAAGCTGTGTTAGGTGGGGTAGAAAAATAATTTTTGACCACAGGGGTAGTGTAAAGACATATGCCATATTTGAGCTTAAATACACCCTTGTTTTATTGTTTTCCTTTGGTGGGGTAAAGAAAATATGACTTAACAAATGTTGGGGTAGAGTTTTTTGAGGGCAAGTAACACTCTCTCTTCAGTCCCCACCCCGGCCATAAATAGTGACCGCTCCCTTTTAATCATAACACACAGGAACAATATGTAATTATGTAAAAACAGAACAGTACTCTACACAATACAATAGGACTACAATGAATGACACCTAAAATTGAAAAGAGGGGAAATGAGAGTTAGCACAGAAGATAGGGGTGTTAAAGGGGATGATGCTGTCCCTCCCACCAGAGTTAGGAGAATACTGCTCAAAGGTGATATTTACAATTGCCAGTACCAAAGTCTCATAGTATGGTAATGCTATTCACTCAAACGGTTTAATAATATTTCCACAAGTAAGGGCAGAAATGGCTTTCTTAGGGATCATTCACAAAGGATGTCCGTTAACAAGTTGAATTTTTAGACCCCCCTCCCCCTATTGTCCGATATTGTCCGTTTCCAACGACCCCCCTCCCCCCTTGGACGTCCATCTATTTCATGACAAACACCATTTAAATATATATATATATATATATTTATATATGTAAACACATGCAAAGAACGGAACAAGTCGTGCGATACTTCACTCGTCGTCTAGGATGTCAGTCTCTGTGAATGGCTGCTTCATAAATCATTGGCCATCGCTTGGCATGAATTTTGGCTATCCAGGACGCAATAAATCGCCAATGCAATAACATATACTTGGATGATAGGATCAATCCAAAATAGGACTGTAGTAAAAATGTCTCGTTGCAACATTCTGAACACCTGGACATCCGCAATGCGCAAACACCCCCCTCCCCTATGTCCGAGTTTGTCCTATTTCACCAGACCCCCCTCCCCCCTTGTGCTCGGACGTCCTTTGTGAATGGCCCCTTACCTACTGCTATTTACATCCTTATTATGATGCCTAGACGAAATAGTGATTAGTGCTGATTAGTGCTGATTCGTATTGATTTGTAAAGTTGATTTCGTCGATGGAATGGTTTTTATCAGAATTCAAACTCGCATGGCCTGTTCATTTTTCTATCCTTTCAATCATCTCTCGTTTCTGAAGCGAAGGTCAACTCTGCTTTTGTGAAAAACGTGATTTTACCATCTGCTACACTCCTTGTCCTATCTCATAGGATCATAATTTTACTCGATTTCGAAACACGTGCGTCAGCAAGCAATTGAAAATCCTGCTCATGTTTGAAAAGCGCGTGTTCGTTATTGACTATCATTGTAGGCCATCGAAAGCCAGCTGTGTTGAAATCCTATTTATCGAAAGAAAAGAAAAAGCAATTAAGTTTTCCCTGGTTTCTTTGTTACTCTATGTCCTAAGTTGCAGTGTGTACTGCTTTTATGATGAGCAATTCGATTTAGGCCCAGTCATGAACATTGGTCTCAGTGTCTGAGACTTCGGTGTCCTAGCCACTTTTTCAGCCTGTGCATCCATTTGCATGCAAGTTGCGACTTCTCTAGCCTCTCTTTACAAAAACATCTTCAACTTGCAGAGTGCCCACCAGAACGAGATTGTGCTTAGCACTTATCAATCAGATGTTAACGTCAAATTATCTGTTGATACCAAAAGTTTCAGTGGTGTTTTTCATTTACTTCAAATACAGCATCTACGGTATTGCAATATGCCACTAATCTCACACTTTGCTTTGAGCTATTAGTCTGATCTTAATTCCAAATAGAATGATTTTGAATCATGGTCCTTCCAGCTACTTTACACTACATGATAGCACCCTATTCTTCCTCTTTGTAACCTCGATCTGTCTACTTGGTTCAAGCGTCCAAAATAGCATGTTTGGGGATTGAAACCCCCAAAAAATAGTTTTTCAACATTTGCTCTGCAATCATCACTATTCATGCAGAAATATTTTTGGTAGGGGATTTCAATCTACTGCTGCGTACTTTAACCCTATCTATCCTCACCCAGCCATCACCCTTGGAATAGACCATTATTTCTCAAAACAACCAGACATCAAACTACCAACTTTGAACTTTCTGTCCAACCCTTATGTACTCTGCAGGTGGATGTTTACAAGGTAGAAACTTGGGCAGTTTATCAAATGAGAATACTGTGTACCATCTGTTTGTCTTTATTACAATCGAAACATCCGATAATGATCATTCATATTTGCCTTTGCAATATCATCTATCTGTTTTTCATTCTTTCCTGTTTTATTGTTCCTTTATATTTCTTGAATAGAAGATATTATCGTTCCCATACATAGCACTTGGGGCGATAGATGAACTGCAAAGACATCCAGTTTCTGTTATACATCAATATGGACATTTGATAATAGCTATTGATAATAATGCTATCAGCAAAACAACTGCTTCAAATTTCAGTCTCATCACAATAATAACTTTATTCACTTTCCATGCTTTTGCTTTGCTCTTGGTATGGAAATGAAATGCCAGAAAGTGACAGACGATGTAGTGGATGTTTTGTACTTTTCTCAGATGACAAAGATCAACAATCCTTAATACGATGGTGCCTCTGAGTGGTGCTGGTTAGCCGTGATGTACATCTCCGTATACACAAGCCATAATTGCTATAATTATAGTTTTGATTACGATATCGTTTCCGAACGGGAGACTGATAATTCTGCCTTGTTTAGAATACATTATGAAAGTAACAAACACATGAACAAACAGAATGTGCTCTGATGTTTTGCACTGAATTTCCACCTTAACTGCGAAAATAAGCGTTTCTCCCCAGTTTTCTCCGTGATCACCTTTTAAAGTCGTCCGAAGTCAAGGAGAAAGGATTCTAGGAGTTCGGAGATTTTCAGCAGGGAATACTTTCTTGTTTTGTCATATCATTGCTGTCTGCCAACCCTTTGACTGCATATTGTATTGTATACTGTACGTTGGGACATGGTCCAAAAAGGGCGTGGTATCTGAAATCATTCAGTTTGTGGTAGCTGGCGCTGTTCTTGAATGGACTATATCAAGACCGCAAAGAACATATTTTGGATTTTAGTACGTGAATAGTCTGCTGGTATTATAGAACTTCGCTATACCTCGAAAAAGTGGGAACATTCTTCAAGCATGCTAAGAAGCTTTTTGTCGTCCGACACTTCGTCCAGCACTCGTCTAAGTATGAAACGACTGAAAGGTGATACCCGACTTTTAATACTCTGACGAATGTCGGACGAAAGAAGCTCTTCAGTAGGCTTAAAGAATGTTCACCGTTTTTTCGAGTTATAGTGATTTTAGTGTGCTGGAATAAAGAGAAGTTGGTAGCATAATATCAAATATTCCCAGTTCACGTTGGTTTTTTAGGGTCAAAATGAACTTATCTTAGACTTCAAATTCCATGCTTGAAAACACTACGTTTGCATGTAATTACTCGTGTGTTGATACTTTCATCACATCTGTGACATCATAAAGTATATCTGTTTGGTCTCATTTCTCACAGATTCTGTAATGCATTCTCGTTTAGAAGAGTGAATTGGCAAGATAGCTGACACATGTGCATCAAAAAGTGCTGTTGTCAGAAGTTGTCAATATATTCAGTCGTCTGTTTACTGCAGAGATTTTCTGAACGAAATATTGTGAAAGAGCTAACTTTTAAAGCAGTTTCCAAACAAAACTAAATTTATTAGATGAATAATATCAAATTACTTTTGGCCAATCTGGTAAATACAGAACATTGCAAGAGCCAACATCGCAACAGGGCTTTTTTACGGTGGTTTTTTAATCCAATTTCCTTACTGTAACCACATTTCTGTCAAAATAAATCAAGCATTTAAGCCTACATATTAAATTTCACAAATCTCTTGCAAAAGCATAGATTTCTAAAATACAGCGTGTTTTTGTTATGAAAATATTATGCTGCTTTCGTTCCAGATTAAACGCAAATATGAAGATGAAGAGAGAGAAGGAAATGGACATGAAAACAAGTTGTTTTAACTTCGCCTGAAGCTCTGCCTCTCCAGCATTGATAGGTAGAGATATTCTGTGTTATCAGGGTCAAGAACTTCCATGAACCTGGAAGCTTTCCTCATCTGATATTTTGCTTTTATTTTTAGGAGTAACTTACCAGAAGTGGTGTGCTCAAAGATTTTTGAATTGGGGTTGTAGCAGAAGAATGCTACGAACAGATTTGAAGAAGACACCGTAAGTACTGACAAATCATGACAGCTGTGCAAAATTTTTGCTGACGAGACAAAAATTGCCGATAGCCCCTGGAATAGTAGGGATCGTGTGTGACGCCACACACCCAGTATACTTCGATATACCTTCTCTTGCCAGTATTCCCTATTGTTACCAGCTCTGTTTTTGCATTGGACCGTATCCAAACTGCGATAAATCTAAAACTTTCCTAGTAGCAACATATTGCCCCAAAACCAGATATCTAAAGTTTAAACCTGAGCACGACAAACTTTCAAGTCGTCAACATGTCATTGCAACATATTTTGAAATGTGCTGAAAAGTACTATATGAAATGAAGTGATCATGAGAGTGAAGTGTCGATTATACAGGACATTTGCTGTAATGCCAGTTACACGATTTTTATTTGGAGCCACTTGATCAAGAATCCACTGTATATGCAGAGGGCCAAAGAATGTAGGAAACTTGTGCCCCAAAAAACATCATCCCAAAGGAAATATTCAACTTCGAATAATTCTTTCACTGCAACAATCGAGAATTAGAAGGTGAGTTCCATTTTTTGAAGTTCAAATTCAATAACGTGCGTGCAATATTTACACTCAATTTTTTATACGAAACTGGCTATAAGAAACGAGCCAGAAAAAGTTAAGAAACTTCCGTACTCGAAGCAAAACAATTAGGAAACTGTTAAATCGTGATAAAACTGAAAACAACAAACTTTTGTGAAATCCATGAGCACAGTTGCCCTGTTGGCCTAGAACTTAGGACGCAAGGGATAAAAATATACTTTCCACGTCTAAATACAGCATCGGAACGGAAGCAAATCTCTTGACATGATAAAAAAGGTTAGGTTACGAACATGTCATAATATAGCATAATTTCACAACAGTAGAAACACCGACAAACCTAATAATGTAAGGAAACCCAGAATATAAAATTCATGATATCATAATTAAGAAACTCTTAAGAAACAATGAGTATTGAAATTTCCAGTATATTAAGAAACTGGAGTACTCGACATCAGCCTTTGTTTCTTATAATAAATGACTTTACTAGAGCAAGGGTATTTATTCAGTATGTTGCATGTAATATTCTTTTGAATGCATAGCCTTCTCAAGTTATCCTGAGACTGCGCTCCGTTGGTTGTCGAGTAATTTTTTGAGGATTATGGGTGATTATTGGCTTGTAATGCTTGAATTGATTTCAGATAGAATGGCGTAATTTTTAGCGTGTGTATTCCAACTTTCTATTGATAGTGACCTGGTCACCCGTTTATACCCATTCAAATCTAATACAATGCTCAATTGATATGCTGATTCTATTCAAGGTCAACATTTTGATAATCTCATTTTCATGATTTCTCGGGGTTTAGATAATTGACATTATCTTCATTGTTCATCAGTGTTTTCTGTACACTCGCATCAAGTTAGAAGTAATCCCTTTCAACGAGTGAAATATTGGATCTCATGAGCCATTTTTAACATTCTAATTACTATAGAGTAATCTCCATTAGGTCCCCAGTAGCTGTCCCCAGTAGATATCGTCAAAATCAAAGCATTTCCCCAGCTGCTTAGGCCCAATGAACAATTTTTTCAAGAAGAGAGTGGTACTCTTCCAGCCCTCTGCATTGTGGTGTTTTCACTGCAGTCATTTGCAAAGATACAAATTAGAGTTTCATTCCTTATCAACGAGTTTCCCAAATCCATATGTGAGCTCCTTATCGCTCATTGCTGTTGTCTAGCAACCCATGATTCGTAGCATTTCGACTCGATAGATCAGTCTCTTCCTTTTACGTTGCCAATGACCTGGTGATTATCATCGAGCAATTCTGTTCCAATGCTTGCAGCACCAATGGTAGTGCCATGCTAGATATTCAACAAGGGGGCCCAACATAGGCTTCCTGTTTGGAGAATTCTTGAGACAATGCCATTTAGAATACCGTAAATCGGTTCAATTCAAATCTCGATATTCCTGTAAGTTTGTACTGAATTTTATTGAATGCACAATTCATTTGAACAGAATATTGAATTGAGTTTGCAAATCTTGATCAAAGTAAAAAGATGAGACATGTCAAAAAACTTGAAATTCAAGTAATGAATGCAGGACTGCAACCCTGAAGAGGAACTCATAATGATGTCAGGCACAGAATGGTTGAATATACTCGTAAAGGGTAAATGCAATGATTCAAAAATATTGGTCGCTTGTTCAAATATGCATTGGTCTTAGATGAATGGATTTAACTCGTAGCAATTATAATCTTTTGCTACTTGAAGTTAGCATGGATCTCTCTCCACAGTGACATTCCATCGATTGTGATAAATCGCCAACATATTGCAGTGGCTTTATTGAGAACACTTTTGCAGGCAGTTACATTCCGTGGACACATGTTCGGTTTGTTTACTGTCCCACTATCTTGTGTGAATACACCATTCGTAATTATGCATGGCAGATGGAAAAGATTATCACCAGTATTATTTTACATTTCGTAAATATCGACATGCAGAACCGGCTATCAATCTAAATGGGAAACCAGTTCTTGCTGGTATCCTTTGTGCCCACGCTTCTCACATAGACAATAAATAACTTGCAGCTCAAGACGATTCATGGCACTTACACGCTTTTTTTTAAAAAAGAACTAGCTCGAGGTCTAGTTCAAAAATGTTCCTTATTTTTGGACCTCCAATGATCAATTGTAGTACTAAAAGTTCCTTAGCTGTTCCTTAATTTTCACCTCACAATTAGTGGCATAAAAATGGTTCAGACACATGTAAAATATCAAAATCCTGAATTTTGCCTTTAGTTTTGGCTGTAACGTAAGACCAATGAAAAATGAAGGACTTGACACGGCATAGGAAATAATCTATGAGGTTTTTAGCAGCATATGCATGGAACCAGCTTCCTAATTCTTGATTATTTGGTGTTGAAAAACATTATTCCAATTGAAAAGTTCCTCTGGGAATTTTTCTTTAGTAGTATAAGTTCTTTAAATATTTTAGCATTCCACATGTAGGTTCCTTGTAAATTGGTTCCTGATTAAAAAAAGTGTGTAGTGTACACTGTTTTCTTTTATGAAAAGTTTTTTCACCTGGTACTATTCGAGTTTGTGTACCATTGCAGTGTTTTGCAGACACAGACATCATAAAATGATGAAATTTATACAAATAATGCAAAGGAGACGATGGCTTCAAGTGAAAATTGGACTTTTCAATATGCATCACCGTATTATCTTACTTTGGCCCCAAAACTGCGCTACCGAACGTTCTTAGGGAGCTGTCATTAGTATGTTTATAGTACATTTATGTAACCCAATGCTAGAAACACAAAAAGATTAAGTGGACCCAATTCATCTTCTACAACACCTTGATAGGCCCTGAAAAATCCTTATGAAGAATCATACAAATCAACACTAATTTTGATTGCACAACCAAGATACGGCATTACAAAGTATATGACTCTCTGAAGGGCGACAACTGAGCCAGCCTTATTTCCAAGACAAGAAAAAAGCACAGTCAGCTAAGCTCGGTGGATGTTAACAATCCGTTGTTCGTCATTTGCCCCTAGGTTATATGCCTAACCTTAATCATAATCTCAACCCACTCCTTAATAAGCTTGTCTGCTACTATGAGAAGTTGAAGGGCTGTTCGATGCTTCATTTGCACTCATGGACATCAATAGTGTGAAAGGCTATGCTCTGAATCAAAGGCAGTTGCATTGGGAGATAAAAACTGTCATTCAAAAAATTGAGAATATCATTGTAAAATGTAGAAAGAGTCAGGGTGGCATATGAATAGATTGTTGCCAGTTCACAAGTGTTGTAAGCGTCAAGTGTCATAGTGCAAAAAGCTTGGTCATGGCATCAGGTGCCAAGGATGCCACTTCAGAGGAAGTTTAAAAAACTGAAGAGGAAGAATATTATTCGACAATAATAACGCAATTTCCTATTGGAAAGCCTATAAATTGCAATTCTGTGATCATTCTTTAAAGAAAATGATCGAAACCAAGTCATTTTTTATGAAACTAGAAAGCCAGATTCAGTTAGTCATCAAGAAACAAGAGCACAACTTCCCAGAAAATTTTTTGAAGAAACAGAAGAATGAGATGAAGAGAAAGAGGAAACTGGAAAATGACAAGAAAAGTGAACGGAGGATGGAAATGAGGCTACATAAAGGCTGTGGATGAGATCAGTCGTGGGTGTGATAACACGTGATAAACTATTCTGTGATTACGCTCATCAGGGGAAATTTGATTTTCATTCAGATTGAGGAAGCTTCCATCAACCCTAAACGCCGTGGATGCTGTAAAGCCTCCAGCGGGGGGGGGGGTGAAATGAACCAAGGTTTTGTACGGGTAAATGTTGGGGACTGACTCAAAACCAATGAGCAGCAAGATGACAGAAAAGTGTGGCAAGCATATTCAACATCAGCTGGCAGCTATGAAGAAGCCAACAAATTGAAAAAGGCTAGAGGAATGAAGAAGCCAACAAATTGACAAAGGCTAGAGGAATGAAGAAGCCAACAAATTGACAAAGGCTACAGAAATGAAGAATCCAACAAATTGAAAAACGCTAGAGGAATGAAGAAGCCAACAAATTGAAAAAGGCTAGAGGAATGAAGAAGCCAACAAATTGAAAAACGCTAGAGGAATGAAGAAGCCAACAAATTGAAAAACGCTAGAGGAATGAAGAAGCCAACACATTGAAAAACGCTAGAGGAATGAAGAAGCCAACAAATTGAAAAAGGCTAGAGGAATGAAGAAGCCAACAAATTGACAAAGGCTACAGAAATGAAGAAGCCAACAAATTGAAAAACGCTAGAGGAATGAAGAAGCCAACAAATTGAAAAACGCTAGAGGAATGAAGAAGCCAATACATTGAAAAAGGCTAGAGAAATGAAGAAGCCAACAAATTGAAAAACGCTAGAGGAATGAAGAAGCCAATACATTGAAAAAGGCTAGAGGAATGAAGAAGCCAACAAATTGACAAAGGCTACAGAAATGAAGAAGCCAACAAATTGAAAAAGGCTAGAGGAATGAAGAAGCCAACAAATTGACAAAGGCTAGAGAAATGAAGAAGCCAACAAATTGAAAAAGGCTAGAGGAATGAAGAAGCCAACACATTGAAAAAGGCTAGAGAAATGAAGAAGCCAACAAATTGAAAAAGGCTAGAGGAATGAAGAAGCCAACACATTGAAAAAGGCTAGAGAAATGAAGAAGCCAACAAATTGAAAAAGGCTAGAGGAATGAAGAAGCCAAGAAATAGTCCAATTACCAGGAGACAGCAATGAAAATATCAGAAGATACCACTATGGTAGAAGCAGAGAAGAGCAGTGATATTGACATTGGCAGTAATAACTGAATTTGCTCGAATACTCAATTTTTCATGGTCAACGTTTAATGTTTCAAATAACATGTTAGCCCAACATCATTTTGCACTCGAAAGTTTTGGCGACCCTGCTGAATCCCATACCCCCCCCGGTCTTTTCCAAACTTTATAACAGCTCCTTTAACTGACTTAAGTATTCTTGAGTTTCTTCTTATTTAAAAAGTAATAATTTGAAGCATATGTTTTCTACTTATGAGACGGTAGCACAACTATTATCAGGAAAATAACAGCATACAGGATAGAAAGAAAACTAGCCGGTATTATAGCAATACCCAGTGTGCTCACAAAACCTATGAGTATTACTACATATCAATGTAGGACATTCTTCAAATACACCAGGAGGTACAGAAGTTCTTTAGGCATATCCAATAATGATTATAACTATCACCAATGAATACTCGATGTTCATATATACCCAAGATCTCGAATATACCCCGAGGAACTCAGACCTGCGATTAAACAACCAATAGCCCATTATCGTCAGTTCTCACTCTACACCCAACATCGTTGCATTTTCACTTCAAACCTATTTACGACCATAGGAACCACATAGCCTTCATATCGAGCAACAACTCCCACAATCTCGCAACTTCTCAGCCTACATTCATTATCATTCAACTTCACCTTTAATCACTTCCGCGCCAAATCCACCGCTTGTAGTCTTACTTTTTGGCCACAAATGCCTGATTTTAATCACTTTTCAATCTGCAATCAAAATCAATCAATTTCAATTTTGGTCATTTTTCGGCAAAATACCAAGGTTATAGCCTTACTTTTTGGCCAAAAATGCCTGATTTTCATCACTTTTCAATCTGCAATCAAAATCAATCAATTTCAATTTTGGTCATTTTTCGGCAAAATACCAAGGTTATAGCCTTACTTTTTGGCCAAAAATGCCTGATTTTCATCACTTTTCAATCTGCAATCAAAATCAATCAATTTCAATTTTGGTCATTTTTCGGCAAAATACCAAGGTTATAGCCTTACTTTTTGGCCAAAAATGCCTGATTTTCATCACTTTTCAATCTGCAATCAAAATCAATCAATTTCAATTTTTTGTCATTTTTCGGCAAAATACCAAGGTTATAGCCTTACTTTTTGGCCAAAAATGCCTGATTTTCATCACTTTTCAATCTGCAATCAAAATCAATCAATTTCAATGTTGGTCATTTGTCGGCAAAATACCAAGGTTATAGCCTTACTTTTTGGCCAAAACTGCCTGATTTTCATCACTTTTCAATCTGCAATCAAAATCAATCAATTTCAATTTTGGTCATTTTTCGGCAACATACCAAGGTTATAGCCTTACTTTTTGGCCAAAAATGCCTGATTTTCATCACTTTTCAATCTGCAATCAAAATCAATCAATTTCAATTTTGGTCATTTTTCGGCAAAATACCAAGGTTATAGCCTTACTTTTTGGCCAAAAATGCCTGATTTTCATCACTTTTCAATCTGCAATCAAAATCATTCAATATCAAATTTTGGTCATTTTTCGGCAAAATACCAAGGTTATAGCCTTACTTTTTGGCCAAAAATGCCTCATTTTCATCACTTTTCAATCTGCAATCAAAATCAATCAATTTCAATTTTGGTCATTTTTCGGCAAAATACCAAGGTTATAGCCTTACTTTTTGGCCAAAAATGCCTGATTTTCATCACTTTTCAATCTGCAATCAAAATCAATCAATTTCAATTTTGGTCATTTTTCGGCAAAATACCAAGGTTATAGCCTTACTTTTTGGCCAAAAATGCCTGATTTTCATCACTTTTCAATCTGCAATCAAAATCAATCAATTTCAATTTTGGTCATTTTTCGGCAAAATACCAAGGTTATAGCCTTACTTTTTGGCCAAAAATGCCTCATTTTCATCACTTTTCAATCTGCAATCAAAATCAATCAATTTCAATTTTGGTCATTTTTCGGCAACATACCAAGGTTATAGCCTTACTTTTTGGCCAAAAATGCCTGATTTTCATCACTTTTCAATCTGCAATCAAAATCAATCAATTTCAATTTTGGTCATTTTTCGGCAAAATACCAAGGTTATAGCCTTACTTTTTGGCCAAAAATGCCTGATTTTCATCACTTTTCAATCTGCAATCAAAATCAATCAATTTCAATTTTGGTCATTTTTCGGCAAAATACCAAGGTTATAGCCTTACTTTTTGGCCAAAAATGCCTCATTTTCATCACTTTTCAATCTGCAATCAAAATCAATCAATTTCAAATTTTGGTCATTTTTCGGCAAAATACCAAGGTTATAGCCTTACTTTTTGGCCAAAAATGCCTGATTTTTATCACTTTTCAATCTGCAATCAAAATCAATCAATTTCAATTTTCATCATTTTTCGGCAAAATACCAAGGTTATAGCCTTACTTTTTGGCCAAAAATGCCTGATTTTCATCACTTTTCAATCTGCAATCAAAATCAATCAATTTCAATTTTGGTCATTTTTCGGCAAAATACCAAGGGTATAGCCTTACTTTTTGGCCAGAAATGCCTGATTTTCATCACTTTTCAATCTGCAATCAAAATCAATCAATTTCAAATTTTGGTCATTTTTCGGCAAAATACCAAGGTTATAGCCTTACTTTTTGGCCAAACATGCCTGATTTTTATCACTTTTCAATCTGCAATCAAAATCAATCAATTTCAATTTTTTGTCATTTTTCGGCAAAATACCAAGGTTATAGCCTTACTTTTTGGCCAAAAATGCCTGATTTTCATCACTTTTCAATCTGCAATCAAAATCAATCAATTTCAATTTTGGTCATTTTTCGGCAAAATACCAAGGTTATAGCCTTACTTTTTGGCCTAAAATGCCTGATTTTCATCACTTTTCAATCTGCAATCAAAATCAATCAATTTCAATTTTCGTCATTTTTCGGCAACATACCAAGGTTATAGCCTTACTTTTTGGCCAAAAATGCCTGATTTTCATCACTTTTCAATCTGCAATCAAAATCAATCAATTTCAATTTTGGTCATTTTTCGGCAAAATACCAAGGTTATAGCCTTACTTTTTGGCCAAAAATGCCTGATTTTCATCACTTTTCAATCTGCAATCAAAATCAATCAATTTCAATTTTGGTCAGTTTTCGGCAAAATACCAAGGTTATAGCCTTACTTTTTGGCCAAAAATGCCTGATTTTCATCACTTTTCAATCTGCAATCAAAATCAATCAATTTCAATTTTGGTCATTTTTCGGCAAAATACCAAGGTTATAGCCTTACTTTTTGGCCAAAAATGCCTCATTTTCATCACTTTTCAATCTGCAATCAAAATCAATCAATTTCAATTTTGGTCATTTTTCGGCAAAATACCAAGGTTATAGCCTTACTTTTTGGCCAAAAATGCCTGATTTTCATCACTTTTCAATCTGCAATCAAAATCAATCAATTTCAATTTTGGTCATTTTTCGGCAACATACCAAGGTTATAGCCTTACTTTTTGGCCAAAAATGCCTGATTTTCATCACTTTTCAATCTGCAATCAAAATCAATCAATTTCAATTTTGGTCATTTTTCGGCAAAATACCAAGGTTATAGCCTTACTTTTTGGCCAAAAATGCCTGATTTTCATCACTTTTCAATCTGCAATCAAAATCAATCAATTTCAATTTTGGTCATTTTTCGGCAAAATACCAAGGTTATAGCCTTACTTTTTGGCCAGAAATGCCTGATTTTCATCACTTTTCAATCTGCAATCAAAATCAATCAATTTCAATTTTGGTCATTTTTCGGCAAAATACCAAGGTTATAGCCTTACTTTTTGGCCAAAAATGCCTCATTTTCATCACTTTTCAATCTGCAATCAAAATCAATCAATTTCAATTTTGGTCATTTTTCGGCAAAATACCAAGGTTATAGCCTTACTTTTTGGCCAAAAATGCCTGATTTTCATCACTTTTCAATCTGCAATCAAAATCAATCAATTTCAATTTTGGTCATTTTTCGGCAAAATACCAAGGTTATAGCCTTACTTTTTGGCCAAAAATGCCTGATTTTCATCACTTTTCAATCTGCAATCAAAATCAATCAATTTCAATTTTGGTCATTTTTCGGCAAAATACCAACGTTAAAGCCTTACTTTTTGGCCAAAAATGCCTGATTTTCATCACTTTTCAATCTGCAATCAAAATCAATCAATTTCAATTTTGGTCATTTTTCGGCAAAATACCAAGGTTATAGCCTTACTTTTTGGCCAAAAATGCCTCATTTTCATCACTTTTCAATCTGCAATCAAAATCAATCAATTTCAAATTTTGGTCATTTTTCGGCAAAATACCAAGGTTATAGCCTTACTTTTTGGCCAAAAATGCCTGATTTTTATCACTTTTCAATCTGCAATCAAAATCAATCAATTTCAATTTTGGTCATTTTTCGGCAAAATACCAAGGTTATAGCCTTACTTTTTGGCCAAAAATGCCTGATTTTCATCACTTTTCAATCTGCAATCAAAATCATTCAATATCAAATTTTGGTCATTTTTCGGCAAAATACCAAGGGTATAGCCTTACTTTTTGGCCAGAAATGCCTGATTTTCATCACTTTTCAATCTGCAATCAAAATCAATCAATTTCAAATTTTGGTCATTTTTCGGCAAAATACCAAGGTTATAGCCTTACTTTTTGGCCAAACATGCCTGATTTTTATCACTTTTCAATCTGCAATCAAAATCAATCAATTTCAATTTTTTGTCATTTTTCGGCAAAATACCAAGGTTATAGCCTTACTTTTTGGCCAAAAATGCCTGATTTTCATCACTTTTCAATCTGCAATCAAAATCAATCAATTTCAATTTTGGTCATTTTTCGGCAAAATACCAAGGTTATAGCCTTACTTTTTGGCCTAAAATGCCTGATTTTCATCACTTTTCAATCTGCAATCAAAATCAATCAATTTCAATTTTGGTCATTTTTCGGCAACATACCAAGGTTATAGCCTTACTTTTTGGCCAAAAATGCCTGATTTTCATCACTTTTCAATCTGCAATCAAAATCAATCAATTTCAATTTTGGTCATTTTTCGGCAAAATACCAAGGTTATAGCCTTACTTTTTGGCCAAAAATGCCTGATTTTCATCACTTTTCAATCTGCAATCAAAATCAATCAATTTCAATTTTGGTCATTTTTCGGCAAAATACCAAGGTTATAGCCTTACTTTTTGGCCAAAAATGCCTCATTTTCATCACTTTTCAATCTGCAATCAAAATCAATCAATTTCAATTTTGGTCATTTTTCGGCAAAATACCAAGGTTATAGCCTTACTTTTTGGCCAAAAATGCCTGATTTTCATCACTTTTCAATCTGCAATCAAAATCAATCAATTTCAATTTTGGTCATTTTTCGGCAACATACCAAGGTTATAGCCTTACTTTTTGGCCAAAAATGCCTGATTTTCATCACTTTTCAATCTGCAATCAAAATCAATCAATTTCAATTTTGGTCATTTTTCGGCAAAATACCAAGGTTATAGCCTTACTTTTTGGCCAAAAATGCCTGATTTTCATCACTTTTCAATCTGCAATCAAAATCAATCAATTTCAATTTTGGTCATTTTTCGGCAAAATACCAAGGTTATAGCCTTACTTTTTGGCCAGAAATGCCTGATTTTCATCACTTTTCAATCTGCAATCAAAATCAATCAATTTCAATTTTGGTCATTTTTCGGCAAAATACCAAGGTTATAGCCTTACTTTTTGGCCAAAAATGCCTCATTTTCATCACTTTTCAATCTGCAATCAAAATCAATCAATTTCAATTTTGGTCATTTTTCGGCAAAATACCAAGGTTATAGCCTTACTTTTTGGCCAAAAATGCCTGATTTTCATCACTTTTCAATCTGCAATCAAAATCAATCAATTTCAATTTTGGTCATTTTTCGGCAAAATACCAAGGTTATAGCCTTACTTTTTGGCCAAAAATGCCTGATTTTCATCACTTTTCAATCTGCAATCAAAATCAATCAATTTCAATTTTGGTCATTTTTCGGCAAAATACCAACGTTATAGCCTTACTTTTTGGCCAAAAATGCCTGATTTTCATCACTTTTCAATCTGCAATCAAAATCAATCAATTTCAATTTTGGTCATTTGTCGGCAAAATACCAAGGTTATAGCCTTACTTTTTGGCCAAAAATGCCTGATTTTCATCACTTTTCAATCTGCAATCAAAATCAATCAATTTCAATTTTGGTCATTTTTCGGCAACATACCAAGGTTATAGCCTTACTTTTTGGCCAAAAATGCCTGATTTTCATCACTTTTCAATCTGCAATCAAAATCAATCAATTTCAATTTTTTGTCATTTTTCGGCAAAATACCAAGGTTATAGCCTTACTTTTTGGCCAAAAATGCCTCATTTTCATCACTTTTCAATCAGCAATCAAAATCAATCAATTTCAATTTTGGTCATTTTTCGGCAAAATACCAAGGTTATAGCCTTACTTTTTGGCCAAAAATGCCTGATTTTCATCACTTTTCAATCTGCAATCAACATCAATCAATTTCAATTTTGGTCATTTTTCGGCAACATACCAAGGTTATAGCCTTACTTTTTGGCCAAAAATGCCTGATTTTCATCACTTTTCAATCTGCAATCAAAATCAATCAATTTCAATTTTGGTCAGTTTTCGGCAAAATACCAAGGTTATAGCCTTACTTTTTGGTCAAAAATGCCTGATTTTCATCACTTTTCAATCTGCAATCAAAATCAATCAATTTCAATTTTGGTCATTTTTCGGCAAAATACCAAGGTTATAGCCTTACTTTTTGGCCAAAAATGCCTCATTTTCATCACTTTTCAATCTGCAATCAAAATCATTCAATATCAAATTTTGGTCATTTTTCGGCAAAATACCAAGGTTATAGCCTTACTTTTTGGCCAAAAATGCCTGATTTTCATCACTTTTCAATCTGCAATCAAAATCAATCAATTTCAATTTTGGTCATTTTTCGGCAAAATACCAAGGTTATAGCCTTACTTTTTGGCCAAAAATGCCTGATTTTCATCACTTTTCAATCTGCAATCAAAATCAATCAATTTCAATTTTGGTCATTTGTCGGCAAAATACCAAGGTTATAGCCTTACTTTTTGGCCAAAAATGCCTGATTTTCATCACTTTTCAATCTGCAATCAAAATCAATCAATTTCAAATTTGGTCATTTTTCGGCAACATACCAAGGTTATAGCCTTACTTTTTGGCCAAAAATGCCTGATTTTCATCACTTTTCAATCTGCAATCAAAATCAATCAATTTCAATTTTTTGTCATTTTTCGGCAAAATACCAAGGTTATAGCCTTACTTTTTGGCCAAAAATGCCTGATTTTCATCACTTTTCAATCAGCAATCAAAATCAATCAATTTCAATTTTGGTCATTTTTCGGCAAAATACCAAGGTTATAGCCTTACTTTTTGGCCAAAAATGCCTGATTTTCATCACTTTTCAATCTGCAATCAACATCAATCAATTTCAATTTTGGTAATTTTTCGGCAACATACCAAGGTTATAGCCTTACTTTTTGGCCAAAAATGCCTGATTTTCATCACTTTTCAATCTGCAATCAAAATCAATCAATTTCAATTTTGGTCAGTTTTCGGCAAAATACCAAGGTTATAGCCTTACTTTTTGGCCAAAAATGCCTCATTTTCATCACTTTTCAATCTGCAATCAAAATCAATCAATTTCAATTTTGGTCATTTTTCGGCAAAATACCAAGGTTATAGCCTTACTTTTTGGCCAAAAATGCCTCATTTTCATCACTTTTCAATCTGCAATCAAAATCATTCAATATCAAATTTTGGTCATTTTTCGGCAAAATACCAAGGTTATAGCCTTACTTTTTGGCCAAAAATGCCTGATTTTCATCACTTTTCAATCTGCAATCAAAATCAATCAATTTCAATTTTGGTCATTTTTCGGCAAAATACCAAGGTTATAGCCTTACTTTTTGGCCAAAAATGCCTGATTGTCATCACTTTTCAATCTGCAATCAAAATCAATCAATTTCAATTTTGGTCATTTTTCGGCAACATACCAAGGTTATAGCCTTACTTTTTGGCCAAAAATGCCTCATTTTCATCACTTTTCAATCTGCAATCAAAATCAATCAATTTCAATTTTGGTCATTTTTCGGCAAAATACCAAGGTTATAGCCTTACTTTTTGGCCAAAACTGCCTGATTTTCATCACTTTTCAATCTGCAATCAAAATCAATCAATTTCAATTTTGGTCATTTTTCGGCAAAATACCAAGGTTATAGCCTTACTTTTTGGCCAAAAATGCCTGATTGTCATCACTTTTCAATCTGCAATCAAAATCAATCAATTTCAATTTTGGTCATTTTTCGGCAACATACCAAGGTTATAGCCTTACTTTTTGGCCAAAAATGCCTCATTTTCATCACTTTTCAATCTGCAATCAAAATCAATCAATTTCAATTTTGGTCATTTTTCGGCAAAATACCAAGGTTATAGCCTTACTTTTTGGCCAAAACTGCCTGATTTTCATCACTTTTCAATCTGCAATCAAAATCAATCAATTTCAATTTTGGTCATTTTTCGGCAAAATACCAAGGTTATAGCCTTACTTTTTGGCCAAAAATGCCTCATTTTCATCACTTTTCAATCTGCAATCAAAATCAATCAATTTCAATTTTGGTCATTTTTCGGCAAAATACCAAGGTTATAGCCTTACTTTTTGGCCAAAAATGCCTGATTTTCATCACTTTTCAATCTGCAATCAAAATCAATCAATTTCAATTTTGATCATTTTTCGGCAAAATACCAAGGTTATAGCCTTACTTTTTGGCCAAAAATGCCTGATGTTCATCACTTTTCAATCTGCAATCAAAATCAATCAATTTCAATTTTGGTCATTTTTCGGCAAAATACCAAGGTTATAGCCTTACTTTTTGGCCAAAAATGCCTGATTTTCATCACTTTTCAATCTGCAATCAAAATCAATCAATTTCAATTTTGGTCAGTTTTCGGCAAAATACCAAGGTTATAGCCTTACTTTTTGGCCAAAAATGCCTGATTTTCATCACTTTTCAATCTGCAATCAAAATCAATCAATTTCAATTTTTTGTCATTTTTCGGCAAAATACCAAGGTTATAGCCTTACTTTTTGGCCAAAAATGCCTGATTTTCATCACTTTTCAATCTGCAATCAAAATCAATCAATTTCAATTTTGGTCATTTTTCGGCAAAATACCAAGGTTATAGCCTTACTTTTTGGCCAAAAATGCCTGATTTTCATCACTTTTCAATCTGCAATCAAAATCAATCAATTTCAATTTTGGTCATTTTTCGGCAAAATACCAAGGTTATAGCCTTACTTTTTGGCCAAAAATGCCTGATTTTCATCACTTTTCAATCTGCAATCAAAATCAATCAATTTCAATTTTGGTCATTTTTCGGCAACATACCAAGGTTATAGCCTTACTTTTTGGCCAAAAATGCCTCATGTTCATCACTTTTCAATCTGCAATCAAAATCAATCAATTTCAATTTTTTGTCATTTTTCGGCAAAATACCAAGGTTATAGCCTTACCTTTTGGCCAAAAATGCCTGATTTTCATCACTTTTCAATCTGCAATCAAAATCAATCAATTTCAATTTTGGTCATTTTTCGGCAAAATACCAAGGTTATAGCCTTACTTTTTGGCCAAAAATGCCTGATTTTCATCACTTTTCAATCTGCAATCAAAATCAATCAATTTCAAATTTTGGTCATTTTTCGGCAAAATACCAAGGTTATAGCCTTACTTTTTGGCCAAAAATGCCTGATTTTTATCACTTTTCAATCTGCAATCAAAATCAATCAATTTCAATTTTTTGTCATTTTTCGGCAAAATACTAAGGTTATAGCCTTACTTTTTGGCCAGAAATGCCTGATTTTCATCACTTTTCAATCTGCAATCAAAATCAATCAATTTCAATTTTGGTCATTTTTCGGCAAAATACCAAGGTTATAGCCTTACTTTTTGGCCAAAAATGCCTGATTTTCATCACTTTTCAATCTGCAATCAAAATCAATCAATTTCAATTTTGGTCAGTTTTCGGCAAAATACCAAGGTTATAGCCTTACTTTTTGGCCAAAAATGCCTGATTTTCATCACTTTTCAATCTGCAATCAAAATCAATCAATTTCAATTTTGGTCATTTTTCGGCAAAATACCAAGGTTATAGCCTTACTTTTTGGCCAAAAATGCCTGATTTTCATCACTTTTCAATCTGCAATCAAAATCAATCAATTTCAATTTTGGTCATTTTTCGGCAAAATACCAAGGTTATAGCCTTACTTTTTGGCCAAAAATGCCTGATTTTCATCACTTTTCAATCTGCAATCAAAATCAATCAATTTCAATTTTTTGTCATTTTTCGGCAAAATACCAAGGTTATAGCCTTACTTTTTGGCCAAAAATGCCTGATTTTCATCACTTTTCAATCTGCAATCAAAATCAATCAATTTCAATTTTGGTCATTTGTCGGCAAAATACCAAGGTTATAGCCTTACTTTTTGGCCAAAACTGCCTGATTTTCATCACTTTTCAATCTGCAATCAAAATCAATCAATTTCAATTTTGGTCATTTTTCGGCAAAATACCAAGGTTATAGCCTTACTTTTTGGCCAAAAATGCCTGATTTTCATCACTTTTCAATCTGCAATCAAAATCAATCAATTTCAATTTTGGTCATTTTTCGGCAACATACCAAGGTTATAGCCTTACTTTTTGGCCAAAAATGCCTCATTTTCATCACTTTTCAATCTGCAATCAAAATCAATCAATTTCAATTTTGGTCATTTTTCGGCAAAATACCAAGGTTATAGCCTTACTTTTTGGCCAAAACTGCCTGATTTTCATCACTTTTCAATCTGCAATCAAAATCAATCAATTTCAATTTTGGTCATTTTTCGGCAAAATACCAAGGTTATAGCCTTACTTTTTGGCCAAAAATGCCTGATTTTCATCACTTTTCAATCTGCAATCAAAATCAATCAATTTCAATTTTGGTCATTTTTCGGCAAAATACCAAGGTTATAGCCTTACTTTTTGGCCAAAAATGCCTGATTTTCATCACTTTTCAATCTGCAATCAAAATCAATCAATTTCAATTTTTTGTCATTTTTCGGCAAAATACCAAGGTTATAGCCTTACTTTTTGGCCAAAAATGCCTGATTTTCATCACTTTTCAATCTGCAATCAAAATCAATCAATTTCAATGTTGGTCATTTGTCGGCAAAATACCAAGGTTATAGCCTTACTTTTTGGCCAAAAATGCCTGATTTTCATCACTTTTCAATCTGCAATCAAAATCAATCAATTTCAATTTTGGTCATTTTTCGGCAACATACCAAGGTTATAGCCTTACTTTTTGGCCACAAATGCCTGATTTTCATCACTTTTCAATCTGCAATCAAAATCAATCAATTTCAATTTTGGTCATTTTTCGGCAAAATACCAAGGTTATAGCCTTACTTTTTGGCCAAAAATGCCTGATTTTCATCACTTTTCAATCTGCAATCAAAATCAATCAATTTCAATTTTGATCATTTGTCGGCAAAATACCAAGGTTATAGCCTTACTTTTTGGCCACAAATGCCTCATTTTCATCACTTTTCAATCTGCAATCAAAATCAATCAATTTCAATTTTGGTCATTTTTCGGCAAAATACCAAGGTTATAGCCTTACTTTTTGGCCAAAAATGCCTGATTTTCATCACTTTTCAATCTGCAATCAAAATCAATCAATTTCAATTTTGGTCAGTTTTCGGCAAAATACCAAGGTTATAGCCTTACTTTTTGGCCAAAAATGCCTGATTTTCATCACTTTTCAATCTGCAATCAAAATCAATCAATTTCAATTTTGGTCATTTTTCGGCAAAATACCAAGGTTATAGCCTTACTTTTTGGCCAAAAATGCCTGATTTTCATCACTTTTCAATCTGCAATCAAAATCAATCAATTTCAATTTTGGTCATTTTTCGGCAAAATACCAAGGTTATAGCCTTACTTTTTGGCCAAAAATGCCTGATTTTCATCACTTTTCAATCTGCAATCAAAATCAATCAATTTCAATTTTTTGTCATTTTTCGGCAAAATACCAAGGTTATAGCCTTACTTTTTGGCCAAAAATGCCTGATTTTCATCACTTTTCAATCTGCAATCAAAATCAATCAATTTCAATTTTGGTCATTTGTCGGCAAAATACCAAGGTTATAGCCTTACTTTTTGGCCAAAAATGCCTGATTTTCATCACTTTTCAATCTGCAATCAAAATCAATCAATTTCAATTTTGGTCATTTTTCGGCAACATACCAAGGTTATAGCCTTACTTTTTGGCCACAAATGCCTGATTTTCATCACTTTTCAATCTGCAATCAAAATCAATCAATTTCAATTTTGGTCATTTTTCGGCAAAATACCAAGGTTATAGCCTTACTTTTTGGCCAGAAATGCCTGATTTTCATCACTTTTCAATCTGCAATCAAAATCAATCAATTTCAATTTTGATCATTTGTCGGCAAAATACCAAGGTTATAGCCTTACTTTTTGGCCAAAAATGCCTGATTTTCATCACTTTTCAATCTGCAATCAAAATCAATCAATTTCAATTTTGGTCATTTTTCGGCAAAATACCAAGGTTATAGCCTTACTTTTTGGCCAAAAATGCCTGATTTTCATCACTTTTCAATCTGCAATCAAAATCAATCAATTTCAATTTTGGTCATTTTTCGGCAAAATACCAAGGTTATAGCCTTACTTTTTGGCCAGAAATGCCTGATTTTCATCACTTTTCAATCTGCAATCAAAATCAATCAATTTCAATTTTGATCATTTTTCGGCAAAATACCAAGGTTATAGCCTTACTTTTTGGCCAAAAATGCCTGATTTTCATCACTTTTCAATCTGCAATCAAAATCAATCAATTTCAATTTTTTGTCATTTTTCGGCAAAATACCAAGGTTATAGCCTTACTTTTTGGCCAAAAATGCCTGATTTTCATCACTTTTCAATCTGCAATCAAAATCAATCAATTTCAATGTTGGTCATTTGTCGGCAAAATACCAAGGTTATAGCCTTACTTTTTGGCCAAAAATGCCTGATTTTCATCACTTTTCAATCTGCAATCAAAATCAATCAATTTCAATTTTGGTCATTTTTCGGCAACATACCAAGGTTATAGCCTTACTTTTTGGCCACAAATGCCTGATTTTCATCACTTTTCAATCTGCAATCAAAATCAATCAATTTCAATTTTGGTCATTTTTCGGCAAAATACCAAGGTTATAGCCTTACTTTTTGGCCAAAAATGCCTCATTTTCATCACTTTTCAATCTGCAATCAAAATCAATCAATTTCAATTTTGGTCAGTTTTCGGCAAAATACCAAGGTTATAGCCTTACTTTTTGGCCAAAAATGCCTGATTTTCATCACTTTTCAATCTGCAATCAAAATCAATCAATTTCAATGTTGGTCATTTGTCGGCAAAATACCAAGGTTATAGCCTTACTTTTTGGCCAAAAATGCCTGATTTTCATCACTTTTCAATCTGCAATCAAAATCAATCAATTTCAATTTTGGTCATTTTTCGGCAACATACCAAGGTTATAGCCTTACTTTTTGGCCACAAATGCCTGATTTTCATCACTTTTCAATCTGCAATCAAAATCAATCAATTTCAATTTTGGTCATTTTTCGGCAAAATACCAAGGTTATAGCCTTACTTTTTGGCCAAAAATGCCTGATTTTCATCACTTTTCAATCTGCAATCAAAATCAATCAATTTCAATTTTGGTCAGTTTTCGGCAAAATACCAAGGTTATAGCCTTACTTTTTGGCCAAAAATGCCTGATTTTCATCACTTTTCAATCTGCAATCAAAATCAATCAATTTCAATTTTCGTCATTTTTCGGCAACATACCAAGGTTATAGCCTTACTTTTTGGCCAAAAATGCCTGATTTTCATCACTTTTCAATCTGCAATCAAAATCAATCAATTTCAATTTTGGTCATTTTTCGGCAAAATACCAAGGTTATAGCCTTACTTTTTGGCCAGAAATGCCTGATTTTCATCACTTTTCAATCTGCAATCAAAATCAATCAATTTCAATTTTGATCATTTTTCGGCAAAATACCAAGGTTATAGCCTTACTTTTTGGCCAAAAATGCCTGATTTTCATCACTTTTCAATCTGCAATCAAAATCAATCAATTTCAATTTTTTGTCATTTTTCGGCAAAATACCAAGGTTATAGCCTTACTTTTTGGCCAAAAATGCCTGATTTTCATCACTTTTCAATCTGCAATCAAAATCAATCAATTTCAATGTTGGTCATTTGTCGGCAAAATACCAAGGTTATAGCCTTACTTTTTGGCCAAAAATGCCTGATTTTCATCACTTTTCAATCTGCAATCAAAATCAATCAATTTCAATTTTGGTCATTTTTCGGCAAAATACCAAGGTTATAGCCTTACTTTTTGGCCAAAAATGCCTGATTTTCATCACTTTTCAATCTGCAATCAAAATCAATCAATTTCAATTTTTAGTCATTTTTCGGCAAAATACCAAGGTTATAGCCTTACTTTTTGGCCAAAAATGCCTGATTTTCATCACTTTTCAATCTGCAATCAAAATCAATCAATTTCAATTTTGATCATTTTTCGGCAAAATACCAAGGTTATAGCCTTACTTTTTGGCCAAAAATGCCTGATTTTCATCACTTTTCAATCTGCAATCAAAATCAATCAATTTCAATTTTGGTCATTTTTCGGCAAAATACCAAGGTTATAGCCTTACTTTTTGGCCAAAAATGCCTGATTTTCATCACTTTTCAATCTGCAATCAAAATCAATCAATTTCAATTTTGGTCAGTTTTCGGCAAAATACCAAGGTTATAGCCTTACTTTTTGGCCAAAAATGCCTGATTTTCATCACTTTTCAATCTGCAATCAAAATCAATCTATTTCAATTTTTTGTCATTTTTCGGAAAATACCAAGGTTATAGCCTTACTTTTTGGCCAAAAATGCCTGATTTTCATCACTTTTCAATCTGCAATCAAAATCAATCAATTTCAATTTTGGTCATTTGTCGGCAAAATACCAAGGTTATAGCCTTACTTTTTGGCCAAAAATGCCTGATTTTCATCACTTTTCAATCTGCAATCAAAATCAATCAATTTCAATTTTCGTCATTTTTCGGCAAAATACCAAGGTTATAGCCTTACTTTTTGGCCAAAAATGCCTGATTTTCATCACTTTTCAATCTGCAATCAAAATCAATCAATTTCAATGTTGGTCATTTGTCGGCAAAATACCAAGGTTATAGCCTTACTTTTTGGCCAAAAATGCCTGATTTTCATCACTTTTCAATCTGCAATCAAAATCAATCAATTTCAATTTTGGTCATTTTTCGGCAACATACCAAGGTTATAGCCTTACTTTTTGGCCAAAAATGCCTGATTTTCATCACTTTTCAATCTGCAATCAAAATCAATCAATTTCAATTTTGGTCATTTTTCGGCAAAATACCAAGGTTATAGCCTTACTTTTTGGCCAGAAATGCCTGATTTTCATCACTTTTCAATCTGCAATCAAAATCAATCAATTTCAATGTTTAGTCATTTTTCGGCAAAATACCAAGGTTATAGCCTTACTTTTTGGCCAAAAATGCCTCATTTTCATCACTTTTCAATCTGCAATCAAAATCAATCAATTTCAATTTTGATCATTTTTCGGCAAAATACCAAGGTTATAGCCTTACTTTTTGGCCAAAATGCCTGATTTTCATCACTTTTCAATCTGCAATCAAAATCAATCAATTTCAATTTTGGTCATTTTTCGGCAAAATACCAAGGTTATAGCCTTACTTTTTGGCCAAAAATGCCTGATTTTCATCACTTTTCAATCTGCAATCAAAATCAATCAATTTCAAGTTTGGTCAGTTTTCGGCAAAATACCAAGGTTATAGCCTTACTTTTTGGCCAAAAATGCCTGATTTTCATCACTTTTCAATCTGCAATCAAAATCAATCTATTTCAATTTTTTGTCATTTTTCGGAAAATACCAAGGTTATAGCCTTACTTTTTGGCCAAAAATGCCTGATTTTCATCACTTTTCAATCTGCAATCAAAATCAATCAATTTCAATTTTGGTCATTTGTCGGCAAAATACCAAGGTTATAGCCTTACTTTTTGGCCAAAAATGCCTGATTTTCATCACTTTTCAATCTGCAATCAAAATCAATCAATTTCAATTTTCGTCATTTTTCGGCAAAATACCAAGGTTATAGCCTTACTTTTTGGCCAAAAATGCCTGATTTTCATCACTTTTCAATCTGCAATCAAAATCAATCAATTTCAATTTTTTGTCATTTTTCGGCAAAATACCAAGGTTATAGCCTTACCTTTTGGCCAAAACTGCCTGATTTTCATCACTTTTCAATCTGCAATCAAAATCAATCAATTTCAATTTTGGTCATTTTTCGGCAAAATACCAAGGTTATAGCCTTACTTTTTGGCCAAAAATGCCTGATTTTCATCACTTTTCAATCTGCAATCAAAATCAATCAATTTCAAATTTTGGTCATTTTTCGGCAAAATACCAAGGTTATAGCCTTACTTTTTGGCCAAAAATGCCTGATTTTCATCACTTTTCAATCTGCAATCAAAATCAATCAATTTCAATTTTTTGTCATTTTTCGGCAAAATACCAAGGTTATAGCCTTACTTTTTGGCCAGACATGCCTGATTTTCATCACTTTTCAATCTGCAATCAAAATCAATCAATTTCAATTTTGGTCATTTTTCGGCAAAATACCAAGGTTATAGCCTTACTTTTTGGCCACAAATGCCTGATTTTCATCACTTTTCAATCTGCAATCAAAATCAATCAATTTCAATTTTGGTCATTTTTCGGCAAAATACCAAGGTTATAGCCTTACTTTTTGGCCAAAAATGCCTGATTTTCATCACTTTTCAATCTGCAATCAAAATCAATCAATTTCAAATTTTGGTCATTTTTCGGCAAAATACCAAGGTTATAGCCTTACTTTTTGGCCAAAAATGCCTGATTTTTATCACTTTTCAATCTGCAATCAAAATCAATCAATTTCAATTTTTTGTCATTTTTCGGCAAAATACCAAGGTTATAGCCTTACTTTTTGGCCAAAAATGCCTGATTTTCATCACTTTTCAATCTGCAATCAAAATCAATCAATTTCAATTTTGGTCATTTTTCGGCAAAATACCAAGGTTATAGCCTTACTTTTTGGCCAGAAATGCCTGATTTTCATCACTTTTCAATCTGCAATCAAAATCAATCAATTTCAATTTTGATCATTTTTCGGCAAAATACCAAGGTTATAGCCTTACTTTTTGGCCAAAAATGCCTGATTTTCATCACTTTTCAATCTGCAATCAAAATCAATCAATTTCAATTTTTTGTCATTTTTCGGCAAAATACCAAGGTTATAGCCTTACTTTTTGGCCAAAAATGCCTGATTTTCATCACTTTTCAATCTGCAATCAAAATCAATCAATTTCAATGTTGGTCATTTGTCGGCAAAATACCAAGGTTATAGCCTTACTTTTTGGCCAAAAATGCCTGATTTTCATCACTTTTCAATCTGCAATCAAAATCAATCAATTTCAATTTTGGTCATTTTTCGGCAAAATACCAAGGTTATAGCCTTACTTTTTGGCCAAAAATGCCTGATTTTCATCACTTTTCAATCTGCAATCAAAATCAATCAATTTCAATTTTTAGTCATTTTTCGGCAAAATACCAAGGTTATAGCCTTACTTTTTGGCCAAAAATGCCTGATTTTCATCACTTTTCAATCTGCAATCAAAATCAATCAATTTCAATTTTGATCATTTTTCGGCAAAATACCAAGGTTATAGCCTTACTTTTTGGCCAAAAATGCCTGATTTTCATCACTTTTCAATCTGCAATCAAAATCAATCAATTTCAATTTTGGTCATTTTTCGGCAAAATACCAAGGTTATAGCCTTACTTTTTGGCCAAAAATGCCTGATTTTCATCACTTTTCAATCTGCAATCAAAATCAATCAATTTCAATTTTGGTCAGTTTTCGGCAAAATACCAAGGTTATAGCCTTACTTTTTGGCCAAAAATGCCTGATTTTCATCACTTTTCAATCTGCAATCAAAATCAATCTATTTCAATTTTTTGTCATTTTTCGGAAAATACCAAGGTTATAGCCTTACTTTTTGGCCAAAAATGCCTGATTTTCATCACTTTTCAATCTGCAATCAAAATCAATCAATTTCAATTTTGGTCATTTGTCGGCAAAATACCAAGGTTATAGCCTTACTTTTTGGCCAAAAATGCCTGATTTTCATCACTTTTCAATCTGCAATCAAAATCAATCAATTTCAATTTTCGTCATTTTTCGGCAAAATACCAAGGTTATAGCCTTACTTTTTGGCCAAAAATGCCTGATTTTCATCACTTTTCAATCTGCAATCAAAATCAATCAATTTCAATGTTGGTCATTTGTCGGCAAAATACCAAGGTTATAGCCTTACTTTTTGGCCAAAAATGCCTGATTTTCATCACTTTTCAATCTGCAATCAAAATCAATCAATTTCAATTTTGGTCATTTTTCGGCAACATACCAAGGTTATAGCCTTACTTTTTGGCCAAAAATGCCTGATTTTCATCACTTTTCAATCTGCAATCAAAATCAATCAATTTCAATTTTGGTCATTTTTCGGCAAAATACCAAGGTTATAGCCTTACTTTTTGGCCAGAAATGCCTGATTTTCATCACTTTTCAATCTGCAATCAAAATCAATCAATTTCAATGTTTAGTCATTTTTCGGCAAAATACCAAGGTTATAGCCTTACTTTTTGGCCAAAAATGCCTCATTTTCATCACTTTTCAATCTGCAATCAAAATCAATCAATTTCAATTTTGATCATTTTTCGGCAAAATACCAAGGTTATAGCCTTACTTTTTGGCCAAAATGCCTGATTTTCATCACTTTTCAATCTGCAATCAAAATCAATCAATTTCAATTTTGGTCATTTTTCGGCAAAATACCAAGGTTATAGCCTTACTTTTTGGCCAAAAATGCCTGATTTTCATCACTTTTCAATCTGCAATCAAAATCAATCAATTTCAAGTTTGGTCAGTTTTCGGCAAAATACCAAGGTTATAGCCTTACTTTTTGGCCAAAAATGCCTGATTTTCATCACTTTTCAATCTGCAATCAAAATCAATCTATTTCAATTTTTTGTCATTTTTCGGAAAATACCAAGGTTATAGCCTTACTTTTTGGCCAAAAATGCCTGATTTTCATCACTTTTCAATCTGCAATCAAAATCAATCAATTTCAATTTTGGTCATTTGTCGGCAAAATACCAAGGTTATAGCCTTACTTTTTGGCCAAAAATGCCTGATTTTCATCACTTTTCAATCTGCAATCAAAATCAATCAATTTCAATTTTCGTCATTTTTCGGCAAAATACCAAGGTTATAGCCTTACTTTTTGGCCAAAAATGCCTGATTTTCATCACTTTTCAATCTGCAATCAAAATCAATCAATTTCAATTTTTTGTCATTTTTCGGCAAAATACCAAGGTTATAGCCTTACCTTTTGGCCAAAACTGCCTGATTTTCATCACTTTTCAATCTGCAATCAAAATCAATCAATTTCAATTTTGGTCATTTTTCGGCAAAATACCAAGGTTATAGCCTTACTTTTTGGCCAAAAATGCCTGATTTTCATCACTTTTCAATCTGCAATCAAAATCAATCAATTTCAAATTTTGGTCATTTTTCGGCAAAATACCAAGGTTATAGCCTTACTTTTTGGCCAAAAATGCCTGATTTTTATCACTTTTCAATCTGCAATCAAAATCAATCAATTTCAATTTTTTGTCATTTTTCGGCAAAATACCAAGGTTATAGCCTTACTTTTTGGCCAGACATGCCTGATTTTCATCACTTTTCAATCTGCAATCAAAATCAATCAATTTCAATTTTGGTCATTTTTCGGCAAAATACCAAGGTTATAGCCTTACTTTTTGGCCAAAAATGCCTGATTTTCATCACTTTTCAATCTGCAATCAAAATCAATCAATTTCAATTTTGGTCATTTTTCGGCAAAATACCAAGGTTATAGCCTTACTTTTTGGCCAAAAATGCCTGATTTTCATCACTTTTCAATCTGCAATCAAAATCAATCAATTTCAAATTTTGGTCATTTTTCGGCAAAATACCAAGGTTATAGCCTTACTTTTTGGCCAAAAATGCCTGATTTTTATCACTTTTCAATCTGCAATCAAAATCAATCAATTTCAATTTTTTGTCATTTTTCGGCAAAATACCAAGGTTATAGCCTTACTTTTTGGCCAAAAATGCCTGATTTTCATCACTTTTCAATCTGCAATCAAAATCAATCAATTTCAATTTTGGTCATTTTTCGGCAAAATACCAAGGTTATAGCCTTACGTTTTGGCCAAAAATGCCTGATTTTCATCACTTTTCAATCTGCAATCAAAATCAATCAATTTCAATTTTGGTCATTTTTCGGCAAAATACCAAGGTTATAGCCTTACTTTTTGGCCAAAAATGCCTGATTTTCATCACTTTTCAATCTGCAATCAAAATCAATCAATTTCAATTTTTAGTCATTTTTCGGCAAAATACCAAGGTTATAGCCTTACTTTTTGGCCAAAAATGCCTGATTTTCATCACTTTTCAATCTGCAATCAAAATCAATCAATTTCAATGTTGGTCATTTGTCGGCAAAATACCAAGGTTATAGCCTTACTTTTTGGCCAAAAATGCCTGATTTTCATCACTTTTCAATCTGCAATCAAAATCAATCAATTTCAATTTTGGTCATTTTTCGGCAACATACCAAGGTTATAGCCTTACTTTTTGGCCAAAAATGCCTGATTTTCATCACTTTTCAATCTGCAATCAAAATCAATCAATTTCAATTTTGGTCATTTTTCGGCAAAATACCAAGGTTATAGCCTTACTTTTTGGCCAGAAATGCCTGATTTTCATCACTTTTCAATCTGCAATCAAAATCAATCAATTTCAATTTTGATCATTTTTCGGCAAAATACCAAGGTTATAGCCTTACTTTTTGGCCAAAAATGCCTGATTTTCATCACTTTTCAATCTGCAATCAAAATCAATCAATTTCAATTTTGGTCATTTTGCGGCAAAATACCAAGGTTATAGCCTTATATTATCTCAAGATTGCTGAATATCATTATGATCCATGTTGAGGTCGGCAGTAATTTAATTAAGTTTTGGGGGTTTCTGAGCATTTTGTCAATGTATAACCTTACTGTGTTAGCAAAGTGACTGATCCTCATCAGTATCAAATATGGTATCAGTTGTAAAACAAGTTATCGTATGATTGTAGAGTTGCAGAAAATGTTTCTGTTGAATGAATAGTTGCTAAATTTTAGTGTGGAACGGGGGGTGGTACCATTAAACTGTACATACCTGCTGCGTGTCATTGCTAACGAGCAAATGTGCTGCTAGCTGTGTTTGCGCCGACAGTTGAGTTCAGGGGTGTCATAGATTAATTCATAATGGGAAGATACAGCCTAATTGCAAAAGATCATGTAATTGACATTACCTGTATCTTGTGAGAATCGAATCGAACAGTCGAACATGTGTCTGTTTGTTTACGTGCTGACACTCAAAGTTAGACTAGGCAATGTTGACTCATCTTCTTCATCTTGATTTTCATGTTTTTGCAAGTAGTATACCCTGTAATAGCATTCCATTGCCTGGTAGAGAAGTTCATATTGACTCTGAAATAATAGAGAGGCATTCATAGTGTTAGCGACGAATTACGTAGGTTTAGACTCTGCATGGTGTATTTTGTATTTAGATGGAGGGTCCCTTGTAAAGTAATGCGAGCGAAGGGCTAGTTTATAATAATTGTAATGATGTCCCATAGCTCAGTCTCGTCAAGTAAACGGTCTCTCAGTTGTATAGGTCAACTATTATTTTGCGTCTTTGAAGTCAGTCTTTGCCCGAAAGCCCTTTAATATTATGGAGTTTATCCAAGCAATTTGGCAACGAAGTAGGTGCAAAAATTGAAACAATTCGATTGAACTTCATCCAGCAATTTCCTTACCAATGTTTGAATCACTGCCATTCTATCTTGTCGGAGTCTTTTAACAGTTTTAAAAACATTTATTGCATAAGTTGTATTCAGTCTATCCATTAGCTGACTGAGTGCCACGAAGGTGCCAGATTTCCCTGTTCCAGCTCTGAAACAAGGTCACAGGTTCACAAAGTAACATATTTATACCGAATTTAATGCATGAAGATGTCAATGAGCCTTCCTAAGGCAAATCTGCACACAAATTAAGATTCCAAGTCGAAACTTATTGCTTCCCGCCCATAGCAGAACATACACTAATATCCCGATAATTATAATCAATTTATTTAACGTTGGCCCTAGTGTGGCTGTGTATAATACAAACATTGAAGCTAATCTAGGGCTACTTCTAAAATAGATTAGCCCAATAAGTATGTAGAAGATTGAGATTACAAATAAAGTTTATAAGATTTCAAGCAGAACTGAACTTTCAAAGTGTTTCATTACAAAGATTTAAAAACGGGCCGCTTTTGATTCGATTTTGTTTAGCAACAGCTTAGTGGAAACGTGATGTAAATGTAAAAAGTAATAGCTTCTGAATACCTGCAATGGACAATCATAGTTCTGCACTTTGATGTAACGTGCCATTTGTTGCACTGGACAATAAAATTGATATATGACATGACTGAATCTTCATTAGAATTGTCAATCAAACTTTTATACTGGTATTGCCTTACTAATCTGCTGGTATCGCTCTGAAATACAACAAAAAATTGCATTGAGAGATCAGGTGTCTGAAGAGTGGTAGCCTAATTGGTGAAAAAACAATGCCACTTATTCCTATACAGGAAAGAGATGAACGATAGTGATGAAGAAAGTTATATGGTGACAGCCACCATTGTATCCTCGAATGCAAGAGGATCTAAGCCTTAAAGGGAAATTATGATCAAAAGAAGAATGAAGTAACAGCCAATCTTCGGGATAAAGCTTTACTATTTTCCAATATATCATTCTCATGGTGTAACTATTTCCATAGTTCTTTAATTCAATAAGTGATTTCTCATTATGTCAAACGCACCCAATAATATCTCAACAGTATTGATCCTTTGTGACAATTTTGCAGCGAATTACACGAACATTTTATAAGCAGTGCATGTATATCCAGAAACAATAGGAGCTACTGCAATGTCATCCAAATCTCAAACTGATCTCAATGTTCCACAACTCTGATCATAACGCAGCCTAATTTGTTTTTCGCATAGAGGGGCAAACCGGCTTCGGACTATTATGAAATATTGTAGACAGGATTTCAAACTTTGATATCATCTCTCTCTTCAATGTATTTTTTCTAGGGTTTTTACAAGGAGGTTCGTAAAGCACTTAGACATTCAATTGAAAACTGTACCTTGATATTTTTAATGAAATTACATGTAATCAGGTTGGCGTAATGCTTTCAATTCCATAGCAAAATTTGGTATTTTCTGCCATTTCAATACCCATACTAATAATGTTAGCTTATCTAGATATTGAAGTATTTATAGGCATCATAAGTTATAACAGATGTTTATTTTACTAGAAAATTCTTTAAATATATAATTAACACAAGGCCTACCTCGACGTGTGATATTTCCAGTTGACGAATATAAAAGTGCTTCTGTGTTTCAGATGAAATACATCTTATCTCTATTTTCCCTGCCTTTAATACTTCGCTCTCTTCTGGCCAATAGGAAACGATGCCCTACGAGATGTAAATATGAGCAAGCACTATGCATCACTGAGTGAACGTAATCGCGAAACCTTTCCATTACTGTTCATTCAAATACGACTGATCTAAGTTTCTGAGTGATTCAATGGCTTTAAGTGTAGAATATCTTCAATGCCAACACAACAGTTAGCAATAAATTTATCACAGTTCACATACTTCAGATTTAATGAAGGTATAGCAATAAAAACGCATACAAGCGATGTATGGATTGCTACACCATAAAGCATCTTTCGCCAGAAGGTTAATGAGAATATAAATTAAAAAAGAAGACAGCTTTTCATTTGTTGATATTAGCCTCGATCGCAAAAATAGACGAACCTCTTCTTGATATGATAGCATAACAATAGTCAAAGATGTGTTCTCCCAAACCATGCACCAAAAGTCAAAGAGTGTACACTCCATGGGATTCTGTGTAATAATGTAATTTCTTTGTCTTCTCATGCTACTACAGTAGTTCGCATTAATGTAATCATTCCCATCCGA
Source organism: Mastigias papua (assembly GCA_964019165.1). Taxonomy (NCBI): domain Eukaryota; kingdom Metazoa; phylum Cnidaria; class Scyphozoa; order Rhizostomeae; family Mastigiidae; genus Mastigias; species Mastigias papua. The sequence goes on along the minus strand of OZ025279.1, from coordinate 14,084,841 downwards.
AGTAAACGTATTGTTTTTACACAGCTTCACTCGTGTGTGATCGTATGGCAAGATATTTTCAAAGCGATTCTTTGACTTATTTTGAGGTAATCTTGCAGCCTCAGACTTATTATGCATGGACGTTGGATCATGCAGAACTTCAGTGAATTCTTTTTGAAGTTCTGTCGTGCCTAAAAAATTAACAGTCAAAACAATTCACACAGAGCGTTTAATGTTTTTGCATTTAAATTAGCCCTGCGTACACAAGAAAATCCAGGTTAGTAATCAAAAGAAAAAGAACTTTGGTGATGATTGGGCCTCCGTGCTAATGCTCTTTCCAAAGGTATGTATCGCTGATACAAATCTGAATCGGATAAAAGTAGAGGCTATGATGTGTTAGGTGGGCTTTCATGAAAAATCCCTATAATCAAAAGATATTTCGAATACAGAAAGCTCCTAGCTTTTTAGAGGTATAAATTTAATAAAATTTTACCAACCATCCTGATTTACTTCCTTGCTTCTTCTAATGAAATCAGCTAAATTTCTTGGCATTACATCAATTCTGTTCATACAGGTCACATGGTCCAAGATACATTCATGAATAAATATATACTCCTCAATGGTGCGTATGATTTTGTATCTTTGGTGTCTGCAAGCATAAAGCATATCGACGTGCAATATCAAACAGAACTTTTTTATGGAAAATTTAGGACTGCAAATTTTCCTCGTATTAACTATATTGAGGCATAGCCCTTGACTCATATACGCATAAACAACGTGCACCTGACGAACTTGCACTCACAGCATGCATGTTTTGTTGCCATATCTGCTGGAAATGACAATGTATAGACAATATTCTACTTCAAAGAATCTCTCTTAGTAGATATAAAATGTAATGTTCACAGATCTTTCTCTAGGTCTGTACAGAGTTTTTAGAACTGCTTGTTATAAACTTGATATCAAAGTATGGCAGATGATGGTACCAAACATAGGAAATATCATCTCTTTTTGCACATTTCAAAACACTCACCCTGTAGAGGTCTACTGAAAATACCTGCTTGAACTCTATTTTTTGCATACGTAACCAACTACACGTCCCCTGTGATCTGACTTTCTCTTTCATCAATTTCTATTAGATCATAAGTATGGAGCTCTGGGGGGGGGGGGGGACTGGCGGCTTATTCCCAATGATGCTACTTTGTGAAGGAGACCAATGCTGGGCTTGATTATTTATTCTCCTTCTTCTACTGTCAAGGGGCATCCCTTGCCAGTTCGCCCCTGAGGAAGAGTTCAATAGAACAGTAGCTGACAAATTTGTAATCGATATTTTATGGCTTTTCAATAAATTTAAATGGCAAATAACACTAGGAAGAAGATAGAAGAACGGGATAGAGTGAGGATCATGTCATTGATATGACTTAAGATTTTTCATTGTGAAGTAATGTGCATATAGAAAGAGTAGATATGATAACAGGAAGCGGGAGTATTGAGACACTTGGCCAATGGCGGCGAGAACACGCTTGGCTACAACATAGTGAAAAGACTATTTGCAAGTAAACAAATCAAACGAGGTGCTTTAATAGTACTTACCTGATTGTATCAACATTGAAGAATATATTAACACTGCTCTGCCTTTCAATTCGTTTGAGCTGACTGTCCACCACTATGAAGACACCAGTTCTTCCATTGCCAGAAGAGCAATGCACAACCTGAAAACACCAGAAAATCCTTCTTTATGATGTAACAAACAATTAGCTCTTATGGTTTTATCTATCATTACTCTTCTATCACTCCATCTGTCTGCATTTCTTTTGTCTCACTGTGCACATATCTCTTTGCTCAGTCTGTTTGTCAACATGTCCTCCCTTCCATCTCACGCCTGTCTTCGCAATTTTATCTTCCTTCCTTCTACTTTCTCTTTCATTCATCTTCCCTTTGCCCTTTCTGTCTTCTAACTCTTATCTCGCAAATTGGCTCACCAAAGAACTTACAGTGATGTGCAACAGAAATGAAATTAAGTTTATGGCTAGCTGAATAGAAATTAGTGTGATAGGATGGTCGTGGTTGCTCACTTTAAGAGATAGATTTTGAATGCTAATCAAATTTTTTTGTTCATTATGACAAATATTAACTGACAGGTGGAGTGGAAAATTAAGAATTACAAGCAAAATTCCACACTTTGCTTAAGTGGCAAATGTTTTTTCTGCGCTCACCAAAGCAACCAAGAAAGTGAAAAGACTGTAACTGTAAAATGGGAATCCCGTAAGTCATAACTCACAACTGGCTTCATGTTGTTAGTCTCGAAGGAAGACACAGTTTTTACGAAGTCCAGAAATGAGGTTGGGTGCACGGGTACACATGTTTTTGTAGGCCAGGAATGGTACTGGAAATGTTGTATCAGTCGTGGTTCCATATCTCCATGGCATCTTATCCTAAACCAGCGTATAGTGTAATATGCATACTTGACAACATCCATAATTTTCACGGCCACCTTGCCATATTCACATTCGCCCTCATCTGGCCAATATTTGCAACAGGCAGTGTTGTCTTGCTCTCTCAAGTTGACAATCTGCGTAAAATTTTATCACTAGATCATAACGCGATTTTAATGGGAAACATGTACAGGAAGATCCTATTGCCAAGTTGCAGAATACCAGCTCGGGAGCTAGGGGGATCAAGGGTTCAATTCAGTAAGTTTCAAGTTGTTGCTTTAAATTGGGATAATTGTACTAATGTAAGTATCAACATTCAAATAAATAGATAAATTAATTGATGATGAATGTGATGATGATAAATGTGATGATGACGAATATGATGAGGATGATGATGATGATGATGATGATGATGATGATGATGATGATGATGATGATGATGATGATGATGATGATGATGATGATGATGATGATGATGATGATGATGATGATGATGATGATGATGATGATGATGATGATGATGATGGCGATTCGTGGGAAAATCTTAGGACAGCAATATCATCGGTGGAAAGAGAGAAAACGACTGAACGTCTTAGAATCAAGGACTACATTACTTTCAATCAATTCTTTAGGATACAGGTGGGATTAAGGCGTTACTATGAGAGTGTAGGGGTGTGGCACCACTTGACTTCAATGATTGTCCACAAATTTGTAAAGTAGTGGTTTTTGTCGAGAAATCAAGAAATATTCTCTTTCTGTTTAGAAGAAATCATGTTTACTTTAGTGGCAGCATGCAAAAAAACGTCTTTCTTCAACATCTAAACTGATGCCACAAAAAAGACCGAGAAAATTGACAATTTGTACCACTTACTTTTTTTAGTAAATGTTAAGTAAGGTGTCACACCCTTAGTTGGCAAAATTCCGTCTTGTATCCCCTGTACTTGAGTTCACTAGTGATGCACTTGGTTGGGATACAGATAGAATAACCTACCACCTTCCAGTGGAAATGAGTATTCTTTTTGGAATAACGCTGGATCCTTGTTAAGGAAAGTTAGAGCTACACATTGCTCTCATGAATACTACTGTATGTGTATTGATGGATACTCCTTGATTCTCATAAGCGTAAACAAAATGCATGTGACATGAAAGGACTGAAATTATGTGTACTACATACTTCAAAGGGAATTTTTCTAAATGGAGTAATAATGTAATCTGCACAGATTACTCTCTGGAACTTCATAGACATTTTACAACTGCACATTCAGTGTAGAACTGCTCATTGAAAACACCAGTATAAAGCTGGTGAAAAACATAGTGCTCATGTTTGACAATGTAAGCAAAACAAAACGTGCTTTTGGTATTTCGAGTTCATATTTTTCAGTGACAACAGTCTGTAACTGAAACCATCCAAATTTCAGGTGAATTTTCTGAAAAGATAATACGAAACCTACCATGACTATATACCTTACTTCTTGTTCCCAAACCATTCTCCAGAAATCGGACACAGTTTCTGGCAGTGGGGCCTGTGTTGCGATATAGGCCTTAGGTCTTTCTATATCATCAATAAAATTAGCATTAATGTATGTTGATTCTTGCTTTCCATGTTGCTGTTGGAGAACAACTCTTGTCCCATCAAATGTCGGCGCATTGGCATATCTGTTCTTTGAGATATTAGGAGGCCGATTTCCGAAAGAGAACTTTTGGTCGCTGACTTCCGCTAGCTTTTCCCATTCAGAACGAAATCCTTGATTGAATTTTAATTTCACTGAAGACACATGGTCAAAGAAGTGGTCAGTTGATACAGGCAGTTCGTGATCTGTAAAGGAAAAATGTTTTCTTGTAGCATGAAGGAATCTCGTTTAGCAAATGAATGCAGCCCAACTAGCACAGCCACCAAATGTTTGAGAGCTACAAACAGGTGCATTTTCTCCCAACCTAATTGACCAATCACCATGCAGGACACAGCTAAATTCAGACACATTTTGCATGATGATTGGTCAATTAGGTTGGGAGAATATAGATCTGATCGGAGCTTTCAAGCATTTGGCAGCATTATGCTCAGCACAAGAGATATGTATGAACTGGTTTCAGGTAGTACCTCCAAAGTTATTCTCCGGTACCCTTAGCAGTGTTTACAATCCAAAAGGACAGAAACACAGATTGGTGCTAGAAAAGCTGAATTACAAGCATCCATCATTCAGATGCCATATATAATATACTAGATACATTTGAATACGAAATTATGATGCTATAATATTTATGATTAGTATGATATTGTAAGTTTTATAATGCTTAAATTGTATGAATGTATCTTCACAGAATCAAATTCACCTTGATCCAGCCAAATTTATTCCAACTAATATACTTCTATTGTGAATATACCTACCAATAAGCATGAGATGCTGTAGTCTCTTCTCATTCTGTGACAGGTCGTTCCGGTCATATCGCTTCTCCTTCTTCCAGATATAAATGCGAAGAACAGCAAAGAACACAATCATCAAGCCAACACATGAACCAAAAATAATTCCAACCAATGTAACAACATACATTGTTCCTCTTTCCGAGCCATTTTCTCCAATCGTAGTTGAGCTACAATCTACGCAAAAAGACCCTAAGCTTTTATATAAAATCACACAAATAATCTGCAGTGGCCAGTGGGATCATAGGGAAATATGGCAGAAGTAGACCACCGGTAGAAGAATAGTCAGCGAGATAAATATTTAGCAAATTTGCTTATTACCGACACTTTAATGTTATTTACAGGATCACCTACATAAATAAAGAACTATGAAGCTTTCTGAAGTATAAAAACTGCAAGTTCATAGAAAGAAATGTACTAATATAAAGCTCGTATTATCTTTGCCTAAATATATCTACATCAAATTCCCCTAGTTCAGAATGACCCACAATTCATTACTTCTCACTATACTCCTATCCATTCACCTCTCCTCAAGTTTAACCAAAAAAACGCGAGTTTACTTACTTGTTGCAAAAATAGGGACAGCGGTCGTGTTACTCCAAGGTCCAACGGAATAATTCTGATTTCCATGGGTGAAATTGGCCGCTACTTTGAAGTATGCATTTATGTAACTATCTAAATATGAAACATTTAATATGCCATTATAAATTAAAATAAGAAATTAGAAATTAGAAATTAATGCTGGTATTAATAGTTTTGTTGAGCGACATTTTAATGCAATCCTAATTTGATTATCAAACTGAACACGAAGAACACTGTACTTATATATGCATATATATACCTGTAATAGCAATATTCTCTTCAGTTCTACTGCCATTAGTCACTACCTCCGTCTGCGCCTTCACTGTCACTGTTCGATTGCTATATCGCGTGGTCCAAAAGGCAATGACATAATTTTTCACTTCCCAAGAGGAGTTTGGTTTAATCCACTTCAAGTTGACTACAGTTACACAGCTATTGGTCACAATGACTGGCTGTAGATTCGTTGGTGAAACTAAATAACAGAGTTAATACTGTCTAGCATGATTGGAAATAACGGTATTTCTGCATAAATCTAAGGTGGTGATACTGGATATTTAGGTAATTTTGTAATAGGAACAAGGATTGTTAATTCCTAGAGCTTCTAGTCTTACAATGAACTAATCGTGTTTGATTTGGGACATTTTAACACACTTATTCTCTTGAGTCTCTGGGGTCGTAGACATTTGTTCTAACACGTTTCACATTGGGTCTTTCGAGTCATTGTGCTAGTGAGTTCCTTGGGTCCCGAGGATAGAATCCAGTAACCCAGTCGCTGGAGTCCTCGAGGGTAGTTGGAAAGTATTTTCAGACGTTCACATATGGTCTTTTGGGACGCAGGTCCAGAAAACCAGCGACTACAGCGACTCCAACGACCAGGTGTGAACCAGATTCTCGACTATGCCTCATTGGAAAGACATGGTACCCTGAAGGAGACCAATTTCCTTCCTTGGTAATACATCGACAGGAGAATAAATATGGCAAACCCAAAAAAATGGGGCATCTTTTATCATTCTCTTCCTTAAATCTTCATTAGATGAATACATGAAAATTGAACACTTTGCTGCTGTCGAAGCGCTTGCATTACTTTGCTCAGCATAACATCAACCATTGCGATATTCAGCACTAGTGAAGGTGCTACACGCCAAGCGACTGGTACACAAGAGCGTTCAGACACGTGGTATAGTGTACATGTACAAACAACATCTACAAATCGGGTGAGTCGACGATAATTCACTTAATATAAGCACGCTGGGAATCATGGTTTACTCAATGTTTTTTGTCTTTAATCTTAAGCGTTCAGACGAAAAGTAACAATGTATCTCTTTTACTTTCCAGGGAATTCTTAGTAAAAATGCTAAAGTTCTCGTAGCAATTTCGTCCCTTTTTGTCTACGTTTTCACCAAGCATTTAATAGGTAGCGGCATCGGTCCCAATAGCTACCACAGTGCCTGCTACAAATGCTTTTTCAACAAGCAAGTCCCTTTGGCCCAGTACTGAAAGTTTCTAAGCTTTTTCATGATTTCAGCACTAAACATTTCTTAAGACTTTCACACATATAGAGATAAACATGAGACCGAACCTATATAAATTAAGCAAAGTAGAGGCTGGGCTTGCTTGAAATTCGGAATTTTCAATATATATGAATTCACTGGCTTCTTAGGCCTCTGAAATCCAGTCCTGAACATTCTTAACATTCGGAGCAGAGAAGCACTATATTCTTATCAGCCATTTTCTTACAAAAACCCATCTATTTTGACTCAGCAATTATTGAATCTGCTGTTACTGTGGCTTGGCTGCTCTCTCTTTGTTCAGTTTTACAATTGCAAAAATCCCTCTTTCAGAATAGGCTAAAACCTCTAAAAGAAAGCTCTGCCAATATAATGCCACAATCCATGGAGCACATTGTGTTCCATAGATTATTGACAATATAGATTAGGCATTAACAATAAAATCATCTATGATTTGTCTTGGGTTGGTGAGTTGTGTGAAATTTGAGTCTAAAGTTTGTCTTGAAGTGATATTTGATACAACCATACATCAAAGCGACAAATCTACCATTCCAATGAGAGCAAAATGTAAGAGTAAAATTATTGCAACAATTTAGTTTAGTATGTCCCAAAAATGCTACAAGTAAAACCAACATTAAAGGAAGAAGTCTACGTTACATTTTCCATAGGTTTTATTTTCATATGACTCAATATTCTATTGTTTTCATGTGGAATTTGCTACATTCTTGTGGGCATTTTTCTGTAGCTAGCATGCAATTGGCAAGATCTGTTGCAAAGGATGGTAATACACATTGCAGAATTCATCCAACAAAATTATCTGCTATCAATACTTACGCATGACCAGCTAAAAACTGTGAACAGCAATAAAATCAAAGTCTTGTGTGTGCTTATCAATATTCTGTGTCAATATCTTTTATAACTAACTCTTCTTTGATGAAAGCACGCGATTCGTGTCGTTAGATAGGCCAGGCCAATAGCAGGCCCATAGATTTCACAGATTTTTTCTGAGGAAGTGTTTTACGAGGAGCCACTTTATAAGGAAAACTTATGTAGAAGGCCAAAAATTGAAGGAACTAGTACCACTAAAGAGAGAATATGTAAGGAACTGTTCAAGTTCATGGATTTGCTTATCACTTCAAAAATCGAGAATATGGAAGTCAGTCAATTCATCACAGTCATATTCGTGTGACTTGCGTGTAGGCCACTTAGCAATGTTTCATGGATGGGCGTGCGTTGAAACTTATAATGTCGACAGTATCATGCTGTAACATTTAACACCTTTAAAGTTTAGGCCTATAGAATATAAATGTGCATTTAAACGTAAGGAACATTTTGTACAACAAAAAGAGGACCAAAAGTAAGGAACCTCAAGGACTAGGCGTTGTGCTGGGTTCGTTATAAAAATGAATAGTTATCAGACGAACAACAGGAAATCTAGAGCAAATTGTTAATCCCAGCAGACTGTCTAAATTAACAGTAAGTCCACTTACCATTTTGTCCAAAGAGTATACGATTGAAACTGTTCAAGAACCAAAACAACACCGCGTAGGTGCAGAAATGTGTCATGTCCATTTCTTGCCTTTCTCAAAAAATTCGGAATTCACAAATTGAAGCCGAATTCGCTTACATCATCATATTATCCTTAACTTTCACAACTAAATGAAACATGAACGTGCTTTGTAACCTCATATCTGTTTGCCCATCTAATGTTTCCTGATCAACGGAGTGTGGAGGAGAATTTTGCAGCTGAATGGACAGTCATAAAGGCAATATTCAAAGTGTGATATTATATAGAATAATGAGTGGTCAGCAAAAGTGGTGTGTTACAAACTTGCTTTTATAAAAGAATAGTTAATTCTTATTCGCTGAGCCTAAATATTCTTACAACTTTTTCATTTTGAGCTTAAGAATATCCCGGCGGGTCAATTCTCATTGTCAAGTGTAAGCACCCACATCTGTGGTTCTAGAAAATGGACCCTTTTCTCTGATTTTTAGCTCGAATATTATCCCCTTTCTTCTTTGACACAAGAGAAAAATTAGACCTTTATTTCAGGGAATCAAAGATAAAAGTTGGAAGTTGAACATAAAAATATCCCTTTTCTTAGTTGTTGTTTCTCAAAAAATACTCCTTTTTCAAATTTCTATCTCAGAGATTTGCAAGACATGGGTTTTCCCACTTTAAAATGAGAGCTGACCCACCGGGAAGAATATTCTTAGATTATTTCCAAATTTTGGCCATTCTGAGCTTTAGTACTCGTATAGACAATATTCTTATCAGAAAATGTGTAAGTGATACTCCCCAAAGAGTGACTGAGTCGAATCATTGAATAATGACACCCAGGTCGGATAAGTGAAGCTCATATTTGCTTCATTTTTTAAAAAACTCAAATAAACAAAAAACCTGAGTCTTCACGAAGTTTGAGCTTTGCACTATTCTTAAATTATCCTTAAGTTTCAGCGATTTGAGCCCTACTACTCTTATTCTCTTAATTATATATATATTATTACAATAAAGTGTGTAGCGTGACTGCAAAAGGAATGATACATCCAAGGATGAAATACAGGGTGATACTCCTTCTGGTATTTGTACTAATAACTGAAATCATGAAAGTGGCTGACTTTTATTTTAATGAAAACAAAAGAAACCAGGCTATCGATAAGTACACGTTTCCTTACACATTACAAGGTTTGTTTCACTCAATACTGAAACCCTCTTAGAACTTTCATGATTTCAGTACCAAAGCTTTCTTAAGATTTTCTTGGCGAGGATATTCGAGTTTTTGTAACACTTCAGTCAGAACTGGCACTGTCAAGGTTGCCAGATCGATAAAACCACCTGAAGCCAAATGGGCAATGAAAGAAAGCCAAATAAGGCCAGAATTGAAAACGAGACTACTGAACAATATAAGGCATACTTTAGACAGCGCATTTTGAGCGGAGCGAATTAAATACAATTAAATTCGCTCATAATTCGCTCTCATTGGCGAATTATGAGCGAATTTAATAATTCGATTCACTTTAGACAGCGAATTATACGAGCGAATTTAATTGACACTTAGATTTTTTGAAGGGCAATAATTTAATTCGTTCCGCTCAAAATGCGCTGTCTAAACTATGCCTAAATCATCGAAATAAGGGGAGTATGATGCTGTCTATAAATAAAACACTGATTTTAAAAAGAAGATCAGTGAAACAAAACAAGAATACAACAGGACATTGCTAAGTATGCTAAGCACCACGACAGTGACCATTGAAGTGCAAGCTTGTCCTTATTTCCCTTTTTTTGAGTCTAGTGGAGATAGAGACCCCTTTGTGGAGACAACTAATTCAATAAAGCGTTTACATTTAAGATATTCTTCTTGGGGGAAAGTAAGAAAATAAGAAGAATGTCGGGAAATACACAGAATGTACAGTCTTGGGGGAGATAAACTGTAGGGGGAAAGCCCATGAAATCAAAAGCAAATTAAACAAAGAGATAATGGCCTTGCTTGAAAGTTTCAAGTTTCACAGAAACTGGGAAACTGTGTATCGACTTATCAAATTTCGTAGGCCTCAAAAACCATGTACTCAAACTTCATTTACTTTTTAGGCTGGCACCATTGGTGTATCATCTCCTTACTTGAGGACGGGAAGAAAAGCTTGCAATGTAAGTGTTTTTACAATCATATTTTGTGCAACATCGCCTGGGCATATACAGAAGCGCAGGAACTCTTGTGAGATCACCAGCATCTATGGCTAGGAAGGCCTATATCGCACCCGACTGTAGTTATAGTACATTTGTAAGATCATGTGGGAAACCTGATAAACATTTTCAAGTTTTACCAAAAAAGTGGACATTATTATCATAAACTCTGGTTCTAACATTCATATTTGGAGGCCATGGGCCATCCGAGTTTGTTTCTTGTCATCTTTGCAGACAATCAGTAAGTTAGCTCTCAAAACATCGCAGACCTGCGGCCGGCGAACATCGGGGATCATCCTCAAGTGAACGTAGTTAGCTGAATCGATTATCTGCACAATACCTTGGCAACTACACAACAGATGTTGAGGCAAAAATCCAAAGTTATAAACAAATAGTCTCAGGGGTGATATAGACCTAACACTGCCATCGGGCCAAATATCAAATGTATTGCGAATTCACTCTGTCACTGGGCAATTTCTTGATGCTGTTGCGGAAGGAGGTACTTACTAAAGACGTAGCATGACCCCCGGAGGCGCAAAACAGGTTGTCGCGCACTTACTAAGAATGATCTTTTAACCATACAGAAACCAAAGATGGTGGCCACTTGAAATATGCTCTCAAACCGAACGCTTCTGCAGATACTGCTAGCAACAATCAGCCTTCTTGTTATTGTTTTGATCGCTCAATATCATTACTACAATAAAATTATTCAGAGCCTAAAAGTACTGAAGAGAACGTACACGATTCCAATCGTCTTGCAGAATCATCATCAGCCAGTTTCGTTCAAACCGTTCAGCACAGCTGAGTATACAGTACCACGAGGGAAAAACAATGAGCCGAAGTCACTGAAAAGATCTGAAAATATTGTAAAAGCAGACAAAAAAGGGGAAAATTCGCATGTCCACTGGATTTATCCAAACGATACTAATGATTTTTCTATGTACGGTGATGAAAACTGCCCCACGAACAAGGACAGAAATATTCTGGCGAAGATATTCGAAAAATGGATTGAGATAACTAAACGACAAAATATTGAGTACTTCCTAACATGTGGCAGTCTCCTTGGATCGTACAGAAATGGTAATATAATACCACATGATACCGACATAGACGTGCTTATTAACCGTGAAGATTTTAACAAGATAAAATCTTACCACACAAAAAAGAAATTTAAAGGAACAGAGAGAGATTTTTTTGTCTACATTAATAGAGACTTCTATTTGCCATATGAGAAAAGGAGACGGTTCTCGTGCAAAGGAAAGGTATGGTGAATTCAAAATTCAATTGTGTAAAAGCGCCCAACTAATCACGAAATGGCACTCTGATCTTGAGGACAATTCCACTTTGAAAAAGTGGTTTTTTTGGTCTTTTTACAATAGTTTCTAGAGAATAGATCTTTGGGTAAAGCATATACCACAGGCCTGTGGTATTTGTCTAAATTAAAGATAGTTTCCCTTTTATGTTTAGCAGACAGCTGGGTTTGTTCTGTGGACTGTAAACTTCATGTGTGATTGTAAAAGAAACAATCAATGGGCTCACATAACGTTATCATGACCGTGGCGCTTGGAACACCCATCAGACTACATCCACATGTTTAAATTGATCAGAGTATCTCATTGCCATACAGCTCAATCCTTCAGTCAGACCAGAAAATTCGGAAATAACAGATAAATGAGATTTTGAAATCTGTCCAAAATCTCCTGCTCTCTAGGATGAAATGAGAAAATATTGAGCTGGAGATGGGCAGTGATGTGGCATCTCGAATAGTAATATCACTTAGTCGGGGCTGATAGCAGTTGAACAGTCTGTTGGTAGCTACTACAAAATCTCACTATTACTCGAACAACCTGGGAGCATTCTTTTAGTATACTGATACTGAAAGCTTTCAGTGTGCTAAAAGAATGTACCCGTCTTTTCTCGCAATAGTGAAATATCAAAAGTGAAGTAGAGTGTAAAGGGCAGATGTGGCCCACTTAGGCCGAAAAGAGAGTAGTAAAGGAAAGAACTTACCCCTTTCAAATATCCATAAGTCTGCTGGATAAATTCTGGATATAGTGATAAACTCGTGGCTCCACTGACCAAAATTTGAAAGATATTGGGGGGTAGGGGTTATTAATGTCCCAACTAGTTGCTATTGGCAACAGATAAATCACACTAAAATTATATATATATACTGTATTCCGTTTTAGGAAGTGCCAGCATATATGGACCATTGCTCATTTCAGGAGCCTCTTGGGAGGATAATAACAGAAAACCGTCATCTGGATATATATGATTACACAAAAAATGGTACCCAACTATGGGATCCATCAGAAGGAGGCCGGATATTCCAGGAAACTGAGGTTTTCCCCCTTCGTAGATGCTTCTTGATGGGCTACGAGACAAAATGCCCAAACAAACCAAAAGAATTCTTGAAAAAGTTCTATGGTAACAATCTAAGACCTCTTAAAGTGTGCAAAAATGGTAAATGGGTGAAAAGGACGTCATAAAATATCATAGTTCGTAGAATGGCAATTGTATGTTATAAAATGTGAATGATGATTATAAATGAAAAGGCAAGGGGATGTCTCTTTAGATTTGAGACCTAACAGAGATTGAAAGAAGACTAGTATACAATAAAGGTGTAGAGGTACACTAGGGGTAAATTCTGTCGGGGAATAATCTTGTCTTGACAAGCAACTTAAGACATTGACAAAGAGAATTGCACATCAGAAGGTCTTTGACAACAATTGAATTCGCAAAATGAACTATACTCTCAAAAGTACTGACTGTAAAGACACAGATATTCAATAAAGTACCTCATATTCGCAAATGGTCAGCGCAGTTCTACAGTCAGCACGGAAAATTTTAAAGCTATATGTAAGTATTTAAGTAATTCAAATGTAAGCGTGACAGTGCCTGCCTTGGGCATGTCTGTGAGCACCTTCTGCTATTAGATAAATCTTGGTCCACAAGTAAAAGTCTAGGTAGCCCTGTCTAATGACACTGAGCACCGTTGGATCGTAACTCCAGCTTTTAAGAAGGATATATCTACAGAGGACAATATCTATTATAGTCTGCGAAATCCAAGCTATTTGCAACTGCCGAAAGTAAGAACAACAGTATATGGTACAGAGAATATCTGTTGTTAGCTTTTTTGCTAGGTATTCTAAAAGCAAACTTTAAATAAATTGATGATGATGACGATGAACACCAAACAGACAATTAAACAGTGATCGATATGTATATCCTAGCTTTATGTTGAGTGTTGAATTCACTCGCGTCTTCTGACTCACCATAAGTCCTGCACGTATGATTAACTAGCAAATATTTATTCAATCCATTCAATCCAAATATGCATACGTGTGCATCTAAACCTCCCGTTTCCCAGGTCTTCTACTTTTCCAACGAATGTAAGTAAAAGTAGGTAATAACAAAGCTGCTACTCAGCTAACTCAGGCTATACTGTAGGGAGGAATCATGATTAGGTAGCATGGATATAAACTACTGCCCGGGTCCAATGCTGCCTACCTGAGAGGGACCGTTGCAATGAAACCACACAATAAATAACTAAGTAATCTATTGAAGTTTAAGGATTCCAAAATGAGGAACTAGGTTCTGCGTCGTAGAAGGGAGCGCATTAATTTGCTACATTTATAGATTCACACAAGTTTCCAACAAACTGAACAAATAATGATTTAAAATTTAAACAGATATTCTTCAATCATGAGAACCACGTCCATATTGTCGGCAAAATTTTAGGTCTTACGTCCCCCAAAAGGAAAACTTTTAGGTAAGGTCTAGCTCAAACAGTCAAATTAAAAACCACACAAACTTCTTTAATGCTAAGTATCTAGGGGCATGCAGAAATGGTATCTGACAATGGCAAAGCTATTGTTGCCAAAACAGTGCCTGGGATTAGTATTCAATACAAAATTATACAGATGCTAAAAAGATTTGGTTGCAGATTCCTTAAGAGAGCTCGTGCATATACAGGGATGAACAGTTGAGAAAATTACCGCTGCTATGAACTGTTAACATCTATATTTATCCAATTTGTTAGTAGGTATTCGAGTGGTTTACCGCAGGCCATCGTATGCTTGATAATTCCAAGAATTGTGATAGAACATACACACACAAGCAAAGATCCTTCCAGTAAAACTAATACAAGATAAATTTATAGAGGGCATGTGCCTTCGCCACGGCCAATTGAATCACAAATCACATCAGAGTTTAACTTCAGTCTTTTGCCAGCCTACCATCCACAGTAACTGCCATTAGCTACGCAAGTCAAGCAATTCAAAATCTTCAATCCATTGAATCAAAAGATTGAAAGTCTACAAACCTAACAAACTGCAGCAACAAAAATTGACAATTACTTGAGGGTCGTGTCAAGCAAGACCAGTTTTCCCGTCACTCGAGCTTGAAGCTGCTTGAGTGTCTCTACTAGTATCGCTAACATTGCTACGGCTGCTAAGTTTCGCCGCCCATCGCAGCATCGCAACTCTTGCACGATCGAGAACTGCTTCAAATGAGTCAAAGGCTGGCCTTATATCCATGTGCACGAATTCGCCTGTCTTGTAGTCGTCTTTATCGCCCACGTCGT
The DNA here is from genome assembly GCA_964019165.1 of Mastigias papua. NCBI lineage: Eukaryota > Metazoa > Cnidaria > Scyphozoa > Rhizostomeae > Mastigiidae > Mastigias > Mastigias papua. The sequence goes on along the minus strand of OZ025279.1, from coordinate 14,069,654 downwards.
AATAGTCGATAATATATCGAACCTCTTTGCCACAGCGATCGACAATCCAGTCATGGCGATCAAACGGCAGATCGTAGCTAGGGATGTAATGACACTAGTCAAAAGAACTGAATTGTGAATACTCTGAGTACCTGGTACTTACGAAAATCGAAGCATTTTTATCAATGCAATTATTTCCTGGACAGCAATCAAAAAACAACATATCAAGGAAAAGGGAAAGAGCAATGCAATGCACTGTGTTATCTATTATCAGTCAATTATTATCATTTTCAGTCTATTACTATCAGTCAATATTAGAAAGAAAATATCTGCTATAATTTCTACAAAAGAACAATTCAAGTGTGCAGCAGAAGAGCTTCATCTTCAGCATTTCATTAACTTTTCATTTTATTTTCACATTGCTAAACAATTTAAAAATGTTGTTTATCTAATCACTGCTAGTACAAAAGAAAGTATGCTAGAATAATAACAAAACACACCAGCAACTATAATTTATAGACAATTGATGATGATTTAATGACCATACACACTAAAAACTTGCATACCCAAACCAATTTCTAATTCTTGCCCTTGGGGAAAATTCTGTTGCTTTGCCACCAAATTTCAAAAGCTTTGGCTGTCCACATTCACTAGAAATCAAACATTTGTTTGGTTAGAGATGTCTGATACAATTGAGACTAAGATCAGAAAGACAACTTTCAATCAATCAATTAATCAATCAAGTAGCTGATCAGTCAATCAATCAACCAATCAGTCAAGAACCTGATGATCATAAATGAAACAAGAAGTAAACATGTAGCAGTGAGCCAGAAATTATGGAACAAGAAAAATCATAACTAGAGCATATAGTTTCTATCATTCATCTCTGTCACCCTGCAAAGTTAGAACCAAAATATTATTTCACATATAAACTTCAAGAGACTCACGATTCAAAAATCCAGCATTATGTCTCATGGTTAGAATCATTAACTACAGAACTACAGAAAATGATTCAACACCAAAATTATAATCATTAATATCACAGTATTAGTGGTGCTCAGAAGATAAATGATATGTTTGCTGCATTTTAAAGCCTTTGGCTTCTATTAACAAAAAATCCTAAATACTTACTCAGAATGGAATGCTTCCCACTTCATGATCTCTTCCCATGCTCTCTCATTATTGGAATTATGAATCCTAATAATGTGGTCCATATCTCCCTGGCTAAGGTTGTCTTTCTCCCATCTCCAGCCTTTTCGTAGCATTGCATTCCAAAACATCTGAGGTGAAGGGTACACCCACTTTTCATCAGTACCTCCTCTAGGTATAGATGATTTCTGTCTGTCAGTTGGCAGGGGGAAGGGCTGCCCAGGAGATGGCTGTTGGTTTGCTGGTGGCATCTGTATGGAAACAAAAATCAGAAATAATAATATCTATATAGCCCATGCTCAATTATATCTAGCAACAGGATGACCTTGTCTTTGCATATATGTGTGAATCTAAAGCCTTTACCTAGTAATATCATGCTTACTAATGGAATATCTTAAATGAATGCAGGGTGTACACAGTCATGTGTTGCTGGAGGCACAGTGCCTCCCCAATGTTCATGGAAGTTCAGAAAAGCTGTAAATTATGCTACAGGGAATTATTCATGGATCTGAAAGTTGGACACAAAACCAGTCTGATGCTCATTAATTTTATTTGTTATGATCAACTTTCCAAAATAAGTATTGAAAATTAGTGACTTGATAAAACAATGTTTATATGGAGGAACACATTGAGGAAAAGCTACATTATATAACCAAGAGCTCTTAGCAAGCATATCAAATTGTGCAAAAAAGTTATAGGCATTATGCACAATTTAATATGTTTACTTTGTAAGGGCACTTGGTTGTACAATGTAGTTTTTGTGAATGTGCTCCACAAAATAAAAATTGTCTAATAAAAAAACAACTGTTGATGCGTGCAACTATGGTTACTGTGGGGCCTATCAACTTGAGGCATGCAGGCTTATTATATCAGTGTGTGTAGATCACTTTCACATAAATAATATTGTGTGCTTTGGCTGCCAAATTTTCCAGTATGCTTAAAAAGCTTCCACAAAGATCACCACAACCCAGAACACAAGCTCTATTTAGCAGAACTTCATACATATTTCAGACAATATATACTATATGGTTTTTAACTTAAAAACATGAAAGGACTTGTCTAAAATATTGAGCATTAAATTCTGCAGCACTGAACTAAAAAAGTTACCATGTTTGTAGGGTTCAATTCATTCATATCACTGTTCTCTTTATTCTCATTTAATTTCCCAGCGTGAATTGGACAGTCACTGATTGTGAATTTTCGTTGTGAGGCCTGCTCTTCTTTTAATTTTCCACTTACTGGGCACTGACTAACTTCAGCTGGTTTCAAATCATTGCCTTTGTTGTGTAACGGACAACCTGGCGGACGAGAACTTTTAACACCAGGTTCTCCCTGCCCTACACCCTCATTATTCAAGACAGTGGAGACAGAACTGTCTGTTTGGTTAACTGGCGAAGAAGTAGAACTTCCCATTACAACTGTCTAAAGTCTCCAATGCACATGTGGTTTCAGGTAACTGCGTGAAGTCACTCAAGGCCTAATGGCGCATGTATCCGCGAAACAAGTCAACAGTAGAAAGTAGTGGCTTCCAAATATCAATATTTCCAGTTACAGCTCCTTTAACGTAATAGCTGTAGATTAGCAATACAGAGGGCCTTATTACAACCAAATCTCCTGCAATGTTGGTACAAAACTTGCTGAGTTTCACATTACTCCGTAGTGAACTTATGCAACGGATAAACCAATGTGATGCGAATAGATACCATTATCATTTTGCCTCTTTTTAGTACTTGGATGCGAGTCGCTACGGATAAATAGTAATGGTGGTCCACCGGCTTGGTTTGAAATGGAGCTTCCACATTTAGGAAAACAGTGTGCATTAGATTCATGCAAGCAGCTTGGTTAGATATTTCACGTCGTGTTCACATCAAGAGGAAGACAACCCTTCAGCAATGCTGATTTTTAAGGGGGCTTTCCAGCTGAAGTAAAATCCATGATCTGTTAGATGGTGCTTTTATCACATACCAAAATGGCATAACACTATCTGTTTTATCAGTGCACATGACTGTAAACAGTTATCAAGCTAATCAGTAAAATATCATGGCTAGAGACTAAACCCCATGCAGGACTTCCTACCATTTTTGCTAATCTAACCGAGGAAAGGCCAGAAAATTACCCTATCTAAAATTTTGTGTGAGCACCACAAAATACCTAGCTGATGACTTCATACTTTAAATCGAGAACAATTTCTTCTTAATATAGTGAAGGGGTTTTCTTAAATTATTTCTAGATTTCTTACCATTTCCATGTGACCTTTGCAAACTCATCTACTGGTGAGTATTTTCATCATTTGAACAAATTTTCATTTATGATTGGTTTAAATATTAAATATGATTGTTAGTTTTTTGGGCGAAATTTCGTAAGAGCTGATATGTGTAAACTCCAACTGTATCTTGGGTGATCATACGTTTTTTAAAAGGTGTTTGATTACCATTTGAATTTCTCTCAGTTACCTTTGTTACACAGCAGGACAAAGTGTTAATGAAGCACTGCAAAGGTGTTGCACTAGATGGCTTATCTGGAAAAGTGTAATGATGAAATTAGCCCAAACGTTGCTTTAAATTGCCTATGTAGCCTTGTAATATGCGTGCTAATACTTCAAAGTTCCACTAGCTGGAAAACACAACTGCAAAGAATATTTACACATCAGTTTATATATTTATGTTTTTTTAGTCTTGAGCATAAAGGAAGAGATGCTCACAGCTGCCCTGTTAAGGGTAATGTAGAGGTAATCTAAATATTGCCTTGTAAAATACCAGTGCATTTTTATAAACATTGTGTACACTTGTGTTCTGCTGGGGCTCCTAGTTCTGTTGGGGTCATGATTGCTAAATGAATAAATTATACATACCATAACAAGTAGGGGCAGATCTGCCCGATGAAAAAATAAGCAAGTTTTTTCCACTAAGTATTAATAACTTTTATAATTGCTATTTGGGTTTTTTCAACCTTAATCTTTTTCCTAGCTAATGTTCCCTGTTTGAATATTTTGATATAAAGCAATATGATATTGACACAAGGGGTGCTTTCTCCTCAATTACTGTAGCTACTGAGAGGCCTACTCCTTGTGAAATTCTCCTACATATAAATTTCTATCTGTTAATTTTTATATGTATAATTATTTTTATCATTATTTATGTAATTTTTTATGGCAACTTCCTTTTTCTTGTCTTTTGTTGTGGTATAATCTTTATTGCTGCATGTCAGCTAATGATTTTTGTATGTAGTGGAATTTTAGAATAAATGAACTGAAACTGATATGAGCAGCAGCAACTTTTTGTCCAATGTTAGTGTCAATAATATTTTTGTTCAAACTTTCTAAGATGACAGAGATAAATTCTACAAACTATATTCTCTAAATATTATTTTTCTTTTCTGCAATTTCTGGTTCACTGCTATATACTTACTTCTTGCTTAATTTATGATTATGGGATTCTTTGCTATACTTGATGGTATAAAAGTTATCTTAAAATTGACTACTTGAAAATCATCTCATCAAGCATTTTATATCAATTAGGTTTATTGCAATGTTTACTTTCTTATATGAATATTAGTTATTGTGGCTTATTCTATTTTTTTCACCAGAATGTGACAGAGCCATTAAATATCAAGTCATATGATTGTAGTTTAGAGCAGTGCAAAACGAAAGAGCTTGTTGCTATTGTTTGTCCAGAGTGCCAGCAGAACTTTTGCATGAGGTATGACATACAACATTAGTGATTGCTAGGAGGTATCATAACTAAACTGCTAATTCTGTAGGACTGAATTTTCAGCAACTCCCTTTGGAACTTGTTGCAATGATAAATACCGTAAATCCTCAAATTAGCCCCCTGGGGGCTTATTTATTTTTGATGCTTTTTGGGTGGGGGCTAATTCAAGGGGGGCTTATTCGAGGGGGGCTTATAAAATTATTTGACAAATGCCGTATAAAAAGCTCATTGTCAAAGCTCCTTTTCTCCATACTATTACAAGAACAGTATAAATTTGAGCATTAGTCTTTATGAAAGTCTTCATCGTCATCAAGGGTGGGGGCTTATTTGAGGGGGGGCTTATTAACAATTTGAAGTTCTAGCATGGGGGCTTATTTGAGGGGGGGCTTATTCGAGGGGGGGGCTAATTCGAGGATTTATGCTACTGGTGTAAAGTTTTTAATCCTGTTTGAACACTGGAAAGGGTTAATGCAAATTAGTGTGATTTAAAGTCACATCTAAAGCCCAGCACACATTCTTACGTAAGAAGTTGTTCTGCTGTTTGGTATGATTAAATGTCAATAAATGCTCTCCAATCAGCACAAAAGCCTCCAATATGATCATCTTCTGATCTACTGTTTTTTGTCTCTGGTTTCTTTCATTCTTTCGTTGTAGGCACAGACATCAGCAAGATCATTCATGTGAAAAGTTTGTGCAAAGGAAATGTGACACAGCAACACCCAAAGAAAAAGTAGAATCTATTATAGGTATAAAGTTAAGGTGTTTCTAAATTCATTTTTGTTCACATTTTATAATGCTTTTTCAATGATGATAGCATGTCAGACACTTAAAACGTCAATTTGTGTTTAGCATTACACTCTGCCTCAGAAGAAACTAATGGATATCCACAGGATAATGGACAATGGCATTTGTTCTCATCTATACTAATATTCAAGATCTTTCTATATGCATATGATATTTTTGAAAGTTTGTTTATAAATGAGTGCTTGTTATTCCAACTTGAATTATCTTTGCCCAACTTTTTCATATATCATTTCAGTTCTATTGTACTATTGCCTTTGCAGGGCGAGAGCTAAAAGTAGCAAAGAAAGGTTTGGAAAGCTAATAAAGTCCTAAAATGTTATGAATGATGGACTTTGGGAATTTCCATTCTTAAATGCAGCTTCATTTTCTCATCTTTAAATTCCTCTATAAATGGAAAAGTCTAGCAATGCATTTGTATATAGATTTCAATTACTATTCAATGCTTGCACGCGAATGTGGAAGAGGCTGGAAGTAAAATGACATATTGCCTAAAGATATATCATAGCAATAAGTGAATCAATTAAACTGGAAAAGTTCCTCTTTTTTCTTATTGAGAAATTGTCTTTTATTGATGCAAGCTGTTGTTAGCATTTCGCATTGATTTTTATAGAACTGTGAAATCTAGAACTCAAACAGGAATGCTGTTGTAACTGGCAATGCTAAATGGGATTAGATACAAAATAGGCTTATGTTTTGTCCTTCAGCTGTCCAAGCACTGATCTTAGCCTGGAAGTGATTTTTAAGGCAATGGGAACCAAATTATATTATTTTTGCTAATGGCCATCATTTGTAACAACAAAATTTCATTATTCTGCTTTCTTTTCAAGAATATAAACCCGGAAAAGCAAGTAAAACTGCTGCCAAGGTTGCATTGATGAAAATGAAGATGCATGCTGCAGGCGACAAGGGAATACCACAAGTAGATTTTCTTTCTCCATTTATTATCATTGTTCAGTAATACTTGCAAAAGAGGATTTAGTTGATAGCTCTATTTACAAGATGTCGTGTATTGGCTAGTCTCGTGTTACCAGTTCCTCAACATTGTTTAGAGTTTGAAATACATCCAAGTACATTTGCTTTTCAATATAAATATTTACGATTTTGTCTCAGCAGGTGCGTTTTAGTTTGATATGATCTCTAACATATAAAATCCATTATCCTTGTACGTAGCGGTACCAGCTCGATTTTGTGGTGATTTTGCCGTAAACTCGCTTGTTGGTTTTTTGTGTCGAATCGTTGTCATCAAATGTATGAATGTTTCATTTTCAGGTCACGTAGAATCCTCAAAGGTGATTCATCCGTAATATGAATATCTTTTTTAATCTTAGATTGACAGGGAATATTTCAACCTAGAGTTGCCAGAAGGATCATGTCAAAATGCTGTAGTTCCACTGTTCTTCAGTAAAGTAAGAAGATATATTTGAACCTTCAACTGTGTGCCATTTTTTGCTCTATGATTTGCTCCAGACATCAATTACGTTATTAGGCTAGATCACGTCTATTCGAGTTTTTGACTGTGTCTTATGATTCATTTGACACTTTCACATTAATCTCCTTAGCGTATTTTTATCCTTTATGCATCCCAAATTGTTCCTTCACTCTGTTGTCCACAGAACTTTCATTTTTATTTATTTAGGAGGGGGCCCTTCAGCAGTGCTGATTTTCAAGATGTCCTTCATTGCAGAGATAAATAAATTTGCAAATTTAAACGGTACAAAATATAAATTAGGATCTGCCTACAACACGTTCGACTACATGCATAAAAATAAAGAAATTGGAATAAAAGGATATACATATAACATTCTCAAAGCGAGACCCTATTTACAAGGTCGTTTAAGAAAAACTGGTGAAGAAGGGTGCTTGCTTACACTCAGCTGAGAACCCATTCCTATAAGAGAAAGAATATATTCTAAAATCCTTTCAAGATGTTTAAAATTTATTTCTAAGTAGGAAGTTTGCATCCTTTGTTTTGAGGCTGAAAAGAAATATGTTTGCCTCATCTTGTCTCAGCGATCTTACAGGTAAACTGTTTCGTATGTTTTCTCCATGTTCTAGAGATGGTCAGTCGGTAGAGTTATAGATAGCATCGCAGAGTTACAAGGCCTAAGGAACAAAAATAATATCTTAGGTGAAAAGGTTTGTACTTATCAGATTTAATGTTTTACTGACGAGTTGAACTAGCTGGAGTGAATGAGAGATTATTTCTATGGCCAAAGATTTCGAGATTGAAAACGGCTGTTAGTCAAGCCGAGCTGAAGATCGAATAGTCAAGAAGAACTGCTGAGGTTTAGAATGTTTTTAGTTCGTAATGCATTTAATGTTTTCTAACTTTGGTCCTATCTAAACTTTTTTGCAACCAAGCCTCATATTGCAATAACCTGTGTTCTGGATTGACTCTGTGTCACTCTATAGGACTTAGCAGTATCAGGTTAACATCATGAAGCTATCACTTGACCCTTAAATCTTTCAAAAGCACATCTCGTATGGCAACAATACGTAGGCTGTTTTAAGGAAAGAAGTGAACAAAATTATTCATCACAGTTCTGTACAATCAGCTAAACTCATAAGTACTCTTAAATCCAACATCTCTAGGTTAACACACGGTGTTATCTGTATGCTTACGTTTATAGTAGAAACATGATATTTCATTTCGCAGCATAAATTGAGCAGATCTCTGTTTTCTATCAAAAAGACTTATTTGTTTGAACAGAGTTTGTCTTCTGTATGTCTTGAAAGCAGTTGTCATATAGCTCACGGCTTTTTGTACACCAATGCTATTTTTTTCGTAGAAATTGCTGCTACTCAACATCGATGGCATAGTAATTGATCCCAGTAAATGCCTGGAAGATGTGATAAGTGAAGGATTAATCGATTTAGACAACCGGAGGTTAAAATTATCTTACTTATGACACCATTTGCAAAGCATTTACGTCTGTGATTCTTGCATTTTATCTTTCGGCTCGTCGCACTTTGCCCTTACGTCATGGAAATTAAACATTTGGTTTGGATCAGTTCCATTTGTCCTTGCACGGTTTGTAAAATCCTTCACCTAGCTTTTAGTCTTGCAACCATCGTTTCTACCTGTGAAACTACTAGTTGCGATAAATTTCAAGCATAGGTGCGGTTGATTTTGCTCTACATCGAGACAATCCTCTATTGACAAAGCTGGGATGAAAGAACGAGTGAGAGCACTAGAAAATTTTATTGACTTGTCTGGCTTGAGTTCGGATGTGGTGGATCTTTGGCAGAGATATCTCTTTTCAAAGACAGAGTTTTAGAGTTGGTAGACACGACCATGATACATCATTTGATGCTCATTCGAGGCTTGAGGATTTTGCCATCGTTCTTTGGCGCCTGAAACTCAACGGATTGAGAACGTATAGAGAGAAATTTTATGACAATATCAATTCTTGAATTCAAACATTTCAGAGCTTTGAAGTTTAGAGAAGGGTTAGGGTTGGGGTTGGCACAAACAGCCAGATAGGGGTCAAAGATCATATACGGTGACAAGAATAAGGTTGAAAGAGATTGAGATAAACATGAGCCCTGTAGCTTTGTCTTTATAGTTGCGAGAGCAATAGATTAGGTTTTTCTCATTGGATGGACCATTGAAACCAACATGGTAGAGGTTTATTTGGCAGAAGGGCACAAACAGTTGTAGATTCAAGTTTCTGGAGGACATCTGGGAAATTATTGCCCATTTATTGAAGAAGATACTTTGTAAAACTCTGGCGCATGTTTGTCAGTATATGACTAGAAAGGACTCATTTCTTGTTAATTCTGGTAGAAAGGCATTTTATGAGCTTACCAAATTAACATAATCTCTATTTTCATTGTTTTGATTAAATCTAATGTGTTTCTGCTGTTTTAAGTACTTTCAAAGTAAAGCGAAAGATTTGCCAATTCTCTTTAGAAAATAATTTTAATATCATTAAAGATAATACGACTCTTTTTATATTGGATCTTGTGACCGAACCGTAGTCATTCCAACCCATTGTGGCCTCAAATTGTCAACAAATATCCCACTGTATTCTTTTACGCACACATGGTACTCTCCTACCGCTCACAAGCTCGTCTCCATTCCGCACAAAAATATTATCGTCGAATGTGATTCTTTTCAGTTTGTTATATAACTTAATGGAATAGGAGAGCAAAAGTTAAGTTACAACATCCAAAACTCTATTGACTTCATCTATCTGTCTACTACGCAGCGTCCCATCAAGCCACTATCGATCTATTCTATCACGAGCTTCACGCAATTTTTCTAACCTTTGATGTTGTTTTGTACACAGTTTTGTTCCTTTCCACTTTAGTTTCGTATCAGGACACATATGAACTTTTCTACTATCTCCCCACCCTATGTTCCCCTGGTCAGAATTTTAATTTGTACAGTAGAATCCCGTTATGTCGGACTCTCAAGGGAGATTGGAAATTGGTCCGAGTTAACGAATGTCCGCGTTAACCGAGTCTTTCCATGAGTTGAAGTGAATCCAAGGGGAACGAAAAATCGACCCGATTAAGCGAAAGTCCGAATTTTCCAGGGTATCACTTAACGGGATTTAACTGTACTTCAACTATAAGTCACTTCTCGCAAACTAGGTAGAGTCCTAGGTAGAACCCGGAATGTCAAATACGAAGGAAAAACGTCAGTGTAAATTTCCCCACAAGGTAAAGCTTTCAAGTGCAGGTTAAATGAGGTCGCAAGAAAAAGATTAGGCGTATAATAAGTCTGTTGAAATATTTCACTCAGAAAGTTCACATTGATAGTTGCAGTGTTGTTTTGTGCGTTTTTTGAAATGGACTGAATCTTGATTTGATCTGATGGGGACTTGTAAGAACAAACTAGTCATGTTGAATTACTGGATAGAAATCTGGTAGAATTTCTTGGTCTCAATGTCTAGTTAGAAATAGCATTTTTGCCAAACTTCGTATTTGAAAGAACTACACGATCGATAGAATGCATCCATCCACTTGAAAATTCAGCCTCTTTAAGAGTTTTAAAATACATCTAAAATCAAAAAATGTACACATTGCAGTTGCAGGCCTTGCAGAACTTTTATTTATGGGCTTGGTTTCTCCGCGTGATATTTCAGATACATTCATTTCGCCAGATGGCAAATAAATTGTTCTCAAGAGGAAAACTGTTGGACGCAGAGATATTTCCGCCGAGAAAAAGGACCGGCAATTTGCATTAGAACTCGTAACATGTGTCTAATTTTAGTAAGTTCCATGTGGTAACAGAGTCTTAACGTGTCTTAGAAGAGTCTTTTCATTTCCTCAATGTTCCCCTCTAGCATTCTTAAGTGCTTGACATTGTCGCCCACCCGTTTCTCCAGCCAATATATTCAATTTTGTCTATGGGAAGCGTTCAATTGCTCAGCCACCAGTTTTCGGTTGAATAGAAGGCATGGTAGAGTCTCAAATTGATCATTTAGATTCTGTTTTGTCTTGTTCAATATTTTCCAGCTTCCTGTGAGATTTTGCTTAGTCGCGATAGGATAAAGAACCATTAGAAAAAGCGATAGAAGTTATTACATCAAAATTTTATTGGTAGACTCAAAGGCGAGAGTTTCTATTAACTGAAAATATGCTTTCTCAGTGCCCTAAAAGAATCCACAGTCATTCGCCTGTTGGTAAACCACAGTTCTAACCTTTGAAGGAAAAGGAATTAATGTTGCATGGCGTTAGGGGTTTACATAATCCTCAATGGTAGGTGTCAGCTGTCCTTAAAATGTAACTGTGTTGAGCAATAAAAAGAGCTCTGGTGCCCAAGTTCAAAGCTATCAACTAACATGCAATTATGTTTGCAACATTAATTGTGTCATCTACGGGAAACGATCTGTGTAATGTTGTTTTATATCATTTGCAAAGCATAAAAGCAGTATATGGCCTCGGTTAAATTACAGAAGAGGGTTTAATAGAGCAAATTCGTTCTAATCATCTTATCTGCAGGAATATCTTGCGATGAGCCAATGAGCTGAAGTCGATGTCAATTTTAAACGGAAATATACTTATTCACACACTGGTTGGCATTTTGAATACATAATCTCTAAGAAGTATAGAGTTGTGTAGACTCATCTAATTTTGTAACGGAATTATGCTTTAAAGTAATCGTCTTAGCTACCGTTTGGTCTCTGAATACAAAACGACTCAGGTTATGTCAGACGACATTCTGCGCTTAGATGTTCGTTGATAGCGTTAATGGGCGTCGTAGGGAAGAATACAGGAATCATATTGATCACCCTCTATTGATCGCCCTCATACAGTTGTTCATCAAGTTGGACAACAAAACTTTGACTAAGAAGTGAATTAATAGAGTTTGGACTATTTCTGATCTCGTAGCTTACATGTTTTCAGTGGTTCCTTTTTAATTGCTATGGTGATTTTCAATCTTAAACGGTGGTTAGTTTAACTTAACTAATAGAGTTTTGTGCTGGATATATGTCCATCCCACAATAACATTTCTTACATATTTGTATCGACTCTTCATATCAAAGTCCAGTAAAATCGAACTAGCAGATCATATTGTTTCTCCTCCTCTGCAAAGGCTCTGGCACTACAGCAAACCGTTACAGTCATGAACAGACCTCACAGAGACCTTGCAGCCACTGCTTGCTGCAAGCAGCTTCACAGTTCAGAGGTTGAATAGGAACGAGGGTACCTGCTCAGAATGAAATTGGACACAGGGAAGCAATGAGCTTATATAGCGAACCAATTACTGTCGAGCCATAACGAGCTCCAAAAGACATTTGTTGGCGATGATGTTAATTGTGGGTGTTAATAATACATTATACTGTTTCCTGTTATTTACGCCATTGCAAGGATTTCAAATAGGAAAAAAGATAAATCCCTTTCTTTACTTGTTTACTCAATATTTCGCTATACATTTACTCTTGGTATACGATTGGATATTTCATTTGTGTTTCAGCGAGGGATGATCAATACGTTCATTGTTGTTCGCTCTGTATGCCCGAACGGGTCGCTTGATAATATCAGCAATCCTGCAGCTATTTGTTTGTATCTATTCACCTATTGAGCTAATGATCCTTTCACATTGCGATTTCGACCTTATGAATGTCACGACCAGTTGTTTTTCAGCTTTTTGACACACGCTGTTAAGAATGCTTGTGTCTCTGGCCTGTCGGCCACAAGCACGAATCTAACCAGCCCACATGCTGCACATTTAACATGGATAAACACAGCCTATATCATTAGCGCTTTCGATTTAAGCCTACACCCAGCTGGGCTGTACAATTGGAGCGATAGAACGAAAGTGCCCCACCCTTCAACCGTGAACCACACCCATACACGTGCGCTCTCACGTTAGTTGTCCAAACAGTCACATGATACTTTGTATTGATCAAGAGATTCCTAACTTGTTTACTTCAACCAATATTTCAAATAAATTCCTAAACGAAAATTAATTGTTTTTCATCGCAAGCGATCTCATTATTTTCGAAAACCCTGTTACATAGCCGCGTAGATCTTTGGATTGGAAATGGAAACCACAGAATAACATAGTGTTAAAGCCTAGCTCATCGGCTTTCGTTCTCTAAATATACCATATGAATGCCTACATAAATATGCCGATCACTGATCACAATGATCACATTTACTTTATTAATCATATCAATCATACTGATCGTTGATCTGCAAACCAATTGGTCAGTTAGCATTTTGCTTGGAAAATATGTTAAGTGAAAGTGCTATAGAATGAATGACTAGAGCGGGACTTGAACTGTTGGCGCTCGACTTTGTGCGATGAGTGCTATACAACTGAGCTGTTGGGTCACGCTAGGATACGTTGTCACAGCGCATGTCATTTCTGGAATTCCAGAATCTCTCAAAGACAGATGCTCTACAACAGAATAGAGCGAGTTTGCGAATAGCGAAAAACCATGCAATTAAAGTAGAAACGACAGGTAAAAGCAACACATTGGCAAAGGGAAAATGAGTGTAGAAGCAGGTTGCTTTTTTTAATAAACAGGGCAGATTTTGAGGCTGAGAGTTTCTAAGCCTCAGTAGCTCAGTAGATTTTAAGTGCTTCTGCTTTAAGCTTATACCAATTTTCTGCTTCATGTAAACAACATAACCGAGGATTTGGTTCATTTTTGTAATAAGTCCAAAACATCCAACTAAGTACATCTTCCATGAATACAGTACCTTTACTGTACTTGACTATGGTTGGCTTTGGCATATAACTTCAAGCCAGACACAAAGCACAGACTTTTGGTTTTCTGGTTTCACCTTTTCCATTTTCGTCTGACCAAAACATCTTCTGATAATCCCTGCAAATTTTGTCTTTGTACTTTCGATACAGCACAATATATGATGGCTCGATCTGCAAGACTACTATGTCTTGGTAGCCTGTTTAGTGGATGATAATTAAGGTAGATAATTCGATGACAAATTGAATACCTCTTTCATCCAATATGAGGGTCGTTGCAAACGGTGGCTCTTTGTTTGTTGAGAGCTTTGATCAATGTATTAGGTTTGTAATGGTATCTATTTGTTCATAGCAATGTCTTTCTATTCACTTAAGAGTGCTTAATGCTTACTGCTCTTTCAATGCATACTATTTTTCCTTCCTCCCGTTTCCGATAGGCTGTCCTTGTTGTGATTATTGCCTCAGCAATCGATAGTGATTATGATGATCGATCAATATGGTGGTTAGATATATAGTGATTGCATGACTGCTTTGCCGTAGATGCGAAGATGATTTAGAAGTAATCATTGCTGAAAGAAGTCAACTGTTCAGTAATATCTTGTTATGATTATGCTCCAAGTTGATAATCGCAGCATCATCACTGATCATTATCGATCACGTCAATCATCATCGATCGTCGTTGAAAGTCATCCCTCACAATCAACTACCATCGACAGTCATAGACTACTATCGATAGTCATCGCTTGCGATCAGTCATCCCCGATCACCAACAGTTATCGATCACCATTGGCAATCAGCCATCCCCATCCCCGATCATCACGGATCGTCATCAACAGTCATTGTACACCATTGGCAATCAGCCATCCCCGATCATCGATCGTCATAAACAGTCATCGATCACCACTGGCAATCATCAATCGCGATCAAACATCATCGACCGTCATCAACAGTCATCGATCACCACTGGCAATCATCAATCACGATCAAACATCATCGATAACCATCGATCGTCACCGATCAGTATCGATTTTCATGTTGCTTCATGTATCATAAATCTGCATATAAGACGCACCATGCACAATAATCCAACCTGACTTCATCACAGAATAACTCTACCTGAGGTTTAATCAATATATCTGCTTCCTACTACCTTAAAATAGCTTCGAGTTTAATATATTACTTTAATTTCAATGTCTTACGTAACATCGGGTAGATTTCATCCTTAATATATATATCGTCCAAATCCCTACCGCAATTCAATTCAACCGTAATATTGTTACGAAACAATAGTTGATGACAGTCGACCTTCGGTCTTATTTTCAGTATTCACAGAACTGGCCAATCACAATTCTTCCTTTTAATCATAGTTCAATAATGCACAATATCGGCCAATAGTCCGCGAATCGGACTTTGGCACATAAAATGGATATAAATACTCATCACATTCCCCCTGCACCTCACTCTTAAACGGAGCTATCTAGAGATAGCGCAGCTTGCAAAGATGAAGTTCCCACTTTTGGTGTTATTCGCCACAGGGGCACTCTCTGGTGAGTCTTCACACATTTTATTTCACCTATGGCATGTTTTTTAATTAATCACCACTCCATTCTATAACGGATCTCAAGATTAAATCTTTACTTAATTCTTTATTTTAACGAATTACCTGAATGCTGCATCACGCAAATTCAGCCAATCTGCTTTCACAGACATCGTTCTCTTTGCATTTAGCTCCCCCCACCGATTAGCTATAATATCCATTGGTTTCATTACAATATCTTATAATCAAACATCTTATTATTTACTTATGATTTACTCCAACAGCGCCGTTTTTCGATTTGACTTCATTCAAGTACAACTACTTCGTTGAAGATGATTGTTCGGGTGAGTGACATTTGCTTTTTAAAAGTTCTTCATCGCTATGTCAGTTACTTCGGCTTGCCAAGTGTGCAAATATCTACCTTGCACAATCGAAAGAAATGCTAATCGTGGAACATACCTGCAGTCAAGGGAAAACCCCGACCTCTGCAGGTTTTTTGTGTTTAGAAAGTTAATGGCATTTATCTCGGCTATTGTTCTCACTTCGTTCTCTAAGTACAGGGCCCTTACCCTTTTTTAAAGACCAGAACACTAAAAACGAAAATGAAAGACATTTGCATTTCCATTGCGCATAATTCCTAAAACATCTTAACACTTATCTCTGGATGGATGGTTTAGTTATGTAAATAGTATTGGTTGTTCTAGCTGTTTTACATTGCAAACTATCAAGATACGTCGATCTCAAGAGGACATCAGAATTACAAATAAATTCCATTACAATGCGATCAGCTGACTAGCTCGGTCACGAGCTACTCTTCTACTTGTGTATGCAAATCAGCAGCCGCCATTAACCTTTGTTTCTTTTCATTCTTTTACAAAAGCGAATGAAACAAACATCTTGTGACTAACGTGAAATGTCTCATGATTACGAAAGCGAATATTTTGTTTTGTTTTGTTCTATGGTATACTTAGTAGGGGAATCACACTGCTCGTCGCTTTATTTCACTGAATTGTCTTGTATCTGGTAAAACCTATCTTGACTCCATGCTCGACTCTTTAAGTCAGGGACCACAAGTTCTTGATGTGATAGATTTGGAAACACCTTCGGCTAACTGTTTAGTGGGGGGGGGGGGGGGAGGGACAACTAGACCATGGGAGCCTGGGGCGAAGCTCGGAGGCGCACCACACCCTGACAATTTCATTTTTCTTGAAAGCTGTTGGGATCCTCTCACTTCCAAAGTGTCTGCACTTACTTGTAAAGGATACTGTTCCGCTATATTATGAGTTCTGGGAATTTTTAAACAAATACGTAGATGCTTGTAAATGAGACCAGAACGGGTTGCAAAAAGGGAGGGGTCTGTTTGGGGGGAAGGAGGTCTCTGTAGTTGGAGGGTATTTTATATCAAATCCCTGCAATGCAGTTATAGCCAAAGCAAGTGAATCTTCTGCTTTTTCCATTGACGCCCGACATTTTAGGTCCTATAGCATTGCAATCAACAGATGCTGCACCTATGTATGGTAGCAGATTGTTTCGACGTGTGGCCATTCCATGCACCTTAGTCAATAGAAGCTTAGTTAATTAGGATGTTATATGGAAACGAACAAGTTGTCAAAATCAACTATCTCACTATCTCCCAGTACCAGCATTTGAAGCACCTGCGAATGAATTGAACCCCCGTAAAAGCCTTCGCTGAATATGCAAGCGGCTTGCAAGGCAAGGAAAAGAGAAATAGGCGTTGCCCATTGACATGGCAGGGGGAATTAATAACTAAGGGATATGTCCTGCTACTCAAAACTATGGACACTTTATTTCTCTGGTATTGAAGATTTATCAGCCAAGGACCCATACAAACCAATACACATACTAGAACATCCTTTACTTTTGGTAAACTAGCTGCTTTTCATCGTTTCTCAGTTAGGTAAACGAAGCATAAGAGAAATTCCCAAATGCTGAAAATCTCCAGAAAATCTACCCAGCACTGACACACGAATCATTCTTCTTTGCCTCCATTTATGATAGGAATGTCTTCGCTTGATGACAGTGAGGTAGACAGGCCTGTCAATAGGCATTAGGCGTAGGGGCTTCACACCACCATGGAAAACATTTCACCACCAACCCTAGCCTCTTTCTCGGTAAAGCCTATGATTTTTGCCAGGCAAGCAGCTTGGCTGGGCATGGGGGCATTGCCCACTCAACTAGAAGATTTTGCCCCTTTGCCCCAACATATTTTAAGCTGAAGGTATGTTTTTATCTAAAAACTTAGAAAATAGACAATTTGACAAAAAAGAACCAGAAAATCGATGTTTCTCACACGCATATCAATAATCTCATCATTCTATTTCTTTCTAGAATGGGTTATCTCTAAGTCTAGAAAGGTGCATTTCCTATAATCCAAAGGGCGTGGTTCCAAAAATTGTCCTAGTGCTTAGTCCCCAGATTTTTTTCCTTCCTGTCCCCTACTGCCCCCACCTTTTCAGAGCTGGCTTCGTTACTGTGTTGCTTCAAGACACATGGCTCTCCATCGGCGCATATTGCAACTATCATTGCAGCATCTCAAAAACGTAGATAGCATGCTGCAGGCAAGATTAGTAGCGTATTGGAAATTAGTCGGCTGTGCTATTTCACTTAATTAAAACTCATACTTGGAAATAATCTGAAGCCACACCCAGTTGATGGGCGCGATGCCCACTCGCCGGAAAGTTTTCACCCCTCCCCCCTCTCAGATGCATAGTCTTTGTAATAGCCCTAAAGGTCTGTCTACAATATTTCAGGTCTAGTCCTTCAGATCAGAATTACTGAAATGCACACAGATTTATCAACAAATAAAAAATTTCATGTTGCTCGGAGTTGCTTATGTTTCTATTGTGGTTTAATTTTCTTTCACCAGATCCTCGCCTAAGCCAGGACAAAACAAGCATCTACAAATATGAAGGTGAAACGCTGAACACTGTGCAAGGCTCGACCTCAGAAAGCACAGGGTTAAAGCTAAAGGCACTTGTTGTCATTCACCCTCTTGGAGCATGCCGTTATCGTATGCAGGTAAACTCTATTTCAAACTGCCTCTTAGAGGAGCCTCTTTCCCATGGTTACATTAAATTGACTGCTTATTTTAGAGAGTCATGCTTTGGCCTAGGCATCAAGTGCCATATTTCTTTAGTCTTCCAACCTATCGATTTCTTAATTTTTTGGTATAGAAAAACTACAGAACTTCATAGTCATATTAGGGCTACGTGTGAGATTATCTTATTCTTATCTTATGAGCATCCTATTTTCATAAAGTGTTGTATGCTAGAGTTTGTCAGAATTTGCTTGTTTAGATTTTTATTTAATTATTTTTGAAAAAAATGCATTCCTAAACACTATTTGTTTGTTGCAGATCATAAAACCAGAGCTCTTGATAAAGGGCAAGAATCAAGAATTCAAGACTCTACCAGAGTCGCAGCCTTGCAGGTCTACCACACATGGTCGCCCTTGCAAGTTTGCTAGAGAGCTTCAAGCTCGAGACCTCATCTTCCAAACTGCCAAGGGGAAGATCAACAAATTGTACCCTGATGCAGGTGAAGCCCTTCATGTATTGAATATCAAACGTGGTATCCTGAGCACATTACAACTGCAGACTGACGTCAAAGAGGAGGTTGATGTAAATGGCAAGTGCAAAGTTGAATTCCTTCGTAAGGATGGAGTTATTGTCAAGAAGAAAGACCTCACAGAATGTAGCAACCGTGCACTCAATGAGATTGGACTACAAACCGCAAACTTTGCCCACAGTAAAATGGTATATTGAACTTTCAGTTTTAATGCTTTTGAAAATTGCCCCTGCAGAAAGGACACAGTTCATTAATGCAACTAGCTAGACAGTTGATGCTGTTTAAAGCAGGCGTAGCCTCTGTTTCATGTCTGTCTCTTCATAGCATAATATGACCTCCTAATAGCCTCGCTTTTATTTGCAAACGTGATATCTATTCCTATTACTACTTTTTTCACGAAACATGTTTCATATTAACCATGTATCATACCAAACACATTTCATATCAAACACTTTTCTTCATATCAAACACATTTCATATCAGACACTCTTCTTCATATCAGACACTCTTCTTCATATCAAACACTTTTCTTCATATCAAACACATTTCATATCAAGCATACTTCATATTGGCTATGTTTCAAATCAAATACTTGAACTACAGGTTTGGCGTTAGTTAGTGAGTCTTTCATTAATTTTTCAGCCTGTAAAGCCACTGGCTTCAAAAAGCATTTGCCATTACGTCACTACCGGGGAGAGAATAACTTCTGTCCAATGCGACGAGAGCCATACCTTCAGACCATTCTCCGCTGGATATTCCAAACCAGCTGGTGCCATAACAACTGTTAAACAGGTCATGACTCTTGCAGGACTCAAACGAAACCCACGATATTCCGTTGAGGGCAGTAAGTATCTATTATAATTTTATCAACATTGCAGACAACAGTCACTTATCTTCATATGAGGTTTATAATAATAATAATAATAATAATGATAATAAAGTTACAATACTAATAGCAGTAAGAATAATAATTTTTGCGAATTTGGTTAGCATACCCACCGGATAGCTCTTCATCTGATCCCTAGAAACATATCATTGTTAAACATTGTACAGGGCAGCTGTACTAAAATGTACCAATTTGAGCCCCTATGTCGCTTCAGCAAAGACGTGTTCTTTGGTCTTTGATGAAAATTCAACATAGATACGTCTTGGCGATTCGTATATCACTTCTAAGCTTGTCTTAGCTGATCTTAGCTTCATCATGGATTTTTCATAATCAAAACTTGTTAATATGGTACATTATATCATACGTATTCTCACCAATTTTTAGAGCTGACCGGGACACCCGTCTCCTTGATATATGGACATGAGAAAGAGGCCACAAAGCCAGATAATTCAATCGTATCACGGATTGACACCGTTATGGGCCATCTGGTCAAATCTGGTAGCCTCTCTGCCAAGCAAAGCTCAGCCCACGAATTTGTGCAACTTGTTCACCTCATCAGGAAACTGGACTCCAAGAGAATGGGACCCGTTATGGATAAATATTTCAATTATGCCTCAGGCGATGACAACACAAAGAACGTGTACAAGTAGGCGCAATTCTTCTTTTTAACATCGTTGAATAGGGTGCAACTGGTAGCTAGGATTTTAGCTTAGAATTTAGGGACTAGTGCTCATAAAATAAGTTTATTAACACAAAAATAACAGTTTATAATATTCTTTTAAGTGTTCTGTGGGTCACTCTAGGTATTACGTGCTTGAAGATACTCTTCTCGCGAAATGGGGGTTCTTGTATGATTTTGTAGTTTTTCAAGTATACTTTACATTGATCAGGAAATTTCATACCGATTTTTGCCAAGAAATCAACTGTACTTGAGGAAAGGAAGTCATTGTGAAATAGCACTAACCAGCCAGCATTGGCTTGGTAATTTCACGTCTTTTTTATGTTTTGATCACAGGCAGTTTATTCTTGACGCCTTAACATACTGTGGAACGCCAACATGCGTCACAACTGTACGTGGTGTCATAAAGAGAGGCGACGTTACGGGAGAATACAGAAACATGTTTTTGCAAGGAATCTCACTAGTTGCAAAACCAACGAAACAAATGGTCGCCGATGTGCTCAGCATCACTCAGGACAAACCATCACGTCAGGCCTACCTTGCCCTTGGAACTCTAATTCAAAGATACTGCAAAGTCGATCCAGCCAACTGTGCCTATGCCAAGAACAATCCGATAACCAAGGCTGAGATCTTCCTGGAGACGAAACTTGGAAATAATTGTAATGAGCAGGACGACGACAAAAGAGCTGAGGAAATTCTGATGGCACTTAAAGCAATTGCCAACGCACGACAGCCGTGGCGAGTGAAGGACGTTCTTTTGGGGTGTGTCAGTGAATCAAAGCACATGAATATAACTAGTGCGGCCCTTGATGCTCTGAAAAGATTGCCATGTGACGAGAACATCCAGTCATACCTACACAAAATTCTAGAGGACAATAACAATGATGTCGAGAAAAGGATACACACCTACGTTGCACTAATGAACTGTCCACGCAAACCAACTCTAGAAAGAGTTGTTGAGCATTTGACTAACGAGAAGAGCAGTCAAGTAGGCTCATTCATGCTTTCTCACCTGAAAAATATACTCGAATCATCCGATCCAATTCACAATGAGTAAGTCATCTTTCTCCTCAACTTCTTCTCGAGTTTATTTTTCGTGACAATATTCTTCCGACATTTAAACGCTCCTTATTTATATAGGAACTTCACTTTTGATATTTCGATAACTTGCCAATCAAATATTCCCAATCTCAACAAGGAGATAAAAAGCGTTGACGTTTGATAGGATGTTTGTTTTCTCCTGTCCCAGCTTGTCATTCTGTTACTAGCATTGCAACAACAGGGCAGGTAACAACAGGGCAATTGTATTTCTTCTAATCGATTTCTAGGACACAAAAAGTACTGAGCAAACTGATGTCAAAGAAAGATTTCGGCAGGTTTGAACTTCCACTGACTAAGTTCTCAAAAGCGTTCGAAGGGTCTCTCTACTCAAAGTACCTACAATCCGGAGCCACGGTTAACGGACATTTGATCTACAATCATGACAGTTTCCTCCCAAAAAGTTCACTTATCAGTATGAGTGCCAAGATCTTAGACGTGCCAGTGGAGGTTTTTGAAATGGCAGGAAGAATTGATGGTGTTGAATCGATTGTTGAAGACTTCTTTGGTCCCTATGGGTACTTCCCAGACGACACAGTGCTGAATTTTTTCCAGTCAAAATTCAACAAAGACGACCTTGAGAAGTTAAGGACAAGACGTAGTGCTGAAGGAAACTTTCAAGATACAGTCGATGGTATGCACAGGATGGTAAACAAGAAGAAAAAGCCAAACGGATTCCTGTCAATGAAAGTACTTGGACACGAGATGAGAGTCTTCAGCTTGGATGACTTGCAGTGGGCAGCTGACGAGATTGACAACATGAATGTGATTGAATTGCTGCTCAAAGTTGCCAGAGGTGGAAGTAAGACTTTTACCAAGAGTATCATGTTTATGGAAATGACACACACTGCTCCAACTGGTCTTGGTTTGCCTCTCAAGCTCGCGCTCACAGGATCGGCAGTCGGCTCCCTTGAACTAGATGGCAAGTTCGACATCAGAAACATGTTCTGGGGACCAATGGCTCTTGAAATTAAGGGATCCGTTAAACCAAGGTAGGAACTGCTAGAAAACAATTTGCTATTCTTTTGTTGATGCTGCAAACCATTTTTCTAAAACATTAACCTCCAATCACCCAACATGTACGTGGTTGTCGTAGAAATTGGGCCACGTGAGAGGTGTTCAGATCGATTCAATATTTCATTATTTACAACAGCGTTTGTATGAATTAAGACGTTTATTTCTACCGATGGCTTCTCTTCTTTTTACGCGAAAATCGACCACCTTAATCCCATCTTCTATTCTCATCTTCTCTTGCACCACTTTGTCAGGGTTTTGCTACAGAACCTTATCATTTTTCTTCAACATGACTGACTGAAGGTATAACTTAAGCAGTATTTCTACCACACTTCATTGGAATCTTCTCACTTGCAGCACTGTTGTCGAAGTATCTGGCCAAATGGGTGTGCAAAGCATATACGCAGACACTGGCATGTTCGTCAACTCTTCAATGTTCACTTCACAAGAGCTAAAGGGATCAGTAATTTATCGTGAAGGTCAGCAATTGAAAATCAACATCGATGCTCCAGAAAAGCCAATCGAGTTCTTCAACGTATCGTAAGTTCAATAAAAAACAATTTTATCTTTTAACTCTGAACGGCGAGAACATAGTTCTTTCTTATTGTCTTGCATATATGAAATTGTTTTATAAGAAAGCGGCACTCGACTTCTCAAAAAGTTAGGAACGTTCACAACTGAATTTTTCAGGCACAAGAAAGTTGATAAGTTAACACACATTTTAAATTTCAATTTTCACGCTAGGCCATAATCTCTGTTACTTAATTTCAATAGATATTTTTGTGTTAGTCTATGTATGCTAGTGTCCTTCATTGTATTTATCTATCTGCGTGATACTTATGTGGTAAACAAATTCGAGTATCCTCATAAGGAAAGTCCTAAGAAAGTCTTAGTACTGAAGTTATGAAAAAGATAGGAAGGTTTCAGTGCAGGACGAAAAAGCACGTTATCACACAAACATGTAGTGGCAATTATTAGAACTGCTACAGAATCTTACAGTCTCTTTCAGTGTCCTACAGTGAAAATGAGATTTTGTTATTGTTTACACGTCTTTTTCTCATAGATCAACCCCATTTTTGTTTGCCAATGAAGAGTTAATGCCTGTTGATGAAACACAAAGGCGACTCACCCCAGACTTCTGCCTGAACTCAAAGATGATACTTGGACTTGGTCTTTGCACTAGAGCCTCGGTTCCAGTCGCATTCCGGGATTACGAAGCACCTTATTTCCCACTTTCTGGCCCAGCCTCCTTCGGTTTGAAACTTGTTAAAGCTGATCCTAAACTGACCACTTACCAATTCCTTGTATCACTCGACAAAAGACGATTGTCATCTGGCAGCGAGCTCATTGGCACCTTTGAAGTTGGTACACCAGGAGCAACGTATAGTCGAGGTTTCGCTGGTAGTGTCAAGTACAAGGAGACCAACAATATCCGGGAGTTAACAATTGGTGCTACTAAGAGTAACACAGAGTTGAAGATAACATACCAGAACAATACAAACAGGTTTGAGGTCACATTTGGGACAGATGTCATCACGCCAAAACCAGTCAACGTCAGGTTTGTGTATTTCAACGAGACCTCGTACCTCAGCAAGGAGACTGGTATTCTAGCTTCTGCATCCTATGATTGGTACAAATTCCAGCATGTTACTAAGTTTGTAAGGAAACTCTCTCCAAGAAAATCATTCCTTTTGCATTCAAGAACTGCTTACTGGCCAGGGAAGTATGTGACAGGTGAGGCCGAATACACTCCCGAGCAGAAAAAGGTGAGCCTGAGATTTGACGCCAACCAATTCAACCAGAGAGTAGAGATGGATGGCAAGATCATCACAACAGAGACTGGTAAAGGTATTGATTTCACAGCAACACACATAAACAGTAATAAGCAGGTTTCATTCTTCACTGGATACACCAACACTGATGATGCCAAGAAAGTAGTCTTTAATGTCAGGACAAAAACATCCAAGCCAGTTGAGCTTATCGCTGGTTACTACTTGACGGGGAAAAGACATGAACTTCGCATTGATGCAAGTGTACTCGGAAAATCTGGCAAGCTGTTTGTCGACTACAGCAATTTGAGGGCTGGATGGTATGGTGTCAACCTAGGGGGCATCTTTGAAGAGAACAGTATTGGTTTGGCAACAAGTTACAATATTGAAGAGGTCATGGAGCAACATGGTTGTGTTGTTGCTTACTTCAATGAAAAGCGACCAGCCAAAGTATGTCTATCTTTGAGTAATAAGAAACTCACATGGTCAGTAGAGATCTTGAAGAAAACTGCTTCCGTTTCATTCGGTTTGAAGACGACAGATGACAGGTACACTCTTGACTCCGTCGTAACTGTTCAAGACAAGGAGTTGTTGAGGAACATTATTGAATTGTCATACAAGAGCATGATGGAGAACGAGCTTAAGATGACAACATATGCAGGACAGAAATCGTTGATGGCCAGGTTCTTCTCAACAAAGGAAAATGATTACATCAACCTGTTTGGTGTAGAAGGGAAAGGGTTTGGCCAGCTTGTCAAGCTCCAAGCTACATACTCCAAGGCCAAACGTGGTGATGCCACTGTTTATGGAGTGATCTTTGAAGGATGGGTGAACAAAAAACTGCCAATAAGCTACACTGTCTTCGTAGAGAATGCTGAAAAACTGAAAGGAGTGAAAACTCTTATGAAGATAATGGATTACACAGCAAAGACTGGTTTGTTCTTTGGCTCTCCAAAGGAATCTGATTACGTTCTAATTACTGATATGTCACTGGAGAAGAAAGACCTTGTTATCCTTGGAAGCAAAACAACTGATGTTCTAGTATGGATGGAAGGCTCAAAGACATACCGATCACTGTGGGAGGTTACAGTTCTGAACAAAAAATTCAAATATGGCTTTGACTTGGGTTACGAGAAGAGATCCAGGGGAATAAGTTCAGAGCATGTCGTGACGGCTGGAGTTGATTTTGCGAGAAACAGACGATCTTCTGTCACGGCAACGTTTGCTAGCAGTGAGCAATTGGCAGAACTGTTAATTGACTTCAACTATTTGCCGGGCAAATTGGTGCAGCATGTATTCAGATATGACATGTCCTCAAAAAGGCTAGACGTCTCCATAGAGTTCTTGCCTAAGATGTATATCAAGCTTGGTGGGCAATTGAACAGGTTGGATGGGTGGAAACTAAACACTGATGTGACACTCAGTTGGCGCAACTTTGAGAAGACGCTACAGTCTGTAACCTCATACATCAACAAAGCTAACGTCAAAGGCCTCAACTTCCAACTGTCTGGCTTTGAACAGAAGTTCTTCATTGGATCTGAATACAGTGCGGACTCGAAGACAATGATGCTGACAGCATCAGCATTTGGACGAAGTGCACGCCTGACTTTCTCGTTCGATAAGGAACTTGGTCTTGGTAGGATCAGATTGAGCATGCAACAGGTAAAGGGAAATAGGTTGGTGATGAAAGACATCGTTGAAACATTGCTCAGGTTTTCCATGACCAAACTATCATACGAGCTGAATGCTGGGCAAACGACAGTCCTAACAATTTCAGGCTTCTTGGACAAGACAAGAGGATCACTTGAACTTTATGTAATGGGAAAATCAATCGGCAAGCTGTCTGGATTCTATTACAGTGAAGAGAAGAGAGCTGTAGGAACCCTGATGGTTTTAGGTACTGAGCTGCTCCAAGTAGTTGGCAGATACAACAAAGACCAGAGCAACGCGCTTCTTAGTGTCAATCTTTTGAGAGACAAGAATGTGGTTTTCGTGGCAAAATGGAACAAAGACATCAAGGAAGTGACATTAGCTGCAGAATACATGAAGAAGACAATTGGAATCACAGCTCGATTTGACCCAAGCAACTATGCTGCAGGTGTCTCCTTTTTCTATCAAAAGAACATTGTTGGCTGGGACATTGCATACCTCAGAGATAACTCAGCACTTATCTACAGGGTAGCATTATCTCCAAAGTTGTCTGCACGAGTTGTATTACAGCTGACTGATGATCGCATCATTTCTTTGAGCTTCCAGAGACAGACTAAATACGGCTATGAGAGTGAATTGACTTTGAAGTACAAACTGTCATCAGATACAAGCAGTTTCATGCTTAAGTGGAACCAAGCGACCGTGAGACGGGTGAGAGACTTAGTTGTACCAGCTTTTGCTAATGCTGTTAAAGAAATATCCATTATGGTCGACAAAGCCTCTTCATTGGGACAGTCATTCAGTATTGAGACAATGAACAAAATTGGCAGAAAACTTTTGGAGGTAATTGACACAGCCGATAAGAAATTTGATGAAATCGACTTCGTCGCAGCCAGAGACAATCTTGGTGCTTTGATGGTGAAGGTAATGTCCAATATTGCAGAATTGACCCAGAAAGGAGTAAGATTGTCTAGCAAGGGACTGATGATGCTCCATGACAAGGTTCCGATGATGACCCAAAAAGCGGAGCAATACTTTTCCAAAGCAGTTGCCATGTCTAAGGTTTCAATTGAAGAGGCTTTAAAACTCGCCAAAGTGACATATGTTGCAGCAAAGAGTGTGACTGAAGCTGGAATCCCTGTTGCAAAGTTGGCTTTCAAGCTCGCCAGAGAATTCAAGATTCGTGGAAAGACAACTGAAGAGATCGTAATGAATCTCGTCAAGATGGCAGAGAAGATTGCAAAATCCTACAAGGAGAACATTTCACTGAAAATGAACAAGATTACAGAAGATGTTAGAAAGTACATTGTTGCCTTGAAGCTACCGTTCACCGACAAGAAACTTGTCAAAGTTGTAAAGGAGTATGTGGCAAAACTAAAGAGTATTAACTGGGAAGAGAAAGCTCGTGAAACAACGAAAATGATTATGGAATATGAAGTGATGGGAAAGAAAATCCAAAGCCATATCGAGTCACTTGCCAAGCTCATCAACAATCTTCCAAAAGAGATGAAAAAGATGGCAGTAAACTTTATCAAGCGTCAGAGGCTAATGATTAGGAGACTGAAATCATCCATGACTGCCTTTGACCCACTTATTCGATGCATGAAGAAAGTTTACGCATCCACAAAGAAGCACTTTGGTCCATTGGTAGAAGATGTTGCAAGGAATATGAAGCTAGTGATGAAGACTCAGCTTTCTCGTTTGTATACCCCACTGAAAGAGACTGGAATGAAGATAAACAAGATTATAAAAGAGTTTTTCACGCCCCTTCTCAGACCTTTAAAACCACTGTATGAGGACCTCAAGATGCAGGTTCGCGCTATTAGACTGTTGGAGAGAGAACTAGGCACAAGTTTTGACGACTACATCACCATGCTCGGTGTAAAAGTGGTTAATGGCTACAACAAACTTTACTCAATTGCTGTCAAGAGTATTCAGAAATTGAAGAAGATGCCAGAGAAGACCCTCGAGGAAATGGTAGTAACAGGCATCGACCAGGCTGAGTACACTGCCGGCATGACTGTGGTATACGCAATACGTGCATACGCAGATGGTGGAAAGATTCTCAGTACGCTCAGAGAAGCTGCTCTTGCACGGTGGAAGATGACAAAAATGTTAATAGATACCTACATGAGCTTGCCTGTTGAGTATGTCTTCAGCCAGGTGGCCCGTGCAGTGGGACAGAAAGCAATGCTCATCCTGCGGGAGACTTCAGATTTGTTGGACCAAATCGCCGACCTCGATGTCATATCACCAATAAAACGTGCCTGGGAAGAAATGGACCTTATCAATCATCTTGGAAGATACGGGCTGAACAAAAGACTAACCAAGTTGATTGCAACTCTGAAGAAAATTGATGCCAAACTACTCGTGCTCGAGGGCATCGATTTCGGCAAGCAGATGCTGGCATATAGATATGATAACTTGGTTAAGTTATTTAGGAGGAGTGTTGAACATGTAGATTACATCGTAAACTACATTAAAGGTATCCCAAAGAAAGACTTTGAAATGTGGTATTCCGAAGTGGAGAGCTCAGTTTTGAAAACCAGCAAGAGACTGACAGCATTGCTTGAAGATTCGTATGCAAAAGTGACACATCTCTACAAGACAGGTGTGGCCAATGTGAAGGAGCTGTACAGTGATTACAAAGCCCCCATAATGAAAGCTTACTTGGATGTGAAACAGCGTGCTTTAATGGTATACGCTGATGTCAAAGATGACTGTGCGATTGTCTGTGAGGTTTACAAGACTATCCTGTACGGTGCCGCTATTGAACGGTATCAGAAGATGAAGAGTGTCATTGAAAAGCAATACGAAGAGTTGAAAGACAAAATCATTGCTTTCTATAGAAGATACGAGGATAAGACATGGGAAGAAATCGGAAGAATGTTGTACTCCGTTGGCAAACAGCGGTATGATGTTCTATACGAGGCTGTGATTCAGAGGTACGAGAAGGCTAGGGTAGTGGCGAAGAAAGCTCTTAGCAAAGCTTCAAAGATACAAATCAAAATGGAAAAGTTTGCTAAAGTGAACTATGCAAAGATGGAGAAGCTCTTTAATGACAAGATCAAGCCAGAAGTAGTCAAAATGTACAAGAAAATCGTGTCATACGCAAAGGAGAAATCACAGGAATTGCAAAGCAGAGCCGAAGCCACCTACGAGAAAGTAATTGGTGAAGTCTTGCGCATCTACGGTGAAAACAAATACTTGAGTGTCAGACAATTGTCAATGAAAGTAAAGAGTCTCGTTGTCAAGCTTGTCAAAGAGTACATCGCAAAGGTTAAGAAAGTTGTAAAGGAAAACTACGGCAAAGTTTATTCCAAAATGATGAAACTCAGAACCATGTTTATGGAAGATGTTCTGCCAGTGCTGAAAGAGGAGGCGGAGAGTATCATCAACCAGAGCCTAAGAGCAACTGTACTTTTGGCTGAGGAGACAATCAAAGCCTTCACGCCCCATTATGTGGCTGTTAAAAAGTACACAGATGAATATGCCAAGAAGGCTGTGACTCTAGCTAGGGAATACTACAAACAGGCAGTTGTATTAGGTAAGAAGTATGCAGAAAACAGCAAAGAAATGACACTTGAGATGTATGGAAAAGGAATTTCATACGCCAAAGAAAAGTATGCACAACTCATCCAATACATGGACAATCTTGTTGAAAAAATAAAGGAGAATCCAAGATACCAAGAACTTATCAAGACAAGTGCTTTCATTAGAATCGAGAAGTTTGTGAAATGGCTGAGGGAAATGATAATCGAGAGAATTGAAGAACTAAAAGTGAAGATCAATGATCTGAAGAATCACCCCAGAATCCACGAAATGAAGAAGTCATTCCAGGAATTGAAGGAGCACAAAATGATCAGGAAGATCATTCAGAATTTGAAACAGATGAAGAAGAGCGCACTGTATTCCATGGAAAAAGTTACGGAAAAACTGCAGCCGGAATTGGACTACTACAGAACACAGATGGAGAAAATACCTGCGCTTACCAAGGCAAAAGTTGAAAAATTCAGGAGAGATCCAGTGACGTGTTTCTGGGATAGTGTTGAGACGGTCAGCAATTTCATCAAGATGATCGTACAATACAACTGGAAGGAACTCAGGACTACAGTCCCATCAACAGTGAGAGAATTCTTGGATGATATCACAGATGATGAGACTAAAGAGGCATACTATATGGCTGTCTCAAAAGGAAAGAAATTTTACAAGGAAAATTACGACTACATTATTGCACTGCCAGCCAATCTTAAGACTGAAGCATTAAGAGTTTACAAGGAACGATCAACAATGTTGAAGGCTTATTATGCTCACTTTGTGGAGCAATGGAAAGACTCTGCCCTTTACCCGATATTCACAAACCCAATCTGGGCAGAGATCGCCAAAGAGGTGATGAACCATGAGATAACAGTGGAACTGAAAAACCTGATGGGCAGAAGCTTAGAGAAAATGAAAGAAATATATGCTAAAGCATCGGCTGATATGAAGGCTTACGCTAAAGAAGTCAGAGCAAAACTAGTCGCTCGATACAATGAAATGTTGGCTGTCCTGGATGAAACGACTCTAGAAGATATTGTGATGAAATTGCAAGAAATTTACGGTCAAATGACAGCGAAAGTATTGACCAAGATGCAAGAAGTGTCAATGAAAGCGAAAGAGAAAATGCAGGAGTACAGGGAAAAGATAGTTGCCTATGCTAACAAGCAGTATGGTATTATCAAGAGCTACTACGACAAGAAATACCCAATTGTAATTGCTCAGATGAAAGATGCATATGCGAAATATATGAAGCGAGTCAAAGAAATCTACAAGGAGATTGTGGCCAAAGGCATGCAACTCAAGAGCAAAGCAATAACATCTGCTAAAGATATGTTGAAGAGGTCCGCTATCAAGGCAAGATTCGACAGCTTGAAGAAAATGACTGTTGGTGAGACACTTGAGAGGATAATGAAACTCCCACACGACACTAAGAGAATTTACAAAGATCTGGAAAAATTGGCGATTGCAAAATACAACAAGTTCTTGCAACCATACGTTAAATCTGCGATTAGTGGTCTCAGATTGATCGGAAATGAAATCAATGAGTCGGTAATCTTTGTCATCAGATACTATCGCTTCGCAGAGAATGCCAAAGCTCTTTACGAGGAAGGTTTGAAAAAGGCCTACGAATTGCTTCCAAAGGTGCCAGTTGTCGCAAAGGAATACCTTCGACTTGCATCGAGAGCGTCTCTGAAAGGCGTACATTCATCGCTTGTGCATATGGACAAAATTGACTTAAACAAGCTTCGAATGGCTTTTGAAAGGATGAAGAAAGCCATCCCTGACATCAGGAAGTATGCAAGTGTAAACCTCATTGATGGCGGCGTAGAACTGAGGATCGCGCATCCATATGAAGTCAAGCCCAGCATGTCCTACCACGTGATAAAGGCTAGAGACAACATTGAAAAATACGCCGAGAAGATCACAACTAAATCAGTTGCTATGACAAAAGCTTTATTGAAGGAACTGAGAGCCAGAACAATGGAACTTCGCAAGGACTTGAACCAGAGCTATCTGGCACATGTTAAATTGGGCAAACACGTTCAGTCACGTCTACCAGCGTACAAGCGCGTGGCTATCGAACAGCACGCATCTGCTAAGAAGAAAATTGTGGAGGTGTATGATTTTATCAAAGACGTATCTTTATACATCGCAAAGGAGGGAAAACAAAAGGCAACTGACATCTACAAGTATGGAAAAGAGGCAGCGAACTCAATACTTCAGGCTCGAAGTATCCCTGAAGCATACGAATTGGTGAAGGTGCACGCTAAGGATGCCGCGAAAAAAGTCGAGAAAGAACTTAGGCCTTTCATACGTATTGGTAAGAACATCCTACAGGATGCTAAAATTGAAGCAAAGAACATGTACAAAAAGATTTGGATGAAAATTGAGCCGTACTACAAATTGGCCAAGCAGTCCGGAATGAGAGCTGCCTACGATGAAATTGAGAAAGACCTCGTCAGAGTATTCAAGGCAGCCAAAAATCGGCTAAATGCCTTGAGAAATGATGCCATGAAGGAGCTTCGATCAAAGTTTTCAGATGAAGACATCGAAATAATGAGCCAGTACACAGATCTTCACACAGGACTTTTGAGCAAATACGCAAAGCGTCTCTACAGACTGTACATTTGGAACAAACGGGTGCTTGATCGTGCTATCAGGCGCTCAAAGATGAGCTTCTTGTATAAGGTACTCAGTCCACTCAAGCGAAGGATCGACCCGCTTAGAAGTAAGTTAATTTTGTATTATTACATATCTCTTCACCATGACAAAGTTTTTAGCATCGCAGGAATTGGAAATTTCCCCAACTTTGATAGAACAGAAATAGTATGGCAATAAGAAAGACTGATAGTTAGAAATATGCTTACATTCGCTGTGATTGCTGCTGCAATGAAGAATCAAGGAATCATCAAGAATCATCAGGAATCATCAGGAATCACCAGATCAAAGTAAATTGGATAAATGTGATTCATCCACGAGGAGGTTTCTGCTATGGATTTAAAACAGGCCAATAACTGAGGTGATTTCCGTATGATTTCATTAAAATTATATCTCATTTAATTCTAGCATATGCGATGATATTTGGAAAGCGACACGTAATGACGTTTGATGGAAAGTACTATGAGTTCCCAAAATACGCAAAACCTGCCTGCACATACTTGCTTGCGAGGGACTTTAAAGATGGAAAATTCACAATCTACAGCCAAGAGGAGAAATTAATCGCTGAAACACCCGACATTAGAGTCTCAATCGATAGACATGGTGCAGTTGAAGGCGCTATAAAAACAACCAAGGCCGGAGTAACAAGAGGCGAAAAAGTTTCTGGCGTACCAATCGAAACACCAAATGCTGAATGCAAGAGATGGTCGCACTACATCAAATGCCAGTTCAAGCCGGGCGTTACGATACGATGCAATGTCAAATACTACCTGTGCACAATTGAACTTTCAGGATGGAATTACGGAAAATCTCAAGGTAATATAGGATGAATTTAATTAGAATAGATCGACTTAGATTCTTCAACACAATATGAAACTAAATGATACAAATACTCCGTATTCAACAAACAGTTAGGAGCCAAAGTTAAATGTCTTTGAATGCAACTCTGTGGGTTGCAGAACAATCTTGTTTGTTTTAACTTGAAAATTAATGACGGACTTGTGTAAACCGTTCGCTTCACCCAGCTTATACTCTCTATTTTGTCTTCACAGGTATCCTCGGTACAAATAACAGAGAGAGCTACGACGAATTCAAAATGCCTGACAACAAGCTAACTAGCTCGGTAGAGCAATTCGCAAATTCATGGCTCGTAACAAAAACCAGTAAGTGCATGGTGAAAGATTCAAATAACTATGCTCCAACATGCAACGCAGCTCCATCCGAACGTTGTTTCGAGTTGTTCAAGTCGAGCTCATCACCACTGGCCAAGTACTTCAGTAAACTGGACCCACTGCCATTCATGCGAACATGCCAGATTGACACTGCTGACTGTGAGGAATCATTCTCGCACTGTCATTCAGTAGCTGCGTACAGAACTATGCTCAAGATGAGTGGTGTATATGCCGGCAAAGTTAAAGATTGCTGTAAGTAGCCTACGTTTTCTGTCCATTTTCAACAGTATTGTGTGTGATAAACGTTGCAGCAACCGAACATTGGTTATAGCAACCGAAATCCATATTGAAATACATAGAAGGTCAGTTCCAAAAAACTACAATTGATTTCATATCGCTTCATACACACACTAATTTCTATTTCTGTTAAGTTTGTTACTAAAGAACTTGTTTGCTCTAATAAAGTAGATACGTCACCATGAATTCTGTAATAAAAACTGACAATAGTAATGAAAACAGTAAGTGTAGGGGTGGTTATATTGGCTTTTGAGGGAACGATGAGGTCAGTACAAGTGCAACGCCCGAAGTGCATGTAACCACTTAATTGATTTGCTTATTATTTTGGAACATGGGAGAATTCTTAAATGAATAATGATGCTTCTAGACTCGTCAAACACTGATAAGCCCTGGAACGTAATGCAGAAGAAGGATGTTGATGTCGTTGTCGTGATGTCTACGCGAAAGGAGGCACGCAAGTCCAAGAAAACAATCGCATCGCTGTTGTACAACATGAACAAGCAGATCACAAACATGGGTTACGACACGCGTTACGCTTTAGTCACATACGGCTCATCAACCAAAGGAAGATACGGAGCAAGGAGCCATACATTCAAGGGGAAGTACTTTTCAACTGAGAACGAAATTGCAACTGAGATAAAATCGATGAAATACGTTGGGAAAGAAAGTGATGTGAATGATTACAACCAAGCCATCCTCAGCGCGACGTATATGCCATTCAAAGCCGAAGCTATGCGCATCATTATCCTCTTCAACGTGGACAAATACATCCCATCTTGGTACGGGCCATCTGCCGAGGAGACGAAATTTTCCCTGAAATATGAAGCCAATGCCAGCTTGTTTGTCTTCGACAAGTTCAACTTCGACGAGTTCCAACTAGGGTACATGAGAGCTATTGGTATGACTGCCAAGAAACTATATATGACACCATCACTGAATGTGTACCCAATGACTAAGCCACTGCCAAGAACACCATTTACGAAGTATGTTCAGAGGAATGGAGGACTGTTCTCGAATCAGGTGACAAAGAAGACAGAGAAGATCTTCACTAGAGCTCTCTCGGCTGCGGTTCTGGATGAACTCAAAGAAGGCGTCCATCTCTGCAAAAGGTGCTTCTGGGCAAGATATAGAGTCATCTGCAGGACCAACCAAACTGCTTCTGAAAGATGCTTCTGAACTCACACAGGACACTGGATTGACTGATTTTCATAATAATTAAAAAAAGGGATTAATTTTGCATATCGTAACAATTTTTGTTGCTTTGCCACGTTTTTTGTAATTTCGTTTGCTTTCTGAAGTTTCACACGTTGTATACTCTGCTTTGGACATCATTTGTTACCCCAAAACCCTTCTCGGTGCAAGAATTGGGCGATCAACTTTTCTTCTTTTTGTATCAGATTTTTCTACTTTTGTATATGCATCTTTCCCATTCTGTCTACTCTTTCCTTTGTCAAATCTTTTTCTTGATACATGGGATTTCTTGTGTTTAAAAATTGTCATTCAGGCACAGACCATATAGTATCACACCAATTTCTAAAGCAGCAACTTTAAGCTTCAAAGCTCAAACTTAAAAATTCTTGTACCGTAAAAGAATTTTATTCTTCGATAACACATTTTCACACTTTGCAAAGATATAGTGTCAACAACTACACAGTAAACAACTCCCTGTTCTTGCTTACTATAGTCTGTCCCATATTATGGTTAAGTTTTCTCTTCCTTTTCCAGTAACCTAGGAATGCTAGTTACCTAAAGTCGTGACTTTCTCCACATATATAATTTGTATTTCTTCATATTAGTCTCCCCTCCCTCAGTTATCATTCCGTCCCTTAAGGCATTCAACTTACGTTCGAAGCATGTATCGCTGAGTGTATTCGTTCACTAGATTTTGTACGAAATCGTTTTCTTTCAGATTAGTAAATGATATTTTGCAAGCAAACAGATCTGTGTTTTCACTTTCCGTCTCTTCATGTTGTAACTAATGAAGCAGGAGGTTCTGAGTACCTGGGGATAGTGCAGAGGGGGGCATGACGGTTGACATACAAAGCCTACTAAAGTACTATATTATCCCTGATTTACAGACTACCCAAAACTTACGAATACTGATGAAGAAAGGCATAAACAGGGCCGTACATCACTCAGCACAATTTCTGTTTCCCAATCAACCAGTCAGCAGAAATATTGACTAACTGTATCTAAATTTCAACTGAGCTCGCCAGGAACTTAAAAATCACATTATATGATAAATGGATATGAAGAAAACTAACAATAAATAGCTTCTGCTAATAAACATCTCTTGTAAAATGAAATGAAATGAAATGACTGTACGACTATTGGTTGTCGTGACACATCGATTTCACTGGCGAACTTGATGTGGAAAGAAATTTAAGGGGAAAATTGTGGCCATACGCTTCCATACCTGGGAACACAGTCCTCTATCTTGCTGAGTTAGACTCATTTGCAGATGAACAGAAGGGCAGAATTTGAAGTGTGCTATAACTAGGAACTTCATCTTTGGAATGATTCAATGAGAACCGACCTTGTCCGATATAAATGAGATAGTCAAATTGAAAAAACAGACCCAAAAGTACATAAAGAGAAGTCGATATAGGTAAACAGGTACAAATTTAACAATGCAGACTACAACGCTGCGTTAAAATAATACATATCATTAAAACACTTGATAACCAGCTATCTGTAAAAACGTTGTGAATATACGTTAATTGCAGATTGGAGGCTTTATTTTGAAGATGGTCATATACCATACATAGCTTAATATGAATTGAAAGCGAGATCAAAAGATAATGGCATATATTGCATGAAGGCTACCGCAACAGACAGTCAACATCAAATCACGAAATCAGAGCAGTGATTCTACATCAATGGAATTTGTCTTTCAAACGTCGCAAGTGATAAACTGGAATGGATAGTGAGGTTGTCAATAAAATGCAATTTGTCTACACTAGCAATCACATTTTACGAATAAGTCATCTGATGGCCCAAACTGGGTCGGCATCCATCATTTCCTGGTGAAAATGTCGAGCTCCCCTTCTCACAATAATACGGGCCGAAAAACCAATAAATCATGTGGGCGGGTAGTTCGAGGGTAGTTAGATGGTAGCTGGAGGATAGTTGAAAGCCGTTGGAGTGCAGCTACTTCCGACACAGATTCCAAATAAACAGGATACCAATACCAAACTTTGAGATCATGATGTTTCACTCTCCCAAGATTTTCAAACTGCATAGGAATACCATCTGACACATGATCATCTTCAAAGTAAAGTTATTCAGGGATATTTGCTAGACAACTGCTACAAAATTTCATTTTAAAAGCACATACAACAGGCACACAACAAATCTTTGAGTAAATTAATAACATAGTATTGCACGTGGAAATTCTCATTTATAATTCGAAATCAGTAGAAGGTAAAATTCACTGCATTTACTTGCTAAAAGTTTCTAAATACTCTGAAAGTAGTCGAGTTGGTGCTGAGAAGTCACGTGAACCATTCTCGATCTCCATTAGGCGCTTTTTCTTTATTTTATGTGCTAAAAGCAAAGAAAGCAACGGTCACGGGCAAGAAATCAAATGAAGAAACCACAATATAGTGCGCACGAGTGTGTTATTGGATAATCAAATAGTCAAAGGAATGTAAACACATTATCAGTTTCAAGTACTTTCATCATTTGATATTGAACTCATTATGATGAAGGCTCGTCCTCGTTAAACCGTGACTTATCGGCAAAAACTGACGATCCTGTCGTTGAAGACAACTCAAGGTTTACGATTGATAAACAAGTACAATGCTTATGATACCAGCGGTGATCATCGTCAACGAGTTTTCAAAGACAAGTCAACAGATTAAGTAGTTAAAAAAAACGATGGCTACCATATCATACTACAGTAAACTAAATATGAAAATAAATAACCAGCAAGTATATGTAATCTGCATAGGCCTCACTCTACTTATATGCTTCCACGCAGAGGTGTAGAACCGGTGAGTCCTAGTAGGTAGCGTGTATAAGAAAAGAGATTGCAAAAATAGAAGACGTCCGGGTTTCTACTATAGTAGGCAGATGGGAAAACAAGTATCGTGGAATATCAATTCAACGAATCAATTTAAAAAGTCGTAAATAGCTAGATGTAAACACTAAGATGTAAACAGTTGGATGTGGCCATATTCACAATCGTAAATGGTTAAGACATAGCGGAGTTGAAATACAAGATGTAAGCAATTGGATGTGGCCATATTCATTGTCGAAGGAATAGGATGCGGCCATATTCACAATCGTAAATGGTTAAGACATAGCAGAATTGAAATGAAAGATGTAAACAACTGGGTGAGGCCATATTCATTGTCGAAGGAATAGGATGTGGCCACAGTCATAGTTGTAAATGGTTAAGACATAGCAGAATTGAAATGAAAGATGTAAACAACTGGGTGAGGCCATATTCATAGTTGTAAATGGTTAAGACATAGCAGAGTTGAAATGAAAGATGTAAACAACTGGGTGAGGCCATATTCATAGTGTAAATGGTTAAGACATAACCGAACAAGGGAGAGAACGTTTCAATAGGAACTCTGTTCACAAACCATGGTAATCATTTCCATAATCAATATAGAAAGAATTAATATGGAAATAATTAACATGGGAAAAATTAACAAGGAAATAATTAACGTAAAGATGATAATCATCGAAATTATAAGCATCGACATGATCGTAGAGTTTTGAACGATATACGATCAATATGGCAAAGACTGGAGGTTGCATGCATCAGATAGACTGTTGGTAAAACCCCCGTCTAGCTGCAGGCAATGTACATAAAGGGCAGATTTCAGCAGATAGTCAAGAAGATTGAAAGGAAAGTCTGGATGGGCTATCAGATCTCACCAATGAACCCGAAGATATCAACACAAATGATGGGCTAAAATGCAAACGATACGCGTATCCAAAATTTGCGAGATAAGTCTGAGAATAATCAATACATCATATAAATTTAATAGGATCTTGAGGAACCCACCAACAAAAACGAGACCAGAGCAGTGGAAAGTAATCAAACCATGCAAAGATACCGAGGTGCAGAACTTGTAGCTTGCAAACCTCAAACCCCACCATAAAAAGATTGAACATAAAAATACCATTGGGGATACATCTTTAAGTGCATAGTGTAAGTTAAGCTGGCATATTGTTATTTTGCTGCTAAAAATCATCCCCTATATAGATGTATCCTATAGAAAAAACTTCTCAACACTTATTTTGTACTAAGAGTTTAACGCATCAAGAGTTAAGAGAAATTATTTCATAAAGCTATCAGAAAAACTTTACAACAATTAATTTACAAATCATCTTTGCATACAAGATGCACATAATATAAGCCTCCATTATAAAAAGGGGGAACATTTTGTAGATGATTCCTGTCTTCGATGTCTCCATCGAAAATTTTCTTCTTGTTTCCTTTCTTCATGCAAAATATCTTTGCGTTTGGATTGCTATGCTGATAAAGAAAAAACAGACAGAATTTTTCTAAATCCCCTTCAGATCCTACCAAGAGCTTGCTCCTTCGCTTTGTGCTCCGGTGTAGGAGGTTCAGGTGGTACTCGTCTGCTGGCAATAGTCAGTTCACGCATTTCTTTGCATTGTCCCATTTTGTTGCAAAACTTTCTCTTCGAATTATATGTCCAAACTATGCTACCTGTCTTTGTTTAACTAACTTTAACAGCAGTTGTTTACCATCTATCGTAGTTAAAACTTCACACTTCGCCTTGGGAAATTACTGAAAACAGTCTGACCCTTCAGACGCATATTTGACCTCTGACCCTGATATTTGACCCTGAAATCAGGGCGTGATTTCAAGGGACACACATTCAATTTATCTAGCAGGAAGCAAGCGCTGACCAATTGAAGAGTTTTCCAATGCATCTGAATCATTTTCTTAGCATCATTTACCAACATCCATCAATGCAAGGCCTGCAACAATGTTGATAATAAAATGTCACATCTCAAGGCACCTATAGGATGGAACACAAACATGACAGTCTTAATATATAAAACAAATTATTCTGTTTTGATTAAATGTCGACATCTTTTATCTATTAGAATTAGTCATAAATTGAAAATTGTTCCCAACAAACAACCTACCTTTGGATGCAATGCAGTCATGCCATCCTAGCTCATCCAGCCATATGTGGAGCGGAATCACAAAACCAAAAACATCTCTCTCGTCCATGCTTTTCTTCCTGTACTCTATCTGTTTAAAATCTTCTTGGACCCTCTGAGACACTAAAGCGATAATTACCTTCGCCTTCACGAGTAGCCATTGGTTCGAAGCACAATCCATGCTGAAACTTTATCGCCGAAACAGGACTGTATGTAACATGGATTTCGATTAAAAACTGGAACTACCCAGCGTGCTGAACTCGACAACTCTTCAAGGCAAATATTGAAGAGTGCCAGGTTGAGATAGGGAGAACTCGTTGGTATCTCAGTCTAAAGTTTTATTAAAAGAACAAGACTTGCAAAGTTGTGTCTTTATTATATGATACAGTATGGGCACAACTTATATATCACTGCTTAACCATTTCAGGCTGGCAAAAGTACACATACAGAGACGTCTACCGGTACAAGGCTCATGGCCTAAGGTCTGGACTAGATGAGTGGCTCCAAATATGCAAGCACTGAACTGAAACGATATTAACTACATGTTTCCTTTCTGTGTAGATGGAGATAATGCAGGTTGACAAATAAAGAGCTTTGAATAATTCTATCTGGCTGATTTATATGACTGAGAAGGTCAGAAGACGTAAACGGGCGACAAAAGTGCAGTGACTTACTTTGAGCTTGAAGCTGCATATATTGGCATAAACCATGGACCATCATGCGTTCAAAACTGTAATTATAAGGAATGGTGTATTGAGAGGTAATAAGAAGAATTTTAATGTTGAATACAGCAGTGCCAGTCTTCAATGTCCCGTGGAACGAAATTCTTTTTAGAGTGGTCAGCAATAACGTCACTGCAATCAGGAAACAGTACCAACAGACCACAAAAGTTCTGATGCCATGCAAATCCATTTTGAGAAATTTATACTTTAAGCATCTAGGTTGTTTTGTTATTAACAACAACATTTCTATTGCCTAACATTTACATAGTATCAAAAACATCTATCCTATAACTGCAACAAAATACCAAAAAATTGTCTGGTTGCATATCAGAAATGAAATTGGAAATTACCTTGATGGAATATCAAGCACAAGATAATCAACAAGACATTCACTGAAAGCAAATATCAAATCTTCTTCATAATCAGCCAGAGTATCCTGCACAAATGAAAATAGTATTGATCAAGTCCTAATATCAAAATATGCATGAAGAAAATCATGCAGGAGGGTAGACATAGAAAAAGTAAAAAAGATACAGGGTACACCTTCATTCTATTGAAAAGACTTTTCCTGCCAATTATAAAACAGATTTTTTGGTAACTTAAGACAACAACTTGGAGGGGAAGTGTTTTAAAAATCAGCAATTGGCTGTCGCATCTGACGACAGCTTTTTTAATTGTGACACCTACTTTCCCTTTAGTAACTTGTGTGATATATGATAAATAAAACTTCCCTCTGGGCCTTGCAACTCCTACTCAAACAAATGTAACTCCTACTTCAAAAACTGTTGAAAACACTAAGGGGGGGGGGGGCTTTGCATTTCTTGTGGTGCTACCCACGGATGAGTTTGCAAGGTCATTATGTCTTGGTAGTGATGTTTCCATGGTGTTATATTCTGCAAAACTATGTCTCTATATAAAACAAAAAGAAACCTCATAGCAAAATGATTTTTACCTTTGCTAAAAACTAAGAATATATTGGGAAAATGCCATATAACCTTCCTTTGAGGCATCTGTCAATGGGAAAAATTTAATGATGAACCATGTCCTAAGCATTCATATCCCAATATGTCAATAAAATCATATAAACAGTTTACCTTGGAAAGCTGCTCACTCCTGAGGTGATTTCTTATATTCTGCTCTATCCTCTCAAATTCTGGATTATCAATTACTTGATCTAAATTAGAAATGACATAATCAAACAAAAATACATTGACACAGCACTACTATATTTACCAAAAAATTACAAAAACATTATCTGTGCAAACATGCTGATTTCCTAATTAGTTTTTCAATGCTGCTTGAGTGTACACAATTATTCTATGGTCCTATGTATACATAAGTTCAAATCACAGATAACACTGTTATTACCAATGGTCTCTTTTTCATCTGCTGTTTGTGGAGCTTTCTCAGTGGACTGAAGAAAGTGTTCTTGGTCCTCCTCTGTCAAATTGACAAATTCTGCCCAAGCCTGTAAACACAGAATGTTTTAATTCTACTGCTTGAAAGCATTTTAGAGTAGAAACGAGTAGCTTTAAGGTCAAAATCCTGTATACTAGATTCATATTTGACTGTTTGAGTAGCACTGGTGTGGTGGTATGTACTCTGAACTACCAACTAAGTGCACAGTGGCTTGGGTTGTAAGTTAACAAAGACACACAGTCACAAAGTAGAAATAACTGCAAGCCATTAGGATCAAATGACCAAAGATAACAAGCAACTGCTACTTACCTGCATACTTGGATACCTACTTCCTTAGTCATTTATTTACTTGTTTAAGTACAGGTCAGCACCAATAAGCCATGGTATTTGGGGTCCAAATTATAAAACTACAGATTAGGTGGTCCAAGGCTTAAGTGTAAATTACAGGGAATATCACTAACATAACTGTGTTGACACAAATAGAGGACAGTCTTAGTAAGCACAATGAAATTTTTGAGCACAATCAAAATGCACTTACTAATTTTGGGATCCAAGGACTGTGCATAGCTTAAGCAATTTCAGGGACAATTGGTGAGCAGCTTAATGGTGCTGACCTATACTCAATCACATTCTCACTAACTTACATACACGATATGATTAATATCTTGAATCAGTTCTCAATGCACTATAATTTTAACTGGAAATTCACAAAGATGCTGCAGATGTGTTTAGCTAAGTGTAGAATTAATGAATGAATTAAAGGTGGTCACCTTCATTTTTGCTGGATCTAAAAACAGCTCACCAAAAGTAGTCATGTTCAAGTCATTGTCATCTGGGATTTCATCTGCATCAAGACCATCCAACAAAGAGCACAGGAAATAAACTGAAATTCAAATTGAAACTTGTTACATAAGATCATCATAAAGGCTCTTGGTGGTTGGGGAAGGTTATAGCATTTCTTCAAATAATACAATTTCAAGTCATGAAATTCCTCTCCAACTGTAATTCATCTCCTGACAATAGATATCTGTCAAAATATATTATTTTCATTAGCATGAGTTCTAATAAAGAAGCCTCCTAAGAAAGCTCACAAACAGAGGGAGACCTCATAAACATGATGGGCATTAATTTGCTGATTTCTCAAAGCTTGCATCATTTGTTGAGGCTTAATTTGGAGATTTTGAATGTAAGTTGCTTAAACTTCAAAGTTATTCAAATGGGGTATAAAAAGCACTTCTTTCAATAGCCTCCAAGTTCAACCAAATGGTTATATTTAGGAAGCTCACAATTTTCATTTCTTCGCTTTCTCCTCACTCCACGTCCTTTCTTCACCTCATGATGGCCATAATGCTTCCTTCCAAGCCTGGGAGTTCTGTGCTTTCTTGGTCTTTCATTTGCATGTGCTTGTTGAGGCTCATGTTCATCAAAATCATAGTTCTCACTAGAAAAAAAGCAATTGTATAGAATGTGCACAACCTTACAGACATCTAAGAAGCTGCACAAATATCTCCTTCTCCACCAAGGACTACATGTTCTTCTAAATATGCACAGAAAGGTTTCTTCGGGTCAGCAAGAGTGAAAGAGTGTCCTTAAATTAGAAACATAACTGTTTCTCTAGAAGAGATTCAAAGTGATCATAGCACTAGTTTGATGCAAATGCAAAGTAAGTATAAAAAAATCTCGAATAGAAACAAAATAAACTAAGCAATGGAGTTTGTTCTGCGTGGTACAAATTAGCTCCTCAAAGTCTGTCCCACAACTGTAGTTCATCATAAAAAGTAGTCAATAAAGAATTTTTAAATTTCTGCAGAAATTTAGACAAAATGGTGTTTTCACGTATAAAACTGCAATATTCCCATAGCAAGAAAAATCCACTGGCTAAGAGAAGCAATCGAATCTCCTCTCTGCAAAAACTTTTGTTCTTGTTCATTTACTTAAATCCTAAACTATTGCTCTCAAAGTCTGCTCACGTGGCTAGCAAATTCAATTGTGAAAATTGTAATAAAATCTAAATACACAACTTGATAAAATTATCTACTGCCTTGGAACATTAAAACTAGTGAAACAGTTGAAGCTACATCGTGGTGCTTGATGCAAATGTTTGAGACATTGTTGCTGGCCTAATAAGAACTGGGTTAGTGAAAAAGGACAATACATAGCATGCTGCAGCTTTCTAAACTTGTTAAAACATCCTTACTCTCCAGTCCGGAATAGAAGGGGGGGGTGGCAATAAGCGGGGGGGTTGGAAAAAGTCTCAAGGTAAATAAGCGGGGGGGTTGCAATAAGCGGGGGGGGGGGTGGAAAAGCTCCAAGGTGAATGTCTATGGGGTGGGCTGTTATTAATGGATGTGGACAGAAGACCAACATATGCACTGGATAAAAAACTTTAACTTTTTGAAAAACAATTTATTGCGTTTATTACATATTTCTAGCATGCTAAAAATGTGTCTATAATCGGCGTTCAGACTGACATCATCATTGGCACAACTGTCGGCTGAGTTTTCAGTGCTTCTTGCAGCAAGTACGCATTTCACGCTAGCATTTTTTCAGCACAACAAACATTCACAACGAGTTACTTTCGCCGGAAAATTCTTGGTCTGGTTGGGACAATTTCCTCTTGGCTCAAAATTAATAAGCGGGGGGGGGGGTTGCAATAAGAATGTCCCGGTGTGCATTTTTTAAAAAAATAAATAGTCGGGGGGGGGACGTCTATTCCGGACTGGAGAGTATTCTATTGAGCTAAACAAGTGAGGCACTTAATGCTCCAATTGACGCTTAGAGAC
The DNA here is from genome assembly GCA_964019165.1 of Mastigias papua. NCBI lineage: Eukaryota > Metazoa > Cnidaria > Scyphozoa > Rhizostomeae > Mastigiidae > Mastigias > Mastigias papua. Next base: position 14,024,878 of record OZ025279.1, on the reverse strand, counting down.
CTGGATTGCGCAGCCGAATAGCAAATGAAATAGTTGGCCTTCAGTTCCTCAAACAGGACGTTAGCAGATACTTACGCATGAAGTTCATGATGAGCACAAGCTTCTCCTATCAGCAGTCGATGCGTAGGAATGTCTAAGACTCCCATCCTAACTTGGCAGCTCTATTCTCGCAGGGTGGCAACCAAGGGGAGGAGTTTGTTGTTCTTCTGTTTAGATTACGACAATTGCTTAGAACTAGTGTAATGTACTCGTAGTACTTCATGTCAAGAAGATTGCATCACTTAACCTCATATCGGAACACACTGCCTCTATTTAAATTTACTTGCTGCGACTGTTCTAAAGATCAAAGTTCACATCAATAATCTCAACAAAAAAGTTGTTCGCATTGATCGGCTACGTCACGTTCTTTCTTTTATAAAGACACCTGGCTCAAAGACTAGTAGCAAACATTTCTTACCTTTAAGCAAACTTTTAGTTCTAGGAGTCTCAGTTCAGTTCAGTTCAGCTCATTTTATTTTAAAATTCCACAACATACAAAAGCCTCTAAAATTACTTACAGCATATAACGAAAATTTCTTTTAAATGTTTCATCTCATAAACGAAAATTCCATCTCATAAAAATTTCTTTTAATTCAACCAAGATAACCTAAGACCTAGGAACGTCAATAGGTCCTGTTCTTGTAAAATTCATATATTCACGCAAGACTATCACCTTTGCTTACTTACACGTTTTTTAGTAGAAAAAAGTTTATAAGACAATGAGGCTTAAATGGCCAAAATCTTAAGAAAATCCTAAGAAAATCACAAGGCTCAAGTTCAAGAAAATGCTAAGAAAGTTACAGTTCATCTTCTTTACATGCCAGAAATTGATATTGGCTCATTTTTGCAAACTCTCGTACAAAGATCGAGACTTATGGTGGCCCAACATTTACAGAGTAGCCTGTTTCAGCCAGTTTATTCCTGCGAAAGTTAAGAAAACCTTAAGAAAATCTCAGCCTCAAATTCGAGAAAGGTTAAGAAAATTGAGCCTCACAAAAGTGTCTTTCTTATAGAAAAAAAACGTGTAATTTGGGTAGATTTCTTGCGTTACTCTGTTTATTCGAGTGGCACATTTGCGTAGTGCCTTTTTCTTTGTGCAACACTACGTGTTACACTATGTTTATACAAACTCGAATGTTCTTGTTAACCAAGTCATGGATGTCTGTTTTCAACTTCCATGCCAGGGAATTTAATTTATCACTGTATTGTGTTGTTGCTATTGCATTGCTTTGTTCGTTCATTTAACGTTTAGATGACGTAGTAATATGTAATATAATTGGCTATATTCGTTGTTACCTAGGGACGGAGAGGGAGGTTTTTTAGGAAGCATAGAGGCGAGAGTTTTGGGGAAAGGAATTACACTTAGAATTTTGGAATTTTCGTGAACTGAGAACAATTATTGGATTAGAAGCTGGGATTCACTTTGAGCATTAATTCTCGAAAAGACTATATTATTATAATAAAACGAGTGTAACTGACATTCCCTGACGAGTCGCTGAGCCCCATCATAGTGTAACGAGTTCCAGACAGGATAAGTGAACCAGACTCTTGTTTTATTAACTCAACTAAGCAACAAATCTAAGCCTTGATGAAGCTTGAGCCTTGCATTGCTCTTAACTTATTCTTAAATTTCAGAGAATTCGAGCATTGATATTCTTATAGACTATACACTCTTTTTTTATAAGAATAAAGCTTATAAGAATATCAAGGCTTAAAATCGCTGAAATTCAGGAATAATGCGAAATTCAAGCTTCATCAAGACATAAGCAGTTTTCTGTATCACAGTTATAATACTGCTTTCAGGTGTACTTTTGCATCATCGATACAAAATATAAACTCTTGCTTAGTTTTATAGTGTAGTAAATCAGCTACATGCATTGGAATATATTCCTTAAATTTTTAGGTGAAGTCACACCTTTGGTATTTAAGAATAATTTATGAATAATTCTAGGCTCAAAATCAGAAAAAGTTAAGAATACTGAGGCTCGGAAAAATTTAGGTATTCTCATAAAAAGAGTGTATTCTCCAGGGGCGTCGAAACGACTTGAAAAATGAAGGGGCCTGGAAACAAGGGTCGAGATGTGTTTGGAATTCTGATAGTCTATGTTGGCTAGAGCATCATTTTCAAAGCTTTTGGAATATGAGCAAGTGAAAAATGGTCTTTTATAATAACTCCTTCTGTAAAAATGAATAAAAAGAGTAAAACATATTGTCTTATGCAAAATAAGTAGAGGGACCAGTGCTCCCAGGCCCCCGGCTTCGACGCCCCTGTTCTCATAAAATAGTGTGTTGTTAGCGAAAAAATTTTCTCTCTAAAAATGTGTTGTGTAGAGCACATCATAGTCTAGAGGTCACTTTTTAACCGAATCAAAGGTTTGCAAGCAAATACCCGAGCACATGATTTCATTTCAATCTCAATAAATTGTTTTTATGCTATTACAGACAAAACAAAGCATGGTTGTAATTGTATGTACCACCAAGATATATGCCTGACTATTTACAGCCTATTGATAGGGCTTATTGATCACATATATAAGCTGGTCTACAGACCAGCTCAAGACATTCGATCGTCCAGCACGATCGTGTGCGTGCATGAGCAATCATCGTCGATTTGACCTTTGCCACAAAGACGCAAAACAGCGTAAATCTTCATAATGTGGTTTTTGTCTATTAGGATATGTCGACCAGAGCCGCATCCTGTGTTATATTGTCGTATAATAAATGGCAGGTACACTGTGACGTAGAAAATGCATCGCAAGGCCTTGTTAATCGTATTTTCATTCCAATTGCAGCAATTTTGTGACCACGATACTAGTTATAAACAAATGCATCACAAGATATTGATTGTTATTAAACATATTTTCATTCCAGATATAGTATTGCGACACCACCAGTGCAAGTTATAAACACGCAAGTGATTTATGAAAAGTAATGTGTTGTACTAGACTCAGTTGTGCGGTGCTTGGGTGGAAAGAGGAGGACATGGTTCCATCTGGCACAGAATCTCCCTGAAACTTGGGATTTTGCCACATTGTTGGAAAATTTTTATCACAATTAACATTTTGGGAGCGTGCGGTCGAGGAAACTTGTCGGAAAATTTTGTCTTTACCCCCAGAAAGAATCACCTTCCAACGCACCCTTGAATAGACGTCTATAAGATTACAAAGTTTAGTCATTGCACATAATTCCAAACTTTCGCTAGCATGTTATAGAAGCTCTTAGAAATTCTTGGTGCAGGGCCAAGAAGCTTTGTTTCAAAGAGACATTGATTATTTTGGCATGTTTGTATCATTTGCTTTGCCTACATGAGTGGGGAGGAGCAATTTGATTTGCTGACCACAGCGTAGCTACCAGCAATGGTGGCTGGGTGGCCCCAAATGTTTTACAACCGGAGCCCACATATAACTATGACGGACTTCATTAAAGAAGGGCTGCAACATATTGAAGCGAAAAATTCGAAACCATCTTCTTGCCCTTGTTTACAAACGCACTTGACAAAGTTGTCTAAAGATGGAACGTTTTTTGCACCATTTTCACATAGACAGCTCCAACGGAGTACCTAAGGTGGACCCCTAGTTTTCTAATACGTGGTCCTCGAGCTTTGAACAAAAACGCTATTAAGTCGTTGGGGGGGGGGGGAGAGGGGTGAGTGGTTAAACAGTTTCGGAACTGCCTACGACCTTGATCCCGGATAGGCCTCTGGATATCACGCTACACTCTATTGCAAAATGAGATATGAAACACCAGTAGCCTTGCACTTCTAAGTCAGGAAGCGCTTTGCCTTACCGCAATGGTCTTGAGACGATTCAAATAGCTTTGTATTGCTTTTTGGTCAAGGGTGTTTGTAAAAGTCCTAAATACAATACAGATGTGTGAGATAGTGAGCAAATGAGATCCGTGGAGATTATGGGCAATTAGAATTTCATCAAACCGTGCCCCGATAGGTGTAAAGTGTTGGGCAATTTACCCTTTGTTAGTAATAGCTCAAGACATCAATTCATCTAACAGTTCCATGCAGCATTAATACATTTTCATGGTAGACTTCAAATTACTAATTAATCACGAAATGCCTAGGCTCACAATATCTTTTCACCCAACAATACAGCAGCGCATTGAGCAATACAAGGCCTCATGGGTAATTTATCAGATGAATAATTAGCCCAGCATTAAAAACATACGTCAATACTTTCACAAATTGCGAAATAGCTTTATTTTAGTCCTCCTAACTAAGCTAAGTTTTTCTCATAAAGGAAGTAAACTTCAGTTTATCTCTAAGCTACTACATGTTAAAAATAATGATGACTGTTAAGTAACTGATAGCTGCCAGTGATTAATGACAGTCTCGCTTTCTGAATAGGCCTCTTCGTTCAAACTGATGGCTGTAATGGCATGCGCTTCATTATTAGATTAAAATGAATCCTCCTCCTTCTTGTACAAGGCACTCCCACTCACTAACCAGTGCTCGCAGCCAATTTTTAAGCGACTACCACTTGTGGAGACTTTTCTCAAAAAGGACCACAAAGATGGGGAGAAAGTTGTGACCGCGCCCTGTAGACACACAGGTAGAAAGTAGGCAACACTTATTTCACGTTTATAGTGATAAAATTACACTATCTTCTTACATGATGTTAGAACAGCACCACAGAGTACCGCTCTCCTTTAAAAAGTTCTTTCAGGGGGGCTCAAGCAACTTTGGGCTTTCTTTGGTTTTGTCATGGTTTTGCCGGCCGCTAAGGGACTGGTCATTAATTCTTCCAGGGGAGGGATCTAAGAGGGGGGACCAAAATTTTACATTAATCTGAAAGGGGGATGAAAATTCCATCAAATATATGATAATGTCTTCCACCCCCTCCTCACAAGTAATTAATGACCCATTCCTACTTCGGGAAGAATTGGGTCTTCTGGGGACTTTCCACAGTAGTTAGTGTGTAGAAAAATTCTCTGCCAGTTCTGTAGTTCATACGTTCAAGTGTGGACCTCAGATTTCTGAAATAGAGAACCTCCCCGTAAGAAAGAGGCCCTTTGCAGTATTGTTGGCAATTACTTACTTTCCACAAAACACTGAGAGGAAAGTTCCCAGTATTGTACAAAATAAGAAACCTGCCTTACAAAATTAAAGAGTACCTTTCGGTTCTAGTTTTAAGTAATTTCTAGTTCCTAGTGAAATCAAATGGCAGGGGGGGTGGAGATGGGTGCCGATCGACCATAACATCCCTATCACAGCTCGATACACACTTTGTATAAGAATATAGTTTATAGGAATAGCAAAGCTCAAATTCTCTGAAATTTAAAATAAATTAAGAGTGTTGCATGGCTCAAGCTTCAACAGGACTTAGATTTTTTACTTATTTGAGTTTTCTTTAGAAAAAATTGTGAGCTTCTCATATCAGGTGTCTAAGTCGTTACACTAGAATGCAAACAACTCTGTGGGGAGTGTCAGATACACAGTTTTCATGATAAGAGTATAGTCAATACGAGAATTCATGCTCTAAATCACTATAATTTAGGAATGATTTAAGAATATTATTAAACCAAAATCAAATGAATTTAAGAATCTTCAAGCTCAGAGAACAATTAGGCATCTTTATAAAAAGATGTGTGTATTGTGAGGACGATTAGTAGAGTTAGATGTGGTGGATACCACAGCGGAATTTTCACAAAAAGAGTAAATGCATAAAATATTGCACACTAAGAAGGCCTTCTTGTGGGAAATTAGTAGAGTCCTCGAAAATGCTCCTTCTGGCACCGCATATAATTCGTTTTGGCCTTCTAGATACACCCTTCATTTATCAGACACTTGTTTCACCAAGTATTATAACTTTCTCAGCTTTTTCAACTTTCATGATTTCAGTGCAGAAACTTTCAGGCCCTACACAAACATAACAGAAAAGCTGAAACACATAGATTGTCACAAGAAATCTATGCAAAATCAGTAGAAAGGATGACTACTTTGCACGAATATTGGAATCTTAAAGGTGCATGACTTATCCACTTTCTTTGGTCTCAAAAGTGTAGGAGTGAAATGTCTTAACTTTTTAAAGTACTAGTCTTACAAACCACTTTCTTATAGAAATACGTTGCATGACATGACGAATTGACAATTTTATGGATTCACTGTTTTGCCTTAAAAAACAACGTGAAGGCCATTGGTAGTGTATACCTTAACACATGGCCTGGGCTGTTTTCGCTATGCACACTGCTATCTCCTTGCAAGGTGATGCTACAAACGTCATTTCGTACAGAGTGTTTTCTCGATATATTAAACCGAGGGCTTTAAATAGCTTAAGTGGTTTTAAGCTGTCAACAGCTAGGTTGAGATTAGACCAAGATAATCGGTGGATCTTCCATTTGAATCGGCCTTTTCTTTCCGTCACAACAGAAGATAAAACGTTATCTTTGTAACCTAATATAATCGTATATCCATAGCAGAAAATTTAGCATTGGGGATAGGGTTAACACTTTGAAGGAAACAAGATGGGTTCTATGGAAATGTAAGGTGCATTGTTTATCGATAAAACGTAGATAGTATATACGTTATAAGGATATCAAACCACGTACAACAGGCAGGTTTTTCTGCGAAATGACCAGAAAGGTCCATTCAGTACAGTTTACCAAAAGCAGCCTATTTATATTTAGTGAAACACATGACAGAATTATCGCACAATCTAGTGCTAAATTTTTCATGCATGTTTCTCGAGAACCCATTTGGCACTTTATGCAGTCTCATCTCTTGTGCCACGGACGGCACGTGCGTTTCCAAACCACATCTCGAGATCTCATGGTACATTAAGGATATATTCAAAAGAACAAAAGAGCAACGAATGGATTATTACTGTAAACAATTTCGTTTGTTTGGTTATGCCCGGGCTTGCCCATAGTTGCTTATAGCCTAGTCTTAGCTACCAGTAACTTCTTATGAATTTCGCTTTTGGAAACAAGAAAAACAACAAATAAAAACATCATAACCTCTACGTAAACATTGCAATTTGTTGGTGTCGCGCCACCACCTCAAAAATTAATTTCATCAGCCGTACATACTCGTGACTTCCACAGTGTGTTGGCACCACATCAGTACGGATGACGTATGCATATCTTGCAGGGGGTAAGCATAGTGCAAAGGTTCAGAAAAACATCACTTGTTTAAAGGTTATATCGAAGGGAAAATGATTTTTAAAACTGTACAGTATACAAAAATCGACATAAAGAAGAATGATCTCTTATATTCCCTTACAATGTCTAAAAGTAAGGAGAAATTCGCAACTATTTGCGTTTGTTTTGGCAAGCTAGGGCGCCCTAGGGAGAGTTAATTTTAGTGGAATAGAAATGCACTTGATTGGCTCGATAAAATTAAATGCTTCCTTATTGGCTAGCTGAACAATTGCAATGTGTGCCATACTGCTATTGGTTAATCTCAATGTGAATTGAGAACTGATTGGCCGGGTGCACAAAAGATATGATAAACAGAACTCAGCTGACAGAAAAATAAATGCAAAGAACGTTCGATATCTTTGTTCACTTGAGAAAAGCTGTAGAGGGACAGTGTTAAACGGGAAGCCGAGCCTGGAAAGGAAGGTAAAAGAAAGTCCAAGCCGAGCCGTTTGACTGCAAGTGAATATACTGAGCTGGATAAAATGCAGCTGTTTCTGATTTGTGGTTGCCCGGATGGAACTGAAAGGACTGACGGTCTTCATGTTATGAGGCAACTGCGTGCAAGGGGACACGAAGTCACTCTATTTGGTAAGTCAATATGTGACCTATTTCACTAGCTACTTTCTAGGTCAGCAGCACAAGTGCGAAGGAAGGCGTTCACTTTATACTCAAGGGGCCAAAACAACTTTTGAGTTATTTTTTGCATTGTTAGGTAGCTTGTATGTGCGCTATATTGTTCGGTGTTGTTCTACAGGTAGAATGTGGAGTTATATTTGGATATTAGTTACTATGTTAATGGTATTCTACTTGAATTAAAAAGTTTCACAGTGTGCCACAGTGTTAATAGTCCACCCTATTTTGTGTACTGAGTTTTTGCCTCATTTATTATTTTGTACTTCGACGTGAGTGTGTCAACACAAAGGAATTCGTTGTTCGGTTTTCGTGTTTTCATTTGTTGGTAAGGGGAAGCCCTTGGTAAATGCAGACTTTAAAAGAAGCAAAACCGTTATTTTGAGCTAAGTTGTTACACAATTACCTTAACATTGTTGATAGTTTGTTGCAATAGATTTATCATTAATAACCTCATATCTAGCGAGCGACTTTTGGCTTGTATAAGTGCCTGTTTTTAACAATAGAGATATTGTTGCTTGGTTAGACGCCGGGAGTTCCCCTTCATGATTGACGTGTGCTATAGACAGTAAATAGAAGACATTTCCAGAAAATTCTATTTGTTGCATCATTACCTGTTTTCCGTTTTAGATCTTTCAATGATTCCACTAGCAAAATGCGAAACACTGTCTGATGCAAGAGAGTTCATTGGACGGGAAAATCTCATAAAAGCACTTCAAATGATGAAGCGGTCTGATGCAATAATCACTGTTGCCAGTGAGCAGAACATGAGTATACCAAAATTTGTCCTGGAACTTGTAGGGGTGGAATCGAACAAGGAGAACATTAAAAATTACAGTGTTTGGAACAACTGCGGAGTTTCCTGCACTATCGTTGCAAATGGCAAACGAAGACAGAGAATAGCGAAAGAACTTTGGGCAATCTTGAATTCTAGCCACGATAGACTCGACGTGTCAGATTTTCTACCATTTGGTCATCCTAATTTTTACTACGTAGATCCGAAGTTGGAAACGGCAGGGCCGTGTGTTGTATAGAGAAGGCCTTTATGGCTAGGGACAAGACTGAAATTGTGATTGCGTAAAGTTAGGTTAACAAGTAGCCATTGTTTGTATTTCTGTTCATATTAGTGTTCCGTTATGTTGGATTAAGTTATGAATTTAAGAATATATGTGTACAAATACGAAATATATTTACAGCCAACAGCGATTCATGTAGGAAATGTTCTCCCACTCCTTCCCAGGTGTACTATATTACCATATTACATCCTGTAGTCCATATTCCTTGTGAATTTCTGTTTTCTTTGTTCACTTTTGTAGAATTATCTTTTATAGATATTAGACATTTAATATTGGTGATATCACCGTTTCAGTGTTCTAACTACATATTCATGTTAACACACATCCATGTAATAGTGTTCCTGTTTTCTCCCCATGTGCAAATGTTAAGGACTGTTTATAGTAAGATTTAACTTTGTTTAAGTGTGTCGTTGCTTTTTAGATATATACCTAGTATAAATACTGTGAATATATGAAGATGTAAATATATTATTGGTGAATAGAAAATGAAAAAGCTGCTATCATATTTCTAGAAATTGGAGTTTTATGTATTTTGTCTTTGCTCAGTATGGGGGAGATACGTATTGTTGGCATTGCAATGTTATTGATGTTTGTAGGCTGACCAGCAATCAGGGAGGAAAGGGAGTTGGGGGCTTCTCATGAAAATCTTAATTTCTGTCATGAAAATCTGGGGAAAATAAGGGAACTGTACCGAAAGTTTAGTAAAATTCAGGGAATTCTTAATTTGTACTCAAACAGAAAATCTTCATGCTGCATTCATCTGAGAGTGCAAGATGTTGAATAGCTGTGAGAAAATTAGGGAATTTTGCAAAGTTTCAGCGAAATCAAGTAGAAGTCGGGGGGAGTTTTATATGCAAAATCTACTGGTCACATTGCGTTTGAGTTTTTGTTAACTGAAGCGAGGATCAGAAGATGGAATGCTTCTAGAAATCAGATATAAGTTGTGTCTGTAGGGCTTCCTTGACTCCTAAAACAATAAAGCAAGGGCATTGCTGTTCTCTTTACGTGAATTCCCGTAGGTAGCACCGTCTGACGAATCTTAACAAAGGTTGTACAAAAGCAATCTAGTCTGGTCTGGGCTCTCTTGTCATTAATTCCTGGAAATCCCTCTTGTCATAGAACAGTTGATGTAAGATGAAGCCAATGAGATGTTGTATAAGCAGTGACCCAGCATTGACTTCTATGAAATTATCTAATTGCGTCGTATCTGGTAAACACGAAGAATTGTTTGCTACTTTTCTTTTAAGTTGATAGTTGATGAATGAATGAAGTTGATAGGACAAATCACTGTACTAAAAGAGAGTTTTCCTTGCATCTTTGGCTAGCTAAAACGCTCAAAATTCACTCAATGAGAGTTGTATGCACTGAAAGGAACAACACTAAGCGAGGCGTTGTGTTAGTAGCAGAGGTTGAAAAATGCTCCCTGCTAACCAAGGAATCATTTCCACCGAGCAAAATACAATGAATAGACAAGTTGAAATGGGTAAGGTTACAGTGTACCACATGATAAACCAAGCGCAAAATGTAATGCCCGAGATAGGTAGTCCTTTCAGTAAAGCTGGGTGCCATGGAGTATCACTCGAGAAGATTCAGCCTTTTTTTTGATAAAATTAGTACAGTTTGGGAGCTCAAGTTCTTTTCCAATGAATCAATGTACGCTAGTTTAGTGAATTCCTACCTTGGCAGTATGAACCATCCCTTTTTTAGGCTTTATGTATACTTCTACGTCAGATTTGTTCATAAAATTTCTATCACGTTTCACTTTTGCATATAGCTTTGAAAGTATTTAAACTTGAACAGTTTGAATAACATAGTGGGAGTGATCATGGGTATGGCCCAATGGAGTAACCTATCGCATGCCCCTTCTTACCTTTTTAAGAGGGCATCCCCTGGCTGCCGTCTTGAAAAGAAACGCATTTAAATGCAGAGTTTATTGCATCTTTTCAAGTAATGTGCGGCGCTGTGTGTAGCTTGTGTGCAGCAAACTGACAGGTGCAGCGCAGCTCATTGCATCTCTGTTTCCGAAACGAGGCTTGTAGTGGCGCTACTGAAAATGGCGGGTAACACTGAAGATGTCTTGTCAATGGTTGATGTTTTGGAGGAAGACAGGGCTTTAGAAGAAGAGGCAAATGCTGTCCTGGGGGCGAGTGATGACCAAAACTGTACTTATCCACAGGTACGTATTTTGATCTTTTGATTAGACCTGTTGGGATCCTAAGAGAGTCAGCTAAGCTTTCGAGCTGTATATGGTGGTATACTTTTTATTTGAAATGATTAGACTGCAAAATAATATTTTATTAAAGCTAGAGCTCTGTATAGGAAACTTTAAAGTTTGAGCTTGCATCGTATGTAACAGGGTCCTAGTTACATCAGCATATTGCAGCGTGTAGATTTCATGGGCAAGCAAGAACAATAGTCAATATGATAAAAGCAAATGAATTACTCGTTATGAATACGAATATTTACAGGGATTTTAGGAAATTCAGCTATTACTTTGTGGAGAGCTGGTTATTCTTGTGTATTTAAAGTGTGTGCAATGTAGGTAGGGTCATCCAGATTGGGTACTGTTATTGATAGACTCTGTTTGAACACATTGAGAGGGGGATAAGGAATATTGGTCTGTGTAGATATGGATCTATTGTCAAGTTTTAAGAGTCATCTGGGTGACATTGTGGACTCCTATCTGGTACTTTTGTTCAGGCCTCCATATCATTGATTGCATTCCATGCATACTTAGGCCCAAAAATCCTTGGCATGCACTAAGCTGTTTTCAACATTAGGAATAGAAACACTTGTTTCCTAGTGGACCTTCTGTGTACAGTTTGCATCCTAGAAATCATTAAAGGGAACTTCCAAGTGCTAGCATAACTTGGCTTACCAATTCATGTAACTTCAGTGGCCTATTTGTATGCCAATTTCTGTTATTTGATTTTTCTTTCATAAAGTTGCAGTAATTGCATTTATGATATGTTTAGGACTACCAGACTGTCTTTGTATAGGTTGCCAAGTTCTTATCTGTTTGCTTTAATATCTTGTTTCTCTTTATGCATATCAATCCCAAGCTTGTTGTCCATCATATCTTCTACATGGTCCTCTGCCATTGTATGATCAAATTCTGTGCCTCATCCTTGCACTTGAAATGGGAAACTGTTTGCACAAGATGCAAATGTTATTATCTGTAATATGTTTGTTTACTCAGTTGTGTAGAGTATGTTTTCATTGTAAATATTTTATCATCAGATTCTGCAATCTTAGTCTAATTACTATTAGTATGAAGTTTGGTATACACAAAGTTATGTCCTGTTGACTATCCAAGACATTATTGTCAGTTGATAATAGTGATCAGAAGAGCACCCCATGACTAGAATCTTGCTAGTAAAAAGTGCTAATACATATATAACTGTTGTTTTGATTATTACTTATATTTGCTATGCTATTATGTTGTGTTGTCAGCAGTACTTCAGAATTGTGTCTAGTAGTGAGGAACAAACTTTTGTTTGCAGCACTTTATAGTTTAATAATTCTAGGCTTTAGACTATGAAGAATCAATAATAAAGTTTTATATGTTTCATACTGATACAATCTCACCCAACATGGTCTTGGTTTTGGTATATTGTGTGTTTTGTAGATTTTGAAGTAGGAAGACTTGTAGATGTGCTTTGAATTGTTACCTACACCAGTGTAAATACCAACTAACTGTATTCCAGATTTATTTTGCTATATATGTCTGTTCCTGAGAATTGCACAAAAAGATGAAGCAAAACTGAGCTTTTTGGAATGGCTAGCTTAGGTGTAATATAGTGTTGAGGTCAGCTAGTATGAATATCAGCCTAAACAAAGAGCAAGATGTTGAGACATATTGGAGATGTTGGTTTAGTGTTAGAGTGGAGGAAGTGATGGTAGTGAATAAGGGAAAAGAACAAAATGTATGAATGAATGAATGGAATTGAGAATACAATAACTATGGTGGGATTGCAAGAGTGGTGCATGTATCAGAGATACACTTTAGAAAAATGACAATTGATTTCAGTTTGTTTTGATTGCTTCAACTCTCATGTTTTGATTGCTTCAACAACCATATTGAAACATGTTTTACAACTTGAACTCAATTGTTGCTTTTCTAAAGTGTATTTCTGATATATTACTACTGAGAAACTTTGGTAGTATATATATATATATATATATATATATATATATATATATATATATATATATATATATATATATATATATATATTATAAATATATATATATATATATATATATATTTATATTTATAAAATATATCTAAGTTATGAACATTTACTTTACATCATATTTGAAGGGGTCCAAAAGTAAGGGACCTGGTGGGCACTTGCCTGGTGCTCTACTGGCTAATCTACCCCTGATTGCTATCCTATTTCTATTACCACTGTCAACTCCTCATCATTATCATCTTACTAAACTGTTAGTCATCATCATTACCAAAATGGGTCATCATTATCATCATCACAATCACAATAGCAATGGTGCCACAGCTTTATATCTACGGAGGGAAATATATGCAGAGACAATTTTGATTGGGAGGACATTAAGAAAAAATTGAGCAACAGTGTTATTTCTGACCAACTCAATTCTCCAGCACACAGGGAAGCAATGATGATGGTTACTCGTTACTGCAGGTGATTTGGAATATCACAAAAAGAGATTTGTTCATGAGCAACTGTGACCAACAGAACAAATACAGCACAGGTTGAAATTTTGCGAAACTTCCCAATGTGTGGTAAATTTCCTGCTGCAGGACCAACTTTCCTAAATGTTCATAGATATTGAGGAAGCTTGATATCCCCCATGCCCTCAGAGGGCACATCTCTGAGTGATGGCTGATAGCTTTATTTGGTTTCATGATTTCATTTGTTAATGTAGGAAGGCATACCATAGTTTGATCTGACATGGCAGAGAAGTTTTTTTCTCTAGAATGACTAAAGTGGCATCTCTCAGACTGAACATTTGACTGAAAAGTATGGCACAAAGACACATCTAGTACAAATCTACACTGAAAATCTATGTAGACAGGAAATACCTTGTAATGGGAAAAGTTGGGGGCAAGGGGCTAATGCCCCCTCACCCCAGATTGGTCTCATGACTGTATAATCATTATCATGGGCATCATATTAGTTATTTTACTTATTATGATTACACCATCATCATCCTTATTATCTCTAGTCTTTGCACTGCTGTGTCAAGTGCTGCTGCTAGTGGAGGTGCATAGGAGGATCAAGTTATAAAAATTGATTGAATGATCATGTTAAGGGTGAAATATAGAGAATGTGAAAATGGTTTGTGTTCTGAATGTGATGAAGGACAATAGTTGGCTTTTTCTTGTTTGCCTTTGTTTGCTTTACAACAGACCTGTCAACCTAGAATCATGTACAGAATATATCCGGACTGTCTGCTCCTCTGACCTACAATCATGGACAGAATATATCCGGACTGTTTGCTCCTCTGACCTACAATCATGGACAGAATATATCCGGACTGTCTGCTCCTCTGACCTACAATCATGGACAAAATATATCCAGACTGTCTGCTCCTCTGACCTACAATCATGGACAGAATATATCCGGACTGTCTGCTCCTCTGACCTACAATCATGGACAAAATATATCCGGATAGTTTTCCCCCTCCCCCCCTACCTATCAATGTTGTTCTTTCGTAAGATTTTGGTGAAAAAGGCTTCTCCTCGTAACAAGCATAAAATCCTTCGCCGATAACAACATTGATCTTGGGGGAAGGGGGGTCACGGAAAGATCAGCAAAAGTCCAGTAATTTATGTCCCAGGTAGTAGTAGTCAAAACCCAGTCTTGTGTAAACAAAAAGAGTTCGTTTTTTCACTTGGACTCTTCAAGTAAACAATGGTGAATAGGTGCTAATTGGCCAATCATAGGGCCAAATAGACGCATTATTCATCATATCACGTGTACCCGCATCTGGCTATATATTTCGTTTCACCTTTCGGTCGCTATCCGACGTTTCATACTCTGACGAGTGTCGGATGAAAAAAGCTTTCAGTATGCTAAAGCAATGTTCCCGCTTTTTCGTGCTATAGTGTAGTAGAATTTTCAAAACTTGGAGATTGTGGATTTTTCCATAGGAAAAACAGGGAGAGTTGGTCAACAACCGGGAGACAACCAAAATTCGCTATAAATATAATTGAAAAAATTGTGCTTGGCAAATAGATTACAGCAAAAATAATCATGAACAGTAGTAGAAATGAAAAAGTAGTATAGTAGAATGAAAAGTACTTTCATAATGATTCTAAGCGTCAGAACATTCATTGAAAGGTCTTTCGCTCGTACACAAAGTCGAATGAAAACCAGAAAAGTGTAAGCAAAAGTCCGAAAAAGATGATTCGATTTTGCAAAATCAACCGGGAGAAAATGTATAACAACCGGGAGACCGGGAGACCGGGAGACCGGGAGACCGGGAGACCGGGAGACCGGGAGAAAGCAGTAAAAACCGCGAGTCACCAGGTGATACCGGGACAGTTGACAGGTCTGTAATACAAGGATTTATTTGGTTAGGGATTTGTTAAGCAAAATTTATTGGAAGGTATATATATCATGTTTATTTTGCGTATTATCTGCGCTGCTATGGAATAAGCGATCTATTTTGGTACGAACTATTTCGTACATTTAGATGTAGGCCTCCTCCTGTTCGAGCATTATGTTTCGCGAGTTACGATTACAACTTCACAGGTTAGGAAAAGTCATATGTAGCTTCTTGATACGATGTTTTTGAATGATAAGGAAAGTGACACCCACACAATTGCTGTTGGTGTTTGCACATGAAAGTGGGCCTTGTTTACTTGTTGACATTCGATACCATTGTTATGCGCGCACGGTATATTTGCATACGCCTGTAAATGCATTACTCATAGCCTCATTACTGAGTTGGCTTTGCCATGTTACGCCCTGGACAGCTAATAGAAATAATGTTATTTGATTAATGAGCTTTTGTTGTTGGGTTTGTATTGCAGATACGACTCGTTTCCGTTGTAGTTTCTTATCCTTTAGTTGTCTTTATTGTATCGGGTGGTACAATATATCGCTGTAATTAACTCTAGTGGCTTATGGGCGCAATCAATTCAAGGTTGACATCCATTTATGTGAGGACGAGGGTAAACAACTCTACCAAAGTTAGAGCTAGCTGCGTTAAAAGTGAAAGTGCGAAAAATATAACTGACCAGAGTGGGAGTCGAACTCGCGGCCCATGACGGGGGTCAGTTATTTCTCACACTTTCACTTTTTATTTCTCCTACACCCTGTTATACAGTAGCTCTTCGTAAAAGTTCGCCTCAATGCCAGATCCCTTTACCAGGTTTTGATGTATACTTTGCTGTCCATCTTCCCTCCTTGTAAGTTGATCATGCTTTCCTAAAAGTAAAAGAAGGAATCACCTGAGAGTTTAAGGATAAGTTCGCCTTGGATTATACTATTGATAAAAAGGATTAATTTAGTGTCTTTCATCAATTGTTAATTGATTTGATTTAGCAACACGTGTGCAAACCTTCCATCTGTTTGTGTTGTTTATATGAAGTTTTCTGTTTAGTAGACAATCAGTGAGGCTCTCCATTTGATTTGTTTTTCTTGATGAGACTCGGCGTGTCGGCCCAGTAGTCACGTGCTTTCTAGGTAGCAGCTTTTACAGCCATTTATTTTTCATGGTGGATATGGAATAGGTTTTGGTGCTGTTGTTTTTGTTGTAGTCAAATTAATTAGCATATATATTGACAATGGCGTTATTAACTCTATATTCCTATTAATGTCTGGCGCCTCTTCTCTCTAAGACCCCAAGTAAATAAAGCCTTGAATTATATATTTGTTCGGACTGCAATGAAGTCGATAGGATGCAGCTATAAGCATTTACATCTGTTTTGCATCCATTTTTTATAAGCTGTATGCTCTGCATCGCAATGACGCACATCCTCGGGCTGGTTATCTTACCTGCACATGTGGTCACTTATCATTGACTTGCTTTCTCACGATATGCATCATATTCCTGTGCACACACACACAATTGTTTTTATGTTCATTATGCATACTGCTGATTTTCTTAATGACATGGCAATGCAGATTTATTCTTTTTTTTCACGGGTGACATGTTTGTAAATTCACAGTGTTAGATATGCATTTTATAAGAAATTTCTTTTTTTTGGTCCAGTATTGAAACTTTCTTAGCTTTTTCATATCGTCAGTATTGAAACTTTCTTGACTTTTTCATATCGTCAGTATTGAAACTTTCTTGACTTTTTCATATCGTCAGTATTGAAACTTTCTTGACTTTTTCATATCGTCAGTATTGAAACTTTCTTAACTTTTTCATATCGTCAGAATTAACACTTTCTTAGGACTTTCTTAGTAAGAATGCTTAAGTTTGTGTAACACTATAGTATAGAAAGACAGATAGGCATCATACCAACACAACGCAGGAATACTCATATTAACACAAGAAATCTATACAAATTAAATAAAAGAGATGTATATGAACTTATTGGCTTTTATAGGTCTCAAAAATTTGGCATTGAATATTCTTAACTTTTTGTGCTGTCGAACAATACTTGTTTTTATTAACAAACGTGCAACTCATTTAACTTTATCTCTCTTTTAGGGATACGTAGGTCGTCAGGCGTTGTATTCTTGTCTCACATGCTGCCCCGAAGAGGACTCTTTAGCTGGTGTTTGCTTCGCTTGTTCTCTACACTGTCATGATGGACACGATCTCGTTGAACTTTACACGAAAAGGTTTGTTGTCTTGGGCCTACAGCTATACCAAGTTTTACTTTGCTGTGATAACCAATTAGTGCAGAAATAAAGTAATATTCTACAATTATAATAAATAATGAAATTATGTGTGGTAAAATTTTATTCCTTCCAGCATTTCCCTATTTCACTCCGCTACTCCCCTCAAAACTGTTAATTGGTATGGTGGAAAACTTTTGAATCATGAAAAGCAAACTTATAAGCATTAGCCATTGCTATACTTTTCTTATCAGGTTGAAGAGAATAAAACATGTATGCATGGTAACTGACTCTCCAAAAGGAAAGTCACGTAAACTTTTATATCAAAAGTTGCTTTGTTTCAGAACAATTTATAAGAACACTGGCCTCAAAATTGATGGGAATTTAAGAACGAATTGAGAACAATCTGAGGCTAAAGCACTGTGGTAAAATGTATTTTTGGACAACGATGCATACACTTCCCAATAACACATTGACATGAAATGTCATTTGCTTGTTGGCCTGAGGAGAATTGACAGCGTTGTCATTTCTCTTTTATTTTCGTGAATTAGTTTGGCCTTCGCAAAACATCCAGTGATGTCTTGTATATTGTCTAATGTCTACATTGCCTACACCTAATAAGTTAGGAGCATATTAAGAACAATTCAACTTCAAAATTTTGGAAAAATTAAGAACAGCCAGCCTGAACCTCATTTATACTGGTTCTTATAAAAAGAAGAGTATACAACACGAAAAAATAGCATCTCTTCCAGTAGCGATAAAACATAACGCATTATGGGAAAGGATTGTTAATGGTTCTACCCAATATTCCCTATTTTCACGACAAATGTAGACTGATAGCTGTTATTTTTCTTTTTGTAATGATGGTATTTATGGTGCCAACTGCCTTAGAGTGTTTGGACTTGTTGACTCACATTTTTGATTGGTTTGGAAAGTAATGAAATAAAATTTGCATATTGTTATAGACTCTTAGTTGTACTTTCATTAGTAAACTGACTGCCTTCTAGAAAGATGCCTAGCACCAGTTTCTAAGCAGAAGCTATTTGTCTACCGTAATGCTCCCCTCGGCCAAGCGCTCACCTCAACAA
This sequence comes from Mastigias papua, assembly GCA_964019165.1. NCBI lineage: Eukaryota > Metazoa > Cnidaria > Scyphozoa > Rhizostomeae > Mastigiidae > Mastigias > Mastigias papua. Next base: position 14,006,116 of record OZ025279.1, on the reverse strand, counting down.
AAGCTCCCGCTGGAAAGGCAAGAAATTAAATAGCCTTCCAGCGCTTGATTGACGTATTGTCATAGTACTTATATAATTGGGGAAGTGACCTCCAATCCATAATTATTGGCCAACACCCCCAACCAATTCTCTCTGTCTTGCAATCTGTCCCCCTCCCCCCATTGAACGTCTAAGAGTCCCAGGGAGTAGTATAGCCCTGTTTGTCAGATGATCAAATTTCAGCACATGTTCTACTTTTATAGCAAACCTGGCTCAAGGCCCAGTAATAAAAGTTTCTAAATTTTTGGCTACACTTTAGGTCTAAAAGTTCCATAAAATTTTCTTAAGTAAATGAAACATTTTCAGTGAAAACGAAAACAAAACGTAGAACATAGTCTTTTGATGTGTCCATAAAGCTTAGCGTATCAAACATACTGTAGTGGAAACTTTTTACTCCGTGGAGGAAACAAGGGGATTTCTGAAACTCTGAAAGATGGCACTGAAGTTTCTAGCAGTTTTTTAAATTTTTGGATGTCTAATACTAGGTTTCTTATAAACCTGTTTCTTATAATGAAAACCATGTATTTATCAAATACGGCCAACAGTTTATCGATTATTTTTATATTGTATAATCTTTTGTTGAAGTAAAGTTTTTTTACTTTATATTCGTTGTTATCTCTTGAAATTATATTGTTTGATTGCATACATAGGAATTTCCGCTGTGACTGTGGAAACTCGAAATTTAATGACTTCCGATGCAAGCTGCTCTCAGTAAGTCCCAGTTCCTTGTTATCACATAGCTACATAGCACGTAAAATGTGTTCATTATTATATTAGAATTAAGGACTTTCGAAACTAAGTAATACATCATTTTGCCCGGTACCCTCCTGGTTTTCTCCATCGTAGAGAGTCCTAAAGTCCAAGTAGAAGCGTGAAGAAGGCTTTTGGCAATAGAAATACTGTATTTAATTGTTCAAGCCACTTGATATCTGTCTACCCTTTACGATGACGCTTGTTATCTTGCAGTTCGCCCCGTCTTACTTGGGAATACATGCTTAGAGACGGTTCATTATCTCTTAGCATAGAGTTGTTTTATCGTCATAAGTGTTATATCCATCCGGGGACACCGAGAAGGGGGAAGGGAACTAATCACCCTGGGCTTCGAATCTGAAACGGGTCCCCCAAATTTATAGAATGATTCTTTGATGATCGCAAGAACGTCCATGTTTTATTGTGGCGTCATTAGGGGGCCTGTTGTTTCCCGTGCATTGTACACCACAAAAGCTCTCGGCAGACATGTCGGTCTTGTTGGTGTATTTTTGTCTTAAGTTTTGCTGCTAAGTTTCTGAATTAGTTTAAGGAATAGGTTTGACACATTTCTTGAAAGTTCAATGTGTATTCGATTGGTAATGTTGGAAATGAGTCGTTTATTTTCACGGTAGCCTTGCAGAGTATCCAATTTTGCTCTTGTAAGGACAACTAACTATTACATAACATGCTATCTGTCTTGTTAACTTGGGCTGGAGTTAATCCTTATTTTCTATCCGTTATCGCAGTAGTTTATCCTCCAAGTTGTGCCTCAGCTAATGAGCTCTTCTTGTAATCTTGTATTTGCCTTGGGTGTTTTCTTGTGTATTAACGGTAAGGAGATGAGTGAAGAGTCAAATCGTTGAATCAAACAATGCCGGATAGAGCTTACTTCTGGTTGACGAAAACAATTTGGATCTTGACTATTACGTAATTTGGATTGCAAGACTCTTTCGGGTTTGATCTTTGCGTTAAAGATAAACAAGTACATTGGCACCAGAGATGAAAGTCTGATTCCCAAAGTAAAGCTGCTAATGTACGCTTTTCGTTCGCACTTGTGTTTGCCCCATTAGACACATGTTATGCCAGTTAGAGGTATCCCTTTGATCCTTATGATTTTTGTCGTAGTGTAGGGCCTCTCAAAAATCGTCTTTACTAACGGTGAACACACAATGATTACGGAGAATGGAACATATATGCGTATTCATTTCATTTGTAGATATTCATATATAGTGGCCCCTCAGAACTTTCTCCTGTTGTATAGAGAGCCGTTTCATTTTACATACTGAAGGAGGGTTGCCCTCCAGCTCAGCTGATATTCATAGGGCCTTCCATTGGAAACTTACATCTTCTTACTATACTATAAAAAGAGCTAAAATACTACATAACCTATATACAATATAATAAAATAAATAGATATATAGTACCTTAAGAAACTGATCTATATATATATCTATATATATAGCTAGCTACTGATTGTATATATTAGAGCTGCTTGATAAAGGCGAAAGCCGAAAGTGACCATAAGGTGCTAAAAACCAGGGGAGTTAAAACAAGCCGCTGTGGTCTAGTGGTTACGACGCTTGCCCGGAATGCGAGAAACCCTGGTTCGATCCCAGGTGGTGGCAAATTTTAATTTTCTCCTCAAATTAAAATTAGAATTATATCTACTTTTTTTGCAGGACTCAAAATTATCATTTCTGACAAATGTTAGATCCAAAAATATCATTTTGGGTAAACATTTGATCCAGAAATGTAGGACTTACCCCCCAAATGTGCCCAGTGTCCCCATGGAGCTCATATTGCGTTTATTAACCGATTGTTTTCAGTTTCATCATTATCAATGATTAGTTCATTGATATCGACGCGGGATAGTCTCCCGGTTAATCTCTTGAACTTATGTGAGGGTAAGCCGTCACCAGCGGACTGCGTTATGCAAACACACTGGGGATACTATTGTGTGCTGGGGATACTATTGTGTATCCCTATCGTATTTGTATTATTCACGTTCAGTGAAATGTGGAGTATATTTGATAACGTAACAGAGGAAGTTTGCTAGTTTCACTACACTAGAAACGAAAGTTGCTAAGTTCAATTCCCTACATTGTTCCCTATTTCGACATCCGCCTCCGATTAGTTGATAAGGACTCGATTGTCTGCAACGGAGATAGTCAGGGACTTGAGCTGTTTTCTGACTGCGGGTGCTGAAGCCATCATGCCTGCAAAAGGCGTCTTGCTGTGCTTGGTTGGTTTGCTGGTACTTTGCTTCTGTCTAGAAGATGCCAGAGTTCACGAAGAAAAGGAGAATGACAGGACTGTTCAAGTCTCAGGCCGATCTAAACAGAGTCTTGATGAATTGACGAAAGAAGACTCTGTTGTGTCCAGAGCCCGTGTTGCAGCTAGAAGGCCTGTAAGAAAGCGGGTGGGCTATGCTGGATACAACAGAAGAAGAAGAGCTCTCGCTCATGTCAGAAGAAGAAGATCAAGACGCCGTAGATGGTGGTAAACACTTGCAGAAGAAGAAGGGGCGGTATGTTATATGGTGGGATATACAACTGAATGGAGCAATGGCCAGAAAGAAAGAACAGTTCCCAACAATTACGCGCACGTTTATTGTCATTTTTCGTTTTTCATCAACACAGTCTCATGTGATTATGCTTTTTATCATGCACTCAGAAGCAGGAAGTGTTGCTTTACTTGCGTATCGTACCTTTGGGCGAATACTGTTAGGGTGTGGGACATAGTGTGAGCATACCGTCTTCATTCGTGAGTTTAGCCGATTATTATTGAGTTGGATTGTTTTTGGCAAGGGTAGTGCCAGGGGGCTTTTACCCTATAAATTAACTAAAAAGTAATTCCCTAGATCATTAATTATCCTCACTAGTTGATCAATGATTCCTCATTAGCAAGTGGCTTGTTGTTTAAAAGTATATTAAATACCAATTTGAATATCGCCATCTACTGTCCGTTGTCATTACCGTCCTGTATGTCTCACATTATTTGTTACTTTTCTTTTCCCATTAATGTGACTTTACGCCAATAAATATAAACGGACCATTTTAATTTTATGTGCCCGTATAACAATGCTATAAGCAAGATATTATCATGCCAGTAGGTCGAGGAAGATACTTACACGCTTTATTTTATGAGAAACCTAGCTCAAGGCCTTGTTCCAAAAGTTCCTTATTTGGACCTCCAATCATCAAATGTTGGTGCTAAAAGTTCCTTAACAGTTCCTCTATTTTCTGCGCACAATTAGTGCATAAATATGGTACTGACACTGGGAAAAAATTGAAATTCTAATTTTTGCCTTTAACTTTGGCTGTAACGCTAGATCAATAAAAAGTGTAGGACTTAACACAAGCATAGCAAACGATCCATGCTGGTTTTGCCTGTAAATGAATGGAACCAGCTTACTAATCCTTGATTGTTTGGTGTTGTATAAATTATTCAAATCGAAAAGTTCCTTAGGGAATTTTCCTTTAGTAGTATAAGTTCTTTAAATATTTCGGCATTCTACATGTAAGTTTCTTATAAAATGGTTCCTCATAAAAAAACGTATAGTCCACTCCGTATGGAATGCGCACAGACCAGTAAAAGGGGATTCTCTCCTCTCTGTTTTGGCAATGCCAGTTTCTATCTGGTTTGCACTCCTTTTTCGTTTGTCGTTTTGTTTTGTAAGTACAGCAAAGCTATGGAATCACTCTTTTTAATAGTCAATGTTATAGATCGAGGTTGATGTGCTATTGATACAGTGATGAATCATTATAACCATAGTAGGGATCATTTCAATGATGCATGTGGTGATTGGTTATCTGGCTATCGATATTTTTGCATCACCCTCCATTTGATCTACGTTGATTTTGTCTCAGTGTCTATCAGAGGCATAGTTAGGACATTCTATAGGAGGCGCAGGAAATGAAAGCTTTCCGACAAAAGATAATAGGGATATTGGTTTTTTTTGAAAGCCTTTCCTTTCAAAATTTAACAATTAGAAGAGAAAGCGACTGCGTTATTTTTCTAACAAGGCAAGGCATTTTCCGAGAAGATGCCAATTTAATTTTTCAGGGTGGTTCTTCAAACCCCTGACCCTTTTATCTACGCCACTGATATGAATATTTATTGTACTACTTACAATAGTAGTCGTATTGACAATTCAATTCTTTTTGTTTGTTTTCAAGGAAAAATCTTCAGAGAATGCATCAAATATATATAATCAAAATTTCAGAGGGAAATATTGCACATGCAGGCGGCCCTACCCTGATCCTGATGACGAAGTAGTTCATTTCATTTCATTTCATTTCATTTCATTTCATTTCATTTCATTTCATTTCATTTCATTTCATTTCATTTCATTTCAAAATATTTTAGTATGAATGAATGCTTTTTTCCAATGTTCTTCCCCCACAGCCGCTGATGGATGACTTGCGCAATTTTCTTGACTTTCGTTTCCTCATACGAATGATTCGATGTGCTTTCTTCACTTTTTCGCTGTTCAAAGGCTGCTTTTTCCATTGTATGGGCGTCTTTGTCTTGATAATGGATACTACAGTGAGAACAATCGGGTGCTGGAGGGGGTTGAATGAATATTTTTTGCTAATTTATTAATTTCTTTCTTTCTCTCTCTTTCCATCTATTAGATTGAGGATGAGATGATCCAGTGCGCAGTCTGTGAAGACTGGTATCACTCAAGGGTGCGTTGACTGAAGGAATATTTTTGTGCATTACAATGCTATATAGTAGCTCTACACCTCAGAGAAGTGTTTATATTAGACGCTATGGAACTATTTAGGCCACAACTGGGCACTGGTGGAGCCAGCTACCAAAAAGTGGAGAGGGGGCATAAGTAGAGAACCACAAAAGTTTTGGAACAACGCCCTGTTACATCTCCTCTTTATATGAAATTTCCGACATCCCCCCCCCTCCATGGCTCTGCCACAGGACCTACGCGTTGCACAGCCTGCGAACTATATACAGCCTTGTGGTTTACTTTAGTTGACCGATAGAGGTTAATTGCAAAATAGACGTATCTTGCGATTTCATCTCACTCATGGACCAAAACTGCATCACACAATTATAGTTATGCAAATTGAATTCAGTCTTCAGATCGGGCCCATCACAATACTTTCTTTTCCTCATGTGACCTCATGGACAAAATAGATGCCAACCCTTGATTTCAGCTTTCTAGCTTCAAAGAAAAAGCATGTATTGACGAAAAAACCGTTCTCTATGAGTAAAATTGATGTTCTGATATCATGAAACACACATTTTGCTTAATTTTATTGTCGTTTTTACGAGTTTGTTGTAATCGTTTTTCTTTTATTTTCCGTGATTACTTCATGTGCTTTGGCATGGTCCTTGAGAGTCCGCTCCAGTTGCAGCTGTTCTTAAAAAATCAATTATAAAATTTAAGGATCTAGGAAAGCATTTTCTTTTGAATTCCTTCGTAGCATCTTGGAAGTCTGGCACCGGTTGACTACATGGAAATGATATGCGATGCATGCATGCAGAAGCTCGATTTTCTCAGATGGTATAAATATGTGTCAGGTAATTTTCTTCACGTGCTTATTCCTAATTTTGTTTCTCTCAAGAAACTTTGTACGTAGTTTTCATACAATGATCCTGGTGCTGAAGTGAATGAAAGAATTACTGACTAAACTGAAGAAAGCTGAAAAGGGCATACAAGGCAACAATGCATGAATGCATGTATACAATACATTGATTACAATGAATTGAACAGGCATTGAGTTTTAGAGATCCGGACATCATAATTCATCGGCGCAATAGTATTTGTCTCTTTGAGCCCTGCATTGCATACCTGTTTTGTAAGCATTCAAAAGTATTTTCAATCGTATGACTATAAGCTGTATTAAGTGATGGAGCCATGAGAGTGTAATATATCGGACCGAGTATCACACAAGAGAACAGGCTCTGTTCAAGCTAGAATCAAAAACTTATAACTATATCAGAACGAGGCTATATCAATAGGACTATAACAAAACTAGAACTAATACATCACACTTTTCCCCCCTTAAAGAAAAACGTCCAAGACCTATTAAAGTTGCTTTTTCTTAAAGTCCTTTATTGTAATTCAAAGCCTTTTGAGCAGATGAATGAACCAATACAACAAACTCAACTACAAGTGCTGGGTGGACTATCAGCACTTGGAAAACAGGCAGAAAAGCATTATTCTGGCTTGTTTGTTCCACCTGTTTTATTTTTCTATTCATCCCAGTCAAAATATCTTTGGAGGTCTTCTGATTCTTGTTGGGTATCGTCTTTCAGGAGTCTTTGCTGGTAAGCTCACATCTGGAGTCTTTGCAACTCTTACCTCGGGAGACTTTTGAACTTCTGACTCTATCTGTAACTCTTCCTTCTCTGGAGTCTCTTTACTGGGTAAATCACTGTCCTCAACAACTTTTTCATCACCTGTTTTCTCTAATTCAATTGGAGGTAACACATCTGGAATAACAGGCAATTCTTCAGTTGTCTCTTTCGGTGGAATTGCACTACTTAAAAGGTGTTCTATGTGCACAAATCGTATTCTTTGCCCACACTTTACCAAATATGTAAGAGGTCCTTTCTTCTTTACAATGACTCCAGGGATCCATCTCTCCATGCCATCTCTGTGATTTCGAACAAGCACTGATTGATTTTCTCTCAACTCACGACTTTTAACCCCCTTTTTGTCATGATACTTTATCTGCTGATGCTGCTTCTCTTCTACCGCACTAGCTAAGTTTGGCTTTACTAAACTTAACCGAGTACGCAGAATTCTCTTCATAAATAACTCTGATGGTGCTTGCCTTGTAACTGAATGTGGCGTAGAACGATAAGTCAATAGAAAATCAGCTAATCTTCTTGACCATGTAACTGAAGTATCATTTCTCTTATGATCTAGCCACATCTTGCTTAGAGCTTGCTTTACTGTCTGCACTGCTCTCTCTGCAGCTCCATTACTTGCAGGATGATAAGGTGGAATGAGAGTGTGCTTAATTCCATTCCTCTTTAAGAACATATCAAAATCTTCAGAAGCAAACTGAGGACCATTATCGGAAACAAGTTCCTCTGGCAATCCATAGCTTGCAAAAATGCACCTCAGCTTATCTATGGTTGCTCCACTGGTGGTACTAGACATTTCATGCACTTCTATCCATTTAGAATAGCTATCTATGACAATCAAAAGCATCTTCTTGTCAAACATTCCATAGTCAATATGGATTCTCTGCCAGGCTCTTGCTGGAAACTTCCAGGGATGCAATGGAGCATGTGCTGGCTTATTTCTAAACATTTGACAGCTTTCACAAGTCTTGAGAAATTCTTCTATCTGTGAATCAAGATTTGGCCACCAGATATAGCTTCTGGCATAAGCTTTAGTACGGCAGATACCTTGGTGTGTTTCATGTAATTCTTCCAGCATTCTATTTCTATATTTTGGTGGAATAACCACCCTTGTACCCCACAATACACACCCCTGCTCTGCAGATAGCTCTAACTTACGATTGAAGTATGGCCTTAACTCTTCAGTGCCACAAGCTTCTGGCCAACCATTCAAAACAAATGAAAGAACTCTTGATAAAAGTGGATCTCTCCCTGTTTCTTGCTGTATATCTTTAGCAGAGATCGGCAAAGAATCAGTAAACCTGACTTGGCACACTGAAGACTCTTCTCCTTCCTGTGAATCTCCACTTGGTAATCTAGAAAGCGCATCAGCATTTGCATGATCAGCAGATTTCCTGTACAACAATTTGTATTGATAAGCTGCAAGGATCAAAGCCCAACGTTGCAATCTAGCTGCTGCTAGTGTTGGAATACCAGACTGTGCACCAAGAATAGAAGTTAATGGCTTGTGATCTGTCACCAAAGTAAATGTTCTCCCACAGAGATACTTATGAAATTTCTTTACCCCAAAAATCATTGCCAAAGCCTCTTTCTCTAATTGTGCATAATTTCTTTCACTTGAAGTTAATGTTCTAGAAGCATATGCTATTGGTCTTTCTGAACCATCTTCCATCATGTGTGATAGCACAGCACCTACCCCATAACTAGATGCATCACAGTCCAGCTTTAGAGGCTTAGCTGTATCGTAATGCACTAGTACCTTACTGCTGCTCAACTGTGCTTTACAAGCCTCAAATGCTTTCTGACACGCATCTGACCATTCCCAAGTTACAGACTTCCTTAACAGTACATGCAGAGGGCCTAAAATGGAGGCAAGACTTCTTTGAAACCTCCCATAATAATTTATCAATCCAAGCCAGGATCTTAACTCTGTAACATTTGTTGGCGCAGGTGCATCAATGATGGCCCTGATTTTCTCTTCAGTTGGATGCAATCCCTCTTTGTCTATCTTGTACCCAAGGTAATTGACAGAAGACTTGAAGAATTCACATTTACTGAGTTTAGCTTTGATGTTATGTTTCTCTAACCTCTGCAAAACCTCTGATATGATTTCCTTATGCTCCTCAATAGATCTAGTTGTGATCAGAATATCATCCAAATAACACACAACATTCTTCACACCAGACAACACCCTATCCATGACTGACTGAAATATGGCAGGTGCACTAGAGACACCAAAATTTAACCTTTCTATCCTGAACAACCCCTTGTGAGTATTGATGGTTAACACATTTTTAGCATCTTCTTCAAGTTCCAACTGTTGATATGCATTGGACAAGTCCAATTTGCTGAAATAAACTCCTCCTGACAGTGTTGCAAATATGTCTTCAATGTTTGGCAATGGATACTGATCAACATCTAACACTGGATTCACAGAAACTTTGTAGTCCCCACAAATTCTGACTCTACCATCAGTTTTTTGAACTACCACAATTGGAGAAGCCCATTCACTATGCATCACTGGTGTCATAATACCATCCTTGGTCAAACGATCAAGTTCCTTTTCCACAATTTCCCTCAAAGAAAAAGGAACAGGACGGGCCTTCTTAAAAACAGGCTTAGCATCTTTCTTAAGAAGTAAATCTGCTTTAAATCCCTTTATAACACCATGCTGAGCATCAAAAACATACTTGTACTTGTTTAAAAGCTCCTCACCCAAACCATAATTTACCACAAACAACTGATTCCAATCAAGCTTAATTTCCATCAACCAGTTTCTTCCTAGCAAAGCTGGTTTGTCTCCATCAACAACAACCAAGGGTAACTTAGCCTTTTGACCTTTAAAATCAACATCGACTAAAATTTCTCCCTTAGTTGCAAGAACCTCACCAGAATAAGAATGAAGTTGCTTTGAAAATGAAGATAAGGGCACATGTGGCAAATACTTCTCATAAAAAGCATTTCCAACAACTGAAACTACTGCTCCAGTGTCAATTTCCATAGTCAAAGGAACACCATTGACAGAAACTGTTTCTTGCAAAGTAGCCTTAACATCCCCTCTACAAGTAAAGATTGTATGTAAGTCTTCGTCACTATACCCAACATTACTGGATGAAATACCAAGAAAACTTGTTTTTGCCACGGCAGCATTCAAGCGAATAAAATGGGCCTAAGAAGGCAGAGCTCGTCTTCACCAGTCAACTCGCTGAGCTGGCCTACCTGCGGTTTCTTTCTAAACAAACAACTGTGATCTTCCACAACAGCACCGTATATAACAATTAAACCATAATATGAGGACTCAAAGCCATTCCTCGTCGCCAGAATGTAATATATCGGACCGAGTATCACACAAGAGAACAGGCTCTGTTCAAGCTAGAATCAAAAACTTATAACTATATCAGAACGAGGCTATATCAATAGGACTATAACAAAACTAGAACTAATACATCACAGAGAGTACACTTATTTTTTTATTAGAAGCTGATTTAAAAGAAACCAGGGCTACAACAACCATAAGACACTTCAGGGTTGCATTGCCAAACTCTAAGAAACTGGCTGCATTGTTTACGCTTGAGAAACTCCCACCCGGTAGAGTTCCGCGAATGGGAATGTATCTCTTTGATTTGATAATTTTCTTTGGGTTTAAGTTTTAGTCTATACACTCATCTACAGGTTCGACCTTCATTTGAATTTTTCGCAATAACGTTCGGATTTTTTGTACGTATGGTAGTGCCAAGACCTACACATTGACTTAAAAGACTGACAAGAAACTAAAATAGCAGAAAAATTAAGAAGCAGTTAGCTCCTTCAAAGAGTAGGTGTCATCTAGGCACACTGATTACCATTTTGAAGTTAACCATCTCAACATCGAGTAGTTGGCGATGCAACTGGGTTGCGCGTTGAATTGGTTTGATTTCTTCTGATAGTGTCAAGTCAGGATCAATCTACTGGCAAAAAGGTGATTGGACAGGGTAAAGATTCAAACATGAACGGTGCCGTCGATACCCATTTGGACTTATCATCATCCTGTAAAAATGATAAAGAAAAAGAGATGAATGAGAACTCCAAGGAAGTTTTAGAAATGGGAAATCTGGTGGAAAAACCTGAGATTGTGCCTAAAGAAGAACCACCTGCAAGAGAGGCAGATAGCATGGCATCTAGTCTTCGAAAAGTAGGTTGTTGTATAGAAAGCGGTGAAGGAGTATATTTTGAAACCTGTATTGATTGTTCTGTTTTTATTGGCGGTGAAAAAAGGTTTTTAAAATTTGCAATGTACAGTTGCATTCTTGAGTTTACTGCCCACTTTTCTGGTCCATAATACACAATAATTATCAATAGGAAAGCGAGTAAAAAATGTTGTAATCTTTTTTTTTATTTCATTGTGCTTACCATTTGTCAACAAGGAGCGTAGTATCTGCAAGATTCTTACCGTACAATGGTTGTTGAGTTAAAGTGGCGACCGTTTGAATTAAGGAACACAGTTTTTGATCAATGGTTGCTCGATCCAGTTCTTTTTTATCTCAGAGATCATGCCTAGCCTTCGATTGTCACCAATTGTATTTATGGGCAGAGCAGACACGCTGTTCACAGAGCAGATATTGGAACTAAGAAATAAAATTCATTTGCGCCAAGTTTCCTGAATTATTGCGTTGTTTTCAGGTATCTGTTTTTACCCTAGACATCTGGTGAGATAGAGCCGAAGCCAGAGGGTTCAGTTGCGAATTGTAAGCTGCATGATCTCAAAAGTGGAAACAGGGACTTTGATACCAGAACTCTTCCCAAGGCGTCATTCTGGCCAAATCACTGGAGAAATGTTCTTTGTAAGTGCACAGAATGCAAGGTAAATGGAACTTCTCTGTCTAGCTTTGAAGCTTCATTTTGATCAAGTGACTCTTGAAATCTGGGACCTCTAGGCCAAAAGTAGTAAAAGAACCAGATAAATCGAAATAAGTGGCAGTAGATTCCATAAGGTTCTCCCACAAAAAGAACTCTTCATCAGGTCAGGAAAATTGTGATTGTAAAATCATCTAGGCTTTGGATATATTATTAAGTTATCTTCTAATAATGACGAACCAACTTGGTTAGAAATGAATTTCATATCATGCAAACAACGGTAAGACTCCAGCCTCATTCCCAGTTCTTCCTGTTCGCACAGTAAAATGATCCTATGCTTTATGCTCCACAGCAACTCTTTCCAAGCAGCTTCAACCATAAGAACATAAAATTCCATATCACGCTCTCCAAAGCTAGTTAATCCTGAATTTAGATTGAGACTACCATTCACTGCCATAGGTTCTTTACCATTCGAGAGGCGTTCCATTTATTGTAAACGATGAGGATACAGTAAGTGTCTATGAAGAGAAAGGAAAGAGAAGACACGAGAGCAATACTGCTTATGATGAAGGCATGCGAGCATTCAATACCATGAATCGTATTAACCAAGTTGAAGTCTTAACAGGTGAGTTGCTCATAATTGAGCATGTTTCTTTTGGCACCCAGAGACCCTTGGAGTACCTCACTATTAGCCAAGTGCTCGATCCTTCATTTTTTCATCCATTGTGTAATGTGAATGGATAGTCTGTATTTTGGACAGTGCCAGCGTGGATCTGACACTCACTTTGTAGGGATGCAAACCGAGACAGTGCATCTGTAATTGGGAAAGTGTGGACTTATTTAAATAGGGCATCTATTTATTAAAAAATAAGCCATCAAAACTAACACAAGTTAACATGTATGATATATACTACAAATTCACCGAGTTTTAGATAGCAATAAGATTTGTCAGATAACTTGCTAATTTTTATTTTGTTTCTCCCACACCAACTGAGCAATTCCCATGAAACTCCACACCTACTCTTTTGTAAAAGTATGGATCTTTAAGCATTTCCTATTGTAGACTCTAGTGTTGGCTTAGGATACCGCACTAGATCATTTGAGATAAACACTGGGGGCTTGATTCCACCTGAGGTAGGATCTTTCGTAAAGGTGCCAGTGGTGTATCAGATAAACTGAGTATAACTTGATACAAAATACCGTTGCAAAACTGAGACTGTATATGTATCCAGCCAGGCCTTATATCATCATATTTTCTACTCTGAATGCGTGGAAAAAAGGAGCTTCTGTGTATTGAGAAGTTTTTTCCTTTCCGCCCGTAAGAACCTAATTTCATGTCAGTTGTGCAGAGTCCAGGTTGCACTGCTAGAGATGATGGACCCTGATGTTGGAATGTACAACTGCTGCCAACAGTAAAGCTTCATTAAATACCATATTATATTATAGAATGTTATATATTTTATTATAGTATGTTATATTGTATTATATATTACATTATATTATACTATATTATATTATATTATATTATATTATATTATATTATATTATATTATATTATATTGTATTGTATAGTAAAGCTACGGTATATATGTTGTTGTATTTTTAGAGTACAATGATATGAAAAGTCAACTACATGACTTCTTGAGAAATTTTGCTGGTGAAGGAAAGGTAAATAAGAGGATAGAAATAATTCTTGCAAAGATCTTGTGTTGTTTTAGTAACAGTCCCTTTTATTTGATAAGCTCTTAGTGACCCGTTGAGGCAACGTTTTGTTTTTATATTAACAAGTAAATAAGAAACATGAGGCTCAAATCAGGTAAAAATTAGGGAACATTTAAGAAACGCACACAGTCCGAGCTTAACAATTAACCTTGAAAGAATATTTTCTACATGATAGTTGTTTGTTAAATTGGAAACAAACTACTTATATACGTTAGTAATTCCCCATTCTAATTTCAGTTTCGAACGCAATGCGAAACTAACTGCATACATAATTCACAGAAGCTGAATATTCTATTTCTCGTCTCATAGTTGCCTTATATGGGTTGTATTTGTTGTTAACGATATCAAGAATTTGAAGAAACGTTTAAGGCTGGATTTGACAAAATATTAAGAGAGATTTGGGCTGAATGCATGTTTGATTTTTGTAAAAGACACATGTGGTCATTAGTGGTGAGAAGTTGTTTGAAACTGAAGCGCAGCTCAGTGAAAAGACTTTTGTCAGTGTGATTATTTAACAGTCGAAATCTACAATGAAAATCAGTTTTAAAACAGGCCATTATCTTCGATTTGCTACGAAAGTTTTTATAATCTAAGTGTGAAATATTCGGAGATTTAAGAAAAGAAGCCGAACTGCTATCCTATAATTGATTATGCAATAAACATAATGCCTAATTCTATGGTTCTTGTTCGCTTCTGAGGTAGAAGTGAGCTATAAAAATGGCGGCGTATTTTCAAGCTGTTTTGAAGCGTAAAGAGAGAGTGATCAATTGGTCAACCACATTCGCTAAAATATATTCTCATACATCGGTTTATTTCATGTTCTTAAAATTCTTTAATTTACAAAACTCGAGCCGTGCTGTGTTCTGTAATGAGAACTGCGAGATCGTTCCATGGTTTTGCGTGCATATTGCTTAGCATCTGCAGGAGACTGTGAAATTGGTTGCATCAACAAACACATCACGAATGTTGAATAGATTGTTAAATCACCAAGCTCAGATTATTTTGAGTCATTGGAGAATGCAAGTATGATTGCAGTCCCGTTAAGTGTAGGTGTACATATATAAATATTTCATATGTATATACTTCTGTGTGTGGGCGTGTGGTGTGTATATGTGTGTTGGGGGTTTGATTGTGTATGTGTTTGGGGTGAGAGTGTGTTTGTGTATATGTGTATGGGGTGGGAGTGTGTTTGTGTATATGTGTGTCCGTGTTTGTGTGTGAGTGTGTGTATCTGTGTATTCATATATAGCGTGCGTATATGGAATTATACGAAAAGCGTATGTCGCCACGGAATTAAACATTTTTATGTGATATAACGTTATGCTAGAGCCCAGCGGGGAAAACGCGAGCAAACGAGATAGTGAAGAACAAAAAAAGAGGAGAAGGAGAAGATCCAGCTTTGTTATGTTTGTGATGTGTGAAGATGAGAAATGTTGAAGATTAATTGACAGGTGGATCTAAAATTTGTTTATTTGCTTTTAGGTTGTTACCAAGGAGGATATTGAAGAGTTCTTTGCAGGAATGAAGGCGAAGAAAAGGAGGCGATTAGATGGAGGTGCCAGTTTGCAGTATCATTGCAGATAAATATTCTTTTCTTCTGGAGGAGGACGTTTTTCAAGTGGTTTGTCATATTTGATAGGATTGCATCGTCATCTTTTTCTTTACTTTTGTTTAGAACAATTTTTTTCACATCAAGCAAGTAACATGTCATATTTAACTGTTTTCTCAACTGTCCGCATTGATTTTCACGGTTTGTTCCTTTGTGTAGTTTTGTTCTTTTCCAAATAATATTCTGAGAAAGTTTCATTACTTTTATGGTTCTGGATCAAAGGCAGCCGTATTCTAGTAGACTCTCGCCTGTTCTAGAAACATAAAGCTTTTGCATTTCTTTTGTCTCGCTTTCAAAGCTTTCTAACATGTGATAAGTGCATAAATATTTAGGCTGCAATCCCAAATTTTACAAGCGAGGGATTGTTCGATGCAAACAGGCTAGTGAGCCAAAATAGAATCAAGAAAATTTCAGTATATAATATCAGTGTTAAAAATCAAACTAAGAAAATTTAATAATTTATCCATCATTAGTTTTAAGTCTAGTACACGAATCGCTCCCCTTCTCTTTCGAATTCTCCATTTTTGCAATCCTTGATCCAAATTGTATCGCCCGTTTGGGTAGGACTGCGCATCCATGCAGATTGAGTCTCCTAGCGACCTCGCGCAGCAGTCTCTTTTCCCCGTAGCCTCTTGGCAGTCTTGGATCACACTAAAAAGGGAAAGATCAAATGTGTGAACAGTGTTCCTCTATCAGTCAAAGGTATGCGTTAATCATTTTTAATAAGTAGTTTGTTCTCAAGGAATATGCTCAAGTTTTGGCCACAATGTATTGCCTGTCTTTGTAATAGCAATTCTTGTGGCAGTTACTGTCACCCAACGTTTCATACGTTGATACCGACGAAAAAAGTACATTCAGTATACTACACAAATGTTTTAGCTTATTCGCGTGATAGTGACATTTACCTTAATCCAGACAGGAACGTGTTGTAAAAATGTAACTATATTTTCATCCAAAAAAGGAAAGCGGGCTTCGCGTCCATGGTCAGAAATGCACCTAGAAAACAAGTTTATTAAAAGTTGCTCGATCAGCCAATCAGCAACTCAATAGATCAATCAATTGGTCAACCAATCAATCAATTAATCAATCAATCAATCAATCAATCAATCAATCAATCAATCAATCAATCAATTCTGTAACTTAGTCACAATATATGGAGGGTTAAAAACCCTCTTTTTTGACAAGCCATGTTTAATAAACATCCTGAATAAAGGTAGGTGTCACATGAATGATAAACTTAAAATTTCAGAACTTTAAACTGTACTCAGAAAGATGAACGACCTACAGTGACCAACTCACATATAGAAATCAAGAAACCAGATCTCATTGGAATCTGATTAATAGTAATGATAATATTGTTATTAGATACAAAACCTAAGAATTGTGTTTATATAAAAGACATTAGTTCATTTAAAATCCTTAGGTTTTATAAGAAGAGAATTCCTTTGGTAGAAACAACTACATTTGCTTTTCAGCTAAATGTTTAACTTTAGCATTCTAACTGCATAATGATATCTGAAGTTACAGATAATCTCTACTCACTTCTCCATGTATACGTTGGCCTAACGACTTTTTGTATGTCACGTTTACAGTATTTAAGAATAGAAAAGCCCGGGGAATCAGAGGGGGCGTTTAAAATTCTACAGACATTGATTCACTGAATACAGGTACGCTTGTTAATGGCTGTCATCCTATAGTCGCCACGAGATACATTACTGATCACCCTTATGAAAACTATATCCGTTTGTAAAATGACGAGATTACAAGTAAGAACATTCAACGAGAAACTAGAGGTTTATTGGTTTTGCTGCAATGCTCGTTATGACACATTTGCCTCTATGAAGTATCTTCGTTGAGCGATGCAGCTAACTGAACGTGAAGAGAATACCTATCATCACGGCCTAAATTTCTTGACGATATTCTTTGCAATTCCATCTCAATTTCCTCTCTCAGACCTTTCCATCCAAGTTTTCTAAAACGGAGAATAATCTCAGTTAAATAGCAGAAATCAAATTCCATATGTAATGGCCAGTGTTTTGAACACAATGTTTTGATCACAGCGTTTTGATCACAGCGTTTTGATCACAGCGTTTTCATCACAGTGTCGTATCACAATGCTATGATAAAAGTGTTCTGACTACAGTATTTGGATGGCATGTTTTCTGACCACAGTGTTTTGATCACACATTCTAACCACAGAGTTTTGATCACACATTCTAACCACAGTGTTTTGATCACACATTCTAGCCACAGAGTTTTGGTCACTGTGTTTGCATCACAATATTCTGCCCACAATATTTGGATCATATGTTTTGACCACATTATTTGGGTCACATGTTCGATCTCAATATTTGGATCACGTTTTTTGACCACAGTGTTTGAATCATAGTGTTCTGACCATAAGGTTTGGGTCACATTTTGGGACAAAAAGGCCCATCAGTAATTAGTACTTTATCATCAACTTCGTGCATTTTTTTCGTTCAGTTATCCCTGTCGTTATTGGCATGTGTTTTGAATTGCCGAAGTGTTGAAAATAGCACGGTAGCTGTACCTATCATGTGCCCATTCTACGATCTTTTCAGGCCATGTCTTTTCTATATATTTTTATATATCATTTAAATAATTATTAATGATACACAGAAATAAATAGTCAACAACAATATAGATAAAACAATTGTAGGAAAAAGACAAGGTCATCTGGTCTCCATGTTGGATGACATTGCAATTTTAGTATTTTGGCAAACAACAGAGAAATAAATAGGAGAAAAAATGGAACAGAACGGTGGCCTAGTACCGTATCAATCGGTAAAGAAAAATAGATGCAACTTATTATTAACCTTCAATTATGGAATCAATCTTGATACACAACCCTGATATATTACCTAACTTTATTCCACAGAATGTTGATACTGTCTTGCAACCAAAATGTGAGTCAAAGAGCTTAAATTGACTCGCGACATTGCCAGACAGTCTGAGTTTTCTAGTAAAAATACGGGTATGGATTTAACAATCATTATTATCAGTCTGAAACTAAAAGCTTACTTTCTTTTACAACGACATTATTCAGAGCGATAACAAGCAAAGTAAAGAAAATAAATTCAAATAAAAACAAGAATAGCGAAGAAAAGAGGAATATTAATGTGATACAGATCTTTTTCGGAGCCCTAAACATTGTTATATTACCTATATTACCTAACGATTAAATTCCATGTATATCTTTTACATATCATCCATACCAGTCGAGGCTGGGGATTAATGACAAAAGTCCATAATTGTCAATAACAAAAGTCAATGAGGAATGGAGATAGAATCAAAGGAAGGACTCACTCGAATTTACCCCTGTGACGTGCATACCCTCCCAATTGCTCATCAGCACCCATGCCGGCAAGTAACACCTTAAAAAAGCAGATGAATACTGGATCATATATATTTATCATAAATAGCATGAATGGACAATCATTAAATAAACAAGTTGTGTATGATATTTTCGTTGATGACTTTAATTCTAGACTTAGCAGAGTTCATTTTGGTTTTGCTGACACGGTACTTAGAAACTTCAGATTGGCCATAGATTCTAGAGACCAGATGACGACATGACATACGAAATAACGTCCATTCATTCATTCATTCATTCATTCATTCATTCATTCATTCATTCATTCATTCATTCATACACCCAGTCATTCGTTCATTCATTCAATCAATCATTCATTCATTCAAACAGTGATTATTTCGTTAAATATTTTGTCCTATATAAATATTCATGTTATTACTATTATACTAATTATTGTTATCATACTGATCAAGGAAAAGAACCCAGCGCATACTTTGGTATTACTGGTGTATAACTCCTTCAAACTGACAAGTTCACCATTCTCATAGGTATACTTCGTACCCTGTCCTTTCGCTGCAAACCAGATAGCACATCCCAAACTGTCATCCAGAACTGTCTGTAATGGGTAAACCAGATGACGTACGTGCTTTTCTCTATATTGGGATTAAAAGAGACAGTCATAGCTCTAGCAATAAGGGATAATATTTCAGTGTCTAGAATAAGCATTTATTTAGAGGAAGTTCGAGTTAGCGAACAGACTTAGAGAAAGTTAGCTACCTTTTTCATCTGTAATAGTCTTTCGGAAAAATCCATAATACCCTTGACTCAAATGCCATACGCTCTATAAGAACCAGATAATTTTGGCCAAGGCTCAATGTTCTTAATTTTCTGGTAATTTAGACTCAAATGATCTTAAAATTCTTCTTATTTCAAAATAGATTTTTGTACATACCTGAGAAGCTACATGCCGTATGAAGCTTCCCAGACGTTCGGGCCAAGCTACTTTTTTAAAATAAAGGGACAAATCCTGATGCAAAATAAACAAACTCATCAGAATTTCTTCTAATGTTGGTAGTTGAGTGCTTGTAAAAATTCTCTCCTGATGCAGAGCATGTGTTAGCAGTGTTCCTAATTTTTTTGGCAAATCAAACCTCAGTGTTCTTATAAAGAGTGCAGACGACACTTACACTAAATTTGTACATTAAACTGTTTCCTTCTTATCTATGGCAGTTATTAACGCTAGAGACTCTGAAAAAATATTTTCACTTTCTTCCTAGAAGATTTATCTTGATCTTTAACACAGTAATATAATTTTCTACGTCAATATTGGACTTCCATAATCAAGATTGCATTATTTTTACATGATATTGATTTTTTAATAACTTACCTTGCAGCTTTAACATCACTTAGTGTAACGTTTATCTGAAATAAGTAATAAACGGTAGCCTATCACGGCAAAGTCAAAAAATGAAACAAGCGTAAAGCTGTCAATAGTTAGCAATTTTTTAAAGCACTATAGAGATCATATTTTTCACCTGCAAAAAATACTATGGAAAGCCAAACTTATCAATAAGAGTGTTGTGACGCGGAACATGCTATACAGTTGACATTTGATAACTCGAACGGTTATGGGAAATAGACATTTGTTCAAGTTACCGAATGATCCAGTTATCGGATGGTACTGGAGTCCAGTTATTGAATGTGATTTCTTTCTTTAGGGTTGGCTTTTCTAGCTAAGGCCAACTAATGCCTACTAAAAGCATAAATACATGTTGATGCTACATGAAACAAGCATAGCCACCAAATGTTTGAGAGCCCTGTCAGGTCTATTTTCTCCTAACCTAATTGGCCAATCATCATGCAAAATGGGCCTAGTCTTAGCATGTGTGGTAAGAATCCCGCATGATGGTTGGTCAATTAGGTTGGGAGAAAACAGACCTGACAGGGCTCTCGAACATTTGGCGGCTATGTTCATCAAACCCAATGTAAGAAAGATAAAAATGTAGTTAAATGTTGCCAATAATAAGAAAAGTAATAGACAATGACGCCAATAAAGTTTTCAATTTGCCATTACATAAACCCTAGACCTTTAACTTACCGCTTGCGCAATTTACAGTTGCAATAAAGATCATAGCTTTCTATATTTCTTTTGAAACTTCGTAATGTTCTGAGCTCTTCTATGAAAGACGGCAGCGTATGCCATATTCTGGATCGAAGATAACAGGCATACCCAGTTGTGTTAGGTTTTGGCGCTTAAATAATTCTGACACTACAAACGGTGTATGGAATAACTTTCTCCACAAAAATCTGATTCATAAACTTAGATTGAGAGTCAACAGAAAGCTAGCTTTCATATTGGATACGCAACGAGGGGGTATGATCTAGAACATCTGATAACAATAGAAACGATAGAAGGGAAAAGATTCGGGGGGGAGGGGGGAGGACAAAGGGAAATGATATTAAACAGCATTACGCAATCGATTGAGCAGTCAAAAACAACTGACCATATAAAGTTGACGGTTCCTCACCTCAACAAAATTCCACGTCCGTGATTGACTAAGTTCCTTGATGCCCGCTCTTCCAGTTATTCTGTCTGGCACATCAAACGGATCTTTTTTAGGGTCAGTATCAGTTCTCTTGTGACGCGGTTTTACACTATTACGCACTGGCTGCTGTTCAAATGCCACATTCAACAAATCAATTGCTTCATTTCTAGGAACACATCTGTGATAGAAAACAGCAATAAGTTTTATAGGGCTCTGCGGTTTAGAGTTTTTCGAACATCGAAGAAATGTGACGAGATGCATAGTCCCGGTGGCAAAATGCTTTAAAAGTTGATGTAAGTATGAAACAAAAACCAAAGCTAAAAACCAAAGAACAAAAAATTGGAACTAATCTATGTATCTACATAACTAAGTAACATCTGCAAATGGTAACGATTACTACATGTGCTCACCCACCGACTCGCACATTAGCCATAATAATAATAATATAATAAATTCTTTGTTTAAAGTTAGCTATGTTTTCTAGCTGTTTGCTAATTAAAGCCAACTATATATAAAAAATAAGATTACTTAAAACTAAAACTAATTAATCTCAGATGAAACCTAGGCCTGGAACAAAATTCTTACACAATCTACAGTATTGGGAATAAAACTACAGTATTAGGAATAAAACTACAGTATTGGGAATAAAACTACAGTATTGGGAATAAAACTACAGTATTGGAGCCAGTATGAAGCTGGTATACAAACGGCATTGAATATCATACCTATCAGCAACTGCAGCAAGCACCATAGAATCAATGCCACCAGAAAACAAAATACCAACTTTGGCATGTTTTGGCTTCACACAAGAAGGGGAACTGTGACAAACTTGATGATCCATATAACTATCTTTGGCACAAAAGTTGTTACTGTTTAGTTTGCAATTAACAACACCCTCTCTGGGAAGATTGAAAACCCGTCTCATAGTTGAAATCTCGAGAAATCTCAGGAAATATGTTGCATAATAATCCAACAGCTCTTTGTAATTTTCAGAATCACCTTCTGGAGGCTCCATCTCCTTTGATTCGGGCTCAGTTCTATCTTTATTTAACTCATCATTTGACAAGTCTAGATCTGCATCGCCAGAGATCGGTATTTGTGAGATTTTAACTTCAGTATGTTTTGGTTCCGTTTCCATTGAGCAATCTTTTTCGTAACAGTCCCTTAGAGGTCGATCATCTAGATTTTCTTTAGGAATGCAATTATCCACACTGATATTTTCGTAATTTGCTGAAACCTTAAATTCATCAAGAAGTTTTATTTTCTCTTTTAATTTCTTGTATTCCAATGCAGTAGTTTCATTTGACAGACTAGCTTCAGCCGAAATTCCATTTTCTTGTGAACAGAGAAACGCTACGTCTTCTGCAGTTAGAATATCTGCTTTGATGTCACTTTTCGGGACACTTAGAGGATACACTGTCAGATAAGATTCAAAATTTGTCTTATTTCCATGTGATGTATCGTCAACAATACGCCATGAAGAGTCTAACTGTCCAATGTCAATGCTGTACATCATTTTGGCAGGAACCTCTGTAAATCCCTACAATATGTGTTAATTTATTATCACATGTCAAATGGAAGAACACGATATATAATTAAAGGAAGACATTGAAAATGTGTTGCAGACATTATTGGGAAGGGTTCATGATCATACTCAAAATAGAAATAATTTAGCTTAATTTTAGGGCAGTAAAAATTCGGAAAGCGCATTAGATAGCCACTTGTTTAAAACTCTAGAGCTTGTAAACTTATTTTGAAGGCATGCTACATTACAGGTTTAATTCTTCACTTGATTCTTTACTTAACTCTAAGCATCAGTGATATATATATATTTTCAACAGTTCAAACTGCAGATTAATAGAGTCAAAAAATACACAACTTGGTTAACGTTTCACTTTCGCTCCATCACAAATCTGATGAAGCGAAAGCGAAACGTTGATCAAGTTGTGTATATTGTTGAATCTCTCTCTTCTCTCTCTGTCTTTCTAAATATAAATATAAATATAAATATATATAAATAAATAAATAAATAAATAAATAAATATATATATATACATATATATATATATATATATATATATATATATATATATATATATATATATATATATATATATATATATATATATATATATATATATATATATATATATATATATATATATATATATATATATATATAAGGTAATCAAAGCCGTATCTGAATAGTACATAAATATAAATAACATACTAAATAAAAGATATACTTTACTTAAATAATATAGCCATCTCGATTTAATATCTTAATCAGTACTCTACCTACAAAGATATTAAATCAAACCGTGCAACTTAAAGCAAAGTATATTTTTGATTTAGTCTAAATTGGTAACATGACCACCAATTGAAACTCCATAATGAACAGGGGTGCAGTTCTGGGGACATAGGAGGGGGCATAAATTTAGCACTTAACTAATGATAGTGAAAATGTGTACAAAAGATGAAATTTTCAACATGCAGTGATTTGGTAATGGCTACATGTACGCCATATTTTTCACACATGAATCCTTGTACAGTTTTCAGTATAGCCATATTTATCTTTTGTATTTTCTGCAACAACTTCATTATTGAAATGTAAAAATCTGTCAAGGTGCATTTCTCAAGGACCAATTTCACTGTTTGTGACATTTGTCCAACAAATAAGACCACAAACCACATCAAGCCATGTAAAGCATACTGTGAAAAGTAATACCTTAGGAAACAGGTGAAAATCTCCAAAAAATCAATAACAGAATGCCTTCAAAAGGAGTTACTCTACATTTATCAGAAGATTCATATCTAATGACTTAAACAGCTAGGAATAAAGTGTAGTTTGTACTACAATGAAATAAAACACTCATACAATTTTACTATTCTTCACTGCAGCTGAAGTTACAACAAATGGCTCTGATGTGCACTCTGGCAAGTGCCATAGTAGACTTCGTCTGCCAAAGAAATCTCTTCCAAACCATAATTTCTTTTGTTTTTTCTGTCATAGAAAGAATTGAGGAAAAATTATACTAAGATGCATTGCTTGGTTTAAGGTACTGGTGTTTTGTTTAATTAATATGAAAGTTGATTTTCAGGGGGGTAGTGGGAGGGAAGTTCTGGGGAGGGGGTTAAAGGCAAAGCTTTTCTGACAACTTTCCTTAATTACTGCCTCTCACAAATAGGAACTGCTGTACAAAAAGTCCCACTGTCCCCCAGCCACTACCCCAATTATATTACTAGATCTGGAGGCAGTAGATGCTAACTATAAAATAGATTCCAGTGACATGCCCTAACCATACTGATAGGCCACTGCTTGCTCTTAATACCTATGAAATTATCAATTTAATATTTTACCCTTGGAAGAGAAATTATTCTATTCCCATAACAAGTAATGGGAATAGCAAAAGCTTCCCATGTGGCAATAAAATGAAATCAGTTCATGTCTATGGGGGGGGGGTTGGAGCAGGGGTCTAAATCTTCCTTTTCCTTTAGGAATTTAGCAATTTCTCCTATCCCCCAATTGTCATCCCTTCTGTCTTACCAGTGCCACCCCTGTCTAAAACCATCACCCCCTGTCTACAAGTCTAATGGCAACCTTTTAAAGCTAGAATGTGCAGAAAACAAGGGCAGGTAGAAGTTTCTAGAGGAACAACCCAAAAGTTACTTGTTCTAATGAGAAACTACTAACTGTTTTTAGTGGAGGAGATATGCATAAGGATTGACTACCTGAAAATAGACAAATGCCCACGGGCCATGAATGTGTTGAAATATGTCAACTATATAACTATCATTACAATCACTGCTGATGTTGGATAGTGTTCTTAGAAGCTCTTCACAATCATTTTGATGTTCTTCAACCTTCAATATAATAAAGAATTTCAAAAGCATATTGTGCCAGTGGCTCAAAGATATTTGATAAGTTTTAAAAGCAAAAGAAATGTGGGGTTCTGGTTTTGTCTTTCAATTCTGAAGCTTACTTTAGATGTGAATATTCCATTTAGTATCCATATGGGAATATTTCAGAATGGACCCAAATTTTGGATAAGTAAACACACATACTACAAAGTGATGATGATAGAAATAATGGTGGAGATGATGATAACAATGATGGTAGCATTGATGGTGATCATAAAGATGGTAATACTAATAATTGCTATGATGATGATGACAGTGACAATGACCTGGTGATTACAATGGTACTGATGATGGAGATGATGATGGTGATGATGATGGTGAAGATGATCATGATGGCTGGCCCATGGAGACCTTGTGGCAGCAAGTGGGCACAGGGAGACACTGTTCCTAAGGCGATGGAGATTCATTTTGCCAAGATTCTGAATTGGGGCAGATGTTGATGGCCTGTTGCAAACTGTTCAACCACACCCCTTCAGTGAAAATCAGGCTCAGCAGCTTCAGGCTGCAGTTCTGATAAGTAACTGTTGGGGTAACAGAGTGGGTTGGGTTGTAGCGGACTCAATCACATGTTCTAAGCAATTTGCATGTGACTGCATACAGACAATGTGACTAGCCCAGGCCCCACAAAGGGGCAATGGGAGATCAGATAACAGGTGATAATGGTGATGATGATTGTAATGATAATTATTGATAATTGTATTAATGAAAAGCATTACGGTGATACTTGACGTCATTGACATCAAAATGTTTGCAGTAATAGGTAATGAGTAATACACAGTCAATGATACATTTTTGCTGCCACCTTGTTTGCAATGTGTTCTGATGATATTGATTTCAACATTGATCAGAAAAATTGAAACTACATGTTTGACAAACATCATGATCACGACTTGACATTAAATACTAAATAGATTACTGTCAAGCAAACTTTCATAACTCTGCTAAGCTATACTGTAAATGTAATTATGATCCAATATAAATAATGAAGAATTGCATTACATAAAACAAACATACATTAATGTTTCCTCCAAATATCTCTCCATTCCATAGCAGAATATTTCCTGCAGCATCGGTAAGCGGCTGTGCTGTTGGTACACCTCGCAGATGCAAGACATATCCATAAAATTCTGCATTTATGACACTATTTGTCTCCACACAGCTACAAATACTCACATGGCAGCTCCCATTTAAGTCTGGTCCTCTATTTGAAAGAAGCTCTCTCCACTCATTCTCTTCCTAAATAAAACAACCCAAAAACTGGCTCACAATATACTTGCATGTGATCAACTGAGCAGTCAAAAATCTACGTAAAATAAACAACTTTTGGCCCTGAAATTGTTGACTTATCAGCAGAGAAAACATTGCATACTTAATTGCTTACATACAAGTCTTAATTACTAATTATTATTGATGGTCCTAAATTTTGCAAAACAAGATTTATTACAAATATCACTTATAATAGCTCAATTTCAAACTTCTCTTTTAAGCTTCAGTTTAAAAAGGCTCACTGGATCACGTTTGTATCCCTCTGCAAACAGATCAGTTTCCATCAAATCTTTCTGACTTTTCGTTAATACAACACATATGCCACACATCTTTATATACTGTTGAATCTGCAGCTAGTATTTTGAGAGTGTTGTAGTGTTGTTGTTGACATGCAACATGTGTTTAACCCACTGAACCTATCACCTTTGCTGTGGAGGCGCTCACCTCTATATGGGACGGAAACCACATTATGGCTGCTTTGACTGGCAACAAAGCGCTATTGTGGCTGATGGCTAGCTATCAGTATGGTATATTTTGCATACTTCTTGATTCATTTGTTCAATAAAGCTAACTTCATAGCACAGAACATTCAGCAGATACTGCCCAAAAGTATCCGGTGAGCAGGAACGTCGCCGCCGAGTAAAAAGTGGGTGGGCGGGGGAGTCTACTGTACACATAAACATTAAGCGGGTACAAACATTAAAATTGTTTGATAAAAGGCTAGATACATCGTTGTATGACTAAAAGAGGATGGGGGTGAAACGCCCAGCCACCAGCTTCCATTGGCGCCGTACTTGGCTGAGGAACCACCTTTGTGGTTGCAAGTGTGCCGGTGTCATACACCGGTGTCACATCATTGCAGCCATTTTGTTGGCCTCTCATCGGAAACTGAAATCACGTGAGAACTTTGTGCTCTATTGGAATTTGCTTCGAGACCATCACGGCTGTAGAAACCGAAGTGAAAGAAACCAGAAGTAAACGACGTGAAGGCAAATCAAAGTGTTTCCTTGAAACAAAATGTGTCGAATTGCAACGATTTTGGTTAGCAGCCTATTTCTCTTTGCTTACAACGATGCCTTTGCTGCCGGCGTTGATTTATTCACTAATACCAACAGAACGACCATAACAGTGTCAAGCAATGGAAAGGACATCAAGAATTGTTGGGTTAATGCATCACAACCTTGTCTGACGCTTGGATTTGCCCTCAGCAAGCCAGATATGAACAGTACAACGGTTGTTTTATCGAGTGAAAAACATTACTTGTATAGGTATATTTCAATAGAGGGCGTTCAAGATCTGGTTTTGACAAGTGAATTGTCTGCCAGTAGGCCAAATATAATTTGTAGTAAAAATGGTGGAAGTCTCTCCTTCAGAAAAGGAAAGAATTTGCGTCTTGCCTTCTTATCATTTACAAATTGCGGAAGTAATCATACATCGTCGAACAGAAGAAATGGTACTGCTTTTACACTCTTTGCAAGTTTGTTCGTGGAGGAATGTGCCAATGTCATTTTGGAAAGTGTGACAATTTCGGGCTCTCGTGGAATGGGTGCAGTGTTTTATGATGTTGGTGGTAATGTGTCCCTTACAGCTGTCACATTTGTGGATAATCAGCAAGTCTTTTTTTACCCAGAAAAAGGACTTTCTTCTGGTGGTGGCATATATATTGAATTTACCCTAAGAAATGGATATAGCTCAACAGTGTATAACACAGATGCAACCTATACTTTTAAGGACTGTATGTTTCAGAACATAGTAGCAGAAAATGATTTAAGCATCCCTTCCCCTGATGATGACCCTCAAAATTACATATCCTTTGGAAGAGGGGCTGGAGTGTCATTGATGTCACGGGGATCTGCTGCAAAGAACAGATTTATGTTTAAGAACTGCACATTTAGAAATAGCACAGCACTGTGGGGAGCTGGAATTTTTGCTGAGTTTCATGGTAGATCTGGTAGCAACAAGATATTAATTGAGGACAGTTATTTTATTAAAAACCGGGTATCCTATGGTGGTGGGGCAATTCGCACAGGGCTAGCCTCCAATAATTCCCTTGGCTTTAATTTAATTACGATTACAGATTGCCATTTCAAGCAAAACCATGGTGGTGTTGGAGGTGCCTTCAGTCAGTACCGTTTACTGAAGAGCAGTATGGAAAAAGAGGTTGTTAGGTTTGAGAATTGTACCTTCATTGAAAATACAGCATTCCTGGGATCAGCAATACACATGTCAGTCAGCCAGTTTGAATTTCACAATGTTACGTTGTCAAATAATCTTGTTGACAATTATTTACAACAGACATCAGGCAAAGGGGCTTTGTATTTATTCTCAAGCAAGGGGATTTTTAAGAAGGAAAACAGAATAGAAAATAACAGATGGACAGGCATTGTGATAGAATTTTCATCTTTGGAGCTATTTGGTAGTGTATTTTTTGTTAATAATACTGGGATAAATGGTGGTGCAATTGCATCGTATGCAGAGTCATGGATTGTCTTGAGGGAAAAGTCTCGGATCAACTTTATTGGAAATGTTGCCCAAAGACAAGGGGGAGCTCTGTATGTTAAGACACCTGGGCCACCCATGTCTCCTATGAATACAACAGAGTTTATGGTTTACAAATGTGTGTTCAGGTTTGGAGACAGTGACGAATACCCAGATGATTTTAACTCCAAGGTTAGGTTTACCAACAACACAGCACCACCTGCAGCAGGCAGTTCAGTGTTTACTTCAACATTAAACTGGTGTAGGAAGTATGGAGAACAGAAATACAATAATTCTGGTTTGCGATGGGGTAATTTTATGTATGAGTCACATGACAACCAACCTTTTATTATAACCAACCCTGTTATGATGGAGCTTGATGAAACGGACTGGCATCATCCACCATCAATTCCTTTTCAGCCACGTATTGTACTGCGAGATGAGCTTTGGAACAATGTCTATGGAACCGTGAAAGTGAAACTTTCATCAGAAACAAATAGTGTGCAATTGGGAGGATCTGATGTGTTCGCAGTTAAAGAGTGGCTCCCTAAAATATCAATTTTTGGTAGGGTGGGGTCTGTTTTCACAGTAACAGTGGAAACAGTTGTAGGTGTCACTATCTCCACAGTGGTACAGAATGCAAAGTTGACAAAGTGCCCTCTGGGGTATTTTCAAGAAATTGGGGCAACATCTTGCAATTGCCTCTCGACAATGGGGATGGTAAAGGGCGTGTCACACTGCCAGGAATCAACTATTTACATATTGCGAGGAAGATGGGGCAATCCATACGATAATACCGAGAACTTTGCGAAGCACCATTGCCCACGCAACTATTGTCGCAAGTGTGCTGCAAATGGCACGGATGGGATAGAGTGTCTTTTCCAGAAGAAAAAGCAATGTGGAGAAAATCGGAAATGGGACTCTGTCCTTTGTGGAAGCTGTAAAAAGGGATACAGTGTAAAACTTGGCAATGAGATGTGCGAGAGGTGTGAGGATTCTTCTCTGGCTTGGCTACTATTATGGGTTTCGCTTTTGACCGTGTTTGTTGCAGTTATTTTGATCGTGAATGTGCGAAACTACTTCACCTACCTGAATGCCTATCTCTATTCTTACCAAGTGATCCCTCTGTTGCTGGTTGGTAATCATTATCTCGATGTTTTCATTAGCTTTGTCATGGGCTTGACGAACTTCTCGGGGACTGGGGGCAATTTCGGTGTTTGTCTGTGGGATGGGCTAACCGACATGCAGAAGATGTTGCTCAATTACATTACACCTTTCTACATTGTGTTTTGTATCACTTTCTTCGTTTTCCTGTCTTCGCATTGGCGACGTTTTCCCTTCAGCACGCAGTCCACACTACGTGCTCTCGCATTTTTGAGCATATTCGCATACGCAGACTTCACCCGGATAACTTTTGAGCTCCTCCATTACGTTAACGTGAATGGAAAGAATGTTTTATACGTTGAAGGTGATGTTGAGGTGTTTAAGGGAAAACATATCCCATATGGTATTATGGCCATCCTTGTTCTTCTATTTGTTGTAGTGTTGTTTCCATTGAGCCTCATTTTCTTCCCTATTGTAACAAAATTTTTCGTTAAATTGAAAGGTGTCATTGATGCTTTTCAAGAGCCATTCAAGGAAGGGTACGAAAGATTTGCTGTATTCTATCTCATCTGTCGCTTTGTCTTGTTCGCCTTCTTTGTCTTTATTGAAACTGGACTAGTCCGTGATACGCTGCTGGCTATCGCTTGCGAGATAATCTTGATTGTTTTCCTGTTCTTCAAGCCTTACGCTGATGAAAAAATGAATTATTTTGATATGGTAATGCTTTCGAACATAGCAATTATTGGCACAATCAATGTGAGCCTCGATGCTATTACAGAGACTGAAACGAGGCGTGGGTTGCAATATACGGCTGTGGTCATGACTTATTTACCGTTTCTTTGCATATTCCTGCAATTTTGTTACTGGGCCTACGTCGAGGTGCGAGCTTACTTGGATAAACGCAAAAACAGATATTCAAACAGTAAGTTACTCCACTTTCAAGGGAAAATATTTCGTCTAGGTTTGATAGTGTCCAGACTGGACCGTTTGTTAACCGCGCGTCCAAGATTTTGTGTATATTTTATAGAAACACATAGCACGTAGGCTAGCGCACACCCAAGATATCGTGGGCGCACATAAGAACTTTCCACTCTGGGATAGTGTGGGGAATACAAGTGTAGAAGAGTTTTGTAACTGTTTAATGTGCGCAACAGAGATGAGAAAATAAAGGGAATGGAGTATCAGTGGTACGGAGACACGACTTTTCAGTGTCATCTTACATAAGCAACGGACCAGCATTATATCACATTCGAACAATCCTCACAATACTTTCAAAAAGATAGCATAGACCGTAGACATATTTTCCCTTGTGAATTGCCATCATTGTCTTTACTGCTCTTAATTTGTTTGAAAATATTGATCTTGTACCTGATGTTTCAGCCAGGTTATTTTAGTAAATCTACGATTATTTATGCAAAATTCTGAGTCTAGTATGGTTTTTAGAATCTTCCCAATCTTTTGATTTGTTTTTGGATTAAGAAGTTTGAAATGAATTCGCAATAGGCTTTCTTATCATTTAAATACATAGTACTGGATTTTAATTTCAGTCCAACACTGGTTAGGGCTTTATTTTTCAAAATGATAGACTCACTTAGTTATTATGTGTTTGACTTGGTTTGGCCAATATACACCCAACAAGGAGTGAGCGGACACCTATTGACCAAACCAAGAAGCCAATTTAAATCTAAATCTTGTTACAAATTACTACTGTTCACCTTTCGGACATTGTCCGGCGTTCCATACTGTGATGAGTAGCGAATGAACAGAAGTACTCTTAGTAGGTTTTAAACGTATCTGCTTTTTCGTGTATCCAATAGTTGTCCGTGAATCATAGCCGCACAGTTCAGCATTTACCTATAAACATGCGATTTGCCGCTGCAATTTCTAATTGACATGAAAGTGAAACGTTAATATTTCTAGTTTCTTTTTTGTTTGTTTTGATTCTAAAGAGTTGAAAGAAGCTTTTTAGATGTCATACAACGAGTTAGATTTTGCTAAGTAATACCATTCATCTTTACAGGAAACGACAATGCAAGAGGACAGCACCGTGTTCCCCAACGTGTTCTTGATGATTACCAAGAAGAGGGAAGCCCCAGCTCCATTGGCTATGACGCTCGAAATCTGCGAGACACAGCTTCGTATCCTGATAGGGAGTTTGACAATCGTCTTTATGAAAGCTCAGACACTTGCTGATTTTGTGCCTGTCGACCTTTGAAAGCCAAGATACCTCGAAAAGCTGCTAGTTTTTCTTAAAGTTGACTCTACTGCTGTGCTGATGTATACAGATCAATAAGTGTACTTACTTTTGTATATTTGTTAATAATATCATTCATTTAATATATTTGTAACCTGAGGCGCTCGCAGGCCAGATTATGAGACTGAGATAGACGCCTCCCGCAAGTACGAGGCTAAAGGAGAAATGGAGGGCATTACATTCCCAACTAAGAAGTGCTGCCCCACGTTGCCAGGTCCAAACATTTTATGACGAGAGCATATGTTTGTCTACAAACATAGAATATAATTTGACGTAAGGAATTCAGTACGAGTGGATGTATTATTTGTCATTTCATATGTTTGTACTTTCGAGTGCTAGAAGGGGGACATGTAAACGTTTGCAAGTTAGGAATTTTGAAGGGCGTTGGCCATCAACATTCTCAAACCTGGTTCCCCAACTGCCTCCCCGTTTACCTCCCTGTTCTCAAGTTCATTCCATACAATGCTCTAAGCAACAGTCATAAATACAGGATACATACACGACGAAAACAGCACATGATAGAAATTCCATATACGATCGACAAAATCGCAGATTTACAGGGTTGCTTTCACTCATACCATATAGTTAGTGAACACATATAATTATTCCAATACAGAATTGTCCAATCAGTGCATAGATTACATACATTGCATAAATTAATATTTTGATTATTAAAGGGCTGTTCGCTTGGGTATTCGTTAGTCATTTTGGTATACCTTGTTTCCGTACTTTTCGATTTATCCTACAATAGACTGATTGTGTGAGCAGATGACTTGCCCTTGAGTGTATGCTTCAAAGGGTGACCGCTGGCCCGATAATTCGATTGTAGATCGGGTTTTTTTAAAGATTTTTTTAGAGCTATACATTATTCTTGCCGGTACTACAGTATATGGAAGAATAATTCTTTATTCTTCTACGCATAAAAAATAAATCACTTGAGTTATGAATGTTTTGTTCCCATGCTTATGGGAAGTAAAATTAACATATTAACATTGTACTTCAAGTCGAAGTTTTCGGAATAAATGTGTAATGCAATCTCCACAAATTACTCCTAAGAACTGCACAAAACGTTTTTGGAACTGCAGATTTTGTGTTGAACAGCACATTAAAAAAAAACCCTGTTTTAGATCAATCGATGTGCAAAGTCGAGTGTCTCGAATTCAAGTTCCGTTTGGGTATTTCCACTGTGCATATCAACCATGGAATCTCCTCAATCTGCATGAAGTCTTGTAATCTATATAATGGCAGGGGTTGTCTGAGTACTAGGCCCCCTCCTAAACCTTGAGAAGAGATAGGAATTACCATGGTAGTTTTCCGCATATCAGAAAGTGTTACCTCTTACCTTGTTTAAGAGTTATTACGTGATGGATGCCATATATGATACTGCTGAATAGCATTTGGCGCGTTACGTCATAGATTTAGAAGGCGAAAAAGGAGTGTGTTCATAATGATATGGTGAACTCGCCCCAAAGTGGACAAGGGCTGTTATTGCAGGAGTAGACCTCATTAAACCTTCGTTAACAGTAGAAATAGGATTCACAGACGAAGTAGAATTTTGTACAAGAAATAAATTCAATATTTGTTGATTATCAGTATTAATTATCAGTAATTTTAATTATCATTAATTATCAGTAATTAATTAATCTTAATTGATTATCAACTTGATGTGTTAACAATTGGTGTTTTTCATGTTGAGATTAATAGCAATATCGGACGATGGGAAGGAGATTTGGAATGGAGGTCAGCCTCGTTAATTTTGGTATCTGTAACGTAGCAACAAAACACAGCCACAAGTAGGCAAAGGCCAAAACTGAACGAATGTTGCTAGAAAATAAGTTGAAGGAAGACTTGCTTTTGTTTATTTGCAGATGAAAAAATGTCGATTGCAACAGCTGTACCCAGACATGTGTTTGGTCTTCGAGGAGATGTTGCAAACAATGTTTGCTATTTGGATGAACAGACAATTATCTATCCCTCTGGGTCAAATTGTATTTTGTTCAATATCGACCAAAAAACTCAGAGGTTCATACCCTCTTCCGATAAAGGCGGAGGCATGACTGCGATGGCTGTGAGTCCAAACAGGAGATACGTGGCGCTTGCAGAGAAAGGTGAAAAGCCATCAATCGCTATTTATGACCTCCACTCGCTAAGGAAGCGAAAAGTGTTGGTATGGTCAGAGAGTCAGACTCAAGAATATATAGCTATGGCTTTTTCTCCGGACTCAAAGTATCTTGTCTCTCAAGGCAGCAGGCCTGACTGGACTCTACTTTATTGGGCCTGGGAGAAAGGGAAAGTAATGGGGAGCATTAAATCGTCAAATCAACAGAATAACCCAGTTCACCAGGTAAAGATATTTGTAAACAAATATAATCACTGTAATGTAGGCTATATAGAATGAAATTTCACATTTAAACTGATGAACGTAGAGAAGTTAATTAAGAGTTACATATAAGCAATGAAATTGACTTTATTATGAATAAGATGGCCTGGAGCTTAATTATGAGGTAAAGGAAAGCAAAGATGTCACACTTTATTGGCTTGAATAATGTAACTAAGTCAGGCAAACCAGTGTCATTAGGTGCTTGTATTGATCCTGTTTTTGGCCAGATGAGAAAAGGATTTATAGCATCCTTATCAATGCATTTTAAAGCCTTTAAATTTCTGTTGCAGTAAAGTCGAAAGCATCAAAATATATAGAGAATGCATTTGTTTTCTAGGTCAGTTTTAATCCACAAGACAACACTCAGCTTTGTGTTGTTGGTCAAGGGATCTTCAAGCTGTTTAGGTACAATGAAGGAAATCTGAAGCAGTTTGCTTTCCAAAAATCAGAAGTTCAGAAAAACTATATATGCCATGCATGGATTAATGAAGAGAGGATAGTTGTGGGTACAGATGCTGGGAAGATATTGTTCTTTGAATCAGGGGAACTCAAAGTTGAATTGTCAGTGGCTGGTTTTACTTCACCAACTGCTGGAAGCACAAGCAACTTTGCTGTGAGGTATGAAATTAGAAATTGATGGTATATGAATCCCAATACTCTCCTTTTTTTCTTAGATTTGAAGATGTATTTTCTATTTCCTATAGAAACCAGCAGAAATTTTATTAACTGAGGCAAATAGTATCTTTAAAGTGAAACTATTGTCAAGAATTATTCTGGTGTTGGTATCAAGAATTTACAGACAGAACTCTTCAGTATTATCATTTTTAATGCCTGCATTACTTTTTTAATTTTAATAATGACTTTCCATTGTATATTGTTACACAGGCCAAGCATTACTAGTGTACCAGAAAGTCTGGCTGCTGTGGAGAATCCTTTTGCAGTTCATTCAATTTTAGCATTTTCAAAGGGCATAATCTGCTCTGCTGGATTAGGAACTGTCCACCTATTTGATAAAACAGAGGAAAAAGAAATGTACAAGAAAACAAAAGAGATTTGTATTCCTGCTGACAGTCAAAGTGCAGATCCTGAGGCTTCAAGGAACCAAGTTATTAACTGTTTAACATTGAGCCCATCTGAAGAGACATTGGTTTCAAGTACAGAAGACAATCAACTGTACAGTATCACTTTATCAAGTGCTGATCTTGGCAAGGTGCTTTCTATATCATATTTTGATCACTTCCTTCCTTATGAGTATTTTTGCATTGCTATATATTGGTGTGTTGTTTTAAAGTTTAAATGCAGCTCAATATTTTAAGAATTGAAACACCCATATAGACAGCAGCAGTGACTAAGGACAAGAGGCAGGGGCTGTATCTCATTAAGCACAAAATCAGTCAGAAATTTGAGCAATCTGCTACTTCTTTGGAATAGTTTGTACCTCAAATACCAATACTACCTTGTCAGAGAATTTTCAGCTTTTGGTGCTTTGTCAGAATAGTGCCAGAAAATTCTTTCCTTTAGTCTTTCAGAAAATTACCTTCCACTGTGCCCCTGTATATAGATTTGTATTTTAGATCTGGGTTAGAATTATGGTTATTTTGTTTTAGCAAGGAGATCAAGCAACATTTGAAGTCCTCTCTCAGTCATTTCATGTAGCACAAATAACTGGCCTTGATGTCTGCATACGCAAGCCACTGGTGGCAACTTGTGGCATGGACAGAAGTATTCGAATATGGAACTATGAAACAAAGTAAGCCACATGGCTTAATGTTCTATACTGTTTAATGGAGTCATCTTATGAAGTGTTTACACATTTGCTATTGAAAAGTTCTCTTATACTTTGCTTTGAACTATAAACTACCATTTTCTACCTTACTGTTGTAAATCTATAATAGCACTTAAACCATTTGATTTTGCAATGTCTTGCCAGTAATCGGTCAGTTGCCACATCATCAAAGTTTACCTTTAAATGCATTATTTTGCTATTTCTTCCCTCTTGCACTTCAGTTCCCTAGAGCTATACAAGCAGTTCCAAGAGGAAGCATACAGTATTGCACTTCACCCATCTGGTTTGTTCATCTTGGTTGGATTCAGTGATAAGCTTCGATTGATGAACCTTCTCATTGATGATGTGAGATCCTTCAAGGAATTCACCATCAGAGGCTGTAGGGAGGTAGGTGCTTCTCAGTAAGGCTATTATAACAACTTTCTTTACTTGAAGGGCTTTGTCAGGTTGTGTTTTCCAGGATAGAAATGGAATTATAAGTCTCCATATACTAAAAAGTTGTTATAGATAGACAGTTGTTAATGTAGCTGTCATTATCATCTTGAGAATTCATTTTGACCATCGATGGTATTCACAAGACATTGTGGAGAGGTTAATGCATAGATGAACTCTCAGATTGAGTATTGCACTACTGTTTATGGTTCTCTGTTTCAAGAGCAAAGCATTAGGTACTAGAACATTTTTATATGCAGTATGTAGCAGCAAGACTTTGAAACAGTCTTCTGGTGGAAATTCGTTCTACTGACAATATCGATTGTATTAAATCGTCGTTAAAGACCCGTTTATTTAAGCTAGCTTGTAATATTTTGTAATTGATTTTAAATTGTAAAACTGCATATAGTACTTTATTGTAGTTATGCACTTTAAACATTTATATACTAATAAAAAAATAACAATGAATAGTTTGGTTAGCATAGCAGGAAGAACTATAGCAAGTAATGTTGCATTCAGAAATGCTTAATTCCACTGACTTATTATTTTCAGTGCGCCTTCAGCAACGGCGGACATCTGTTTGCTGCTGTCCATGGCAACGTCATCCAGCTATACTCTTCCACGACGTTCGAAAACGTTGGAAACCTGAAAGGACACAACGGCAAAGTGCGGTGTGTCAGGTGGACGCACGACGACAGCAAACTCATCTCATGCGGAATGGATGGCGCTGTTTATGAATGGAATATCGGCACGCAAAAGCGTGAAGGGGAGAGTGTATTGAAGTCATGTAGCTACACGTGTGTTGCAGTTTCGCCTGATGGAAAAACGGTTTTTGCTGTTGGCTCGGACAGGACTTTGAAAGAAATAACAGATGGCCAGGTAGGGGTTTTGAAAGTACCATCTCGTTAGCTCCTCCTGACAGATGTATGGGTTTTTATGCCTTCAGTCATAACCAGAAAGTGGATCCAAGGGCTAGAGTATTTGCCAATGGTTCTATAGACGTTAAACACTGACAGAATTACCACTACAATAGTCTGTCCTCCTCTATCTAATTTCCAGCATGGGGCGATTTTATTTTAGAATTAGCTGTGCCTTATTCATAGTGGTCTTGGTGATCTAACAATGCTTTAGATATTTAGGTGGTAGTCTTGGAACTACAATTAACTGCAGTGTGGTAGCTTGTCATACGAAAATAATTCTGCAAGGCAATGATTAATGAGGCTGTAGATAATTATATTTGAGAATTTTTGCTTAGCTGTGCTGCAATTTTGTTTCTTTAAACCTATCTTCAGGATCTATGGGATTTTGCAAGATATTGCAGAAGTGAAATTACAGTTTTAGGCAATTCATCTTTAAATAAATCCTACCAATTTTGTTAAAGATATGTTTTGCCTTTCTAGATCTTACGAGATGTTCCTGCGAACGAGTGTATCCTCACACAAGTTGCCCTATCACGTTCGGGGAGGATGCTATTTTCTGGTACAAACTCGGGCACCCTGCGTGCTTTCAAATTTCCCCTTACCGTTCCTGGTGAATGGCAAGAGCTTCAGGCTCACTCAGGATCGATAACTAAGGTAAGAGGGGTGACATACTCGATTAATTAATTTCTTTCAATATTTCATTCTTTAGTAGTTGGTTTGTCTACTACTACAGCTATGAAAGACCTGCTGTTTCAATTTGTATCTGTGTGGGAAGTTAAATTTTGTAATTAAGAACAGTCTCCCCCTTTGTTGGAAAATTATTTTCTTCAGAAGCTGTTCCACACGTGTAAATTGCAAAATGAAGCGAACCTAAGTATTTATTAGTAGTAGTAATTTCTGTGCATTGTTTTGTAGCTGTATATCTAATATTGTTTTGATACGTGTTCTTTGTGCTAATGGCTGCGGAGTTGTTATGGTACATTGCACTACATGGTATGGTACTTGTAGTGTAATCACGTAGATTCTATATAGTAAAGTAAGTAGCTTGTATTTGCAAAACTTTGTATTGACTATAAAAAGGGTAATTTGACTGTTTTGTTTGAGATTATTTTATTTAAGAATATTTAAGATACTTAAGATTTTTCCCGTTTGCAGATGAAAATAACATATGATGACCAATACCTTATAACTGTCAGCGATGACGCTTCTCTGTTCATTCATAAAATCGCCGATAAAGAAGGGCGAGGTAAGCGTGAAAAAGATGTCACATATGCCGAAGAGATATTAATCACAAAGTCGGATTTAGAAGAAAAGGTGAATATGACACAAATACTCATATTTTACCAGCTTATACGTCGGATCTACGTCAGATTTTGTTGTTTTCTTTCCTGGTATAAAGAATACCCCAAAGGAATCATCTAACAATTCATCTCCCTTAAGGAAAATTCTCTGTTGACACATGTTTGCAAGAAAATTTGTACTTCATTTTCATAGAATTTCTTCTGTTTTTTAATCTTTAGAATTCTCTGATGACTGAATTAAAAACTCGAGTCGAAGAGCTGAAAATGGAGAATGAATATCAACTACGACTGAAGGATATGAATTATAATGAGAAGATTAAGGAATTAACAGAGAAATTTATACAAGAAATGGAATCGCTGAAAACAAAGAATC
Source organism: Mastigias papua (assembly GCA_964019165.1). Taxonomy (NCBI): domain Eukaryota; kingdom Metazoa; phylum Cnidaria; class Scyphozoa; order Rhizostomeae; family Mastigiidae; genus Mastigias; species Mastigias papua. Next base: position 13,966,729 of record OZ025279.1, on the reverse strand, counting down.
AGGTGTTGAGAACAGATAAAGACAAAGAAGCAGCTAGACACGAAGAAGACGTGGGCGAATTGCTAGAGAAGCACTCTAAAGAGTTGGAAGATTTGGAATCTGCCAATAACAAGAAACTGATGTCAGAATACGAGAAGTACCAGGAGTTGCAAAATAAAAGCCAGAAGATGCAGGAGGTATGTAATATGTTGATCCTGAAGTGATATGGCAAATTATTGAAAGAGGGGATAAATCAGTAAATAACTGTAGGATAATTAAGTGATGAAGTTCTTATATGATACAAAGTAATTGAGGAATTATCAAGTCGTTAAGATGTGATTTTGAGTAAGTAGAAGTATATTGTTATGTTTTAATTCAACTGGTAACCATCTCACATGCACATTCATTGACAATTTTTTCATGTAACTCTCTGCTTTTGAAATGAAAGCAATCTCATGTGAAGGTCTTCCATATTTGACGCTGACTTTTTTTCCTATCAGGATTACGAAAAACAATTACAAGAGATGGAAGACTCAAAAGAGAGGGCCTTGGAGGAGCTAACCGAGTATTACGATAAGAAACTTTTGGAGAGACAGGGACAATTGGAACAAGTAAGAGCATTATTTGCAGTTGAATAAAACGTTCCATTAAATTTTTTGTTTTTCAGATAACTCGTGTAATTTTCTCTTACGGTATTAACATTCTGTTGTAGAAAACATCTTGAGCTGTTTGTTTTTCATGAATATGAACTTCATGAGAGGGAATCCACTGTCTGATTAACATATTTGGATTCATCTCTCATGATAGACTAAATAATAGTGGTTTTTCTGAAATATTAGAAAACGTGGCAGCGTTGAATCATTATTGATAATGGCTTAATTTTCAGACTTCTGAGGAAGGCCGTCAGCAGCAAAGGGAGTACGAGGAGACGAAGAAACAAATCGAAGAGGATGCTGACCGTGAAATTCTCGACATAAAAAATAAGTATGAAAGAAAGTTAAAAGAAGAAAAGGAATCGAATTTACGATTAAAAGGGGAGACGGGGATCATGCGCAAGAAGGTATTTTTAACCATTCAATTTTATTATTTTATTGTAATTAAGTATGTTTGAACCGTGTATGATGTTATTTCATATTCAAATGTTCATGAAAGGTTAATAGGTTCTTCTTGCTACGTGGCCACATTGCTTTAATACATTTAAGCGTTCAGAATTTCCAATGCGGTTCTTTTGCAATAGACACCAGGCGTTTCCATCAATAGACAGGAATTGCTTCCTCCAGCAATATGCAAGTAATTTGAAATGTTAATTGACTCAATTATAGTTCATGAGTTTGCAAAAAGACATTGACGAGCACAAGAGCGAGATTCAAAGATTGCATGGTGAACAGAACAAATTGCAAGGCATCATTAAATCTTTAGAGAAAGACATTTACGGATTGAAGAAAGAAATTCAAGAACGAGATGAGACTATTCAAGACAAGGTATATGCTTTGTTGAACGTGTAATTGTTCGTTATTGATTTCTTGTGCGTTGGCCTTCTATCAGAACTGTTTCAAAATGATAGTGACGTATTCGTGAAGTGTCTCTCCACATTAACCTAAACAGCTCCGAGATCGTTTTGAAATTTCCTAAACGACTGAAAGTTCCATAGGATTTTGATGGTGTTAACAGCCTTTTCGTCTTGTTGCTCTATATTGATTAATCGGAAACTTATTCAGGAGCAGAAACATTACAGATACACAGTGTAGAAATTTATTCATTAATTTTCATCTCGAGAAGCCATTAGATGGATAGAATCATTGCAAATCTATGAAGTCCCCCTTCCCTGCTTTTCGGCTATTTCACGTGAACTTTTGTTTTCTTGTGATCAATATGCATTTACAAGTATAGTACATTTTTATATCATTAATTTTCTTTCATATATTTATTAATTATTTATGTTCATTACTGCTATTTTCATGATTTTATAGCAAAATATATTGGTTCTCGTAGCAATAGATCACTCACTCTTACTTCTATGCGTTTATTAAATATTACCGCATTTAGCCAGTACTGTTAGAGAAATGCTATGTATAGCCTATCTATCTAGCATCACTCAAAAAACTTCTCATTATAGGAAAAGCGGATTTATGATTTAAAGAAGAAGAACCAAGAACTGGAGAAATTCAAATTCGTTCTCGATTATAAAATAAAAGAACTGAAAAAACAAATTGAGCCACGAGAAAATGACATCAAAGCAATGAAGGAGCAAATACAAGAGGTATATTATGCTGAACATTTCTATAAATCCACTTATAGATAATATAATATAAATATATAAATATATATATATATATGTGTGTGTGTGTGTGTGTGTGTGTGTGTGTGTGTGTGTGTGTGTGTGTGTGTGTGTGTGTGTGTGTGTGTGTGTGTGTATGTGTGTGTGTGTGTGTGTGTGTGTGTGTATGTGTGTGTGTGTGTGTGTGTGTGTGTGTGTGTAAAAATTCTATATTACATATTCCCCTCAGTATTTATATTGGGATGTCAATTGGACGGTTAATGAGCATCCGAATATAACTCGAACTTCTGTACCCTTCGGCAAGTGCTGTAGCTGCTTGGCCACTCCTTTTGTTCCGTCGTATCCCACTATTATTTATATCGCACTATTTGGTATGTTTATATGCTTAGTTAATATTACTGTGAATTAGCATGCTCAATTAGATAACTGTAGCTTTCATAGGTACTTAGACAGTAGTACAGAATGCATTCGGAATATATTTTTCTTGAAAATATTTCATTCTCTGCTGCTGAATTATAGAATTCTCTCTTGTGGAAGAAAGCCCACCTCTTTTTACATAACTTTGTTCGAATTACTAATGACACCATGCATTGTAGGAGTAATAATCACGTTGCAGTTAAATATGTTTTTGCTTAGATATTCAAAAAAGCTATTGCGACTCATTACTCATTTCCCAACAGATGGAGAGCGAACTCGAACGATTTCACAAGCAGAATACAAACCTAGAACTCAACATCGAGGAGCTGAAGTTAAAATTGAAGGCAACAGAAAAAGAGATGTACCAAGAAAGACAGAAGGTACACAAACTATCCTGGTTCTCCCTTCTTTGGTCGGATTAACCATGATGTCCGAATATTTATTTGCTTTATATAAATATATATTATAACTGACATGAGTTATTGCAGTGAGACTATGTTTGTATAGGTTTTTATGAAGTAACTTATTTGTATACGTTTGATTGTCTTTATTTTTAGGTCCACGATGTTGAGGCTGTGGTTAAAAGATTTAAAACAGATATTCACAATACAGTTGGATTCATTCAGGATCCAAAGAAGTTAAAGGAGAGGATTAAGCAAGTTTACGTCAAATATGTGAGCGATGACACTGTAAGTTCTTTCATGCTATACTTAACTTAAAAAAGATAAATTCTTCAATGCTGGATTCACTTCTTCATAATGTGATCTCTATATAAATTGCTTTAATTAATATCTGTGTGGTTGAATATATATAGTTTTAGTACATTTAAGCATGCATTTCCTGGAGAATGACATGAAGTGCTGCAGGGATAGTTAGTTGTTTGGTTGCTGTACTATCTTCTGTTGCTAAATTGCAAAGTTAGCTTAGACGGTAGCAACATCAATCTCCTTGACCTAGACGCAACTTTGGTACAGACATCGACAGAGCCTTTTGCAGTTAATTGTACCTGTTAAGAATTAAAACTGGGAGCCAGTTTTGATACGTTTACGTTAAAAAAGATAAAATTATAAACACTGCCGTTGCAGGTATCATGCATAGATTACCTCAGAGATTGATGCCTTCCGTACCAGGTAATCTCTTTATTAGGATCAGTAAAAGTAACTCATTGTGATCCTTAAAAATTTTGTTTTTCTTAGCCTGAACAAGCCGGCATTGATGCCAATATTCAACAAGAATATGCACGTCAAAGAGAACACCTGGAAAGAAGCGTTGCTTCCTTGCGTAAAAAACTAGCGAAAGATACTGAAATTCACAGAGCCGACAATGTGCGAATAATGCAGGTATGTGGCGTTTTTATGCGATGTTCTTTTTGTCTCATATACTATAGTTTGAAAAATATAAATTATAAATTATGACTATCTTCAAGGCAAACTTAGGTTAGCTTGCTAGTTCGGATTGTATTTTTATTGTTTATTATATTTTGACTTCTGTAGAGCCTCTAACCCAGGTTTTGCAAACTTCACTTTTAGGGTCTAGAATTCACAGTGTAGATAAGGCAGGAGCTTGCTTGCTTGCAACTCGTATGAGTTTATCAAGGCTCGATTGCTGCATGAAACAAAAGGTTGTTGAAGTTGTGTTAGGGTAAAGTTATGGAGGGCTTGATGGTCATATCTACAATGAAAATAACGGTTTTGGGAAATTTCAGATCGGCTAGAAAAGATGGTATCATAGATGTCATTCTTTCCAAAGCATAGTGATATCATGTTTCATAATGCGCTTTGGAAGTCCATATGATGTCTACAGAACTGTACTTGTTCTTGTTTTTCCACACGAAATGAAGTTTCGTTTTTGGTTGTCATGGGGCTCGTGAGATTTCATTTATTTGTCATGGGGCTCTCGTCTTTTTAGGAGAACGTTATGCTTATCAATGAGATCAACGATTTACGGCGCGAACTGAAAATGTCGCGTACGCAGGTTCACGACTTAGAGACCTCGCTAAACGTACTGCGAAAGCAGCAACACATTGCCAGCAACAGCAACATTAGCAGCCAACCAATGACTGGATCAAAGGAAAAAGCGAGGGACAGCATTTTTGATGAAGAAGAGGCTAGACACATCATTGACTTGCAAAAACACGAGATTCGGAAATTACGATTACAAATAAGGGATTTAGAAGCAAGTATTGCTGCTAGACCTCCGTCCGGAAAGCTTCCACCCATGTCACAAATAAGTATTTGAACAGTACACTAACTAACATTATTTTGCATTGCTCAGAATGGCTGTTGTATATTTGGTAGCTCAAGGGTTATTTTCGATGATTGATAATCGACTTTGATGTATGTACATACTCTAATGATATCGCTCCAAGAATAGTTTCTTTGAAAATTCTGGTCTTTACTGAGGACCCTAGAGGAAAAGAGAGACGAAAAGAGAGAGGAAAAGAGAGACGAAAAGAGAGAGGAGAAGCGAAGGGAAAAGAGAGAGGAACAAAGATGGAAACGAGAGATGGAAAGGGAGAGGAAAGAAGAAGAGTTATGATTTGATATGATGTGAAAATTAAGACAACATTGAATTTTTTGTCAATGAGAACCATGACAAAAATGCACCTTGAGTAATGGCTGTTACTGTTTTCTTTTAAGTTTGGAATCACACACGGTAGAATATGTAATCTCGGATAATTTTTGAAAAATGATAAGCTGCTTGGTTACAATATTTGGTCAAACGGTGAGTTCCACATGTTTGACTTTGTTAACCGAATTTCTAGTTTGCAGTATGTACTACAGAGACGCTGTCATCACAGCAGAAAAATCACTCAAACTAATCTGCTATTCGTTCATAACATGAAAAAACTGCGACAATAAGAACTGATTGTAAAAGTTCTTACTGGCAACATCACATCCATACTTGTTTAAGAGCAAAACATCTGAGATTTTCTCTTTGATATTGTTAAGCCAGCTCATGCAGCTCAGATGGCTAATAGGCCATGCTCCCTTCAAATCAAATAGTAAGACAATGCACTGGTACACAAGTCGATACAGTTTAGTATAGCTCAGCATTTGCATAACTCTTGTAGGCTATTACTATTGCATCAAAGGCCACAAACACACCATCTATTGATTCTACTTCTTAAAGATCTATAAGTTTATGACAGTGTAAGAATTTGGTAGTCATGAGTGATTTTGGTGCGTATAGTTTAATTTAATATAAGTAGCTCTAATTCACATCCTTTGCTCGGGGTTTTATCTATGTTTGAAAATAAGAATTCAAATAACGGAACGTTTCTTGCTATGAATAACTACCATTCTCCTAATTTAACTGTGTGCTGATAGTAATTGTGCTGATCTGCAACTACTTCTGCATCTTCCATCTATCTTTCCATCTTCTAACTAAAAGTGTTAGCAGCTTTTGTCTTTTCATGATGACTTTTGCTTCTGTTGTCCTCCGAAAGGCATTGCAGCTTGCACCCTAAAAATAACAGCAGGCAATATTTGTTGAGCTTGTGATATTCTGCCTGAAATATTGCTTGAATTAGATAAACCGCTAAATGTTTTCATTGGTTGAGAGCTCTGATCAGATATGTTTTCTCCCAACCTAATTGGCCAATCATCTTGCAAAATGGGCCTTAATTTACCTGTGGAACGTATTTGTGGTCAAGATCTTGCATGGTGATTAGTTAGTAAGACTGGGAGAAAACAGATCCGATCAGAGCTCTAAAAACTTTGGGGGCTGTGCTATTTCAATTTATGACTTGTTGATACAACCGTAACTATAGTCAATGTTCATTACGCCAGAATGCTGTTGGGACTGATACCGCTACCGATATCCATATCCAGAATTTGATGAAGGCATAGGCAAAGAAAAGGAATTGTTGCTAGAACTGTAAGATTGATCACTGTCATTCCGTTTCTACAACTGATACATGACAACGCCCGAACGTTGAAAAGACAACCGTAAGAACTGTCACTCTACTATATTTTGTCGACGCAATTCAGGCTTGCGCAGTAAATGTGCGTATCCTGCTGCTCAGCTGCGCAAACCAATGCCAGCGCCTTGAAAAATGCTTCCCTTTCGCCTCTAATACTAAGAGTGTCTTGGCATGGAATAGGTTACAAGAGTTCAATTATGAAATACTTACATAGTGAATTTATTTAGAACTGCTTCAGTTTGCATAGACAAACATCTAAGCCTTACAGTGCCATAACCTTTGCAGTTTGTACTGTGTCGATGCTTCCGTCTCGCAATGCTTTGGAGGAAACAGCAAGCCCCTAGTATTTCACCCCATGTTTGATTGATTTTTATATTAGATATTGATGAGAAATCATAAACAAAATCTCAACTAATACCTTGTATGGAAGTCATTGTACTTGTCAGTTAACTTCTTCTTTAAGTTCTCTATTTCACTTTCGTACATATTGAGTATTTTTGGGACGGTGAACACGATGATATCGGCTGAAATGAGAATGTTGTCTTGAGAATATACGTGGTTATCAGGGCATCAGATGGACTTACTCTTCATAAAAGAATTGGTATGAAACACTACAATGAAGGGAACGCAGTAGAGAACAGTGAACATGATACAATGAAGGGAACACAGGAGAGAACAGTGAACATGATACAATGAAGGGAACACAGGAGAGAACAGTGAACATGATACAATGAAGGGAACACAGGAGAGAACAGTGAACATGATACAATGAAGGGAACACAGGAGAGAACAGTGAACATGATACAATGAAGGGAACACAGGAGAGAACAGTGAACATGATACAATGAAGGGAATACAGGAGAGAACAGTGAACATGATACAATGAAGGGAACACAGGAGAGAACAGTGAACATGATACAAGATTTCAGTAACGGCAATTCCACCTCTGATTGTTCCTTATGAACTGAAGGATTCAGTTGTAAACTTTAATAACTACTACTTCAGACTAGCCACCAGGAGCCCTGCATGCACAAAACTTCCTTTTCATGTCAGACAAACAGGAATTTTGCGGAGTACCTTCGGGCACCATATACCTGCGAATTTTTGTCGTGGTATGGACTGCAGCAGGACTTCATTCGGACATGTTTTGGGACAGCAACATTTGTTCTTTGCGTTTATTCCGAGTATGCAATACACGTATGTTTCATCACCAAGAAATTTTAAGAGATGTCATTGATCGGTTAAACTGAGTTTAAAAATCCGGAAAAAAGAAGCCAGCTGACTAAGATCTTTATGATAAATGCCCTAGATAAATGCTTTTGCTATGGGCCACTGGGAAGGGTGTCACCTTTTCTTTGCGCTAGTTAAAGAAATGGCGGGAGTTTGAATCCCTCGAAAATCCAGAATTTGTATTACCAACCTGCAAATAGCAATGTGATACCACTGAAGGCGTTTCCAAGGTAATACATCAGAAAGAGTATGCCAAGAGCCTGTAAAACAATGAGGATTTTCGTATGAAGAGGTGGATACATGGGGTGGCTGGTAGGCGGATAGACATTTATTACGTTATGTCATACGTTACTGTATTTTAAATTTTGATCTATAACCATTGCTGTAGGTAGAAGCCATTCTTTGTTTTAAAAAATTCCTGACAGTAACAAAACACTTTACCTTGGCAGTGCCCATGAGGTCGGCCACAAGTATGATCTTACGCAAAGTTATTGCGTATTTATTGACGAACAGGAGCAGACTCTTGTTGTACTTCGCTATCTACAACACATACATGAAATCAATTATTCGTCATTATGGTAACGAGTGGCAAATAATCCAGGTTTCTCTTTACTGAGTTGGAATGTTTGTGATAGCAAGAATTTCTATCGATAAGCTAGAGCGCTGCTGAATAAACGGACTGTTGTAAGATATGGAGCAGACGAAGCACAGAGGGATGAAACACGGTGACCAAAACTTTCGAAAGAAAAATATTGAGGTAGCAAATTATATCAGGCCAAAAAGATTGACCATTGAATTTTCATTTTGAATATATTTAAAAATTTCAGGGAAATATCACTCGCTATTTAATTCTGGTAATAGTCAAATTCAGGGTGCTAATCATCTCTCTTACCAGGGTCTACCATCTACCGTTCCATTACCAGACACTTTCATTCTTGCTTTCAGAAATTTCCCAGAAACTTAAGGGTTCTTAATTCTATTTAAAAGTAGATTTGGAACTAGAAACTTTCTCTTCTTTCTTGCAAAGGGCTACATAAATTTCATAGTGAGTTTGGAAATTTCCTTCTACCCCGGTATGCTCCATACTTTATTATGCTTCCCTAAGTTTGAGATCAGTTGATTTAATAAAAGAGCAAAAACTAGTCCAATTTTTAAAACGGAGGGGGGGGAACGTTTGCCATAGAACTGAACTGGTGTTTAAACTAACCTTTTCTTCATTTAGTTCAATATCTGCTTCTAGCCAAGACCTAAGGAGAATTTTTTGTGCGTATATAATCAGGATAAGTAAGTTTTCTACAGCCGTACAGTTGAAAGTTGAATACAATCTCAGTAACTTGTATACACTGAAGCAACAGTGAGCAAAATTGAGGGAATTTAGAGCATCATGCAGCTTGATTTAGTAAATGGGAGACCACTTGAAAACCAGCTACAGTGGCATATTGAATTAAAATGACATCTGAATAGAATCCAATGAAAATTGACCCTAGCAGTTCGGCCTCTGTTGGAACAGTCAGCAGTACAATGTTCATATGCCTAAAGTTTGGTTCTGTTTCCACCTGGGGAATCAATTAATATGGGACCATGTGGGGGGGGGGGGGGGGCTTTGAAAGAACTTGTCCACGCCCGAGAATATAAGTATGGATTTTATTTTTATTCTAATTACATTATTTTGATTGTAATTAAAGTTCTTAACTGGATGACCCCTTGTAATTCAGCTCCGGCTGAAGGGTAGCCCCCCTTAAATGAGTTGAAATGAAATGAAAATTCATCATTTTGCCACTTCTTGATTATAGCCGTTCAACTTATATGCAAAATCTCTAACTAAAATGAAATTAAGTAACATTTAATTCGCTTTATTTCATCCTTGTTTTAAGTAATTAACAATATATCCCAGATTCGGAGAATTGTTAATATAAGCAATTACGCATTTGTCTTCAGTAAACGAAGATAAATCTCTTTCTTAATGTCATGATGATTTGTCTTTTACTTACTGGAAAGGGTTGTCCATCGATTCTTTCATAAAAGCACACTTAAGCACCCATATTGCTCGCAGAGTTAACATTACAGTTAAGAACGGAATGGCAATGCATGTTATCACGGTCAAAGCACTGTAAAACGACAACGCCGTCAGAAGAAACAGCGACAGTGTGAAAATTGCGGCTGATTTCCGAGGTTCCTCCCAAAGTAAAATCTGATAGGACGTTGAATTCTTCATGGTTTGTCTGCAAAAAAGAACATCCCATAGTATATCGGAGTCACATACCAGAACTTAGGCCTAGTAACTCATAGCTGTATTGTGTTGCAATGTACCGCAATGTGTCGAAGTATGTTTACTGTGTCAAAATGTACTACTTACTAAGAACTATCGCTTTTGGCATTCCACCGTAGTTCTATTCGGTATGAAAGTCATTTCCTCTTATATGGAAGTAATTTCTTCTTATATGGAAGTAATTTCTTCTTATATGGAAGTAATTTCTTCTTATATAGAAGTCATTTCTTCTTATATGGAAGCCATTTCTTCTTATATGGAAGCCATTTCTTCTTATATGGAAGTCCTTTCTTCTTATATGGAAGTCATTTCTTCTTATATAGAAGTCATTTCTTCTTATATGGAAGTCATTTCTTCTTATATAAAAGTAATTTCTTCTTATATGGATGTCATTTCTTCTTATATGGAAGTCATTTCTTCTTATATGGAAGTCATTTCTTCTTATATGGAAGTCATTTCTTCTTATATGGAAGTCATTTCTTCTTATATGGATGTCATTTCTTCTTATATGGAAATTGTTCCTTCCTCTAGTCCATTCAACATCATTAGCACTATTAGAAATGCAAACTTTTCCGAGGAATAGAGGGCATGTTTCTTGATCATAAGGGAAAAGACAATGAAATATGGTTGGCGGAAAGCTCAACTAGCTACTTTTCCAGAGCTGACAGACGTGTACGTAATGTTATGACTTGAGCAAAACATCGTGATGAAATCGAGACGTATTTTCAGAGTTGTTCACGATGCGCAACGGAAAGCACTTTTGTATCTTGCTATTTCATTGACGAAACAAATCAAATGCTAGGCAACCAATCTGTTTTGAGCAGATGGTAATAGTAAGCTAGTCATAATCAGCCTCATCTTGATCACGAGGTCAAACATGACTATTAATCCTATACATGTGTATTTTGGTTTGTCATAAATCCGTCATTTTCTGAAACAATATCATTGTAAGCTGTGCTAAAAACTTTATAATTATACGCTAATTTGCCGCCAAAACTTTGCGAAAGACAATCAGATTTTCACAGATAAATCTTCGATATATATCTGTCATATTTGCTGGAAATTCTCTGGGATTTGTAGATAAGTTCTTCCGTATCGCGAAAGTGCTATTTGACTGGAGATCAATATTGTTTTGTTTGTTTGTTTGAAGACTTAATGAGAATATTTATATATGTGTGTATGCATGCCATTTATACTTGATTTGGATACAGTGGACTTTGTTGTTTGACCACGGATAAATGGATAAATATCCTAATTTCAACAACCTAAATTGGAAACTAGAAAGTGGAATAACAAGTAAATTTCAGCCCCCAAAAACCTGCGAAGAACTCGAAGTCTTACGATCTGTTTTATTTTCTTTCTGAAGTTTCTTTTTAATGTCAGCAACGAATTGAATAACCTTCCAATATCTGCATGCGAATATACATTGAACATTTCCGTGCAATTCATGATCAAGTTAGGGCGTTTCCCAATTAACTTTGTTGTCCAGATGTTTCATGCAATCCTCAAATTCTACAAATAAATCAACAACTTACCGAAACTTCTTCACTGACTCCCAGGATACTTGAACTTGATGACAGTATGTTGCATGCAAACAGAAGGATTTTAGTGAGGGATTTACTAGATATTACGACGAAGATTTGCCCGTAGAATGAGAAGATTATTTTGCATCACAACTGTCCTTGAATACCATCTCATAGCATGTCTTTAAGCTATTGTTGTTATCCTGCTTAACATGTTCGGATGATCAAAAAAACCAAGGCCTCATTGTGTATTCTAACAATAGTGAAAGTTGGTCACGTGCCCACCTGTGGAACATCTGCACTATTTTGAAGCGTAGGTGCGGAGGAGGAGTACATAAAACGGAGGAGGCTATTCAATCCGACAAGACTCTAGCCTCTTTAGAAGGGCTGGAAGGCAAAGTGTGGATTAAACAGAGTGAAATCCTTTTTCACAAAAAGTTTGGTTTCCTGAGGAGATGAGTACATAACTCAAATGTGAAACGAAAAAGTTCGCCAAGTTTATTCGTCAGTTTAGCTTTGATGTAGGGACCAAAGACGAAATAAAGATCTCAAAATTCTTACAGTGATATTTTAATGAGAAAACAATGTGTATATTTCTTTCATATATATATATGAGATAGTTAGCATAATCATCTTTTAATCTCCTTTTCATTTAAGTTTTTTGGAATCTACTTAAACAAAGACCCAAAAGCTGGAATAAATCATTTACAACTATTTGTCATCCTACTGCTAGGTATTTATTGGTTGATGGCTAAACAATCCGGTTTTCTGACTTGGAAACTCGAATAACACTTGGATAAAATCTGTGGTGCTTCATGATGTGAAATTCTTCTAAAAACAGATCGGATGGTGATTTGATTGAATATATAAATCTCTACAAATTCAAACATGGGTACCCAATTTGACAATGCACAAAGGACCGATTTGACCACAAAGAACCAAAAAGTTGTGATTAACTAAAAGACAATATTCTTCTCTAACATCAACCGGCACATTGCCAAAAAAATAGAGAAAATTTTTATATTACAGATATGTAACTCAACAAGTATTTCTGCTCCCCAAACAGCCAACGATAAACGTTGGTATGCATATACATATCCATATACAAATTGTCTATTGCAGTGGAGCAAATGAGTGCAGAATGAGGTGCGATCTTTCTGCTCATATGGATCAACAAGAGGTCCAAATGCAATTTATTTCTCTTACGTGCCATGTTGCCATCATAATGTAACATTTGGAATATCTGGATTAGCTCCAAGCTCAATTTCACTGTCCGTAGTCAATCCCACTGCTGATGAGTCTATACATGAAGTACCATCGCACATATTCACGTTCACAACTGCCGATTCTGCCATTGAGAGTAAAATAGGTATAGGAAAGAGGTCATCGTTTATTGAGAAAGAGGCATTGCGGTCCATGTCAGTATTTAGCATGAGTTCACTTTCTGTGATGTTGATCTCCGAATCCAGAGACGTATTTGAGTCTCTTCGTTTTCGCTTCTCGTGTATCTTAGTATGGCACGCAAGGTAATCCTGTCTATTGAAACTCTTTTTGCAAACATCACAAGAGAATTTCTTCACGCCCGAATGCAAATTAAGGTGGCGCTTATACGTGCTTGCGTAAGCAAAATCTTTGCCACAAGTCTCACAAACGAAAGGCTTTTTCTGTGAATGGGTATGCATATGATTGTTATAGCTGTCTCTCCGCGAAAAATCTTTTGAGCAAACCTGACATTTGAACGGTTTTTCATGAGTATGCAATCGAAGGTGACGCCGATGACTTCCAAAATCAGCAAAGGATCGACTGCAGATATTACACTATGAAAAGAACCGATATTTTACTGAGAATCAAGTGCAAACAAAAAAATATCTACATGGATGTATTTTATTATGGTATTTGAAATCCAAAATAAATTGCTACAATTAATTGTCCAAATCTCTCAACATATTTCTTCATGCCTTCATGGTATGCAAAATCAAGATAGTAAGTTTGATATGCTATCTACCGATATTGAAAAAGTAGTATTCTCGCGAGAAGGACTCTTTAAGAACTCGTACCTTTTGTTCAACACTTAAACATTATATTTTTTACTCTGTTTAATAGTTCAAAAAGGCCCTGTTTTCTCTCAATGCAATTTAATCAATTCAAAACACAATGCAAGATATACAATTAGCAAGATGGCCACCACTGCCACATGCTTTCTTGACATTTTATATTTTATCATCGTGTTCTCTTTCAACTTACAAGGCTACAGTCCTAACAAAGTACCTAAAGGTGACTCATGAATCCAAAATCCCTGGTACATAAGAATCCACTTTCAAAACTCCCCCTTCAAAAATCTACTTTCAACAATCCACTGTAAAAAACCAACTTTCAAAATTGGACATGATAATGAAGACAAGCAGGGAAGTAATTAACACAAAATCTAAATATATACACTAACTTATCATATACCAAAATTAATGTTTACCAAAATGTAATGATAGCGGGGTTAATACACTTTCTGTGTCAACAGAATAGAAACATGAAATTGGTGAGATGAATAAATCAATGATCAAACAAATAGCTAATGATGAAGAATAGTGTTTGAATGAATAATATTACCAAACTTCATGAAACATAGAGTAAGAATACGAAATTTACTCACCTTGAAATCGAACTATGCACTTTACAAGCTTAACCTTACGAGAATCAGTTTGATACAGTAAATCAAATAAGAAGTAAGCTCACAAGACATGAAACGGGCGTTACCTTGTAAGGTTTTTCACCAGAATGTGTTCTGCAGTGTCGTCTAAGATCCCAATAGTTTGTAAATGCTTTTGAACATAAGTCGCAAGAATATGGGCGTTCACCGTTATGTACACGTACATGACTCTTTAGATTACACAGTTTGGAGAAATCACGGCCACAGATGTCACAAACGTGTTTTTTTCTGCCAACTGCTCGAAAAAGGCAACGAGATAGTTAAATGATCAATAAATGATATGATAACAAAGCCAGTAATCAAGGAGAAGGCCAGGATCATAGAACACTAAAGATCTAAGGTCCATCACTTTAGAATATTTTCAAAATTTTTTTGAGAAATTAACTCATTATTCTCTTTACTTGTAGATCAAATCTTGTAAAGAGGACTTTAATTTCATGGTTGGTTGCTTTTGACAGCAAATAACAATAAGTATACTCTAAACCGATAATAAACCGGGGGTCACAATAAGCGGGGTCTAGCAAATTTCTGAAATCAAAATCGGGGGGGGGGGGGAGGGGTCATAATAAGTGGGTTGTGGGGGTAATAAAAATCTGAGATTGATAATTGAGGTGTATTCCATTCACTCTTATAGACGCAAGTTAGGGTCCTTGAATTTTGACAGATTTTACATGAAAAAGTAAAATTGTTCAATAGCGTCAGATATCAGAAGCAGCGTCTATACATGCCTTTTCTTTCATAAAACAGCAAAACATAAGACATAAGGATTAACTGACTTGCTGAATTCGCATGTTCGGAAAAATATGCATATTTAAAGTTACTCCAAAATTGCTAAAATAAATAAATGGGGGGTCAAAATAAGAAGAGGGGCTTCAAATTAGCCAAAATTAATTAACAACCCCCCCGTCTATAATAGGTTTTAGAGTACTTTATTCATCTTCTTTTTGTTGTTATTTTGCAATATGTCAGCCCTTCAAAATCAGTTTTTTGCTTGAAATCATATATCATTTCAAAATTCTTGCAATAATATAACACAGGAACAGGATAATACATCCAGTAGAATGAGAATATATTGTAACCTTGGTCCTAAATTTATCATAAAGTCAGTTTTCCTGAAGTGCAGCCTGTAATAGAAATGCAAAGGATATTTGACTGAGCAACTGAATCTAAACTTATCTGTAGAATAGAGAGTCAGGTGACTGCTGGCTACTTTAATACAGACTTGTATATTTGCATTTCAAATGGCTGATGAAAGAGGCATATACTGTATGTATCAGGCAGGTTTATTGATTAATGATAAAATGAATATGATTGCAATGTGATAATGATGCTGCTGATGGTTGTAGTGAGGCAGCCACAAAGCTAGGGGGCACAGGGACATTGCCTGCTTAACCACAAGATTTCCCCCCTTTCCCCCAAACTTGTAGGATCAAAGCTTTCTTGTCTAAGACTTCAGAAAAATTGCAACAATTGACGTAACACAACTAGCTAGTGGCGACGGATGCATTATTTGCTAATATCTAGAAAAGGGCGTTTTTCTAGAATTAAAAGGGTGTGGTCCCAGAAGCCTGTTTGGGCCACGCCTAAATTTCGCCCATATCAATCCCTACTGCCCCTCCTCACCTTTTCAGAGCTGGTTTCATCACTGTAGTGAAGTTTTTACTCAAATCATGTTTAACAAGAGTATGTTTTCTAACCTTGGCAATGTTGGATGGTGTTTGACTTCCTTAGGTCAACAAATTTGATGCAAGGAAATACAATCGAATTATGAGATACCAAGTAATGCAGAAATTATTTCCAAGGACAAAAGCTATTGATTTTGTAGATAAAGAGTGAAATAAAACTGCAACTAAAAGCTACCTTTCTTTGCAACTTTAATAGTTTTCCGTTTCTCTGGTTTGGTCAGGTTTGTTGTCAAATTTTGAGCGTAGGTATGCTCCAGGCCTTCTTTGGTTGATGACGATGGCTGATGGACAAACTGGGACATCTGTGATAGTACATTAGCAACATCTGTCTCTCTTTGCAGCTTTGCCATGATCCCTGAATGACTGTTCTCTCAATCAACAGAACTCTACAATCACAAGTCACTAGCACAAAACAAATGGAGGCTATTTTGAAGATGCCTCGATTGAGAATATAGCCTCTTATTGAATACTAACTCACTTTTACCAAGATGGCGAATAGAACGGTTCGAGATGCAAAGTCAGTTCGCGGCACAAACCCTCAATATTTGGTGGAGAAGATTATAAGATCCAGGATATACGATTGCAGTTACTGGAAAGAAGAATGCTTTGCTCTTACAGGTTAGTACAGTAAGCCAGAACCCAACGAAGACAGCTCTTGCTATCTAAGCTAAGACCAAACGTTTTCATGTTTTTAGGAGATCGAGGCAGCAGTCTGGTCTACCCATGAAATTTAACTATAGGTATACTTAGAAGGGCGAGTTTAGTGGCTCAATGCTCACGTGCTATTTAGCATTTTAGTTTAGAATTCAAATTCAAAAATTCACATCGGCAGCGTTGCGTATGGGAGAGAAGTTATAACGAAAACCACTGATCGGTTTGTGAACCCCTTACAACTCGGCAGTATCTGAAACCGAAAGTGTGAAGATGTACACGGTAGAAAGGATGATTCTTGCATATATTTCTTCAGTGGGGACACCATGTTATTTGAATCAGACACAATCTAGGACTGACCCTAACCCCGCGCTCTGCGACCCTATCCCACGAGAAAGTAATCATGTAGCATTGGTTATACGCAATTTCAACTGCACGGATTCTTATCATCGGCTTTAAAAGTCATCTGCCCTGTGTGCATTCTATGCAACCTATGCCGGATATATCCGGTATGGACGACATCTCTTTCTCTCAGTACTTGCGTGAGAATTTCTTTCAAACATTGACTTACAGGATTATGGTAATATATTAACCTACATGTGTGTTACTCTGGTGTGAAGGCAAAATTAACTAAATTAATCTCCATCCTGAGCTTTATACGGAATGCAACTCATTTATCTGCATGCCCCATTGGCAGCGTATATGCATGCGTGCACATGCAATTTGCTTCCTATACAGTAAGTGCACTCATGCATGCCTGGCAACAATCTTCTGCATGTGCGAGACCTCCTCAAAAACTGCCATATTCCTCAGTGTGGCTTAGAACTGAAGCGGATGGTAGAGAGACCGGGAAACTTTGCAAGTTGTGTTGACAAAATGAAGATGAAACATTTAGAATTCGTGGCCAATTGCTGTTTGCAGCAATTATATATTGGGGTTACATATAAATGTCATAATTAGTAAAATGAGCCCATACTTTTTGGTATACATTTTGATTGATTAAAAACATAGATGCGCAGTGTGGTGACCATATCCTTGGAATTTTACTGGCCTCGTTAATCAGTAGTAATCAGTATGCTCAGTACGATCATGCACAGAATGCTCTTTGCCAATCATGTTTAGAAAATAAAGTGACCTTACCTTGGTTGTGTTCGCTACAATGCCCATGTGTGTCATCGCGACTGACATGTGATAAGCGAATTACTATGATATGGGAGGTGCTAGATAATGTTAACATGTGCCAACAGGGAACACCAGCAGTTGGGAAGTGAGATAAATGAAACCTGGGGGCCTGGGAGCAAAGCTACCAGGAATATTTTTACACCATACTTTTTCAAATTTAGAGAAACACGCTTGCTAAACACAGAGATGCACCCATCCTGGATAGAAAGCCATGGATGAAATCATTTATAAGTGTGAGAGGAAGTTCCATAGGTTTTATGACATTTATGGATGAATCTAACTTGCTACAATGTAAAATAAGTGGGAGTATTTACCTCCTTACCGTCATACGCTTCCTGGTTCCACCACTGCATGATAGCTATTGTAAGGAAGCGATGTAAGATCAGGCAGAATCATGACCAACTGTGGGTGTTATATAGAGCGGCTCTTCAACCCTACCTTACATTCCTCAGTACCAGCAACAATTCAAGTTCGAGGCGGGATCAGGGTCAGTCATGAAAAGGGGCTCTATGCCTATCAAATAAGCAACTGAAACAGGGTCTTGCCATTGATGATGACAGATTGATTCCTGCTTTGTTGTCTTTGATGTGAAACGCAAGTTGTCCTTTCCATGCTTTGAAACACCTGCATTGTTCAGTGGCAAGTAATTATGTTTATATTCAAAAGAAGACATTGTTCGAGGATTGCTGTTTGTTTGTGTAATAAATCTTTCTTCCTCACTATTGTGTGGATGCCAGTTAATTTCCAACTTGCACAATGAAAGAACACATTCGTTGACTTTG
Organism: Mastigias papua; assembly: GCA_964019165.1. Lineage (NCBI taxonomy): Eukaryota > Metazoa > Cnidaria > Scyphozoa > Rhizostomeae > Mastigiidae > Mastigias > Mastigias papua. Next base: position 13,948,104 of record OZ025279.1, on the reverse strand, counting down.
CGTGGGTGAGATGATCAAAGATTCCTGTCTGGTGCGGCAACTCCATGTGCAAGGTTGTTGCTTTGGAGATCCTCTGCACGTGAAGAGGTATTTATGCATGCTTATTGCCACCATATGTGCACACTGAGATGAATAGCATTTTATAGTAATCATAGTTTTAAGTTTTGATTTTTGATTTTAATATCTATATATGATACAACAGATAAATTATATTCAGGATTTGTTGTTACATTCTTTAGTAAATTAAGCATTACAGAAAGTCGTGTTTTGTTGTTCTATAGCGGAGTTACTCGTTGATAAGGCAATGGCTTTGGATCATATTGGTGGAACTTTTGGTGGGAATATTAAACCTACCCCATTCTTGTGTCTCATGTTGAAGATGCTGCAAATTCAACCGGAGAAAGATATTGTAGTTGAGTTCATCAGAAATGAAGATTATAAGTAAGCAGAACTCTTCATTTCTGTCTTCATCATGGTCTTGTTTTTAGTGGACTCATTTCAGATTTACCTGCACTCATGATCTCATTGATGATATGAAGAAGCAATGACAAAAAGGTGCTACAAGTTTTATGCTATGGTTCAGATAGTAGTTTGAGCTATTTTCCATAGCTACTATAGCCAACTTAACCCTACAGTCTGATCATGATAATAGTGGCAGACTGGTGGCTTTTCCTAGGGATAATCCTTTATGGATTTACTTTTCTGAACTATTAAGTATTAGGACAAGGGTTATCCAAGTTGTTCAGGATGGTAAGGGCCCTTCAAGGAATATAGCCTGGGTGAATCCTGTCAAGCTTGAAGCACAGAACTTTGAAATGCTCATGAAAGCATATTTGAAAATGGAATAAGGAGATTACTTCGCAACTTTTTAGTAGAATTAGAAGTCAAATTTGAAATATGCAGTTATCTTGAGTTATCCGTGTGAAGGGATTTGTTTTACGAAGTAGAGATTATACAGTTAGTATGATTGTGTTTGGAGCTGATTTGGTTCTTGTCTTTTAGGTATGCTCGTGCTCTTGGTGCATTTTACATGAGATTAGTTGGAACTTCTCTTGAGTGTTACAAATATCTAGAGCCTTTATATAATGATTATAGAAAACTGAAAAGGAAGAACACAGATGGAGGTTGGTTATCCTTCAGAAATATTGGCGGCTAATAAGTTTTCTTTGCCACTAATCCCGTAGATTTTGTATACTTTTATTGTTTCTTCTAGTTTTGTTGTTTACTGTAGAATAATTATCGGTTTGGTTTTGGGGGCTTGGCCATGGGGAGATATCACATCTGACTAGAACGTAGATTCATTCAAAGTGATCCGCTTAAATACCAAAGGGCAAACCCTGGCAATGGCAGGGCACATATTAGCCATAGGTGTACATATTGTGGACTAGCCAGAAAACCTAACATTTGTAGAGTACTTGCTTAAGTTTTGTTTACAAGAGTTGTGTATGAAAATATCGAACAACATTATAGATTAAGTAAGAAATACTTGTAAATTAGCATACAATTACGATACGCAACTCAGTAGATCCTCATCAACATTATGTTGCCGTCTTAGATAACCTTGCTTAACAAATATATGATGTATTTATGTACAACCTTTTCCGTGAAATGCATGCGATCGCATGGGAACACGATTTCACATACCATTCGACTGAGGTCGCATGTAAAGGGATCATAATGTCCGCACATCATAAGTTAACTATCGCACGTGGACAAATATTTTGTTCCGTCTCGAAATTAAGTATTTGTTTCCCTTCTGCGTAATTCTTTCTTCTTAATTCAATTAAATGCTTGCTGATTTAAAATAATTTGAATATGGAGTAAATAGAATGCAGATTCATAGTTCATTGTTTATTTGCATATGGAACTAAATTTTCAGGAATTTCCCGCAGTTTTGTGGTTCAAGGATCTTAACATAGGATAATTTTTCTGAATGTCAAAATGTGTATAACCTCATTCAAAATAGTATGCGCTGTATCGTATGACAATAATAACATTCAAATATTTGCCAGTGGATGCTGCTCACCAAAAATCAAACACAGGATCTGGTTTTAAAATTAAAGTTCAGAATTCAACTGTGTTTATGTAACATAAAGTATGTGCTGTGGGACGTGGCTTGTGAAAAAGAAACTGTAACAATTTAAAATTGGGACTTCCGATGTTGTTGTCTCTTTTCTGAAAATCGAAAACTACACATCGCACGCCATTCTGTACTAAAGAGCTCTAATGGCATGTGATGCATCGCACGTAAACCGTTTTCCTCATGGAGAAGGTTCTGTGTATCTATGTATGTAGATATTGCGGCCGTTTTTAGCACATATGTTTTGTCATTTGGTATAAAAATCTGTAGCCTTGTTTCATTAGTGCTGTCATTTGTACTCAGTTGCAAGTGTTCGACACTCATCAGTATATGAAGCATCAGATAACGGCAGAAAGGTGAACCAAAATATATAGCCAGATGTGTCGGCTCACCTTCCGGTTGTGATCTGACATTTCATACTCTGATAAGTGTTTGTTGAAAAAGTGCTTTAATTGTGCTAAAAAATGTTCTGGCTTTTTGTGCAATAGTGACATACTCTATTGCGAACAGACTATTCCTTTATTTTCAAATCATTGTACTTTTTATAGATATTACTAGTTATTTTTGTACTGATATGATATGCTTTTTCAGATGTGTTGTTTACTACACTTTTGTAGTGTTAATTGACATATATCATTTTGATTTGCTGCTAATATGTTAAGCCTGGTTTCCATATAATCTTAACAGTCGGCGACCTGTCGCCAATCTAGATCGGCAATCGATCGGGGATAGTTAGTCTATTGTGGAAACTTGGTTTCTTAAGGCCGAAATACAGGGACCTTTTTTTTACACGAAATCACAAGTTGTCACCTATTAGCCAAATACGATTAGGTCAATTTGATGAGTGATGGGTGTTTACAAGATCCTCTTGTTCCTCCGTTGCTCCCTAAATAGATAGAGAAGTACGGACGATTGGTGTTTTCATATACACAATAATATGCTATTTCTCTGGTTATTTTCGTTCTTTTCATCATGGGAAAACTAATGCAAAGTATATGAGTTGGCTCTATAGTTTTGGTATTAAAGTTATCTGGAAAACGCAAATGCGATTGCGCCTAGAACACCTAGATAGAGGTGGGGCAATGGAAGCAGATTACCCCGGGCCCCAAGGCCTGAGAAGGGGCCAGAGTTATGAAACAGTTCTTTGGTGATTGCATCAACTTTGAAATTTCACATTGACCTTATGAGGGGCCAAATGTTGTCACTTGCCCCGTCATTCAAAACAACTCTGTGGGGTTTGGTAGAGGCTTCCAGTACAGTACTTTAAATCTTCAAACTACCCCTGTCGAATAAGTCCCCCGGTAGAACTTTAAGTCATTAACAGTCTTCCTCCTCTTAGAGGCCCCAATCACAGAAGATGACGAATACCCTATTATCGACTGATACCCGCATTTAGGCCGCTCTGTTTTATTTTTACAGCAAGTTCCCAACTCTTTGACCGCGGTGGCAACATTTCTTCAACATAAAAAGGCATAAACAAGAGAGTTTCTGTCTATTCGGGTAATGCTTTTCGATGCTTTTAGTCTGGTTCTACGAAGCTACACATTGTTACGTCACGCGAGACAGGCAGAACAAAAGATTTCTTGTCGCCTGTCAAAAGCACAATAGAAAAAACCTATCTGATTTCGCCTGAAGTTTGAACATGTCCATCTTTTGAAAAAGGGAAAGGTGAGAACATGATGACAAGGAATATGTCAAAGATAATCTTATTTTCTAGTGTTTTTGACATACACTAGGTGGAAATGGAGGTAAAAAAGGACCCTGTATTTCCGCCTTTACGCATCGCCGATCGGTTCCCGATCCCTCAAAAAATTTGAACTAGGTTCAACTTTTTCAGTTGTCACCGACCAGTCTCCGATCGCTGCGATGCAGATTTTTGTGTGGAAACGTCATTTTTCTGATCGGGGAGGGCGCCTAGCATAGAAACACACCACGGGATATTTCAAATCAATCCAGCATTGCATTGTGAGCCGATCGCCGATCGATCGGGGACAGGTCGCCAACTAAATGATAATAATGATAATACTATTTGTCTTAACACGAAGTATACCTTCAGCTAACTAAATCATTATTACATATAATGAAATAAAACTTTTGCCATATAAAAGAGCGCTGATCTTCCACGTATTCGTGTTTTAACTTCTAAGTCTAGCCCTCAGATATGTTTTCAGTTGTTTTTTGAAACTATTTAGGGTATTTAACTCACTTTGTTCAGCAGGTATATCATTCCAAGCCTTCGGGGCTGAGTAATGAAATCCTTTTTTTGCAAATTCAGTCCGATATCTCGGTATCTGCAGATATCGACAGTGCCGTGTATTATGTTTCGAAACCGAAGATCTTGGAAGGAATTTGCTGAAAAAGTTTTCTGGGCAAACTGTTATGATTATCTAGAAACCAGGCTTTAGTATCAGACCCCGTTTACACGGTATCGGATTCACTTGAATCAAATATGTTTTCATTCCGTATTGGCCTTCCGGTTGCACCAAGACGGCGATGAATACGGTATGATTTCAATATACTTATGAATACTGTATAAGATGAATACGGTATCGTGTAAACACTCCAGTCCGTTATGATTTCATACCGGCTCGATACTGAGGCTGTTCTTTCTATTATCTCTGTTGGCCTCACAATCGACCCGATATGAAAACATATCGTCTTCAGATACCGAGTAAACTGGGTCTCAATTTCAGCTTTCACTCTATTACACATGGATGAATTTATCGATGAGCTCCTTCGCGAAGAACGTGTTTGTGACATCATTTTGCCTAGGATACAGGTAATGTTTCCCTTTTGTGAAGTTGTAGTCAATCATTGCTTCTAATATATTACATGAACGACTGTGGCATGAAATTGTAGGGAGTTATGGCAGTTTTTCAAGTATACCTTGGGCACCTGTTATCAACAAATGGAAGGGGGCAAGGTTCTCATTGAGGGCTATGGGCCAAGAAAAGCCCTAGATGTAATAACACTTGGCCTACATCTATGCCCGATGGCATGTTTCTATGGCTGCTTACGTTGTTTGCAAACAAATCAGGAGAAAAATTTCTTAAGAGCTTTTGCTAGCCCTTGAAGAACCTTTGAACAACCAGGTGACTGGAAAATAGCAAGATCTGCTGCTATGTATAAAACAGAGTTTGTACAGGACCTGGAAAGCCTGGAGAATTAGTTACTTTGGCTAAATTCAGGCGAAGCCTGGAATAGTCAGGGCTTTGTTTTTATAAAATTAGGGAAAGTCAAGTAATGGTGGTTTTTGATCTTGTCGTGGGGAACTAAATGTTACTTTGCTGGCATTGCATTGTTGCAAATTAGGTAGTCAGGGGAGATGATCAGGAACGTAAACGGATTTTAATGAAAAATCAGAGAAAAATTGGGAAACTCTGTAGGAGAATCTTGTACCGGCCCTGTAAAAAAAGCAAGCAATCCATAAAAGTATTTACCAAAATCGGTTAATATAAATTCCCTTTAAATTTCTTGGGTGAAAATTAAAATTTTCATTTAATAGCCATCATAAAACATATAATATTTTCATACCGACAGGCAGCGTGGTATGGTGGAAACTTTCCCGCATGTCATTACTCTCATCTCTTATTGATAATTCATGCCAAACAGCTAACTATAGGGTTCAAGCTGATATGATATTCTTAGAATTTCCAATGGGCATGAGAAAGGTATTGCATGCAAGTCTCCTTCATAAAACAACTAGATGTAATGTTAGTTATGGAAGCCATTCAAGGATAGGCAGACTTTTGTTGCCAAGAACTCAGTTGATTTTGATGGACAGCAATTTTTGGAGATCTGCAGGAAAGAGCTCTTTGATCTGTATTCTTTTTGGTATACATGGATATTGTCTTTAAAGTTATGCGACCAGATAGCCATTACTTTGCTATTGAATGTCGGATATATTGAAAACTGGCTGAAAAAGTTGGAAAGAAATAAAGAGCATGACAGTGCATGGCTGGTAATATTGCAGAAAGGATCAGAAAAAAGAAAGCAGACGTTGCAATAAGCATGCTCTACACTAAACTTAGTATTAAATAACATTAGAACAGAACTAAAGAAGAACCAAAATGGCATTTGTGAAAATACGTAGTTGGAGTGTTTCACTCATGCGTAAAACAAGACAAGCGTGCTACAGTAGCAGTCCAAGGTGATTCTGATTGCGTATCATCTAGAGATCTTCGGCGTAGAGTGTCAAGTCGTTGATATTTTGGCGCAGCGTTTTGGCAAAGAACTATGCTGAGAGCAATTGTGGCGAAAATCTCATTGAACTCACAACAACCAAGTGGCATTTTGTAGACTTAATCGTTAACTTACCCCTCTTTTTGCTTATATTTCAACCCCGCTATTTCCTACTCAAGACGTTTCTGGCGCAGAGGAAACTGCACAGATTGTGCCTGTGGCGCAGAAAATATTGTGGATGAGAAATCTTTGGCGCACGCTGAACTTCAGATTCACCTTGGGTAATAGTGGCATAACGTCTGTGCCATAAAACAAAGTCCCGAAAGTCAGTAGCTGATTCACTTAGCTATGACACACTGTTTTTGTATCACTCTAAATGACTTAGGTAGCTAGGTATGGCAAACTATTTGCCACTTTGAGACAGATTTCTATTTATTAGACACCGGTACTGAAGATAGCCAATCTGAAATAATCGAGTTTCTTATATGGCATTTTCCTAAAATATATTGTCGTGATATGAGTTTTCAGATTTTACTGAGATTTAAGATTTTGCAGTCCGTATCAGCTATTTGTATATCCCATACGTGTAATTTTTGTGATGCAAACCTTGTCAGATTGTGTCGAGGTTGAAGTGAAATCCAGCCCATTTCATCTCACAAAGAGTAGCAGTATTATTAATTAAGAAATACCCCTATGCTAATTTTTTTTGTTTAGAAAAGACATGTTCTTGAAGAAACCGAACAGCTCGAAGCAAGGGTATGTCTTCTTAAACAAATAATATCTTTCTTGTGCCACTCATCAAGGATATTTGCAACTGTTATCTAGCCTTTCTTCAAATGGCCAATCAAGTTGTGAAATTTGGGTGATTTTCGTACTAATTTAGACTTAACCAAGTGTCAAGCATTTTGGCTGAGCTGGCCTTGAGATCAGATTAACGTTTTATGGATATTACTGTTTGAGTTCGAGTGCTTGGTGGGGAATTCGTTCTTCTACAATTTTAGATGAATGCCTAGATAATGTGGTAGTACAGACAGCAATGGCTGGTTTTAATTAAAAGTCCATCAAACAAGTATCATTTGTTCACTGCTTTTATACTTCGTTTGAAGTATTATTCATTTTTTAAATGCTAATTTCATTACAAGATTTGTATAAGCTTTACTTCTTTTAAATAATCTTTGATCTTTCATAACATCGCCGTACAAATGCCAAAGTGCAAGTGCCAAAGTGCAAATGCCAAAGTGCAAATGCCAAAGCACAATTGTCCGAGCTTTGAATCTATTACTGTTTGAATTCCAGAAAAGTGCGTTGGATGATGACCTTGATGATCTGGAGTCTGATGACGATATTGATATCAGGGTAAGTTCTTGGCTTACGTCATAGAGTTTTAAAGACCCTTACTGTAGTTTATGTCAATGAAAAGATCCAAGCTTATGTATCGAAGCCATATTTGAATGTTGGTTTGGGGTTGGATTTATGGTCATGATCTAGGGTGTATTAGCATAGCGGACAAAACTTGATTGGGTGTTGGCGAGCTCCCCATTTGGGGAATCTTCTGTGTTATTGACCAATCAAATGGCCAGAACCAAGATTGGTCCGCTATTCTGGGTGTATTTACAGGCCAAATATAATAAGAAAACTCATTTTATAAGCTTTATAAAAATGTGATATGGCTTTTTGCCTGAGTTTATCTCCTATTTCATAGCGAGATAGCTACGATAGAAGTGCTATATGCGTAGTTATTCAATTGGTGTAACTTTTCTAGCAGAACTCATGGTCAGGATCATTGTTTTTCCAAATGCATATTTCATATTGTCAGACTGGAAAAGGTTTCCTTTGAATATTAGGCATTGCTTCTTCTTGTTGCTGCTGTCTTTTCGCCTGACTACACTACACAGTCAAGAGAATTTGTTAAGATCTTTGATCCGTGAGAGTTCACCTTGAAATGTGTTGCTATGGCATATCAACTCCATTGCTGCTACTGTCAGCTTCCTGGAAGGTATGAACAATGTTTCTGCAGCCACAGAGCTTCTCTTTCAAGATTCTTCGAAACTCGCGTCGCGTCTTGAACACTATGAGTGGGTTCATGGCGCTACCGAGAGTAGTGAACAGTGTTGTGTATGCAACAACTTCTATTGAGATTTCGGATGATGCTGCTGCCAGTAGCCGTGTTGCCATGAACGGCAAGTAGCTAGCGAAATAAAAAATAACTAGCGCTAGAGTTGATAGCGCAATCTCCCATTCTGAGGATGTCTTATGTGGCTGATACTTGGTACTTCTGGCGCCTGCATCCACTGTATCCTCGCCAAGTTCCCGTGGCGGATTTTCAAGTGGAAGTATGCTGGTTCCCGTTGCCTCACTCTTTACGGAACACCGTTTATCATCGCGTTCTGTGACAGCTTGGCTCTCTCTCTTCTTGTTCTGGTCAGTAATTGGTATACCTTCATAGAGTTGGCTATCGTTGATCATACCTTTCCACTCGGAGGTGCTTGGGCTTTCTTCATCTTTAGATTTAGATACCTGGATTGAAAATTTAGAGTCTTTCTTGATTCTATTGTTGTTCTCCTTGTCCGCACTCTTCGAGCTTCGTACAGTACTTGTTAATCTATACGACTTCTGTAAGCACTGCTTTTTAATCTTTTCCCTTACCACGTGCTTTCGCGCTAGCCAGAAGACTTTGCAGTTTGTAAATACGATCAAGATTGCAGGTAAGGCAAAGTTTGAAAGCATTATTGCTGAAAAGAATATTGAGTCACTCTTGGACCATATGATTCCACACATTCGTCCGTTGGATCCGAAAAATACTATTGCCATCAGCCGATCGTTTACCATTGGTGGAATAATCGTTATGAGACTCTGCACCCATACGTATATGATGGAAGTGAGTCCCCATATTTTTCCTATCTCATATGCACAGCGACGCGCGTAAAAGTAAGGATGGTTGATGGCAATGTAGCGGTCGATGGACATCAATGTTAACGAAAGAATTCTCAACGATCCTGTAAAGTAATTGAAGAACATTGGTAGCTTACATATAGGGTTATGCTCCGACGAAAGTGGGTCGTGATCTGCTGGTATGTCCGTTTTCATCAAGAGGCTAACTACATAGTATGGTGTAGCTGTCACGCAAACCAAGGTGTCCGCGATTGCCAGATTGACAAGAAACAGACAAGAAAATTGGCGCCGGTATGCACGTGATGAGAGAAGTATATATGTTATGGATACATTTCCAAGAATTCCGATGATTCCAAATATGAGATAGAATGCGGCCGCAAGATTAGTATGAACCGTGTCAAGATTGCCTAGCGATGTCTTCTGCTCTGTATTGTTTTCTGACATGTTCATGTTGTTTCCCTTCAATCCTCTCGCCCAGCGGCGGCGACTTTTTTGCGTCGTTCGTTTGCAGATCGGTGCAAGTATCTGTATGCTGAGTGCGTATTCCAATCTATCGGTAGCTTTTTAGTCTTGGTTTGGGGTCTTACGTCACCAATCCTGAAAAGTAAAGATAGTAGAGAGTTAGAGTATTTATATATGACACTAAGAAAAATCCATGACCCTTACGGTATAATTGGCAGTTTTTATTTTATTTGATAGTAAGTAAAGTTTGTTATTAGAACGCTGAAACACTGCGATGAAATATTTGCTTTCTTTCATGTAATAAGCATATACCACTGAAAAATGTAGATAGCCAGGCAAGGATGTTTGTTTTAAATTCGTGAATATCTCTTCCCTGTCGGCGCTAGTATTAAAATGTTTGCCACACTGTGTAGTCTTTTGTGTCGATAAATTCAATGGAACTATGAGCAGTTGTGTTGGTGGAATTACAAATTCTTATCCATTTGTACCGGAAATTTCTGGAAAACTGCCCGTTCTTATTGAAAAATGGAAAATTAAAGGTCAATTTCAATATTTGAATTTCCATTCTTCGTTGTTCGTTGACGCCACTTGCTTTACTTGTTATGTCGGCAGGTAGCATTTTTCTCGAAATCCTTTGCAGTTTCGATGTCGCTCCGTGCGAATATCGGAGCAATACAAATTCCAAAATAGACCTGAACTTCAATTCTTTTCAGTAGATACAAGATCTTTGAAAGCTAACCATTTCCACACGAAATATAGATACGAACATACCAGGCAGAGTGCTCCAATCCTGCATACGCTAAAGTTGCTGTCTTCAGCCAACAGCGCCTGAAAGCCTTAGAACTCCTCTCGAACTTTTACGAAAACTGTTATGCAACCACGCTCCATCTGCACGGTATTTTTAAGCACATGGGAAACCTATAACAATAGGCCTGTTAAATTCCATTGTCTTAAAGTGCCTGTGACATGATTTTCATACTTTCTCAAATTAATATCCATTCTTATGGAAAAAAGGTCTGCGTTTTCAGTTCTGACATTACCTTTTGCATTATGTGAGAACTGAAACAGTTCTTGTCACTTTTCTGCGTCAAATCTCGCCATCTTGGTTGTCAGATGGACGTAGGGCCGTGACGTCACGGGATGAACCCATTTCCATCCTCTTGATAAGGTTCTATAGGAAGACCGGGAGAAAGTCCAAGATGATCAATATTTCAAACGATTGTAGGGGCGATTTTTTGATAATTTTGAAAGTGCTGGAAGCAGTACTTTTTTTATAAGAAGACGTTGAAGTACATAGCGGCTTTCTGGCTTGAGGTATTTTTGTGGAACGTAGAATTAGCATGCAATAGCTCTTCTTGTGCAGTATGATCGGATGGCATACGTAGGAGAGCCGTATCCGAGTGTATCCGAACCACCAGTGAAAGTTTAGTAACTTTATGCCAATTTTCCCATCTCAATGTGTACATTTCCAGTCTATAGGTTATAGAATTATCCGAACTCTATGTTTCGGATTCAGTTGGAGACTTGCAAATAAGTACCGGGACGGTTTGAATATCGGCTTTTGTTTGGAATGGTAGAGGGCATGAGAGAGTCTTGTTAGATAGACGACTTGATCTGTTCCTATTTTTCATTGTCTCTGGTTATAAAGAAATTACTTTGCTATAAATTTTGTACTGGAAAAAGGTGGCCGAGAAAAGGGGTAAAATAAGAATCGTAATGCAACTGGGTTTAGACTGTAATACCGCTTACTTCTTTAATTATCATATTTCATATTTCAAATTTATATTTCATATATCCATATTTGAAGTTTGTTGGTAAAATAATAGCTAAATACTAATTAAAACCAACTATTTACAATACAATGACATAAAAGTTAAATAGCTTTATGCAGAATATCGTACACTTTAATGGCAAGTTAGCGGCAAGTCCTGCAGGTGCATTCTTTTCCAGACCAATTATTGATTTTCTTTTTGAATGCTAAAAGTGTTTGTTCATTGTTGATACTGTCATCTAGAGTATTCCAGAGGAAGCTCCTCCTAAATGACAGTGATTCTAGTCCAGAGTTTGTACGCCTTGTTGTAGGTAATCTGCAAAGGTTTTTTTGTCCTCAGAAAAGCTTTTAATTTTGAAAATGACTTACAAGTTTTTATGTACTGATGGTTGCGCCCTTCTGTATTTTCTGCACAGTTCTCCTAGCTCTGCGCGTCGGTGGTTTTCGATGGATAGTTTTTGCACCTCACATTTAAGCATAATCGTATCGTCAGTGCGATTGATTTCTGGTTTCTGGTTTTCATTTTCATTTTCATAATTTTATACACAAAAGAACCCTTCAGCTTAACAAAAAGAATTACAAGCTAAGTTATTTATAATAAAAGCAATCATTAAATAGAACAAAAAAACATATGAAAAGCCTATGTATTGTAGAGCTGTTCTTCCAGGGGGTCGTGTTTATTCATGTCTTGCTCTTCATATACAATTTCAGTTGCCCTTTAAAGGTATTTATTGTTGGCAACTCACGTATATTAATGGGCATATTATTCCAGTCCGTAGGAGCTGAGTAGTGAAAACTTTTTTGTTGTGCTCAATCCTATGCTTAGGGATCTGGAGGTTTTGGCTATTTCTCATATTGTACAGGATGAAACTGGTTTAGTTGTAAATGGAGTGGTTATAAATGACATACGATTTGCTGATGATACTGTATTGCTAGCTAACACAGAAGAAGATTTACAAAGACAAATTGATAAGGTAAATGAGAGCTGCGCAGCTTTTGGCATGGAGGTGAATGCGAAAAAGACAAAGGTTAAGGTAATGGAAAAGCAACCAGGAACGAAAATAACAATAAAGTCAAATGGGATAGCATTAGAGCAAGTAAATAAATATAAATACCTTGGCACATTTATCACAGCAGACACGAGATGCATGCAAGAAATCAAGAGGAGAATAGGAATAGCAAAGAAATCATTCTGGGAGTTGAAAGAACTTATGAAAAGTAATGTAAATATGAAGACAATGAAAAGGCTGCTAAATAGGTATATATTTTCACTATTAACATATGGTTGGGAAGCATGGACAATAGGCAGAGAAGCAGCAAGAAAATTAAATGCGTTTGAAACATGATGCTTTCGCAGCATACTGTCAGAAATACTAGCTTTGTTAGCCTAGCTTCTGACTTAATAGAATTGTGCGTAGAAAAAACAACTAGATTTGCTTGAGAGGACTGTATTCGCGATAATAGATTCCACTATTCAACTAACAGACATAGATTACTTGAGCTAGAATCGATTCAGACAGTAGTTCTCCGTCTAGAACCCTATGTGCGCTCAGCACATCTCTAACCTACAGCTAAAACTAACGTGAATTTATACTGTTTCCTGAGCTATTCCTAGTTACATCACGTAATGTATAATGCGAGTAAAATTACATCATGTACTAATTTATAACTGGCTACGTAGCAAAAACACCCCTCTAAGCTAAATCTTATTACGAAATCACCATGGTTACTTATATACAACGCTTTTGCACACGGCATTCTAAAACTGTTCCAATACGTAATCACCAATTGTGTCTTGTGATATAATCGTTTAAAATAAACATAAGCACTAAAATTGCAAATAGTTTAATGGCTGTTCATTTCGATAGATAAATTCGCACACACCACCCCCAAATCAAAGATTAGATTTGATTTTCTTCTTCTGATAGCTGTACCGCTTTAATGACATTTCTGGCATCCAATGCTGCCCTACGTCTTGATCTTGCTTTAACTGCTGCTTCATTTGGGTTCATTGTCTTCTCCTTTGCATTTGCAACGGCTTCGGCTCTGAGTTCTAATGGGTATAGTGACTGCACAGGCCGATCGATTTCATATGTTCTACCACCTGTTGTTGTCTTCAATGTGACTCCCCTCTCAACGCCATCTTTACCTCTTATTATGGTCAATACTTTTCCTAATTTCCATCTGTTTCTTGGTAGATTCTCGTCCTTCACCAAAACAATGTCGCCTTGTGCTATTTTGTTGCTACCCCCTTGGTGTATTTTATGATGCTCTCTCAGGCTTGTGAGATATTCCTTTGTCCAACGGTTCCAGTACTTCTCTCTACATTTCTGAAGATATCTGAGTCTCTTCTTTGCTGGTATCTGGTCTTCGTCACTATAGACTTCTTCTTCTCTTAAAGACTTCATTCTTCTACCGTGTACTAGATGGTTAGGAGTTAATACTTCATTGTCTAATCCCTCAGTTTGGTATGTCAGCGGCCTGTTGTTAAGACAAAATTCAATGTCCAATAATAATTCCTGCAATTCACTTAATGTTAGATTAGCATGTCCAAGTGATTTCTTCAGTGTGTCTTTAACTAGACCAACCATCCTTTCGAAGAAGCCACCCCACCAGGGAGACCTTGATAGATTAAACGTCCACTGGATGTCTTCGTTCTGAAGCAAATCTCGTACCTTTGTATCCTTGAAGACTGACTGCAGCCATTGTGCCGTAGCTTTAAATGTTTTGGCATTATCGGATACCATCAATTTTGGGGTACCTCTTCTGGTGATCAACCCTTTGAGACTCTTTCTGAATGTCTTTGCAGTCATGTCTGCAACCAGTTCAATATGCAGCGCCCTGGAAGTTGCGCAGGTGAACAATGTGATGTAGGCTTTCTTTTGATTTTTGCCGTCTTTGTAGTGTAGAGGTCCTGCAAAGTCAACTCCTGTCGTTTGAAAGGCATAACCTGGTGTTGTTCTGAAATTTGGAATGGGTGCGGTCAAAGGTTGTTTGAATGGCTGTGCATTATATCTTTTGCAATGGTAACAAGACTTGATTACCTTCTTTACTTCTTGTCGTCCATTTGGAACCCAAAATCTGCTCCTTAATTCAGCTAGAGTACTTGCCACCCCCATATGCAACACTCTCCTGTGAGCATCCATGATTAAAAGTGCTGATAGTTGGTTTCCCTTTGGTACATAGATTGGTTGCTGATCTTCTTGTTGATTGAATCTACCATGGCACCTGAGCACCTTGTCTTGATCTGTCTTGAGGCCAAGTTGATTTACCTGCTCTTTCGTTGGCTGAAACAGATGCTGCGTATGTTTGATCCAGAGAGTTTCTGCTGCTTTTACTTCGTCGATTGTCAAATGGTAAGACCCTTTCTGAGAATTTCTCTTTATATTGTTGACAAATCGTAGTACCCAGGCAGTTATCCTGAACAGCTTTCTTCCACTTGAATACTTGTAGGCATTTATAGATTGACCAATCCTTCCCTTTGCAACATCGGTTGTAGTAGTGATAACAGTAGTTCCTCTTCTTTCTTCTTCAACTGCTTCATTGCTTGAAGTTCTGGATCTTTGTGGCCAGTTGTGTCGTGTTGTTAGCCATTGAGGTCCTTCCCACCATTTGTTACAGTTCTGTAGTAGTTCTGGTGTAGTGCCTCTTGTCCCTACATCTGCTGGATTGTCTTCTGTTGGACAGTATCTCCATTGAATACCAGCTTGAAGGATTTGATCAACTCTTTTTCTCACAAACTGTTTCCATTCTCCTTCGTTGTCCAGCCAACAAAGTGCTGTCTGACTATCCAACCACCCAAATGTTTCTTTCACATTATAGTTCAAGGCTGCCTTTACATTGACAATGAGTTTGGTTAGCATCTGGGCACCAATTAGCTCCAACCTAGGTACTGTTGTATTTGGCTTTGCTACTCTGGATTTAGCTGTTAGTTGCTTGACATATGTTCCACTTGTTTGTATTATTTCCAAATATATCACTGCACAACATGCTGAAACGCTTGAATCTGCAAACCCATGTAGTGTAATGCCTACTACTTCTTCTTTTGGATAGCTTAACAAACATCTTCTGAATGTAATGATAGGATACTTTTGTATGGATCTGAGCCATTTCTGCCACTTCTTAAGTAATTCATCAGTGATTTTTCCATCCCAACCATTTTTTGTCAGGCATACTTCATGGTAAATTGTCTTTGCCAGGATAGACACGGGACTTGCGACTCCAAGTGGATCGTAAATTGCAGCTACTGTCCTTAGAATTCCTCTTTGAGTGGGCTCATGTTCTAGAGTGCTGACTTTCTCAAAGCTGACGGCCATCAGATCTGTGTTTTGATTCCATGGGACGCCCAAAACTTTGTCCATCTGCGCTTTGCCTTGGATTCCCTTTTCTTTCGTCATTGTAGGTTCTATTTCTCGTAGTTCTGGAGCATTTGATTTCCACTTTCTCATGATGAAGTGACCATCTTTAAATCTCTCACCCAGCTTTTGCTTTAGTGCATTTACTTCTGCTATGTCCTTTCCACCACATGCTAAGTCGTCCACAAATAGGCTGTTCTGTACTGCAGCTACAAATTCAGGGTCTTGCTCTTTGTACTGGTTGATGTGCTCTCGAATAGTGGCACCAAGGAGAAATGGACTTGGTCCTGAACCAAAGATCACCCTTGTAAAGCGAAGTTCTTGATAGTCTGAATTTTCTTTCCAAACATCTTTAGGCCACAAAAATCTCATCGCATCTCGGTCCTTGGGGTCAACCTTGATCTGCAAAAATGCTTGTTTGATGTCACCAAGCAGTGCAACTGGATAAGTTCGAAATCTGATCAGAATGTCATATAGAAGAGGCTGCAGTGGTGGTCCAATGTGCAGACAGTCGTTTAGTGACTTGTCATATTTCCGTTCTCTTGCTGAACAATCGTACACTATTCTTAACTTTGTTGTTTCAGCTTCTCGACGAATCACTGGATGATGAGGAATGTAATGAATATGTTTTCCATCCGGCATGTTTGGAACCTGCTCCACTATTCCCTCCTTGAGTTGCTGTTGAATAATATCATCGTACGTTCTGAGGTCTTCTGGGCTCCTACGCAGGCGTTTTAGCTGTCCTTTCAGCCTTGATTCACAGAGTGCCTTGTTCCTTGGTAGGCAGAAGTTGCCCTTTTTCCATGGAAGCTTCACTGAGTACCGACCATCCTTGTCTCTAGAGATGTTGTCTTTGAATTCTTCATAAACGTCACTTTTGTCATCTTTAATGCCAAGAACATCCAGATCATAGAGCTTCTTGAAGTCTTCATTGATAGTTTTTGGTTGTTCGATCATCAAGTTAGTGACAGAGTGCTGACTATTCCCCGTCTGCTCCTGGATTGCCCCCATTAGTGTCCATCCCAGTATTGTTTCTTCCGCCACAGGTTCATGGTATTTCCCTTTGATCATGTGACCAGTTCTGACATGGGCATAATCCTTTACTCCTAGGATAGCATGAATTGGCAGATTTTCTTCGTTTGAAACATCAGAAAACCATATTCCTTGCAAATGAGCGTACTTCTTCTTCTGTTTCTCAGGATGTGCGTTTGGTACAGATGTCAACATGTATAAATCTAATTCTGCAAATTCTGAAGTGAAATGTCCCTTTGCTTCACCAATTCCTTTCACTTCCAGTTCATAAATTGGGCATGTCACCTCCATTTCACCATTAACTGTGCCAATTATGCGATTCTCTGATCGTATCGGTTTAGAAGCCAGTTTTCTACCATGCTCTCTGCTGATATACGATTTCCCACTGCCACCATCTAACAGGATTCTGCAGACTTGGCCTCCAATTTTTGCTTGAACTGTTTGATAGGCTGCTGGCCCATTTCTGATGTGTCCATTGCTATCTCTCATTCTTGTACCTTGAGCTGGACTTGTTACACCAAATGACTGGGCAGTTTCAGTTCTGGTGCAAATGGATGAGTGGTGTTTTCCTTTACAATGGAAGCAAAGGTTCTTGCTCTTGCATTCCTTGAGTGTATGGCCTGTCCTTGTGCAGTTGAAACACCTTCTTTGAGCTTGAAGTATGGCTCTTCTCTCCATCACATTGGTGATGTTGGCGCATTCAAATGACTTGTGGCTGCCCTTGCAATACACGCAGTCGATCGCCCGTGATGTGGTTGTAGTTATCAGTTGTCTCCTAGATGGTGATTGTTCCAACCTTGATGATTCGACGGGCTCAATCTCTTCGCATGTTTTGAGGTAAATCCAAAGGTGTTCCAAAAACTTTATAAAATCCCACTTTGTCCAGCTTCTGTCTTCTCTTGTGATCTCATATCGAATTGCTCGTGGTAGCTTCATCACTGTTTCCTCCACCAAACACATCACGTGACCTTCGTACCCCATTGATTTTAAGGAAGCATAGTTGATGGATACCTCTTCGTAGAATCTTCTTAGCAGCTTCAAGTTGTGGGGATTTGACACTGGTTGAACTTCCCGTATTGCTTTGATGTGTGCACTTCTTAATTTTGTATCGTCTCCAAACTCTTTGTTTAGCAACTTGATCGCAACTTCGTAGTTGCACGCTGATAGAGACAATCCCCTGATGACTGCTGAAGCCTTCCCAACCAATAACTCTCTGAGATAGGAAAATTTTGTCGTTGCCTCCAATGAGCTTGAATGGATGTTACTATCAAACTGCTCCCAAAACTCTCTCCATTTCAAAGGTTCTCCAGCATATTTACTTATCTGTAGTTTTGGTAATTTAGCTTTCTGCTGTTGTATTGCTCCCGGCTTGATTTCTTTGACTTCTGGTGACTTATTGGTCGTAAATCTTTGTAGAGCATCTTCGATGTCACAGATGGAATCTTCATACACATCTAGGTCTGAGTCGCTTTGAAAGTTGAATTCAGCTACCTCTGAACAAGGAGTGTTGACTTGAATCATGTATTCGCTGATTTTTTGATTTAATTGCTTGATGGCAGTCAGTTTCTCTTCAATTCTTTTCTTCGTTCTTTTCAGTTCTGATTCTCGATTTCTTTGCAAAACCTGTTCCAATTTCCCTTGGAAAAGGTCCAATGTTTGTTTGGCTACATTCTGCATCTTTCTTGTTTCCCTCAGTAGCATCTCTGGTGTCTTTATTCCAAACATTGCTGCTGCTGACGGTGTTTCATCTTCGGCCATTGCTTGTTCTGGACTCTCACATTCTTCTGAGTTGTCTGTTTGCTCTAGATTGTCTGCTTGCTCTGGACTGTCTGCTTGCTCTCGCTGATCAGGTAACTCCTCTGGTTCCTGAAACATCTTGTAGATTTGAGGTCTGATACTAAATCCGGCTCCAAGGTGGATCAAATTGTCAGAAATACTAGCTTTGTTAGCCTAGCTTCTGACTTAATAGAATTGTGCGTAGAAAAAACAACTAGATTTGCTTGAGAGGACTGTATTCGCGATAATAGATTCCACTATTCAACTAACAGACATAGATTACTTGAGCTAGAATCGATTCAGACAGTAGTTCTCCGTCTAGAACCCTATGTGCGCTCAGCACATCTCTAACCTACAGCTAAAACTAACGTGAATTTATACTGTTTCCTGAGCTATTCCTAGTTACATCACGTAATGTATAATGCGAGTAAAATTACATCATGTACTAATTTATAACTGGCTACGTAGCAAAAACACCCCTCTAAGCTAAATCTTATTACGAAATCACCATGGTTACTTATATACAACGCTTTTGCACACGGCATTCTAAAACTGTTCCAATACGTAATCACCAATTGTGTCTTGTGATATAATCGTTTAAAATAAACATAAGCACTAAAATTGCAAATAGTTTAATGGCTGTTCATTTCGATAGATAAATTCGCACAATACTAAAAGTTAGCTGGGAAGCAAAACTACGAACAAGCAAGTATACGACCGAATAAGTGAGAGACCTACTCTATTAAAGAAAATCGCTAAATGAAAATCATCATTCTTTGGCTATATTGTAAGAAATCCAAATCGAAATTTGTGTTGACATCATGGGAGGATTTATAGATGGAAGAAAGTCGAAGGGAAAGCCGCGAAGAATGTGGATTGATGACATCAAGGAATGGACCAGCATTAGAGAATATGGAAAGTTGAAAAGGAAGGCACAGTGTAGAGAAAAATGGAGATCCATGATAGGCAACCTTCGACTGCTCGAGGACGCTACAGAAATAGAATAGAATAGAATAGAATAGAATAGAATAGAATAGAATAGAATAGAATAGAATAGAAGCCGAGAAACTAGACATTGGTTTATACTTTTCTAGAAAGCTTTCTGGGCAGCGTTTGTGTATGATTTTATAGGTCGTGACATTCCTATCAAAACAAATTGTGTTTTCTACACTCATCCCAGGACATGGCCTAGTATCTTTGATTTTGGCGTTCTTGATTATTTTGAGAGCTCGTGTTACCTTTGACCCGTAATCGAAGGCAATCAGCTTTTCTCATTTCTTGCTGTGTTCTCAATCGGTCTGTACAAGCTAGCCAGTAAAGTACACTTTTTATGCTTACCTAGATTTATATCTCAAAATCAGATTCATCGTTTAGACTATTTCAATGGCTTTTGGTAAATTACTCGTCATTTCAGTCTTATCTCTGTTTTATCAGCTTTGCGAGGTATGCGTTTTTAGAAGTTGTTTACAAGCCGTCGCACTGGCACGTAATTATATTAAGGTCAAATCTTGATTTTTGTGAGGTCATTTCACATTCCTTGTTATTTTTTCTTGTTTCGGCAGTCCTTGGTATCATCAGAGTGGCAGTTTCTCGCATATTTTACATTAAGTTTGCCCTTCAGCTCGTGCATTGCCTTCTAAATGTCAGGGCTTCCTGTCGTACCATGTATCTAGAAGAGGAAGCGTCTTTAGCGTAGATGTGTCTGCCCACTTCTCAAATGAACGTGCCACTTATCATAATACCGTGTCTTTTTCCTATTCGATGTAAAATGTTAGAATTACACTCTACTTGCTATACTATATAGAAATTACTTGACTACACTACAAGGACGATACCACGGAGTGCAAGTTCCCATAACAACTCCGTAGCCTTTAACATGAAAGCACGTAGCACATAATTGAAAACACAGCTACGAAAAACCACATAAATAACTTTTACTAATAAATACTTAAGTTTGTTTCATATTGTATGCTAGGCTACTCTAGGGCAAACAGGCACTTTTATGCCATGATCAGGGAAAGGGTAGACTGAAAAAGGGATTAATAGATTTGTGCCCAATGAACCCGACACCAAATATCAAATAAATCTACGAGCTAAATGAAAGGGGTAACACAAGGAGCTTTCCGTTCCTTGATTGGCTGAAAAACATCTGTCTTGATATCATGATCACATGATCAGATAGTCATCTTGCTTACAGCATCTCGGTTTATTTTTAGTACTAGCAGTGTGGAGACATTGCTTTCAGCGCTTAATTTCATTATTGCAGACGATATTTAATTTGTTATATGCTACTAAAGACTCTTATCTAGGTCCTCTGCTTTTTACAATGTGTCTAATTGAGCATTAATTTGCTGTGAAACACTGAAGAGATGAATGCATGCCTCTTGTTCTTGTAAAAGTATGGTTATTTGACACGTGACTTTGTCTGTGGTTATTTAACACGTGACTTTGTCTGTGGGGAGCTTCTTTCGCGTATTGGCTCAATGCGTATAGAAGCCCCATGGGTAATAAGACACGAAATCTGCCGATTGGTTCTAGAGAAGTTTGTAGTGCTTGAAAAATTGAGATGCTGTAATGCCGTTTTGTAGGGGAGTTGACTAATCAGTCCTGACCGTAAATGCAATAGCTAGTCAAATATCTGAACAGGGAAGAAAGCGCGTAATACGTACGCACACATTTTCAAAGATTCTGATCACCACTATTCTCAGTATGTAGGCATTCGTACCTCTGAACTTCGGTCCTCCCCCCTTTATGCATACGTATTATATGAATAACCCCTAAGCAGTTATGGAAATTTCACAGCACTGAATGCCCCTGACAGTTTCTTTATCTTAAATGAAAGCTGAGCGAGTCGGCAGTTTGCATCATTGACACATGTCATTCCTGAAAAGCTGTGTCCCTATCAAACTGAAAGCCACCCTACTGGAAATACACGTTATGGAATTTATTTAATTAGCATTATCGTCATCATTCTTTATTTTACATGAAATTTTCTATATAGCGAATTACTGCCCCGTCTGGAGTTGTACCTTTGCAAGTATCAAGACTTTGGAACTAACTACAGGCATAGTGTACTGTGCCCACTTGATAGTATAGTGGTGCAATGGGTTGTATAGTGATGCAATGGGAGACCTCTTTTCACTTGATTGGTCCATCTGACAATGGGAATCCCGCAGGTTAGGTCTGAACGTTTGCTGCATTATGGGCTCACGGCGGGAGCTTTTCTTATTTGACGCTAATTTATTTAAACTGGATTAGCATATTCAGTAGTAAAAAACGTATGCGTTGTTTTATTCAGTCACTTTGAAAAACCTGCAAATCAGATAGATTTAGAAAAGAATGGTAGTATAGTACGAAGAGCAAATTAGTTTAAAGTGAGAGAGGATGAGAAAATTATTGAAATAACACATAGGTAGCGTGACCAAAGGTAGAAGCAAATGTTATAAGGACAGATTGTATTTTAGGATTCTAGTCACTCCGGCTATATTACAACGTGGACAATTCTTCCTATGCATCATTCTGCACTAGATGGTTTCTATTGGCGGCATGTTGTGAAGAAGGATGGACAGCGACGAATGTCTATTGGTGTTTAAATATATATATATATATATAAATATAGTTACAATGGGGATATTGCTGCACTCTGGATATAGCTGATTATCTATTGTTGCATTATTGAAAGGGAACTGCATCTTAGGATTCTGCCATTTACTCACCTATAACGGCATGTTGCCTTTAGTTTTCTGAGTTACAATCTATCTGGACAGCTTGTTTTTCACTTTGAGTGTAGCTCCTTTAACAGTCAAATTTGGCAGGAGATCCAGTAGTGAGCTTGGATGAAGGTGCACCAGGTCTGCAAGCTTCCTCTTTTCAAGCTGTTGAATGTTTAGCTACGCAACAAGTGCTCTGGCTAGCTTCTCTTTCTCGCTTGCCTTGTCTGAGCTCAATAATGTGATAGTTTCGTTCGTTGAAGTCCGCCAGGTTAATTGAATTTAATTGCTTGTGTTTTAAGCGATTTAATGTGTTGGCATAACGAAGCAGCACACACCCATATAAAGTCTCTATCTTCTTTATTCCATCACACGTAGGACAGTTTCTCAATCAAGTATCAATGACAGCAATCCTATCTTTTGCCACCACGAGGTTTTCTGTTTATGACGTATGCTTGATAGTATGTGATGTCAATAGAATAGGTCCTTGAATAGACATTGGATATCTACTCGTTGTTCAAAGGCATCATATTGTGTTGCCTAACGAGTTTGTCATGCCCCGGGAAACTTGTCTGCTTTTGGAGATGAAGTTCCGCGTACGCATTATTTGAAATCATTTAGTTCTTTAGGCTTCAATATGTCTTAAAATATAGCAACAAAGTTGATCCTGGTTGATTATCTTTGATCATGTTTGATTAGTAGCTTTGTGTTTCCGCCAAGTAAAATTTTAAGTTCTTTTATTGAGCTTTTGATGTTTTCTTTACTCAGCTCTTGGGGAAGTTTGAATTCGCAGAATACTCTTAGATTTCACGTTTATGATTACTTGTGCTTTCAACCAATGAGTTGATAACATCCCGTGTGTTATAGCACAGTTTGTATTTAGGTAGCCTCATAGTTATATTAGGTTTAGGGTATAAAAGCCATAAATCATAAACAGACTTCATTTATGCAGCTGTCACAAAGCTATATCATTAGTACCTGGAATAAAGGTGCTGAGTTCAGTTTGCACATGTACAAAAATGAAGTAGAGCTTTCGAGCCGTGAATCATCATAGAGTGGTAGCAATGTAAAACTTATGTAGGGGTTTGTTTCCATTGGCGCGCATTTGTTTATAGTTGGACAATCTAAATAGCATATTCCTTCATTGCCTCGGCAAACTATTGGAACGGACCCAGTTACGTGGGAGAATGCCTGGGTCTATTGCGATAATTTACCACCCAGGCGACTGAATCCAATTAGATGCAGTTATTAGAATTAAATACCTCAAATCCAATATTTGACTAGTTTCCAAAGAAAAGTTCCTTCGTGATGTTTTGTTGGATTGTCTGTTTTTGTGAGCTTGTATAGTGAGATAATGAATCGTCTACAAGTTACTTTTCAATCAATCATTCAAACCCTCAGTGATCATACGATCTTTTGTGCGTTTTATCTGTCACCTGTAAATTCATTCTACTTTTTTATTCCAGTCCACTCTATACTTCATCGTTGGCAAGTCGTGATGAATGAAATAGGGTGTAGTCGCTGAATATTTATTACCCTATAACATGACAGAAAAATTTGTTGGAAAGAGAAAATAGTGTTTCCCGCACGCAGCACGATTTCTCTCTTTAGTCGCATCGGCAACGAGGTACAAATATCTAGCATTCTAGATCTTAGAATTTGTCACCGATGGTAAAAATCGCTTTTTGTTTCCAGCGGCAGAAAGCGCCTGTGCACGCTAGGCTGTTGTGATTACTATCTATCTTGCATCGGGTGGTTGTCTCAATGAAACCGGCTTCACAACTTTTCTGTATCTCTTCATGCTTTGGATGGAATAGCGCAATTTAGTCCTTCTTGTGTTTTAACCCTCTTTTCTATTGTTAGTAGAAAAAAACATCTTTTCTGGCTCCCTACTGTCTTTCCTTGTTTTGAATAGTTGATACTTGCGCGTTGTAATACGCAACGTGAAGTAGCCATCAGATGCAGCTTTTTGCTGCATTTTTGCAGCATCATAACTCTTTGTGCCAAAATGCAGCCTTAGAATCGAGAATGGTAGTCTCTTGTGAAAATTTCCAGTATGCTGTTCAGTGTTATGCTCAGCTCATTTGACCACTTCCTTCTTTGAACATTGGGAATGTTGTTCAGCATGATGTTCATTGAAATGGTCAGTGTGAAATGTGCTGCGACTTGCTCAGCTCATAAACCTAAGACTTTAACAGGTAGCTGGTAGAGAAAGCAAAAGTGCACAACGAAGTTTAACACAGCTAAAGGCGAAATCAACCCCACAGGAAAACTGTGACATTAACCTATGAGCAAAGCAACTTACATTCCAACAAAACTTGTGTTGAAAGATGAAGAGATATTCCAGATGATAGAGCTTGCGAATAGAAGTGCAGCGCGATGCTCCCAACGTTGCATACAATATTGCCTACAGATGTTCAAGAACGTGTTGCAAGGTTTAATCTAACATCTGTTTGCCCATGCAACATCGTGCTACAAATGTTGTACATAGTATACCCTGCAAATATTACAAAGTTTGATCTAGCATTTGTGTTTGTTCTTGGAACAATGCAACATCCTTGATCAAAATTTTGCACCTGCAGATGTCACAGAATATGTCGCATCGTTTGGTGCAGCATTTATCTTTGTCCTTGCAGCGCCATGCTACGAATGTTGCACATAATATGGGCTACAGATGTTGCAAAAAATGTCGCATCATTTGGTCAAACATTTATGGTGTCCATGCAATACCTTGCTACAAAATTGGTGTCTTAAGGTCGTATATACATGCCAAATTTAAGTGAGCGGTGATTACCAATTTCTGCAGTGACAAAAGTGGTTTTTTGCAGTGATGAACAGTTAAAAGTGTTCAGTGACAGAGCCACTTAACACCTAAAAATGCATTCCTGTTTTGAAAAATTCCTTTATATGAGGAATCGGTTGCAATACCAATAACAATCACTAGTCAATCGGTATTCTATTTAGTTTGAGGCAAAATCTTGTCGTTCACACTAATGGAAAACATAAAGGGCATTGTCAGAAAATATTTCTTAAGGGCTCCAGTTAAACACCCTGAGTTTCAGTTGAAATGCGAAGCAAACAATTTTCCTGATAAGTATGCATGCATATGTACATACTGATTTAAAAACTAAGGGAATTGTACGATCGAATATCAGGGTATATGTAAAGATATACTCTTGAGAATTCAAATTATTGTTCTTATTGTTATTAAATTTAGAGACTTTCTTAAACTGAGGCACCCAAAATACCAAATGCCCCTGAAGGTCAAATTAGGCGCTGTACCAGAACTTAACAATTAGCTAAAGTTGAGGTCTTAGGATATTTATTTCCTAACACCCCGCCTCCATTATCTGCCCTGTCTCTAGCATTTGCTGTTATGAGATGGACTCTTGATTATGTTTGCAGAGAAATGAGACCGAGACTGATAGTGAAACAATTGAGGCTGTCTCCTTAGTAATGATATTTCTTTTGTATAATTGAGTTTATTCATTACCTGACTGATGTCTGTTTGTTTCCATAGCATTGATTCAATATTTCAGGTAAAGGTTCAAACTTCTAAAAGCATATTTGTTTACCAGATGTAAGGGGTCATTCATTACTCCATTCAGAATACTTCATAAACAAAACTGGATTTCTATAACTTTATTAGATTGCCAAAATGAATTGGGCCTTTGATTTAATATGAGTGTTGTAATTGGCTCTTCTCAGGGGGTGCATTGTAATGGGCAAAGAAAGATTTCATGTAGCATTGTTTGCTTTCATATCTTATATCTTGCATTGTTCCTGTTGATAGTATATTTAGCCATTTTTTTGTAGTTCAATATATGCTATCTTTGCTTTTAAGAATTTAGACAGTCTAGCTGTATAAATTTAATATTTTAACTAGTTGTCTTCAATTGCAGTCACACTGAAGAGTATGTATATAAATAAATATAAATATAAATATATATATATATATATATATATATATATATATATAATATATATATATATATATATATATATATATATATATATATATATATATATATATATATATATATATATATATATATATATATATATATATATATTTATTTGTATCCTTATATATATTTGTAGTTCATCTATCTCTAGTGGTCTGTCTACTGATGCATCAGGTCCTTCTGGGCATCCAGCTTCACCAGGTCTCTCTGTTGTCAGTCCATCTTTTCATGCCAACATACCCATCCATAGTTTATATAGAATCCATAGTTTATATAGAAAAATATATATGTATTACTTATTTGTAAACAATATAAATTTATATGAGCATACGCACTGTATGCATGCAAATACACATCATACACATACCTAGCAAGTAGATACACAGGCACAAAATATACAGACAGACACAGACACAGACACAGACACAGACACAGACACAGACACAGACACAGACACACACACAAACAAGCAAACAAACAAGCAAACAAACAAACACACACACACAAATACACACACACACGCACGCACATACATACACAATAAAAGCTGATGCTAGCCTAAGGTATATAGACATTCCGATGAGTACAATCTTTATTCACTGGTAAGCATGGATGAGTACCTTCATTTATGAACTATGGCTCAAATTTCATTAGAGTTAGAATATTAACTGGACTTTGACTATTTACCAACAACAGTCACATATGAATGCAAGTTTATTGCTTCTTATTCTGCACAAAGAAGACTTTGACTAAAGAACCTTTGGACTAGTTGCCTCTAAATTGATAGTTGGCTAATGGAAATGCTATGTATATTTTTAGAAGGATTCAATATATGCAGAAAGATCTTATGATGAAACAATAAAATCTATATATGTAAACACTAAACCCCCAATATATGTGCTAATCATCTCAACATACACATATACTCGGTGGAATAGGGGCAGGTGATTGTTGTCAGTCAATTACAAGTTGCAGGGCTACACTTTATCCTGTGCAAAAATGGCTTTCTCTATGCAAAAAAGGCAGAGGCTTAAAGTATAGAGATTTTATGTAGAAACTTTCTTTTTAACATTAGGTTCCAGTAATCCAAATCCTCTTTCTTTTGTAGCCTTCTTAGGACTTAGGACGCCAGGTATTGGTAACGTAACAGTTCGAACCCCTAAGCTTTCAATTTGTCGTTCACTCAACCGTCTACCTACAGTCAATGCATTCTGCTTGAATTTCATCATTTTCCTTGAGAAGTTTGGAACATATCTGTAAACCACTTTGGAGGTATATCTTATTATTTGCATCTGCATCTCTTTCGGCGGCTTCAACTGTGGTATCCTGATCATCCTGTTTGGTTTCACAGTTTTACCTAGCTATCACATCGAACTAATCGCAAATTATTACCACACTGTATGTTCAGTATGCACCCCATAATATATGTTAGCAGTGTTTGCTTGCCTATATAATGATCGTATTCATGTATAGTTAATTCGCAAACGGTTGGTCATTTCAGTTCTATACCTCTCTCTGGAGGATAGCAAGCGTGCAGAAGGTCTGATGCAGTGGGATCAAAAGACTTGAGTCGAAGTTATCAGATGTAATAGTCCAAGATGGCACCCGACACAGACCAATACAAGGCTGGTTAGCCAGAGGTTCTTTCACTGCAAGATGATCGTGCAACATGTCCAAGGTTATTTGCCATGCATGAAATAAAGTTGCACTTCCTATCATATTTTCCACTCAAGATTAATCGACCAGTATTTGATGGCTTATGGAATGGCCAGAATTGAAAGTGGTATATTATGTGATTCAACACAAACTGTGACAGGTTACTTGAAGCCACAGAGCAAGGAGACATGAGTGCTTCATTTCATGACGAAATGTTTGTTTTTAAATATTTATGATTTACGACTTACTAACAACCAATAGTTGTTGGTTAGGTGAGGGAGGTATACGGAGGGAGGGACCTGCTATTGAGAGTGAAAGTTAACTTCACAATAAAGTTGGAAGGTCAACTTGGGGTAAATGCAAATAAAATGAGAAACATATCTATGCCACATCACCCAGAAGTCAAAAAGCAAAATATTGACTTGTTGAACCTTCTGAAACCCTTATAACTGAGTAAAAATTCGCCTGATTCAGTGGTTAAATGAGCAAATTCTAGTTATAAATGCATTTGTATAAGGAGGTTATGGTTAGTGGTATTAAAGACAAATGAGAATGGATGCTTTGGATGGTGCATAAATACAAGAAAATACCAGTTGACATAAAATCTTCCATTTGTTGGGAGTAGAATACAGAGAGTAGCTTGTGCAGGATATGGGATAAAGCGAATCTGGAATCACGTATTGAATTGTACTATTGTCATAGAGATGATGGAAAATTCATTCAGGAAGCTGTAATTGCTCTGGCTGATGGAAGATAAGACAAAGTGCTAGGTCTAGACAAAGAAAACGTAAATAATGATTTCCAGATATTGCAGTGAGAAAGCGTAAAGATTTATGGGTACCTGAGGAAGGCGTTGACAACACAATGTAAAAGAAAGGGATCACATTACAGTATTGATGATGAGCTTGTTAAATAGGCCGATATTTATCAAGACCCTTTCTCACTGTTTGGGATCTTGGGAACATGTTTAGTTAACTAGGTATCATCATTAGGTATCGGGCCAGTTTAGGTATCATGACTAGCGTGTAGTTTTCATAAGAGACAGGCACTTGTTATCTATGCATTAACACAAACGGAGAGCACAATATGGTGTGCTGACAAATGCGTAGAGAGAGTGAACATTCTATTTGTAGTAAAGAGTTGGATAGTTACTCTGATCTTTCATGATGAGGAAGCAGACTCTATAAATAGTTGTTTACAAACCTTAGGTGTATTCTGATTCTCTTTGATATGGATATGAAGTACAGGTGCCAGCCATTTTGGAATGTGATATTGTATTGTGACAGCATTGCTTTCTCGTATGTGTTATACACAAAAATTTAAATGGATTACGTTTCGCACATGCGGTGATGAGATGGTACCTGTATTCCTGGGGTTTAACTAAGCAGAGCAAAAGACAATGCCATCTATGCAGGTATTGTTGGGCTCAAATAAACACGTGTTTTCACCTGGTTTATGAAACAGCCATTCCATTACAACTCATGCACCAGAGTCACATTACAACTTGTGTAACAGAGTCACATACACATTTAGTTTTGTGCTAAATTTGAAAGTTTCTGGTGCACTAATGGAATGCTTGCAAACCATTTTGTGAGTTAACACTAGCTGTTCAAAATATGATGCACTTTGATGCAAGTTATCACACTTATCTAATGTGACTTATGTAAAACAGATGTGTCATTTCTATGGAATGGTTGTAAAATGAAATGAGTTGGTTAATATTTATGTTCCAAGAAAGTCATTGGTGCATAATTCAGCATGCATGGCATGCCATTTGTAGTTTGATACAAGTTCAGCTACGAATCTCAAGGCAGAAGTAATTGGATGGTAATTGTGGTGTTGCAATGTGGAAGAATAAAAGTTCAGTTGAGGAAAGTAGACAAATGATAGCACAATATGACTGTACTGCATAGGTACCTGAAATGTTATTGCACAGGTATCTGGAATGTCAGTGTTTATTCATCAGGAATGTTATTGTATTGAAACCAGGAATTGTGCTGTAAAAGTGCCTGGAATGTTATTGCATGGGCACATGGAATGTTATTGCATGGGCACCTGAAGTGTTATTGCACATGTATCTGGAATGTCAATGTTTATTCAACAGGAATGATACTGTATTGAAGCCAGGGAATCTACTGTAAAGGTGCCTGGAATGTAATTGCATGGGTACCTGGAATGTTTCTCTATATGTACCTGGAAAGTTAGTGTATGTGCACCAGGAATATTACTGTAAAAGTGCCTGGAATGTAATTGCATGGGTGCCTGGAATGTCAATGTTTATTCAACAGGAATGATACTGTATTGTAGCCTGGAATTCTACTGTAAAGGTGCCTGGAATGTAATTGCATGGACACCTGGAATGTTTCTGTATAGGTGCCTGGAAAGTTAGTGTATGTGCACCAGGAATATTACTGTAAAAGTGCCTGGAATGTAATTGCATGGGTACCTGGAATTTCAGTGCTTATTCAACAGGAATGTTACTGTATTGAAACAAGGAATTTTATTGTATAGGCACCTGAAACGTTATTGTACAGGTACCTGGAATGTTTCTGTATTGCTACCAGGAATTTTATTGTACAGGTACCTGGAATGTTTCTGTATTACTACCAGGAATTTTATTGTACAGGTACCTGGAATGTTTCTGTATTGCTACCAGGAATTTTATTGTACAGGTACCTGGAATGTTACTGTTTAGGCTCCTAGAATGCTACTGTGACGGAAATGGGCTTGAGTAATCTATGATTATACCTGGAAATTTACCACGAAGTCTTCGGAAGGTAGTCTGTAAAATCTATATCCGAATCACCCCCCCCCCCCCCCAGCTGCTTCCATCGTCCCTTACCCCACCATGTATACATGCGTTTTACCCACAAGAATTTAGAAGCCAATCTAGGGACCTTTATTGGCTGCTGTCTTACGCCAACTTGAGATAAGACTCTCAGAAAATTCAGTGTTCAAGCAGGCATGCTACCGTACCATCACACTTATGGGATCTGGTAGAAATGGTTTGTAGGTAATGAAATTTCTGTACTCTACTGGTATTGTTAGACACACTGGACAACTATTACTCAATAACGCTATGTAGATAGCAATTTGAGGAGTACCATCCCCTCTTTAGACAATCTGTACCATGCAAAAGGTGGCTGTGAATTGAGTGGCTTACCTTTGGAGCAGTTGTGCAATGTTTTTCATTTAATTCAGCATCTGCTGCTTTCGCTCCCCGCTTTCTTCTGCTATGATATTTTATTTCTACATTGTTCAATAGGCGCTGTTGTCAAATTACATTTCTGATCAGGAATCCCTGATTCTTACCCTAATTCTTGCCGAAAGCCACAGAGGCAAGGTCTCCTGTTCTCGTGTTAGTCGAAGGTTCAATTTGTGTGCAGAGATATTTGCTGGATTGATAGCTTTGAATATATTTTGAGAAACCACCGATCCTTGCTTTGTGTGCACCAGTGCTACAGAGGTTGTGTTTAATCTGAAAACTGAGAGCGAATGATAACTAGATTCCGGTTAACTGGTACTAGACGGGTTAATGTAATGTAGAAACCAGTGTTCATTTTTATGAATTTGCTCTAACCCCCCCCCCGACAAATGATCTGTTGGCAAATAACAAAAGTCTACCATTTTTGTGTCAGCAAATTGTTGGTATGCTAGGAGACCGTGGAGAAAATTTCGGTACTTTGAGGAAACAGACATCTCAAGAATGTTTTATATTTATGGATTCACACAGTTTATTCACAAAGTAAATACTTAGTGCTTAAGAATTATGACAAGAGCCACGCCCATTTGGTCGGCAAATGGTGGGTACTTCACCTCCCTCCCAAAGAAAATATTTAGGAATGGCCCTCGCCTTAAAAGGTCTAGAAATAGAAAATATTAAATGTACTGTTGTATGTTCATCTCTTCTTCTTGGCTTTTGTCTACCCGCTTTTCATTTCTCACCCTTTGGTCAATAATTTCTTTTATGATCAACAGCATAACTGTTTTCTTATGGCACTGATACCTCGCCATGTTAAATCAGAAATATTGAACGCACAATTTTAAATTGCTTTCAAATTTTGTTCCAAAAGCATATTATCTCTGGCGTGATGTGTTGAGTGCGTTTTGAGATCAGTAGACCACCCTGAACTAAGACGGCTGAGCATTGTTAGCATTTCAGTTGTGCCGTCCAATTTCGTGCGGGAACATGCAAATTGAAACAGCCTAATGGTGCAATTTGCAAGGATCTAAACTTTTGCGGACCATGCAAGGACCCCACAAGTTATGAAATTATTCTTTCAAATTTCAGTTGATCTCAATGCCTTCCAAGTTTTATAATGGCGTCATCAGAGGCTCTTCCAAAGCTTTCGTTGGGCCTGGGTATAAGCATAGATCAGTTTTACATCATCGCCAAACTCTCCAATGCAATAATTCTATCAGCCTGCGTACTTTCTGTCACTGGTATAGCCGTGTCCTTGGCTCCGCCTTGATTCCTTGTAACACATTTTTTGTCATAAGGAACCTACGTCTAGAGGGCCAAAAAAATTCAAAACTTTTACTGCTAGCGACAGAATTCCTGAAGAATTGATGTTTGAATTGAAAACCGTAGCTTCGTTATAATTTTCAGAATCAGGACGACGACAAAAAGGGATAACCTAGTTCTATTTGATCATTTCATGGACACATCCGATACAGAATTCACTTTTTACTAATCCGTTTACATTTTGAGACATTCAATTTGACATATTCCTAGACGTTTCAACTCAGATTTAAGTCATCCTCAGCTAGAGGTATAGGGGAAAAAGAGGGGTGCATATGGGTGTTAAACAATACGTGGATAAAAACCACGTGGTGTGAGGGGGCATGGAAGCAATGAAAAACAGTAGGAATAAGCATTCCTAAGGAACTTTTTCAATTACTAATATTTTACTCATTGCAAACAATCGAGAATTCAGACACTAAGTTGGCCGAAAATGTATGTAGCCCTTGTAGCGAGTTGTTCATATGCGAGTTTCCCTTGAAACTCGATCTAATGGAAATTGAGTTACCTACTTTACATTCTTAAAGCTGACCACTTACGTTTTGTATTGTAATTAAAAGAGGTCTAAAAATAATACTTTTTAGTAAAACCACATGTACTTCGCTTCGAGTTTGATTGGGCATTTTTTCAAACTACCGTTGATTGGGAATGTTTGAACTGGTACTTGGCGAAAACATGAGCGGACAAGAACTTGTCAAGCAATGTCCCTGTAGGGACAGGCCAAGAGAGCTTAGGGGTTTGAAAGCCCCAGTGAAACTAAAATGTAACCACGGGTATTTGCAGCACCTAACGTTATAAGCGGAAGGTTTGGAATTTCATGCCCTAAATTTGACTCTCCAAAGCGAGACCTTTTGTATTTTTCATATGGTCGTCTTGGCTAATTTTATTATTGAATTATTAAATTATGCTAAATTATGAAGATATGATTGTGTTTATATATTGCTTCAAAATTCATTTTCTATACACTTAATCACGTCTAATGATATTTAGCATCAAAAATAGAAGATATCATCAAACGGCAGAAACTATTATAAGAGAAAATGCATTGCATTTATAAGTAGCAGTTATCAGCTGTCAGGGACAAAGGTTTTTGGGAGAGAGATCACGGTGCACCTGGAACTTTCTGGGCAGTCCGGTTGCTACGGCAACCAGTATTTAGAAGCGCAAGATTGTTATCTGAGAGACATTATCCCCTGGTATTAATCGTATAGTTATAGAATCTCATTGACGTTGGAGAGATTCAGCGGCGACATTGATGCAAAGGGTTTGTCTCGCATTATCGTGCACTTATCTGTACCAATTAAGGTGCAATTGTCAGTCCATAGTCTATGATGGCGGTGGGAAGGATTTCTGGATTCTGGAGACAAGGGTGCAATGGACAGGAAAACATGAAGACCAGAGTCATTATGATGGGATTATCTCCATTCAGTATGACGAGGAAAGCCACACCCAGTCCTTGTTTCTCCTACCTCTATGGCTGGTAATGGTGCAAGTGACCTTGGATGTTAGTTCTCAGATGATACTGAACAGTTTATACATTTTTGACCATACAGGATTCTACTATCACTCGACATAGGGGGAGTATTCTCCAGCATATTGAAAGTACTTTTTCGTCTGACACCCAGCAGAATGTAAAACGTCGGATAATGACCGAAAGGTGAACCTAGATATTTTACCAGATGCGGGTGACTTCACGTAACAGAAGGCGCAGTATATCCAATTTCGTTTCATACTGTAATTAGTGTCGGAAGAAAAAGGTACTGTCAGTGTGCTAAGGGCTATTTCCGCCACCTTTTATGCGATAGTTTATGCATGGGGAATTGGCCAGGTCTCTTGAACTTATTTGTTTACTTGTTATAGCGTGCCCTGTTATCCTTGAAAGTTCATGTTTACTTCCTATAGTCTGAGATATTAAATCGTATCTTGATTCCCGTTTACTGTTTGATACTTGCACGAAAAAATTTAAATTCAGGGTTTAATTCAATAAAGCTCATATTTGGTTTCCAAATGGCCGGTTGTTCAAATTTACGTTTTTTTTCAGAATTCTCCACCTCGACATAGAAGTAGAAGCCGAAGTCATGAGAAGAGACGAAGAAGGAGCAGAACTCCAGAGAGAAGGTATCATCACTATTATCATCTGTCTGTCTGTCTTTTCCCATACGCCCCTTACGGGGCCTAGGCTGACCCTGGGGTCAGTGTTGCCTTCAAATTGTTTAGAAGAGGTGATTGAGTCGGCTACACTCAATCCACTCTGTTACCCCAACAGTTACTTATCAGAGCTGCAGGCTAGCCACTATTATCATCACCATCATCATTATCTCTATCATCGTCATCATCAGTATCATAATCTATCTGTCTTTTCCCGTACTGGGCTGACCCTGGGGTCAATGGACCGCCTATCAATTGTTTAAATGCGGTGATTGAGTCGGCTACACTCAATCCACTCTGTTACCCCAACATTTACTTGGCAGAACTGCAGTCTGGTTGGACAGTTAGCCACAAGTCATCAACAACTGCCCCAATTCTGAATCTTTGCAAATGACTCACTATCAACTTAAGGGCAGTGCCTCTTTGTGCCCGCCCACCACCACGAGGAGGTCTTCAACCATGGGCGGGCATCATCACAATCATAAACATCAGCATCATCTGTCTGTCTTTTCCTGTACACCCCTTACGGGGCCTAGGCTGACCCTGAGGTCCGTGTCGCCTTCAAATTGCTTAGAAGAGGTGATTGAGTCGGCTACACTCAATCCACTCTGTTACCCCAACAGTTACTTATCAGAGCTGCAGCCTGAAGCTGCTGTGCCTGAATTTCACTGAAGGGGCCTGGTTGGACAGTTTGCCACAGGTCGTCAACATCTGCCTCAATTCTGAATCTTCACGAAATGAATCACTATCAACTTAAAGGCAGTGTCTCTCTGTGCCCGCTTGCCACCACGAGGAGGTCTCCAACCATGGGCCAGCCATCATCATCATCATCATCATCATCATCATCATCATCATCATCCTCATCATCATCATCATCATCATCATCATCATCATCATCATCATCATCACCACCACCACCACCACCACCATCATCATCATCATCATCATCATCATCATCATCATCATCATCATCATCATCATCATCATCATCATTATCATCATCATCAGCAATTTTTGGAGATGTGCTTTAGGTAGTAGACCAGAGGTATGTTGTTGGAGTGCGATATAAAGGATATGATTTACGTGGTAGATGTGAGGGATGGGGTTTTTATGTGGTAGACGCTGGAGGTGTGCTATATGTGGTATGCATAAATGATGCTGTTTAGGAGATAGATATAAGGAATGTGGTTTATGTGGTAGATCTGAAAGATGCGATTTACTTGGTAGATGAAGTGTTACATATTGCCTGTTGGGAAAATTCCAGCAAAAAGTAGTTTCACCTCAATAATTGAAGCATTGTTGTTTACTTTATTTTGAGTAGGCTGTTATGTCCGGCTTTTTCAGCTAAGTTAGGCCTACTGTGCATGCCATATCTAGGCATGGGGCCCCTAGTTTAACGCCCCTTCCGAAGGATGGCGAAGTCAGTTGCTTTTGTCGTTTATCTGGAAAGTGGCCCATCCAGTTGCTGACCTAACACAGCCAAGCTAAACTTCAGCTAGCTAATAGAAACTAGCTGAACCGCTTGGACACTCACCCCACAAAATGTACCTGAATATTACTAACTTGCGTACCAGTCACATATTAATGCACCACTGAATTCTCAACTATTTCTCAACTCGAAGATAGAAAATTCACGACTCCTTGGGCATCATTGCTGCAGTCGTGATTGCCAGAATTACTTCTTCTTTCGTTCTCTGTTTGCAGGTATTATGCTAGTTTTTATGTGGCATGGGGAGACTTTTAAATGTCTCAATTGATTTCTTAACCTGAATAGTATTTTCTTGAAGGGAGCGTAGTAAATTAAATTGATAAAATCGCTTTTTCAGACGAAGATCTCGTTCCCGGTCCTATTCACCCCATAGAAGAAGAAGAAGGCATGTATCTTTTCATTAATAAATGATTTTGTTTTCAGAGAAGTCATTTAATACTGAAATGATGGACTTGAACAAGCTTCCTTTAGCTGATTTTTCAGCAATGTGATGAGAGAGGTGTTTTGCGGAATGATTTATTTTCCAATACTTGGTCGATTCCAGAAAGTCGACTGTAGCGCTGCAAAATAAATCGCACAACTGTTTTCACAGGCTAGCCACTCTGATAGCTCGCTAGTCGCAGAGTTGAATGTTTTGTGAATGTAAGCAACAAGGAAAACCAAGCTGTATAGAAAACTCCAGATTTCAGCTTGGTCTTGTTCTTCAGAGTTGAATGAGGCTACGTCATTTATCATAACTGAGCGTTTCATGTTCTCTTTTGGCTGGCATGTGCTTTGTTGAAGACTGTTCACAACGCATCATGATAGATATCGTTTTCATCGGACGAGAGACCTTCTGTTCCTCAAGGCAACCGAATACTCTAAAACATTTGGCTACCTGTTCGTCAATAGATTTTTAGCTCAAATGAGATTTTAGCTTAGCTAGCATGTTGTGCTTACAAAGAGCGAAATCTGCTAGATTTGCCATATGTATACATTTAGGTATCCTAGCAACATGTGGACTTATTTCTCGGATCTCCTTCATCTGGAGCTAGTGGCTTAGAATAGTGTCTTTAGGGATTTGTTGTCAACGGAATTGCCTAGTTATTTATATATTTGAGAAGGATTTCTGTTTATCAAATATCAGCTTGATGACTTCCTTCATTTGGAGGGATTGTGTTCCATCTGAAGATCAAGCTATTTGTTTTATAATATTAAATTTTTCTTTTCGGTCTGCTCTCTTTTCAATGATTCACGTTCCTTTCTTCTAAAATGTCTTGCTATTGTCGTGTTTTGTCTGCCCCGTGCTCTTTTGTTTCCGCTTTCTTTCATTCCTTTCCAGTTTCTTCAGTTCTCTTCCATTCTCTTCTCGTCAGCATTTTACTTTTCTTAGCAAGAAGCTTTGTAATATGTTTGACTTTTGGCTTCCCATTTCATACTTGTAAAATAACAATTCTTCGGTAACAAATAAAATTTGCTAATTTCCCATCCTATTCCCGATAGCCACAGTCCGAGACGCCATCGTCACCGATCTCGTTCTCGATCACACTCGCCTCGAAGTCATCGCCGTCGTCATCGACCTCGCTCCCGCTCAAGATCTCGCTCCAGATCCCGGTCCAGATCACCGAAACGAAGAGGACGTTAAGTCTGAACTTTTGTATGGTACTGTACAATGTTTGCACATCAAAAATCATTGCTCAAGACAGTAGCCTCAATGGTCTTACTTTAAGTGGTATTGCAAGTCTTAGCGAGTCTATGTCTCGTTGTATCCTTTTAGCATTATGGAAGACTTCCCCATTTCTGTTTGTTTTCTCTGATGCTAGAGTTGCAGAAGGGGCCCTGCTACAGAAGGGGCCCTGCTACACAAGTAAAAACCCAAAAATTGCTCATCTGTTTTTTGAAGGGGAGGGAAGGAAAAAACATTCTTATTCTTGTTAATTTCCGACCTGTTCGAGGGCTTTGACATACACAGAAATCTTGCAGCTTGCATATAAAGTAAGCATCTTAATTAAGAAAACAATGCTTGGAGATACGTTCCTTCTTGGGCATTCGAGGCACAATGTTTTCAAAGACTGGCTTTGGTATCCGTCCTCTTTCGAATGGAGCTAAATTAATATCACATTTGTATCAGAAGCATATTTTGCCCTGTCTCTGCTTAGTTTTTAAGGATGCTACAAAACGAATTGTTATATCTATGGTTAATAAATAGGATGAGTGGTTGAGCGATTTATCTGCTTAATTTCTTGCAAAAATCTAGAAAGGGAAATCAAACACACCTTCCGATTTTTACACGCTTCAGAAATCACAAATACCATGGCCAACGTTCTTGGCACAGAAATAGAAGTAAGAGGCTTGGGAAATTTGCACTGTTTGCCAGAGTTAAGGATAATGGCAAAATTTTCGTATTTGTC
Source organism: Mastigias papua (assembly GCA_964019165.1). NCBI lineage: Eukaryota > Metazoa > Cnidaria > Scyphozoa > Rhizostomeae > Mastigiidae > Mastigias > Mastigias papua. Next base: position 13,909,674 of record OZ025279.1, on the reverse strand, counting down.
GTTAGATGGTATTTTGTTATTGCAGCTACTTTGATTCCCTCTTTCAAAAAATATTCTTCTGCCCCATTTTAGTTTGTGATCGTTTTTTCAATGAAACTATGGAGCTAGACGTCAATGCATTTTAAAGGTCTTCGTTAGTGTTCTCTGTTTGTTGAATTTAACACTGGTATCTTGATCTGCTTTACTGTTTGTAGATTTAAAGATCGTTTCTGGGCCTCGATTGCTATCATGGCAACTAGATAATCCTTAAAGTCCGTAAACAAACAAAAGCTGAGAGTTGTACTTACAGGCCACTGGGCATGCGCAGTAGTTGAGAGCTGGGCAATGACAGACATTCCGGGAGTAGACAGAAGAGCGACTTTCAGTCCAGGCTCCTGCAATCGCTGCCATCTGCATTTTAATTTTCTCCTGATTTTTCTGAGCATTATATATATATATATATATATATATATATATATATATATATATATATATATATATATATATATATATATATATATATATATATATATATATATATATATATATATATATATATATATATATATATATATATATATATATATATATATATATATATATATATGCATTAAATTTAGAGATCTTCAGGTCCATCAAAGACAATGTCTTATATTATTTTTCAATATAAAATTTTTGGTTAAATGTAAATCGAGATGGAATAAAGCAGGAGAGAGTTTGCATCAAATATTAACACAAATAAGCAGATCAATAGCTGAATTTTTTATTGTCGTTGCTTTTAACCTGTACTATAGTGAACCCAGGTAGCTCCCATGGGGACTTTTTTGAGGTTGGGGACTTATTTGTCAGAAATGATCATGGGGATGTGGGCTTATATGAGGGGGGACTTAATCTAAGGAGGGAGCTTAATCGTTATATGAATGTAAATATAAACTTTATTCTTCTCATTTGTTTGAATCCATCGTTTTTTAGTACTGCTTGGTTTGAAAAGAAAACACTGTTAGTTGAAGAGTGTCTTACACAGAATGTTTATGATCATTGGCAGTTTCTTTGATACGCAGCAAATCGCGTCTTAGTGTGCTTGATGAAATTCGTGCTTTCAATTATAACAATATCCAATTATCTATACCAGTACATAATGCATACACATAAACACGAGTCATATATTTTTCGCTATTCGCTTTGATGTAAAAATTATTTTCCTTGGTTGCTGTTAGAGAAACGTGCGGTATATTCCAGTTGTTGAATTCGACCTTATTTCGAGAAAGTTTCCCTTCTACCAGTTGCTAGCTGGAAATAAGCTTTGTCCCTTTGGTGCTCTGCGATGTTAGCTTTGTCCAGGCCAACAACAGAGTGATGCGTGTGTACGGCTTATCCCAGAAAGCACTGGGCATGATTTCTTGATGCTTTCATCTACCGTATTGTCAAAAGTTTGTGTGAATTTTTTACCGCCCTCCTTTTGGATTCATGATTGCATTCATTTCATTTCATTTCATTTACAATTTCTTGTCACCTTTAAATAAGATTTGTTGATAGTCAGTGAAAGCAGTACAATTTTGTTTATGTTTGTCTTACTATTCAAGCTGTTTATCAGCACTTGGTCTTATCATGAATACGGCACCCTTCCTCGCGCATTTATCAATCGAATTATACGTTGCAATCTGCCTGTATTGCGCATGCTTTGTCGCGCTGACGCAAGCTTTTGCGGGTTGTTAAGATTGGTCCCGGCATAGATCTGGGTATTGCTTGTGCAATGTGTGAGGTCGTGTAGTTGCTTGCTCTATTTGTGGAGTCACGTTTACTGGAGTACTCATAAAAAATTGCATTCTGCCATCCGCATCTGACGCTTCATATTGAAAAATTCTGTGCAGTTTTACTAGTGGTTTACTTTGCAGGTTTTTAAAACATTTCGCAGAGGCATCGTCACTTACGCTATGACAGGTTAGTTGCACAGACCGAAGATTGCAAATCATGATGCTTCAAGAGTATTATAAAGAAGAACTTGTGTGCAAGCGTGTTACAAGGTAAGTCTTTGTTTGGTACTGCATATTTTGTTCTCAAAAGCGTACAAAGAAAATTGTCCCTAAGAGGGAAATGTGATTCGATCAACACGCTGTTATTAGAAGCATTTTTTTCTTAGTTCTATTTGTTCTGTAGCGAAGGGACGCTAAAGGAAAGTTGTAAGGTGTGACTTCTTGACTGGAGATGAGGATTTCTTAGGCTTTGAAGGTAGCCATGAAAACAAAACTGTGAAATTTAAGTTATGGGATATTTTACCGGTGGAAATTTGCCAGATTATAAGCCGGTGGAAGTTTGCCAGATTTTAAGGAAAGACGTTCTAGAACGTAACAAAAGATTGCTTGATTAGCAGGATAGCCCATGTTCAGTTGCAAGTGATGCGAGTTCAGGTACACAAGGGAAACATGTTTTGAATTTTGATTGTAGCCGACTCGCAGACTAATCCAGAGTTTTCTTCATGTCATTTACTATTCAAGGTCAATTCACTTCATGGCTGATAGCCCAAGTCCCAGTTCTTCATATTAATTTATGTCGATGAGATTCCTTATGTAAGTAATGACTTTTAATCGATCATGCATTTTGAAACCAATTCTAGAAGATTGTTTGTTTGCCTTCATGCTATGTTCTGTTTTCGTAGCTGACGTCAGTTTACCCAGATGGACATGGATATGCTTTGTATTTTTGTGTTGGCAATCGTTAGCTCCTTGGATAAGGTTGGTTCAGGTGTTTTCAAATGATCATTCGTAAATTGACCTATGTTTGCATTGTAAGATGAGAGACCTTCGGGACGAGCTACCCATCATGTGCGGCGTTTGATTTATGGTTCTCGTGAAGCCCTAGTGATGAGAACATTTTTGTAGATTACGTGCTAATCGACTGGGCTTTACTTTGACCCGTTAAATCGGTGGTTCCCAAACTTTTCAAATTATATTAGCTAATGGCCCCTATAGCTTAATTTTTCGAATTAGGTTCCCCTGGAGGGAGGAATATATGGCATGATAGATCATACACTTTCACAGAAAACAAATGTGAATAGTTGAAGAGGCTAATAGAGCAAGGAGTCAAACAAGCGACGGCGGCCTCTCTACCTGACTCCTCACGCCCTTTGCAGTCCCCCGAGGGACCCCAGATTGGGAACCACTGCGTTAAGTAGTCATCAATGTAAATGCTTTCATTATCAGTATGGTGTTTAGGGTCACCAGAGTCTTTGTCTTGCCCAACTGGCAGTGAAACGTAGTAGGGTGACTTCACGAAATCAATATAAGATGGGAAGATAGAAAGGGATGAATCTGAAGGATTAGAGGAGTGAAGAGATCTAAGACTAATTTGTATAGTAGATGAACGTATCGTGTTATGTTTTATTGTTGTCACTTGGAATTGGTAGTAAAGAGTGATTTAGCTGGTGCACTGTGGAGAAGATTTAATCACTTTGAGTATAGAAAAGATACTATTCTTTTAGGTAGCTGGCGGCCCCTACTCCCCTGCCCTGATATTCAATGATTCTATCCATGAGTCTCTCACTACTCCGTCGATCTGATTTCACAAGATGCCATAGGAGTTTCACTTCACTTTTGGGCTATACTACGATAACTGTTTCGGGCTTGTACTAAAATAATTATACTATCATACAATAATTATATAATTATCTGTACAACAATTATTGTGTCATGAAAGTCTATCGTGTCATTAGGGCTCACCAAATAATTTCTCAGCGAAAAGCGATTTTGTAATTTCTCGAAAATTTTATTATTTTCTATTTGGATCGTTTGTCTCTCAAACTGGAAACTTCTCATTTTCACTCTTCCTCCTTGCCTCTCTATTTCAGCTTCATTTAGATTCTCCCTTCACATCCTTGCTGTTTGCTATCATGACCATATCATCCACCCACCGTGTCCTTCTCCTTTTCCAGCTTTTCTCCAAGTTGACTCCACACGTGCTCCAAAGTCTTCATGAATTTTTCATGAAGCTTTAGTGACGGATTGACGGATACCAATAATAGTTGCCTTTATTTTGTGGATGATATTGAGTAAATGAGGCTGTTTAACTCAATCTTTAAAGATTCAACCTACTAGTGTTCATTTGATGACGTAATTTAAGAATCGAAGTTTTTCTCTGAGTGTGGTATCTTCATTTGTCAATCTAGAGCAAAGATATTAGCTCTCGCTTTGTAAAAACAAACAGAATTTTTATCAGTGTGTATCCAGTTTTGATTACAAATTCTGCCTATTAGATCCTGTTCACACTTTGCGGAAATTAGGAAATATATTGCATTGTCCGTTTGAGTACATGCTCACTGGCTCATAATCCTGGGTAAAATTATTTGATTCTCAGGGTAAATAATTTCACATCTTTTATGGAAACGAGTAGTATCAGTTATCTAATAGGACTCGAAAAATCTAGCCTTAATTTTATACATCAAATAGTAAACAGTTATACTTCTTTACATACTCAAATTGATTTTGGTTGTAGCGTAAAAAAGTTTTTGTCTGCTTTATTCAATACAATAGTTTGCAAATGCAAACTACCTGAATCAACACCTGAAATAGATCAAACTACGGTACAAGGACGATATCACGTATTGCAAGGTACCATGACAGCTTCGCAACCATTGGCATGAAAAACACATAACAGAGGAAATTAAAAGTGCACATACACATCATATACATACCGTATTTCCTTGAAACAGCACCGTGGACGTTCATTTGAAAGTCAGCCTTCGAGAGGGGACGCTCATTCGTGGGAGGCGCTCATTTGAGGGGATCCTCATTTAAAAATCAGTAAATAAAGCAACTGTATAGCGAAATTTCATTTCATTTCATTTTGAAATATTTAAGGAGGGTAGACCTTCAGCAATGCTGATTTTCAAGGGGCCTCCATTACAAAATTTACAAGATTAAAATGAACTTTAAATCAACTAAACTATACTAGTACAGGTAAAATTTCTAAAAATATTAATAAAAACTCCTGGATTAAACAGTAGATATTTACAATAAAAGAAGTAGAAGAAGTAGCGACTGAACAGAATGACTTGATTCAGCACGACTGTAAATTGAACTACTTTACCTTGAATTACTATGACTATAACGGCTTCCAATGGCGACTTTTTAATGACTAATGACATTATATGTAGCGCACATAACACAAAACCTACAGAGTGATAGCAAGATGCAATTGAACCACAGGGTAATGGCATGAAAAGATTACTCACCAAAGAAAATGTACCAAGCATAGAACACCACGCCAAGAAGGAACAACAGGATGAATTATCTTGTAGCAGTAGAGATGGCAAAAACTCATTGCAAAAAGAAGGGGGTGCTCATTTAATAAACTGTTTCTTAAATCAGGCGTTCATTCGAGGGGGGGGGCGCTCTTTTGAGGAAATACAGTAAATGATTTATCATAATAAATATTGAAGTTTGTTTCTAGCTTAGGACATAAAGGCTCTGTCGGCTTCAAGTAACTACAGCATTAATTTTTATTTTGATATCTATGTTCCCCAAAAATCCAAAGGCTGGCAGCTGAGAACATTGCATAAAACAACCAGATAGTACATGGAGATAATGCAATTTGGCAGATACTGGTATCAAAGTTGAACCACGACGACAGGAATTATTCTCAGCCAGTGGCGTTACTTATGAGACAAGATCTACCATTCTCTCTCTTCGGTCAAAGTTCCGAGCACTTAAGAATCTAAAGCGTTGTTTTCTCAAATTTTGTACATTTGGTCATTAGGTACCGATTTATGTAGGGCCTACATGTAGGAGGCCAACAATTTGAGGAACGCTTACTATTTAAAACAAAATTCTTAAGGAACTTTTCAATTTCGATTGCTTGTATCGTTGAGAACAGTTAAGAATCAGGAAGGCAGATACCTGTGTTACAGCCAATTGTAAAATCCATGTGTATTGGAGTATTGGAGAATCCATATGGCAATGTTTTGTAGAATGGTTTTCTTTGAAGCTTATAGTGTGTCTTATCTATAGTATCCAATCTCAACGCTTAATGCTTAACAATTATGATGTCTGTCTATATAATACGAAATGTGTAGTTAAAGTTAAGGACGTTTTAGCACTAAAGTGTGGCAAAAACAGGCCCAGAAGTTGGGAATTTAAGAGCTAAACCTTGTGCTATGCTTCTTATAAAAAGCGTATACACTGTACAGTAAGCCTGTTCAGCATTTTAATATAATGGCCAACAATACAGTTCTTTGCAGCAAGTTGCAATAGATTGGAATAAAAGTAGTTCTATACAGCAAAACGGATTACCGGTTTTCTTAATATTTTTCAGGTGTATTGCGCACAGTGCGATGCGACATTTTACGATCCAGTATCAGGTAACTGTGTTTTGGTTTCAAAAATCCGTGTACTGTACTTGCTTTGCAAAGGATGACATGGAGGTTACAAGGGGACTGTTTGTTTATATATATATATATATATATATATATATATATATATATATATATATATATATATATATATATATATATATATATATATATATATATATATATATATATATATATATATATATATATATATATATTTATGTATATTTATGTATATATGTATATGTATATATCATATTTAAAGATATTAGCTTTAGATTCTTTTTTTTATATTTGTTCTGTAAGGCTATGCGTATGTGTGCTCTTGTTATGAGTCAAAAATAGTTGAATTAGCTGGCAAAAGGGCTCCTGGCCAGATGTGATGCCTTGTTTTTGGGAAAGGTGGTTTGTTCGGTAAGTAATTATCATTCGTAAAGATGCTTTCCTTTTCTTGTCAATTCTTCCAAAAAACTTCACATTACTGAAAATATGTTGTTTAGAATCTCCAAAGTGGAGCCTTCAACGAGGGCTGAGGTAGCTCATGCATTCTTCGCATGCAGATATTTGTGGCCAGATATGTAAGAACAGAGATGTATCGCCGGAAATGTATGGTGAGAGATGTAGAGCCAGAGATATATAGGCAAAGATATACGTCCAGAAATGTTTGGCCAGAGATATACAGGCAGATATGGCACCACATGGAATTTGTTAAGATTTGCCTCTGTATTTGGCAAGCACGAAATCTAATTAAGGATTTGCAATTACAGTGAATAATATCAATTTCCATGAACAGGTTCTGCATTGTGCTCTATGATAAATGTTTATCCTTGCAAATTTTTTTATTTGCTTCGCCATACTCACTCTATTGATTTTCATAGTCCCATTTCTTTTCACCTGCCTCTGAAGGTAAACAGTCCAATTACCTTCTCCACGTGGCACAATTACCTTGATTCAGCCAGAAAGAGCCAAAATTACATCACATCTTTCTGTAGCATGATAAGACAGTTTGAGTACACTCTGTGCATGGGTAGAGGACTTCCTTAATTAAAAAATATTCGTGCATTGCACTTCTACCCGGATTAGGTTTGTATTTGTGAAGTTTGACTTTGTGTATCAACGCCCAGCCATTTATTCATATTGTTAAACAGCTAGCTGTGCCACTGAAGTCCAGTATACATTGTAGAACCAGAGCGATGGAAAAGAATGTCATGAAGCATTTAATGAACGTTGATTAGGAGAACATTACCACACATCCATCAGTAACTTTTCAACATAGCATCCATAAGAGTATTCAGTATTGCAAATCCTATATAATCTTCCTTACATTATATCAAGCGTAGAATGGCATTAGGCCTTCATGGGCACAAACTTTCATGGGCTTCATGGGCACAGGTTTTCATGGGCTTCATAGCTTTCATGGTCACAAGCAAGAAATAGCTGGTTCATTTCAAATCGCACATACAATTATTTTAGACCTATATCTCTGTATTGATAGCTCATTTGTACGGAAGGAGCTGATTTTGATTTTAATGAACGTAGATGCTCATATCTACATTTGAGTCAAACGCAAAGTTTCAACAAAATTCCTGCAATTTCCTATGAATTATTTGTTTCTATATTATTTCTCCTATCTCTGTCAAGTCCGTTTGGCCTAAGCCTTCGCGTATTTCGAATAATTTGTTGTGTTTTTCCCATATGCAATTTCTTTCGTCGGTTCCATACTCAGTACCTATCAGTACAACTAGCTCCGATTTTGTGGGGCCTTTGCATTTGAAAAAGCGATGCCTTTAATGACGTCATTATAGATTTTGAACATTACTGCATTAACCACAGGATCACCTCACAACTTTTGGACCCCCTCTCAGGTTCTGGGCCCAAGGAAATCTGCTCCAGCTCGGTGTCCCTGACTCCAACAATATAATGAAATATTTTGCCCCAGATATTTGCTAGGATCCAATACAAGAAGTAATAATATTGGCTTATGTGCACCTCTTGTTACATTGCTTCTTTGTGTATCTCATGTACATCTCTCCTTTTGATTCTATTGCAGATTGCAGCTCTCATCCTCTGCGCGTCGGTTACTACGCCAGCCCTAAATGTGGCAGTCTGCATACTTTAACAGACGCAGATGGACGAAGATATGCGGAGTTTGCCAGGCTTGGGTATGATACTGGCACCGATAAATATTATCACGAATATTCTGCTGGGAGGTACTTATCGATAAAGTTGACTAAACGAGCAAGAATCTATGGGATCGCAGTTGAAGGAAGCCCTAGAAATCTTCGCTATTACCTAAAAAGTATGGAGATATGGTACAAAGTTAGTTTTAACAACTTCAGTGCTTTAAGTGGCTCGTCGACCTTTGAGAGTTTCTATAAAGAAAGTGGAATGAAAAAGGTAAGTAGCTCCAGACTGACTGCCAGATATTTTTTAATGTCTACAAGTCGAGCCAGCTTTTGCGTGCCTGATTTTGGGACCTGAACATTTCACGCCTAACTTTGTTCTCCAGTTAATATGTTTGATTTGATTTGATTGATTATATCGATTGCTTGATTGCTTGATTGATTGACTGATTGACTGATTGACTGATTGACTGATTTCTTCTAGTTCAAAATCCTTCATGAACTTTACTCTGACTCGTTCATTGACTTTGGGAGTCTCCACTTTCCCTTAAAGCAGACTTTTCACACGATCTCCTTCATTATTGGGAAATGATGTACTTTGAACTATTTTCAGTGGTTGTAGAATAAATGTTCCGATTATATCTCATGTATGATTCAATTTTGCCACCCGAGTATGTCCACCTTGCAGGAAGTAACATTGAAACTGCTTTTCAACTGCTCGTTTTGCTAATAATACAGTTTAGTATGACTGAAATACGAATATCTTGGTTTCAAGTAATGCTTTTACATCTATCATTTTCAGCGATTCATTGCCAACATGGTAAATCAAACAAAATTTGTGTTTGCCGAGCCATTCTTTGCAGACGAAGTTAGGATATACCCAATATCATTCCATGGAGATAAAGTATTCAGAGTAGAGCTCTATGGTTGTTATCTCGGTAACTTTTACATTTTAGTGTATTTTGTCCTTTTTTCATACACTGTTTGTTATTTTTACGCATTAAATGCAGTATTAATCCCTTGTTTACTTTGTGCTTTTGTACAATTTGCAGATCGTTTTATTTCTCAGTCTAATTTCCACGAGATACACAGTCATACGTTTAATAATTTTCTTGTATTTCTTCCTCCAGGGAGAGTGACCATTCCATCACCGATTGGTGTGAACAACCGGGCGAAAATATCTATTGATAGATCTCAGGATTCAAGCTTACAAGACTATAGGCATGAATTAAATGTTGTTTGGAATCTGTTTGCTCTTGCAGCAAACCTGTTGGTACTACTTCTGTCGAAACAAACAACAGCAAAACCCATCCTTCATGTGGAACATGTTCCATGAAAAGAGAGGCCAATATGATTCACTATCAAAGAAACTTTTAATGTTACCTCAAACTTAGAATGTCAGTTAAGGAAACGATAGCATAGTCTTTTGTTGCAGGATCTTTAGGAACTACTTGCTGAACGATATTGAAATCGCAACATCCGTTTGTTCTCCAAGAAATATATAGAAAGTTAGAGTGGAACAGTCTGCAACTTTAAAATTTAGATACGACAAATGCATTCTATTTACATATATAATTTTTTACCTTGCCAGGATTTGCTTTTTATCTCATTAATTCTACCTGGTTTAAATTTTTCTGGTCTATTGAAAACTCTTCGTATCCTACCGTACGATTTCCCAGCTGATTTGTCATCTTTTTCTTAGAACCCGGAGTTGCAGGATTTGTTCAACCCCGTCTGTCTCTACAAAAATAGGTACTACCCCAAAAATTAATAATAATACGGGTCAGGATTTGATCAATGGCTCTTCTCTTCTTCTTTTCAGTTATTACGTCAGTGTCACAGAACCAAATGGAACTGTTGTTACCATGGCTGTCAATAAAACCTTGAATTACACATTTGTTTCTCACGGAAAAGGAAACATGGAACTGGGTTTGAATTATTCGGCCGGTTGGTTGTCAACGGATAAGTTAGAAGCAGTTGTTCAAGGGCCTATAGATGGATTGCAGATGACATTGGATGCTTCAACAGTCTCCCCATTCACTAAAAAGGAGGCTATTGACATCGAGTTTTATTTGGGCACTTCATTTCAGCCCTATCAGATAATACGGTTTGTATACGTTGGTCATTAATTCGCTTTTTTAGTGTAGGTAAGATGTGTAGTACACAGTTGTAATCATTTCGACAGAAAGTATACAATGCCTAGGTGATCTGCGGCGCGGAGCATCAAGTTCGAGTAATTTTGGCGCAAAGTTTTGGCACAGAACTATGCTGAGAGCAAATCTGTGGAGCAACGATCATTAACGTCACCACAACCAGGTGGCATTTTGTAAACTTAATCATTAACTTCCACTCTTTTTGTTTATAATGCGAGCCCTTTATGTCCTACTCAAGACTTTTTTGACGCAGAGGAAACTGCGCAAATCATGCTAATTATTAATTGAGTCATATTTTGTTCAGGAGCACAGGAAGTTTACTTAGGCCATAAATTTTTTTTATTCAATCTTACATCTTATCTTTACTAGAAGCCATCACATGCCCTTTCCTGTTTACTGCGACTGCGACTTTGGCTATAGTAATTTACTGAAAGAGCTTTAGCCATAATTTTATTTGTTCTTCGTTTTGTTGACGTTTCTTTTATAATCTCCAGCTACCATTTCTCATTTGGGGATGGTTCGTCACTGACGTACAACTATTGCAAGCATCGATATAATCGTGGAATTTACACAGCAGTTGCAACTGCTTCCAATGACTTCTTCTCTGCTAATGTGACAAGGTCCCTTGTGATATGCCCTGCAGTATCACCCAGTGTGCAATATGAGCCGTACAGCGGGTCTGCATTTAGATTCATGTTTATAGGTAAGACATTTTGTGGCGAATGTCTAGATTTGCCTCCATGAAGAAGGTGGAATGCTTGTTTAACCTACCCTTTTGGTCCTTTGATCGTTATTATCGATCGTCATTATCATCAGTATCGTCATCACTTTTGTTAGTATCATCACTACCTTAATTTGCATCACTATCATTGCAATCACAAGTCATCATGAAATCGTCGCCATAATAATAATAATCATCATTATCATTATCATTATCATCATCATCAACATCATCATCATCATCATCATCATCATCATCATCTGTCTTTTCCCGTACGCCCCTTACGGGGCCTAGGCTGACCCTGGGGTCAGTGTCGCCTTCAAATTGTTTAGAAGAGGTGATTGAGTCGGCTACACTCAATCCACTCTGTTACCCCAACAGTTACTTATCAGAACTGCAGCCTGAAGCTGCTGTGCCTGACTTTCACTGAAGGGGCCTGGTTGGACAGTTTGCCACAGGTCGTCAACATCTGCATCATCATCATCATCATCATCATCATCATCATCATCATCATCATCATCATCATCATCATCATCATCATCATCATCATCATCATCATCATCATCATCATCATCATCATCATCATCATCATCATCATCATCTAAGTCATCATTATCATCATTATCATCATTATTATCATCATCATCATCATCATCATCATCATCATCATCATCATCATCATCATCATCATCATCATCATCATCATCATCATCATCATCATCATCATCATCATCATCATCATCATCATCATCATCATCTAAGTCATCATTATCATCATTATCATCATTATTATCATCATCATCATCATCATCATCATCATCATCATCATCATCATCATCATCATCATCATCATCATCATCATCATCATCATCATCATCATCATCATCATCATCATCATCATCATCATCATCATCATCATATCATCTAAGTCATCAATATCATTATTTTCAACTTCAATGTAATGATCTTTGTTATCATAAGTTTGATTTCTTGTTTCGTAGCGCTTTAAAATGATCATTATCATGTGTAGAATGCGGTTTTCTCATTAGGCAATGTTTTACTTAAAGGCATGCACAGACGTCAGAAGGTTGTCGTTGAAAAGACAAAGAGCTACTTTTTGCTGCAAAAATGAGAAATACACTGTAGATTTTAAAAAAACGAGAGAATGAAACATTTACTAAAAAACGGTAGTCTCCTTGAAAATCAGCAGAGTTGGAATGTTTGCAGTAGCCTCTGGCCTTAGTTTACAATACTATTTATCGAGGAATATAGAATTTATTGAATTCTTATCTTTGCATAGGTTCTGCGGCTGTTTACAACATTTCTGTTACTTTCTACGCCTTACACAGTACTGCCTTCAAGCTCTTTTTGAACAGTTCGGAATTATTGAACGGAAACGTCAGCGCAGTTGGAAATATAGTAAAACAAATCTCTTTAGCGAATCCTGTGAAAGCTCCAAGCAGACAGTACTTAAGATTTCAATACAATGATGCTTGTAGGACCTACGACAGTGGCCTTCGTAGTGTGTTTGTTGATGAAAGAGTCACTGGTATCAGTCTTCAGGTAATGAATCAAGCTATACCTTGAGATCTTAGCAGTGCAGCTTAGGGCGCCAATATTTTAGAGACTGATCAGATCTATTTTCTATTTTCTCCCAACCTAAATGACTAATCATCTTGCAGGATTCTCACTAAACACGTGCTCCCCAGCTACATTTTGGGCCCACTTTGAGTGCTGATTTGTCAGCTAGGCTGGGAGAAAGCAGACATGATTAGAGATCTCAAACATTTTGACGTCTATGCTTAGGATGCAAGGTCTCTCTTATCTGCAGTCTCTCTTATCTGCATTTTGTCTGTTTTATTCATGATACATTTTTGGGGCTATCTTTGTACATGTTGCCCTGAGCGTGCAGCATAATATTTGAATCTTAGTGAATCAGGTTTTCTTTGCTTTTCAGTACCGTCGAGATGGCAGGGAAGCCGGAGTATATTCCTGGGGCCCGGTCCCTGGCAAGGACCCGGGGAAATTGTTGCTAATGCTAGCTTTTAACGATTTTGAAACCAACAAGGGCCTGTGATAATTGCAACCCTGGGGACCGGGGTCTCGACGGGCCTGTTTTACTTTCCTGTGTTTAATTCGCTTTTCAATTCTTCTTCTTTTCTCATTGCTATTGCTTGTTAATTTTCTGTTATTTGATTAGCATTTGTCATATCTTCAGACATTTCTTATTTAACGCATCTTCAGCACCAAAACGTTCCATCTTCATTGAGGCAACTAGGACTTTTCGTATTGTCTAAATTGAATGGAAAAGAAAGGGCCAGTTCAAATATTAGTAATTCCCGCAACTGTACTAAACAAAGGGATTAAAGACAATTTATGCATTAAAAACTGTAGGTGGCGTAACTTTTCCTAAAATCAGACTGTTTACATTTAAATATTACTTTTTTTAGAATACTTAGGATAATTATTGATAACTTGAATAGTATCGCCGATTATCAGAAAGAAATGTTGAAAATAACGAGGCTCTGTAATGAAGTTCTTATTATAATTGTTATTTTGTTATTTAATATTAACAATCAGAAATTCAAACTTTCTTGAATTGAGAAGCAAAGTATTAGAAATGTAAATTAACCATCACTACAAAAGTGGCTATTTTAACTTTATTGCTTATCCAATTTGTTTACTCATATAGCTGAATCAAACATTCAAGTATTCGCTTATTGACCAAGTGCCCTATTATTTCAAGAACTATCCAATTGACTTTTATGTTAATGTGGAGAATGGCACATCTGTCACTTGCCTAGTGAATACTAATTTACATGCAAGTGCAATATCTACAAGTGTAGTTGTTGCTGATAGAAAGTTCAGAGGTACTCGCACCTACTCATCCGGGGGCAGCAGCATGATCTCTTTTAATGCCCGTTGCAGTAATCGTTTGCTACTAAGTGCAGCATCTCCTGCTATCGCTGTAGAGCTAAGAGAGGTACCCGAGACAATGACTAACTTTTCATTGGAGCTGTCTGCAAAAGTTGTGCGTGTTGGACAATTGTTTCATCTACTCATCATCTTCACAAAAGGCAATGAAATGTCTTGCAATATCACATCATTGACTGGTGGGATCTCTCTATCGTACACATACGCTCAGCTGATCGCTCGCCAGCAGGGCCATAGGTCTGGTGGAAAGGCCTACAATATCCTCATGCAGACAAATGCTCTTTCCCTTGATCACCAAATCAATGTAACCTGTCGCAGTGTGCTCAATGAGGTGCAAGGAAGTGTCAGATTACAAGCTCAAGAGCCGGTAAGTGGTTTGGCATTGAATCTTCCGACAATTTTGTGCCACAATGAGACACTAAATGTGACAGCTACTACCTCGCAGGGGCGACCAATGTTTCGATCGCTCTTCATCAATTCCACAAAGCTGCTGGAGTTCTATGCAATTGATGGCTCATCTAATGTATTTCTCGTGCCACCTTCGATGTATGGGGAACCAGGACTAAAAGAGGTTACAGTCGAAGCCTGGAACAATGTATCTACTTTGGAAAGATTGGCTCGAGTGCGGGTGGCAAGGAATGTAACCGCGGTATCTGTCTTGGTCAATTTCACAATCTCATCAGATCAAGGATTGGAGAGAAGACCAATTAATCTTCTACCCGTGAGAGAGCGGATCGATTTTACAGCGAATGTAGTGCCGAGCGTGGATGGCTTTGTTTACAGTTGGAGCATTAATGGAAACTTGTCCAACGCATCGACAACAACACCGCATTGGAATTATACCTTTATTAGTACAGGAGCCTATTTGCTTACACTTGTTGTGAGTGGATGTGATAGCTTTGTTTATCAGAGGTATTATACAGTTCTAGAGCCGGTTGAAGATTTCCAAGTGAATGTTCAGCCGTACCCGGTTGTCTTAGTGTCGAGTTCTTTTTCAGTGAATGTTACCGTACCATCCAACAGTGATTGCATGGTTGCGTACTTGGGGCGAACGAATATGACCTTCACAAGGTGTCGGAATGACTCTCTGGGTGGTTTATTTTGCAATTTTTCATCAGCGATGTGCTATGAAATGATGTCGTTTGGCCTCTCTGGTAGTTACTCCTTGAACTTTACAGCTAGCAATGGGCTATATGCAAGATTTAAGACATTAAACATTACAGCAAAGTCGTGCAACAATCCAAAGATCTCCCTTCAAGGTTTGTAGATTAATATTAAAACTAAAGGCCATTTTTCCAGTGTAGGTTCATAATGAAGAAGGCCTATTTCATTTCTGTTGTTCGTTTTATGAAGAAAGTTGCTAACTCTACCTTTTCTCCTTGACAGGAAATGGCACAGACCCAAATGCTATGAAACAAAGACAGCACGTTTATCGATCGAATCCCCTGATTTATCAGGTCACATTGGTGAACATCAGTTGTGAATTGTCTAGCTCATATGCTATATATTGGACCGTTTACTCACCATGGTATGGTTCCCACTCAAAGCACCTAGTCTCTAACAGCAATTTTGAATTTGAAAGCAGTAACAGAACGTTGAAGGTACCCTGCTGTATTCTAAGTTACGGTGAATTTGCCGTGCAGGCTACAGTTCAAATGGTTGGACACGATCTTATCAATGGGCTTTTTAGCATAACTGAGCTGCTTGTAGCTCACGTCAATGATACAAATGTAGTATCAATGCTGAAAGGAAATAGTGCCAATGATTCTTACGCATACAACACAACGGTAAGTATTCTTTCATATGCTAATTGTTTATTTTGACTATCAGGGGAAATTTTGACAAGAGAATTATTGGGCTGTCAATCGTTTTGTATTACTTGTGGACAACTTCATAGGACTGGGTGCAGTATGTTTGGTTACAATGGGCAGGCAATTGGACTAGTATTTTTGGTGCTATGAATCAAACCAAATTTTTAGTAACAAGTGATTTTAGATCTCTGTTTTTTATCATCTTTATCTAAATCGACAATTTGTTTTCTTATTTTGGTCATAGTGTTATGTAAGGTTGACATAGAAAGGTGACTCAACAACTTCTTACTGCTTGTATTAATTATTGAATTTATTTGTTGGACTTTAAATTTATTTCTTTGTTTCTATTTCTGTATGTAATTCCCTCAAATTCATTACTAAGCAGAGTGGTTAAGGAGTACTTCAGGAAAATTCAAAGGCCCAGAGCATTAAAATTATCATATTTCTTAATCAGTTTGATCATGACTGCTGCTTTCATCGTCATCATTGGCATTTCTATCATTCTGAATCACTGATGTTCATAACAGCGATCACGATCATCATCGAAATAATCATCAATAATACCTTTTTTGTGATCATCATCATCAACAGCATCGTATTTGCAATCATGATTTTCATGATGGTATCAAGTAAAAACTAACTAGCTAACTTATAAAGCTGTCAGCTATGGAATTCATCAATCAATTGGAATTGATTTACCATCGTGACTGCAACCGATGTAATCATTATGCTTGATTAATCATAACAGAATCATCCCAATCGTCCTTTTAGATATCACTGAGTGCAGAGGAATCATATGACCCTGACAACTTTACGCAGAATCTCAGGTTCACTTGGTATTGCAGAGATACCACTTTGGAAGCACGTGATATTTTCAGCATCCCAAACATTCCCGTCATCAACTCTACGTATCTCATTTTTCAAAAGGTATTGCAGAGATTGATTGCCTTATCATTTCAGAATTCATACAGTTGAGCCAAGCCAACATTTCTTTACTACAAAATGTTCTGATTTTAAGAGAGGTGGTTGTAAAGTAATATCACTTAGGCAGACATAAGAAGAAGATACAAGAGAATATAGTGCATAAGAATTGTTCATTTTAAGCAACAAGGATAATTAACGTTCTAGTAAATAGGAATTGACGAAAAAACAAACGATAATTGTGTCTGGATCATAAAGCTATGATAAAATTTATCAGCAACCAGTTCGACCAGAAGTTGAAAGTGTTTTAAGCCTACATAGCCTTAACAATACCAGACATTTAAATCTCCGAAGCTACAATAAGCAATGTCATATTAGCGTTAGAATATTTCTACATTTCCGTAATATTCTTTCTTTGTTAATGCTTTCCTTTCTTTTTCAGATTAGTTCGTTTAGAAGTCTAAATGCTTCCTTGTCAATTAATTCTGTTGCTAGTATCAATGAAAGCACAAGCAGAGATGGGAGCGCTAAAACTTTTGCAGACAACACAACTTCAAATGTGGGTTATCGTTCGCAAATCTACTGTCCTGCAATAACTGATCAAATGATGTTTTGATAAATTGATTATATTTTAAATTAATTGATGGCATTTTGATTAATTGATTCCTCAGGTGATTGAATACCTGATTGATTGATTAATTAGTTGATGATTGCTGATAGAGTTATTGTTTGATTGAATCATTGGTTTAATGGCTGGTAGGTTATTCAACTGGTTTCTTTGATTGATTGATCGATTGATTTATCGATTGATTGAGTGAATGAGTGATTAATTGATTGATGATGGGTTTCAGAATTCCTCGATTTTCATGACAGGCAATTATTGGATGTTTCGGAAAGCCGTTTGGAAGACTTGATGTTGCCAATACAACGAGATCGATCACGTTTAATTCTGCAAATGTACAAGAAAATCACACGTAAGTGCATTTCAAATTTTTTCCATCGATCATTAAATACGGCTATGCACAGCGTTCGTCAGCATGTATTCTACATAATATTGTCTCACTCTTGATTTCAGCATTGAATTCGTGGTTGTTGTCGAAGGTGCAACTCCATTAAGGCTACGGAGGAGCATTTCTAGAAGGAATGTTTTTGTCCGATTGAGAGAGACGCCCTATTTCGAGATAAGGTATGTTGACAAAAACGTTTGACTTCAGCTATTATATGTAGATTAATGTCAATGCGAAAGGGGGATTTCGTTTGTTTTGTAGTCTTCATAAAATCTCGCTGGAAATTCCGTATTTCTGACGTAGAAGATCATCTGAGTTAGGAATCTGCAAATAGATCTCCTTTTTCGTATGTTTTTGAATGTTAATTTTGTTTCGCCGAGACAAAGAAATTTATTCTCATCCATCTCACGTAAAATTATAAATTTCTTGTTTAAATCAAATCTTCCCTTTTGTGTAAAGATGTAGAAATGGACCTAATTTAGGCACTGGCAACCTTATTTGAGAGCTAAAGATTTAGCTGGAAACTTTTTTTGGAAGATTTTAGACTTTCTGGTGACTGCTACGCTTGTTTGAAAGAATTCTGTCTAGATGAGATTCCAGTTTTTTTTTATGCTCATAAAAATTACAATTACATTCAACGATATAGAGACACAACATTACGGAATACAAGACAACACCACAGGGAGCATGGAAATACATAGCAACCTTGCAGCAATTTAAAATTTACTTAAATAAAATAAAATAAAATAAATAAAAATAAAAATAAAATAGAATTACTTTACTAATGAACGTTCATGTACCATGTTCTCTCTAATGAGCGACCGGGAGCGCACCGAAGCGCACGATTTAAATGTTTTTGTTCCTCGGAGAAGAACCACTCTTGAAAGGGGCACTCATTAGAGAGAAAACAGCATCAATCTATTCAAGGAATGAGGAAAGGAGGAGAGAAGATTTATGTTAGTTTGTTACCATTTATTCAAAGCGTTTTGTGGCCTTGATATATTCTAGTGTTGCGGTGAGAATGCTAGCATTGGATGTAAGTGACAGGTGCTTATGGCCATAAAGGATAATATCTACTAGTTCATTGTTTGAAGGATTTGCAAGACCGTGGGACAACAATATTGCATTCACACGACCGAGAAGACAACACCTCTGTACATCATAAGTATGGCAGAACAGCATATAGTGCTCAGTGTCCTCAACACCATCGTTTGACGGACACAAGGGTTTCAATGTATCCTCAAAATTATGCCTAAACTTGTGAAAGTTCAGTTTACTGAGACCAACCCGTAGCTGTGTTAAAATGGATAGACCTTTTGGATCATAAATATTATAGACAGGTTTTGGGGGTGGACGGATAATGGACAATAGCTTTTGTTTAAAGATATTTACAGAGCTAGACTGTCTAATTTCCGGGTCAAGTCTTTCCCATTCTAGCAAGCAATTAGGATAAAAACTTGACTTGAAACTTCTTGTTCTTGCGCATATTTGTCCTATTGAAATGTGTTTGCGAAGATTATAATGAGATGTGTGAAGAGTAGGAATTGGGCATCGGGTATAATCTGGAGTGCAGTTTTTAACTATTTTGTAAAAGAGAATAAGTCGTCTGCTCCACCGACGAAGGTGTAATGGTTCCCACCCGAGCTCATCATATAGTTTTTCACGAGAGGTACCTTTCCAAGTTCCTGTCAATGCTAAAGCGGCAGAGTATTGGATAGATTCAAGTCTTTCCATTTGAGCATTCAAAATGACACGATGGCTAAATTCACAAATACTATCTTGAATGTGGTATATGACATCGCCGTAATCTAGGTGTGGTCGAATGTAATGCTTATACATATCATTTAAAGTGTGACGTGGCAAATATTTTGATAGAAATTTCAACATTCCAATTCCTTGTCTGCATTTTGAAATGACGGATTTAACATGGCTGGCAAAGGACAGTTTGGAGTCGAGAATGACTCCAAGATGCTTTTGCTCGCGAACGCTTGTAACAGGAGCATTTTTGAAGAATATGGGTGGGTGGTTTCTTGGGCATCTTTTCTTGGAAAGGATTACCTCGACAGCTTGCTTACTAGGGTCTGGATTGAAGATTCCAGTTCTGAAAGCCTTGTATAGTAGCTCTGGGATCGTTGGTTTGAACATCTCCCCACACTTTTAACTACGTCTTGTAAGACAGTAGAATACCAACCGGCATCTCGTTGAGTTAGCTCCGGGTGTTCTAAAGTTCTCTATTAATATAATTTTCATTCAAACATAGATGCGTTGACAACTGTGCCAGTAAAGTTGTTCCTACCGAGAAGCTCACTTTGAGGATAATTTGTAAGTCTGAATCATGCGAGAAAAGAGCAAATTTCATTTGGTCAATGAATGAGAATGGTCATCATGTTTCCTTAGCTGATAAGATCCACTCACAGCCAACAGAAAAAGACCTTTACATGAAGCCAAATGTCCTTTCCAAAGGTTCTCATTATCGTCTAACTTTAAGAGGAATTGCCTATGATGGAGCTGTCTTTGAAAGGATATTTTTATTCACAGTCAACAGGCCTCCAGAACATGGTATGATTAGGCCACTTAAATTATGTTGTAAATGAGTCATCAAGTATGTCATTTTGATAAACCTTGCTCTCTTTTACTATTGAGTGTTGGTACCTTACTTATTTCATCAGTTTTTCTGCATTTCAAGGGGTTGTATTTAAACAGTTTTATTGTAACTTATTTTCGACAATAGCATCAAATTTTACCCTATTGTGTTACATTATATTTTTGTTAGCAGTTTAATTGTTGATGCTGGCAGCCAAATATGCTCGTTTTGCATCTTCATTAACTAGAGTTTTATGCTTGCACTAGGCAGACCGTATGTTATTGGTGATGTTGAGAAGGGTATTTTTGTCTGTTTACAATTTTAATGATTTGTGCATTAAAATGCTGGAAGGAAAGATCTTTTAAGCGGCATACCTCCATAACCATTTCTATCGTTTACCTTGATTGTTATAGGCCTGACATTTGAGTTTGAAAACGAGGCTTGTTTGTTGTGCATTATACTGAGCTTAGGTTTATCTTATCTTATTCTCTGTAGGAAACTGTTCAATAAGTCCTTTATCTGGCTCTGCAATTCAAACAAATTTCATCGTCAACTGCACGGGATGGGCCGACAGCGAGCGGCCAATTTTATATGAAGTGGCTCATTTTACAAGTGCCCTTATGACAATCATTTGCAAGAAGACCCAAAGCTTCTGTAATACAATATTACCAGTCGGTTATGGGAGCAACTCGTCTCTAAACGTCAGGGTTAGGGTCATAGATGCGCTCAGTATGTTTACAGAGTTTTATTTCGTGGTAAAGGTTAGTGCTTTCAATTTAGCATGAAAATTATGGCACTTAGATTAAAGCCAAATTAGGTATTTTCCTGTTGTTTGATTTTCTTGCATTAGTTCGTGTTATCCTTTAGTGGGCAATGTTAAAGTTAAATGATCTCTGCCGGCATTTTTCGAAGTTTATGAGCTTTGTTTGAAGAGAAAGCTCAAAGATAGCTGAGATTTCCCGGTCACATTGTGAGGAGGGATGGCCTGGAAAAACTAGTTCTTGCAGGAAAGATTGATGGATCAAAGTCTAGAGGTCAACAAAGGAAAAAGTATCCTAATGACATCAGGTAACACCCTAAAAGGAGAGTTGTTTCATCTTGCTCAAACCCAACATAGGTTCAGATCATGGTCTCCAACGTCAGTAATTGATATGGTATTTAGAAAAGAAGATAAAATTAGTCATTCTGAGCTTCTGGAAGTTGTCTGAAAGCTTCTTCGTGGCATCTTGAAGACAAATGTCTTCGATTAATAACTAGTCATGTACTATTCTTGGGCCTAACACTATAGCTAGTTAAATGAAGCTTGTGGTGTTCATTATGCCTTGAGTGGTTTGGTCGTAATCCTTTTGTTTTTACTTTGAAAGGTTACAGCTGGAAAATTATCATTATTTGAGATGGAGAAGTACTTGGGTGAAATTAGAAATGGCACAGATAAAGAAAAGACTTTACAATTAATTAGTGCAGTTACGTCGGTACTCAATGCTTACACAGATCCGAACACAACCGACGAATATCAGCAGAAAAGTATTGAGGTGTGTTTTTTTGTTAGTGTGAATTCCATAAACTAGCAGCTTCGTTTAAGATATGAAAATGTAATCACCAAGCTAAGTGCTTTGTCTGTTCTTAGCTACGGGATGTTTTCATTCTTCCCATTTCTTCAGTCCTTTTTCCTTTCTTCTACTTGATCCTTGCTACATTATCGACATCCTCATTCCCCATTTGCCTTTCTTTGTTCTGCTGTTCTTCTTCTTTCCTATACTTCCAAGGGTTCTTATAACCGCTTGGATTTGATTTCACTATATAGCACATTTTGTGATTGTGAACCAGGCTAGTTACCTGAACCCTACGCGATACATATAAAATACTGAAAGTTAGAATGGATGTAGATTCTTGACCAGGAAAGGGCACACGATTTGAAAGAAACAGCTCTCATGCTGACGTACCCCAGGTTAATGTACGAATTTTTCAACTCACTGCGATCAACCTAGGCTTCTGCCGGGTACACAATAACCTTTTATTTTGCAGCTGCGTGAGGCTTCAGTCCTGAGTTTGGCGAAGATGGTGAACATAAGTACTCTTGAAACAGTTGCACCAATTACTGCTGCAGTTGCGGATATGCCAAGCCAATTCTCGCAAAAATCCGGCAATGTGGCAACAAATGCTCTCGTGCAGATGACAGAGATTTTCTGGGGCAACCAACTTGAGTACATTTTCCGAGACATTGTTGATCACGGAAAAAACCTGCTAGCAGCAATCGGAATGGTTTCAAAGTCGACGGCACTGAATTTGGATCCAAAAAAAGTAAAAGGAAATAGCACAAATACTACCGAAAAGGATTACTTATTATGGACCAAAGATGTGGTTTGTAAACTAATTTGCTTCGTTTTTTGTACCGGAATAAATGTTTATAAACAAGGAACTAAAATGGCTTCAGCAACAATAGTGAGCGCTTCGATGGTGAGAGACAAGGGGCAAAGGGTTTGGGGGTGGTCGCTCACCTCAATTCCAAGAAAAGGTTGCATATTTTTATTGCTGAGAAGGAGTTTCTGCAACATATTTTTTGTCATTGTAATAAAGTGTAGTATGAATTTGTAGATTCAAAGTATACACTGCAATATCTTTTTGTGAAGTTTTTATAAATTGATAGTTGTACCTTTTTTGTTGATTTGTTCCTCAGGGCCGAAAGTTGATACTCAACAACTCTGTAGCCTTTGATAACATCACCAGTACAATGCTGTCAAGGATGTCTGCTTACGATGGAGACATTTCGTTGCTCACTAGTGATCTTTCCTTGATTTTAAGGAAATCACTTTCAACAGACCTAAATTCAACTTCAAGATTGTCAGTTATGAATAATAAAGTAGTGATACCCTCTCTGGGAAGCATGAACATCGGTGATGACAGTCCGGGTGTTTATGGCATATTGGTGAGTGATTTTTGCTTGTCTGATAGTGTTAATAGCAACGAATCTATGCTTATGTTTTAGACACTGTTTTACCTATAGCTCGTCTTTTGTGTTCATTTCTGGTTTTATATCCCGGATGCGTAAAGCTTCTAGAGTACGAAGCTGATCTTGACTGTTTGTTCTTATATCTATTACTTCAATATCTTGCAAGAAAGAGTTTAGGAACAAAGAACTGATTATCAAGTTATAACGTGTTTTTTATTCTTGTTTTATTTTTTTATTGTATTTTAATAATTACTTTTCATAATACACATATCTATCAGCTTCTACTAAGCTCAATGATATTTGCACATTTCAAGTGGAATATTAATAATAATTTCTTAAGCGTCTTCAGAAATAGCATGCTAACAGAAACTGGACTAGTTTTCTTTTTGCCTTTATCATTTTTCTGTCTTTTGGCATCTAAACACCATAATGAAGCAATTTCTAAGATATTGAAAAATATCATGCTATACATTACATAATGTACAGATGATCCGGTTAGCATCTTTCATATAAAGTTTGTTTCCTTCTCTCTGTTGATTTTCAATTGCTTGACTTGCACTTTTATCAAATGCTAGATGAAAGCTACTACATTCAATTCGTATTTTTGGGGTGCAAGCAGCAATCGGATCAGCACCATGGTGACCGACCTTGAATTCAGGACAGGAAATACTCCGTTGACTGTGAAAAATACAAAAGAACCAATCAGATTGCAGATTAAGCGTCACATGAAAAAGCCAATCTTATTTCAGCATTGGAGATTTCAGCAAAGAGCCAACCAGGAGCGTGTGAATTATCATAAATTTGACATAAATTATGACAGTAGTTTGCATCTTGAGTTAAAACCCATGAACTATTGCATAGATTATAATATTTACATCAAACATGGTTCAAGACCATCACGTGACAATTACTATAAGACCTGGACTTTGCCGGATCTAAGCACATGCAATGGCACAGGGCTCCAAGAGGATATCAGAGCAAATATATGTGCCATATACAAAGAAGTGGTCGAGTCTTCATTGCAGTTGCAGATAAACGGATCGCAACAGCATATAAACTGCTCGTTAATGGCAGTCCTACAGAATAGAATCGGGAATGCATTGATGCCTTGTCAATCGGATCCATACAAAATATACTTACTGGACAGCGAAACAAAGAACGGCCCATACTATGTTGGTAGGCAATTTGTTTGTGTTTCATGTTCATTCTTGTTTAGTATTTGATTGCTTTAGATTCCTTATGGACTGTCTTTGGACTAATTATCTGCAATTGTCAGTGCTTTAAGTTCATCAGAATATGTAGTCTAGAGACTATGAGGAGTTGAGGACTTGATTTTGGTGGGTCATCATAAGCACCGTAATTGTCATTTCCCTAGTTCGATCAGCAGATAGCTATGTTTTGAGTTGGTTGAATCTTAGTTTACTCCCTGCTACTACATTTTTAAGAGTGACAGATTATACAGTATTTGGAAAAGTTTTTCAGACTTGTTCCCATTTCATTTCCACCCCTCCCCAATATAGGACCATAAATGTAGAACCACAATGCATCATTAGTCTTAATTTTCATAGGTATTTACGAGGCGGAAAGACGCATCTTCCAGGAAACAGTGCCTGCCTTGCTATACAACTCGTCGCACGATTGTCAAATAGCTGATGTCGTGGCCCAGTCTTCTTATTATATCCGTGGCTACACGTCAAAATGTAGGTACTGGGCGCCTTCGCAAGGTGAACAATGGTTATCACAAGGTTGTTTTGTGAGTATTAAGAGTTTCTCTTTTTTGATAGTATGTTCTGATATATTTATCCATAGTTCTCTACTCTGGTTGATCTGAACCTCGGCAAGTGTTTACAATTGAATGCTACATTTGCACTGTAATGCTAAACCGTACATTATTTTTTCCTAATGTACTAGTAGCATTATGACGTTTTCAAAAAGAATTTGAAAGAACCTACTTCTATTTTATAAATATCGTAAAATGTTTTGTTGTTCAAGGTAAAATGGAATAATCACCCAAACTTTCCTTCAGTTAATTTCAAATAAGTCTTAATAGATTTTACACCGGGTTTTTTGAAAGAGGTGTAGTAAAATTGGAGATTCTGGCCTTCTGATTGGCCAATAAAGCAGGAGATTCCCCGATTGGGGATCGCACTAACAGCCAATCAAGATTTGTTCACTATACTATTAGCAGTATCTTCTTTGTCTCATCTGATTTAATTGTACGTGACACTGCTATGTCACATATCTTCCAGGTCGGGAAAGAAACTGATCCAAATACGGTGCATTGCAATTGTAACCATATGACATCATTTGCTGCTGACTTTTTCGTCGCTCCAAATCCGATCGACATTGATAAAGTCATTGAAGGATTCAAGAATATTGAAGACAATGTTTCTGTCCTTATTCTTATCTCATTATTGTCTGCTCTTTACATCATGTTGGTAGTTTATTTGAGACGAAAAGACAAACGAGATTCCGAAAAGGTATATATGATTGATTGATACTCTATCTTTTAATTGTGTCGACTTTATTGCCAACTTCCATTTAAAACCAGATGTAAGTAGGAAATATAATTTGGACAATATTTTATCTAGCCTTGTCAATAGTAGGACAGCGTAGAATTGGAGAAAGTGTATGAATTGGTTGTTTGACTACAGCTGCCCTAGAAAGAATCTCTTGTTTATTAGAAAATTGAAAATGTCTGCTACATAATGCTGAAGACTTGGTGCAACGATTGTTTAGTGGCATCTCCACTGCTTTTTGCAGACTTATATCTTTTTTATTATTCTGCAGGTCAATATTACTGTGGTCGACAATGACAGTGCAAAGCCGTACGAATATTTGGTTATATTTGTCACTGGTGCAAGGATCAATGCCGGATCAACAGCCCACGTTTTCTGTTGCCTTAATAGTGCATCAAAACTTGGTGAGCCAAAGCTGCTGTTTGATTCAGAAAGGTGCACATTCCAAAGAGATCAGATTGATGCTTTTAAAGTTAGTTTTTCAGAATCACTTGGTGACATCATGGACATAAGATTATGGCATGATAATGCAGGTAAACCTTCTTTTGGCTTTGAACATGGCTCGACTGTTAATCAATTGGTTAATCAACCAATCAGTTAATTTATCTATCAATCACTTTATCAGAGAATCACTTCATCAACTAATCAATCCGTGAACCAAGTAGTTCATCAACCAATCAACTTAGCAGCAATTCACTTCATTTGCCAATCAATCAGTTCATTGACCAATCACTTGACCAACTAATCACATGATCAGTCGATCATTTCACCAACTAATCGATTTACGAACAGCTCACTTCTTCAACTACTAAATCCTAAAAATTACTCTGTCAATCAGTTCAAAAGTGAATCCATAAACTGATATAATCATCAAGCAATCAATTGATAGAGTATCGGGCTCCCTAATTAATCTGTTAATGTATCAATCAATCAGTCAATCAATCAATCAATCGATCGATCGATCGATGGATTGATCTATCAAGTAATCAATTAGCAGATCAGTTGATGGATCTATGAATCAGGATCAGCGATAGTATAAATATCTGAACCATTCAAACAATCAAATATTGAAACAGTAATTCATTCAATGGATAAACTAGTTTTACATCGTACAGTCAGTTAATAATTATTCTATCATAATAGTAATAGAATTAAACAAACAAAGGTCATTTGCATGAAGGCACGTGTTTGTCTTAATTGTGATAAGAAATAGAATAACTAGGAGCTGTTTGTTTTCATTTTCGGTATCGATTAACAAGATTCTTTCATCAATCGACATTGAAAATAAAATCCAGAAGCTTCACATTGTTCTGCTTAATTTTTTGTTATTCATATTGATTTCCAAGCCGGCTGTATCACCTTTCTTGACTGTTATCTTTAGGCGATAGCCCTGGTTGGTACTTGAGCCGTGTTTATGTCGAAGATCTTCAAACAAATAGGAGATTTTCATTCATATGTGAGCAGTGGCTGGCTGTAGAACTCGGTGACTGTCTTATTGATCGCTTGATACCAGCTGCAGGCTATGATGATCAAAAACATTTTACTCACCTTTTCACTACAAAAGCTGCTAAAGACCTCAGCGACCAGCATCTTTGGCTATCAGTGGGGCTGAAGAGAGCGCACGATACGTTCACGCGTGTTCAACGACTTACTTGCTGTATGTCACTTCTTTTTACGACAATGCTCGCGAGTGCAATGTTTTTCCAGCTTGGCAACGACTCAAAATACCTGTGGAAGATTGGCTCATTGGTGATAGACTACAAGGGCATTGTTATCGGTATACAATCTGGCTTGGTAGTCATCCCTGTTAATTTCATAATTGCATGGATCTTTCGACACACAGAGAGTTTCAAGCATTACAGAAAACGCCGCGAGGACATAAAGTTTGGTCGTATTGCGAGACGCAAACTGCTCCTCCCTTGTGGCTTTCTAGTCATTGCCTGGTTTCTTGCTGTAGCTTCAATATTGGCGTCACTTGTTGTTATACTCTTTTACAGCATGCAATGGGGCAACGAAAGGTCTCAACAGTTTGTCCTTTCTGTGTTTACCAGCTTTATACAATCAGCGTTTGTGATCCAACCTGTCAAACTCGTGCTTGTCGCAATGGTTCTAGCCATTATTTTTAAAAGAGCCGATGACGAAACTGATATTTTGGATGCATTCAAATACTCTGCGGAGGAGAAAGAAGTCAGTAATGTAGAGATCGATATTGACATGTCTAAACTGCAGACCAGGTATTGTTCTTATTTATGTAGGTTCTCTAACCAAATCGAAGCATACATTTGACTTATAATTGATCATGTACGGTGTATCTGGAACTCCTTCAAATGAATTGAAAATACTGTGTCTTAAGCATCGGTCTTAAGTGAAAGTGCGAAAAAATGACTGAATCGAGTGGGCTTCGAGCATGCGACGTTCGAATTTGTATGTACACAGTTCGCTTGCCCACTGCTGACCATGTGTCATTATTTCGCCTGGGGTATTTAATTCTGTAGGTATAAGTAATCCGCCCCTGCATTTTCACACAGTAGCCATAAACTTTTGCCTTTCAGCCCCTTGACTGAAGACCAACTAGAACAAGCACGAAAGAGGAGAAATATGGAGATTCGTTTGAAGCTGTTTCTTCAAGATTTATTGTCCTATTGCGTGTTTTTGATATTTCTTGTTTTGGTCGTGCGTGGCTATCGGGATCCTGATGAGTATAATTTTAGAAAAGCACTTGAAGACGACATCGTTCATCAACATTTTCGTTTTGTAAGTTGGCCATTTTTCATGATTTATCTCCTTCTGTATCTATGTTTATCTATTTTTAATCATTAAGTCAATTTGTAAGTTTGAGTTCATTGTGTTGTTAGTTTCTTTTTTATGTTGCAACCTAGCAATTTTTCTCACTTATTACATATATTAATCTTCATCTTTTATTGTAGTAAATCGGATTTCATACCAGTGGATATGCACACAGTTTTCAATTAATTTACTCTTCAAAATTTTTATCATCAATTATCAGTCTTTATACCTTTCTTTCACATTATTGTCAAAGATTCAGGATGTCCCTGGTATTTGGACATGGGCCCAACACCACTTCATTCCGGCAATTTACAGTCAGCAATGGTACAATGGAGAGAATTTTACAAATTTTAAAATGTTGCGAAACCAGGAGGCATATAGAATCGGCTTGGCAAGAATCAGACAAGTAAGGATTAAACCAGGTATGTGCAAACTTTCAACCTGTTAGATTTGCCACTTTCTATAGAGAAACCTTCTTTGCTTTTCATTAGAAGTAAACAAAAGAGCTATCAGAGTCCCTTCCCAATCACATCCTTTCCAGTTCTTGTCACCTAGTCCATGAACTCTATCCAAAAATCATCTTTCATTCAAAGAACGTATCCACTATGAAACGCATTGGTTTCTTCTTCTTTCCCCGAGCCCTACCACCTGTCTTCTTTCAAATCTGATATCAACGAATTTGATTTTATCACTACATCTACTTTGCCTTCCTATTTCGTCCTTTGCCTCAGCTTTGGTATAGGCTTCAAGGCCTTTCTACAGCATTTCATATTATTAGAAAAGTAAATAAACTCCTATAATACTAAATCTGGTAATCTAGCTGCTAAAGAAAAAGTAAGACTTAAATGAGAAGCTAGATACTTGGTGGAAGACATGAAATAGCTAAATAAGAAATTTCCTTTGAGCAGTTTTCTGGATGGAAATCTCGACTCTCTACTGGATTTAAAGCAAAAATTCTCATGAAGTGCCTTTATCCCCCTGCAATTCAAACAAAGTTAGCCATGAACCTTTGTGAAAAATGTTGTTGCTTGCAATCATTCATAAGTTGTTTTGTGTACAGCGGATGTTTACCAATATAGTAAATTAATTTAAATATAAAGATATATATGTTTGAATAGCATTAAAGCTTGTCGTTGTTCTTGCTAATATTTAGTTAATATAGTATAAAATGTTGGCAATATTGCATTGCAGCGATAACATGAAATGTTAAATATTGAATGATACATGATGAAGATATTAGCGATAAAGCCTATTGTAATAATGGTCTGTTGCTTAAGATTTTAGCTAATAATTTTGTTATTTAATATTCATCGTAATATTTCAATGCAGAAATATCAGTAATGATATCGTTGATTTAGAATCACAATAATGTCATTCAAGGTTCGTGTATTGTGTGGCAAGATGTGGC
The DNA here is from genome assembly GCA_964019165.1 of Mastigias papua. Classification (NCBI taxonomy): domain Eukaryota; kingdom Metazoa; phylum Cnidaria; class Scyphozoa; order Rhizostomeae; family Mastigiidae; genus Mastigias; species Mastigias papua. The sequence continues at coordinate 13,879,434 of OZ025279.1, read as the reverse complement.
TCGACATTTCAACACTTGCGACGATTTCTATTCATTAGCGCGTAATGAGAACGGAGACTTTGACATTGCGTGGAAACCCATGATTTCGAGTCGAAAACGCAGATCTGTTCTTGATGAATATACGGCTGGAGTTCAAAACCTGAGTGTTCTATTTCAGAACGGTACGATGAAGCAGGTTCCACTAGGATCTGCAAAGGTTGAGTACAATCCGTTGGAAATGCAAAAAGAAAATTCAGTTGAGTATAATCTCGAGCCCCGTCTTGACGATGTGGTACTTGGAACAGAGGTTTCTGGTTTGAAGTTTGAGAAACAGCAAGCTTACATTGCAGATCATCTTTACGAAAGTGAAGTCGTCCTAAAGCGCAGCAGGAGAGCATTGAAATTCAAAATAAAACGAAAAACTATCAGGACACCGTCTGCCTTTAAACATTCAGACATAGTTTCAATTGACGAGCAGTATCTATTGCCCAATGGACAGGTTCGATCAAATAAGGAACATTGGCTGTACAACGATATGAGTAAATTACGAGGATTTCCATATTACGGTCATTTTGCTACATACAGTGGTGGTGGATATGTAGCCTCTCTTTCAACTGACATTGATTTTGCACGTGCTACTGCCATGGCCCTCGAGCAGGACTCTTGGATCGACATGCTTACACGTGCAGTGTTTTTCGAGTTCTCCGTGTACAATGCGAACATGAATTTCTTTGCAACCGGATTCGTGATGATAGAAATTTTGCCTACCGGATCTGTAGTTCCCAATGCAAATATTAGAGTATTTAAATTATACAGATACGTAGGGGCGTTTGGAAGACTTGTGATGGCGAGTGAGATAATTCTCGTCTTGTGTTTATTCTTCTTTATCTATAAGGAATGCAGACACATGTATCGATTAGGGTGCACTTACTTCAAGCTATTCTGGAGTTGGGTTGAGATCACAATTGCCATTGCGTTGTTCACAGCTTTGATCTTGAGAGGATTTAGTTGGTATGAAGGCGATAAGAATTTAATAGCACTCCGTCAAAATATGGACCAGTTTATCAACTTTCATTACACAGTTATCGCTGATGATGCCTTGCTCGTATCCATCACAATAATTTCCTTCGCTTCAACTTTGAAAATCATCAAACTTCTCTCCATTTTCCCCACCTTTGTGTGTCTAAAAGAGACTATCAGTCGTTTCGCCTGGCCCTTATTCAATTACACTCTTCCCTTCTTTATTGCATTTTTCGGCTTCGCTTCTCTTAGTTCTTTGTTATTTCGCACCGAACTGCTTTTCTCTTCATACGGAAATAGTTGTCAAACTCAATTTCTGATGCTCGTTGGGGGGTCAGTTTACTACACACTCCAGCAAGCACATGCAACATTAGGGCCACTGTTCTTCTTTATGTTCGCTGCATTTGAGACGTGTGTTTTGCTCAACATTTTCCTCACGATCATTAATGATAGCATTAAGGAATCATCTTACTGGAAGACTAAAGCAAAGAGCACGGAATTCGTATATTTTGTTGAGGATCGTATCAGAGCTATCTTCAATTTAAAGCCTGCTGGCAGGGGAGCTGACAAAGGGACCAAAGGATCGATAAACAATAACAGGGGAACTTGCAAAGAGACTAACGGATCGACAAGTCAGAACAGGGGAAATGGCAGAGAGACTAACGGATCGACAAACCAGAACTGGGGAAATGGCAGAGAGACTAACGGATCGACAAACCAGAACTGGGGAAATGGCAGAGAGACTAACGGATCGACAAGTCAGAACTGGGGAAATGGAAGAGAGACTAACGGATCCATAAGTCAGAACAGGGGAAATGGCAGAGAGACTAACGGATCGATAAATCAGAACAGGGGAAATGGCAGAGAGACTAACGGATCGATAAGTCAGAACGGGGGAACTGACAAAGAGAGAAACGGATCGATAAATCAGAGAGTTGGAATTCCTAAGAAAAAGCCAATAACTAAACCAGCCAGCAGTAATGAATCCAGTACAAATCGTAAATTGCTTGTTTGTGAGCCAATTGTAAGGACGTCGTTAAATCGAAAAGTAGCATTTGGTGGCGATAGGAGGATTCCTCAAACAAGTATTCGCAAATCTAGCATTCTTAATCTACTTGATCGAAAACGGAAATCGGAAGCTAGAAAGCAATCGTACGTTGTTTGCAAGGAAGTTGCGCCTACAGCCGTAATCGTCGTAAATGAAGTTTCACCTGGTGGCGAAATATCAAGTGATATCGCGAGAGCGCCGCATAAAAGTGAAATGGAGCTACTAATGGAGGATCTCAGGGCGAAACGGCAATCGAACAAGATGATTGAGCAATGGAAGTTGGCGATCGGGAGATTGGAAGATTTCATCGAATGTAGTATGGAAGACGATCTCAATGATTTGAAGACTGATTTAATGGTTTACAGCCGGTGCTTAGGAAATTGTTAGCATTTTATCAGAATTCTATGCAGATCTATATCAGAAGCCAGGCCCTCCACAAAGTTTCAATTTATGCTTATTGCTGTATGCAGATGCATGATTCTATTCATTTCTCATAGTGGAAGTCTATTTGTTATGCAGAATCATGTTTACGTGATATCATTTCATTTTAATGCGGTGTTTTCTTTCATACCTTGGATCTTGCTTGTTCTCTTACTGCTTAGCACGTCCATCCCAATGGCATTTTATTATGAGCCTGCCTACGACATATGAAACACGTGGGAAACTAAATACTAAGCATCATGTTAGGGCGCACATTGAAGTATTTTTAGGGGTGCTGCATCCCCACACCTCTTCAACCCTACACTCCACCCTCCAGTGTATGCCACTGGTAATATATGATGCTCCTCAATGTCATTATAGGTTTGAATTAACTATCTTATAAAGTTAGGATGTCAGTGTGTGCAACTTTTGCAGAATTAATCATTGCTCAAAAGTGGAAAAAGGTCTCTACAGACGTGAACTAATGCCACCGTCGTTCATTTTCTTTGCATAAGATGTGAACGATTGGTAGGAATGTGTTTACAGTAGGGTCTTATATTGCTTTGGATCGCCGAATTTTTTCAGGCTCTGAATTGGAGGTTTATGGAATCTAAGATTTTCTTTTCATAATTGCACTTGCAGACTTAATTGGATGAGCACGGGGTAGCTAGAAATTCGTGGTACGCGATGCAGTCAGCTGAAGCTTAACAAAAGTCACAAATGACCTCATAAGTTTGTCACCGTTTGATTACAAAAAATAGAATTATCTCTTGAAAAGCTTTTCTTTAAGATTTTTTGCTAAATTGGGTGGAAATTTGCGGTATAATCGACTATTCTTTGAGCTTTAAATCCATTGCTTTGAAAAATATAGGTGCATTTTTTTGTCATGCTGCATGCATACGAAGTTGCTGCCTTCGTTGTCGGTCATAGCTTGTAGTCAATTCCTTGTTTGAGTTTAAACGACATTACCTTATTCATGTCAGAAAATAACTTGATTTTGGCAGTGAGACTACCTTTTATACTATTCCACTTGGCCATGTAAGATTTTTGTAAACAATTTAGGATTTTTATAAGGTAAGTAATCAGGTTTTTATGATATAATTAAGTAGTCACTATTGTAAGTAGTTTTTTCTTTTCAGTTTAGTTTTTGTTAAATGGTTGGCATTAATTAGTTTTTTAACTACCTTTATCACGCCAACCTTAAATAAATAAATTATTTATTATTATTATTATTATGTCGACCCGATATGAAATAATATCGGATTCAGGTATTTACACAATGCCATAGTCCTGTTGTACCTTGCTAATTTCTTACGTGCATTTATAAGCGTATCCAGATCATACTGGATTCAGTATCGCCGTCTTTGTGTGCACTTAAAAACTAATACGGCATGAATTCGTTCAGGATCGTTTTGAATCAGATAGATCCAGTTGAATCCGATAGATCCAAATGAATCCGATAGATCCAAATGAATCCAATGGATCCAAATGAATCCGATACTGAGCACACTGTTTCTCGTATATTTGTAAATGTAAATAGTTTGCTGTTCATTTGGATATGAACCGGACAAAAGTGTTTCAGTAAGTATTTCACAGAGAATTCACATTGATAAGCTTCCTTCTTTGTACTTATAGCTATGATATACAATTGCAAGCGGTTATTTTCACAGGTATTTACAAATGTTCAAGTCAATTAAGTTTATTACAAAAGAGATGACTGCATGGTCAGGATGAAGGCCAGGGCAATTTCTGGTTTTCAGTATAAATGGTATGTATTGTATTTGATGTGTTCGGGGGGGGGGGGGGAGGTCTCTATTGACAATACGCAATTCATGTCTAACTTGTGAGACAGGTAAGGTCATGCTATTGTGGATAGCTAAATACAATACATAAGAGCCACTGGAGAATGCCGGAGTAATTAACATGGAATTGCAATTAACAATCTGACACTAACTATCAAGTGCTTTTAAAAGTTGCTAATCAATAGATCACATAAATTGAAGCTTTGGGGGTTTAAAAACATTAATAGCCTAAACTGTGTTCCCCGTGCTTCCTTGAAATCTCTTGAAACCTTTGAATAAGTAAAGCATCCTTAAAATTCCCCTAGAAATCTTTTATAAATAGCAAATTCTCTAAAATATTATCATATTTTTTAAAGCAATATGGTGCCTAATAACATGCGATAATTTAGATGGAATTTAGCGCACAGTACAGTTTATTTACTGAGCAGTACAAAGCTATGAACTAATTTTGCCTTTAGGCCCTCGATGTAAATAGGCCGTCGATGTAAAAAAAGTGGTAGATTTTATGTGCTTCGTTGGTAGGAGGAATGGACTAGTAACTTAAGAATTTTCTCAAATTCCCTTAATGTTGTATGGATTGTTGACATGAACAAGCTAAATTCTCCTAAAAACGCCACTGAAAGACTTGCTTTTTCGTCTTAAAGTTGTTATTCTTATTTAACTAAAAAGTATGGAAACCTTTTCAAAGCAAGCGAAGTTCCATTTACGCGTTATTGTTTGTAGAAGTGTTGCAGAATTACTTGTGCGTCTGTGTGAATCATCCGCACTGTGACCCTCGTCGGTTGAGTTTGCATGTGTGTTTTAGGCAATCTTGTGAAAAGGTCAGTTTTACATCTCGCAGCCGCGTTAGCACACATTAGCTGCTGGTGAGTGACGGTGAGTAGTGATTTGTATCAATATCCCCGTTATAACTATTGGTTCATTACTGACCTATTTCAGCTGCTTGTCAATTTGTTTAACCACATTTTTCTTTCGCTTCAGGCCAACCAGTAAGGTTAGAAAATACTTCATATCATGGCTATCAATCTGAAAATTCTCAGACAGTTTATTTTCAAGTTTTTTTATCATCAAATCGCAATCCTCTGCAGATCCTACACGAATTGCTTTCTTGGTTTTGCCTGTGTCTTCTGAAGCTTCGATTACATTTTCGATTTTCTGGAAACCAAACGGCACTTTAGATGCAGTCTTCTGCAGAGAATCCGCAAATGCTCGCAACATCAGATTGACACGCTCTTCCATGAACTCAAAAAACTCATTTGCTTTCGCTTCACCACCCCAGTGCGCACTCTCTGATATTCCCTCGTTGATAATAGTAAGAAAGACGTTAAGCAAAATGAACGTCTCAAAGCAAGCGAACATGAAGAAGAATAGGGGGCCTAACGTCGGGTGGGCATCATGCAATGTTGTAAACACAGATCCACCAATAAGCATCATTAACTGAGTCTCGGCAGTTTTGAGATAAGACATGAAGAGGTCTGTCTCGTAGAAGATGAGATGGGATAGTGAGGCGAAGCCACAGAATGCCACTGTAAAAGGCAATGCATAGTTTAGTAATGGGTTAACGCATCTTCCCAGTGTGCCTTTCAGGGACTCGATAGTAGGAAACACTTGGATGATTTTGATCAACTTTAATGTAGAGAGGAAACAGATTATCATGACTGCAGTTAGAAGCGCATCATCAGCAATAACTGTGTAATGAAAGTTGATAAACTGGTCCATATTTTGACGGAGTGCTATTAAATTCTTATCGCCTTCATACCAACTGAATCCTCTCAAGATCAAAGCTGTGAACAACGCAATGGCAATTGTGATCTCAACCCAACTCCAGAATAGCTTGAAGTAAGTGCACCCTAATCGATACATGTGTCTGCATTCCTTATAGATAAAGAAGAATAAACACAAGACGAGAATTATCTCACTCGCCATTACAAGTCTTCCAAACGCCCCGACGTATCTATATAATTTAAATACTCTAATATTTGCATTGGGAACTACAGATCCGGTAGGCAAAATTTCTATCATCACGAATCCGGTTGCAAAGAAATTCATGTTCGCATTGTACACGGAGAACTCGAAAAACACTGCACGTGTAAGCATGTCGATCCAAGAGTCCTGCTCGAGGGCCATGGCAGTAGCACGTGCAAAATCAATGTCAGTTGAAAGAGAGGCTACATATCCACCACCACTGTATGTAGCAAAATGACCGTAATATGGAAATCCTCGTAATTTACTCATATCATTGTATAGCCAATGTTCCTTATTTGGCCGAATTTGTCCATTGGGCAATAGATACTGTTCGTCAATTGAAACGTCCTCCTCATGTTCTGCGCCTAATGAGGAACTACTAGTCGTCCGTTTAATTTTCAGCTTCAAAGCTCGCCGGCTCCTTCGTAGGACATGCTCTCCCTCGGTATAGGCATCTGTAATTGAACGTATCATTTGCGAGGTGGCTTCCAAATCTTCAGTCTCACTGAAACGTAAGATATCTGTATTTTGATCAATCGATGAAACGAATGGATCATCAGAATACTTCACATCGATACCTCTTGATGTTGTATCATCTTGATCATCGTGTTGATCATCTTGATCGTCATATCTGTTTAGATCATCGTGTTTTGGTTCACCTCTCTCTTCTTCCCGTTGCATAAATACCGAAATATTGCTCAGTTCTTCTATCTGCCTCCGTCGTCTGTTTACATTCGTCAAGTTCTTCCAGCCAACATCGAAGTCTCTCTCCTCATTTTCTTCGAAACTGTAGGCAGCATTACACCAGGCAGAAATTCCTTTTGTATCATCCGGTATCTTACAGGTATCTATGGAAACAAAGTGAATATCAATCAATTGATGGAAATGAAGATGACAAAAAATAAATGCTAGTGAGAAGATTGTTTTAAATTCGAAGTCATGATCCAAACAAGAAATTATTTCCAAACGTAAAATGGGCTTTACTGTATCCCAATTTAATAGATCAGTTGAAAAGAATCACTTAAGAAGTTGTCATATGTCAAAATGGACAGTAGCGGCTTTATTCACCACAATGCAGCCGACATTGATGCCATTACAATAGAATCTAGGGATATACAAAGCATGGATTACACTTTCCAGTTACTTCTTCGTCATTTCGACATCATTCACTTCCTCATTAGTACCAGAATCATATAGATATCCTATAATATGGTTGAATATTAGAATATCCATGTCGACACTGCTGTTTACTGGAAGAATATGGAATATTTGACGCTCTAAGGAGCTCGTGATAATATTGGAATGGGAATGCAAGTTAGAGAGAGGATTTTGTACATACTTGGTTTGACTCTCAGCTGCCTGATTCTTGCAAGCCCAAGCCTGTATGCCTCCTGGTTTCTTGTCATTTTAAAATTGGTAAAGTTATTTCCATTATACCATTCTTTCGTATATATCGCAGGAATGAAGTGGTTTTGTGCCCAAGTCCAAATTCCAGGGATGTCTTGGATCTGCAGATGAATAATCAACCAAAATCTTGAAATAGTTATTTGATATATAATTGTCATAATTATGATGTAAGTATTTTTATCACGACATAATTATCTTAATCATAAATTAATGATCATAATTATTACATAATTATCATAAGTAATCATAAAAATGCTCTAGTGATTCGGGAGTCCTCTTGAGACCATTTGTAAAGAGTAGTGCAGTGACGAGTGTCAATCGACAAAAGGTATAGCTTCTTTAATTTATACTTATCATGCAGGACTTTGACCACACATGCGTTCCATAGCGAACTTTAGACCCATTTTGCTTGATGATTGGTCAATTGTATTGGGAGAAAATAGACCTGATCAGTGTTCTCAAACATTTGGCGGCTTTGCTTTGTGCTTTTGAAATAATGGCATGAAATATGGTTTCAAGTACAAAGTATACCCAACTTACCTTGTCGAAATGACCGTGTACGACATCATCTCGTAAAGATTTACTGAAGTAATATTCATCATTGTCACGATACCCGCGGACGACGAAGACAAGGAACATTAAGAATATCATATAAGAAACAAGTTCTTGTAGGAATAGTCTCAGTCTTATCTCCATGAATCGCCTGTTGCGGGCGCTCTCTTGTTGCTTTTCCGTCAACGGCCTAAAGAAGCGACGCATTCGTATTGTAAACGGACAATTCAGGGTTACATTAACAGAATGCATTGTAATTTTTTGAGAATGAGAGATGAACTATCATGTGTTCACTAATTTATATTGACAAATGATGTGCATACATTGGTACATTACTGTTAGTATGTAGGATATGAAAATCTATCTGTCAGAGCCAGTTCAACTATAAAGTAGAAAAAGGAAATGGAGGAAATGATGCAAAAAGAGGAAGCAACCACATTCATCTATATCTTCACTTGGCGGCCTGTTTTCATTCAAATATTAAATTTCTCTGTAATGGTCTAGTACAGACATAATTACTAATTAAGAAGCATGAGAAATAGAATGGTTTTTAAAGGATAGATAATTTTTTTCTTAGTTTTTAAGCACGGCCCCCTGTAAAGCAATCTTCTTCGATTGATGGGGCAACCGTGGGTAAATAATTTAAAATGAAATGAAATGAAAATGAAATGGTTTTGAATTTGGGCAAAACTTCTCTTACTTGGGCTCTATATTTGAAATTTTTATGCCGCTGTCTTTCAGGTCCAGATTTTGTACGTTTGATGAGAATTTGTACATCTCAAGAACGTCAGTATCTTCTTGACTTCTCTTGAACACTGCAGCAAGGAGCATGGCGAATAGGACCAGTTTAAACGGCTGAATTATAAATGCAGATTCAAGGAAACTCGTGAAAATTGAAATGACGAATTGTTGAGATTTCTCGTTGCCCCATTGCATGCTGTAAAACAATACGACCACAGATGAACCGAGAACTGCCACCATAGCCAGAAACCAGCCAACCACGAGAAAGCCGCACGGCAGCAATTTGCCTCGTTTTGCAATAGTCCCATCATTGTTTCGAGCTTGACGTCGTTTCTTGTACTGCTCAAAGCTCTCAGTGTTGCGGAATATCGCGAGGATAACTGCACTTATCGGGATGACAATCAGTCCCGATTGGATTCCGATTATTATCCCTTTGAAATCGATGACTAACGAGCCAATCTTCCACAGGTATTTTGACTGATTGCCAAGTTGAAAGAACATTGCACTCGCCAGCATCGTTAATGATAGCAATGCCATACAACACGCAACACGTTGAACACGCGTGAAACTGTCGTGTGGACGCTTTAGAAACAGTGAGAGCCACAGATGTTCATCACTGAAATCTTTGGCGGTTTTTGTCGTAAAAATGTGGGTGAAGATTTTGTCGTCCTCTTCAGTTGCAACTCCCAGTGACCTGTCAATTAGGCCATCCTCAAATTCCACGGCCAGCCACTGTTCACAGATAAATGAATACCTTTTGTTCGTCGTGAGGTCCTCTATGTAAACTCGGCTCAGGTACCAACTTGGGCTATCACCTTAAAGATATATTACATATTTGCTCAGGAACTTCTTAAGGCTTTATCTTATTAAATAGGCAAAAATATAGGTCAGCTATCAAAATGTCAATTTTGTATTCAAGATTCTTACTGCTAATACAGATACTAAATAAATCTACGTCTGAGGATCAAAATTATGCTGGAGATTTTTTTGCTTTGATAGTTCCTGATGATTTTGGTGAAATTTGAAGGTATTAAAAATTTTACAAGTTGTACCTTTGTTGTTGTGCCATATTCGTATATCCGTGATGTTTTCGATCGGTTCATTGTATGATATAATAAATGCGTTGATTTGATCTCGTTGAAAAGCTGGTTTTTCTACATCAATCAAAAGCCTCGGCTGTCCTTTCTTTTCACTGTTGTTTAAAGTACAGAACACATTTGCTGTTGTGCCGGCGTTTACTCTAGCTCCAGTAATTGTTATGACCAGGTATCGATAGGAATCTGATGGATCGTGCAGGATTGACACAACACCAACCTGTTTGAAAGTGAAGGAGAGTTTATAACAGTAAAAAGAAGGCGGGAGTTGCTACGGGAAAAAGTCAACTACTTCTACCCATGTGTATAGTCAGGGTTCTCATGAGTCTGGGAAATTTTTAAATCTTGGAATAATCGGGGTTAAATTTGGGGTCAGGGAGAACTAGAAAACTTGGAAAGTCAGAAGATTTTTTCTGTTTACCTGGGAACAGATGTTAGAAAGTTAACCGTTCTTGTTTTCTGAGTTTACTGCCATACTGCTAGAAGGACGGACTATTTAAGTGAAAGAAAATGAAATGATCCAACAAAAGCTGCTGGATACAATATGAAAAAGTCAAGGAACTTTTATCAATTTGGTCTGGAAAATCTGGAGTGTCAGGGTCAGGGTTACCTATCTGTCAAACTTAAGCAAATAATAAAATACAATTTGCATTACCTTGCTTGCATCCAGTTTATCCTTTCTTCTCAGTCGAACAACAAGCAATATGAATAGGCCAAACAATAGTGACAGTAAAACGACAACGGAGACATTATCGTTGATGTTTTTGAACCCTTCGAGAACTTTGTCTATGTCAATTGGGTTGGGAGCTACCAGGAAATCGCTTGCAAATG